>CM038146.1:104727618-105327618 GCA_021437245.1 Aegilops speltoides
AGGTTTGGTGTTCGACGACCTCGCCGCGGCGCTTGACGAGCTCTGCCCCTTCGTTCGTGGGTGAGCACAAATGACATGTCCTCCTCCCCCATTAATTATTTGCCTTGTTCCGGTGTTCGTGCCGATGAAACTTGGTAGCTAGCTATATATGTGTCTTGAATCATCAGTATGCGTAACCAATATGTGTCTCCGTTCGAAAGCGTCATAGTTATAAATATGCATGCATTTGCATATTTATAACCTTGATTCTTTCGAATTGTCCAACGCTATCCATGGACAGCCCGAGTATGTGTATTGGGTTCGTTTTCCCATATGCTTTGCTCCGGATCCGACGCATAAATTTCGGCAGTGCCTCCCCTGTTGTTCTCCGGGTACACATCCTCTCTGCTTATTGCGAGACGTATCGAGAACAGCGGGAGGTGCTGCCAAATTTTGCGCCGGATCCGAGCATAGCATATGGGAAAATGAACCCAATCTACACATACTGGGTGGAATAGGACCTATCATTACCTATTAGAGTGTAGGTTGCATGGACGTAATAAAATTGACAAAGTAGATCAACCGATGAATATATACATGGTGAATTATATATATAATTGTTGTGTGTCCAGAGCTCGAAAGTCAAGATGAGTGATCGATGCGTGGATGTATACGGTCTGCTGGGTCGAACAAATGGAGTGCTGAATGGTTCACAAAACCAAGGGTTTGTGCAAGCCGCATTGCAAATGGCGGAGGAAAACTTGGTGCCCCTGTTTCCGGCGCGCAATTGGGAAAAGAGGACAGAGGCAGAAATGGGTAAACACCTGCAAAAGAATGGTTTTACGCCCGGTTATACGGTGTGGACATTTCATGGTGAGTCTGCCCAACGTGACCGAGCTGACGTGGATCATCGTCGCACCGACGAGCATGGTACCGGGATGGAAAACATGGTGCAAGACTATGATGATGCTCGGGATTCGGACGAGGAGATGGAGGAATCTGCAAAGGCCTTCAATGAAATGTTGGAGTCTTCAAAACGTCCGCTCCACGAGCATATTGAGCTTTGTCAGTTGGATGCCATCTCACAAGTTATGGTTTTGAAGGCTCAGTTCGACTTGGGCAAAGAATGCTATGACGCAATTATGACAGTATTTGGACGCTTTCTACCCAAAGGCCATGTAATGCCTGCAAACCTGTACCAGTCAGACAAAATCCTCCGTGCACTGAAGATGCCCTATGAGAAGATACATGCCTGTGAGAAAGGATGTGCCTTATTTAGGCTTGACTATGTGGACTTGAACTATTGTCCCATTTGCAAGTGTTCCAGGTATATTGTGGTAGACAACGGTATGGGTGAGAAGACACAGACCACAATCCCTGTTAGTGTTCTTCGGTATATGCCAATCGTACCAAGACTTCAACGTCTTTTCATGGTCGAAGAGACGGCCAGACAGATGACATGGCACAAAACAGGCAAAAGAACCGAACTAGATGCAGATGGGAAATTGATGATGGTACACACATCAGATGGTGTTGCGTGGAAAAGGTTTGATGAATTACAGGCTGACAAAGCGGCAGATCCGAGGCATCCTCGAGTCGGCATCAGCACCGATGGGTTCAGTGTGTTTGGTATGACGGCAGCCCAATACAGTTGTTGGCCCGTATTTGTCTTTCCACTCAATCTCCCCCCGGACAGATTATGCAAAGAAATAACATTTTCCTGACGTTGATAATTCCAGGGCCCAACTATCTGGCAAAAAATATGAATGTGTACATGCAGCCGCTAAAGGACGAATTGCAAGAAGCCCGGGATAATGGGTTCAAGACATACGACGCCTATAGCAAACGAAACTTCATAATGCGTGTCTGGTACATGTACTCGATGCATGACTTGCCGGCGTATGCGCTATTCGTTGGCTGGTGTGTGCATGGAAGGTTCCCGTGCCCCCATGCAAGGGAGCTCTTGAGTTTCGTTGGCTTCAGGCCGGTCGCAAGTTTTCTTGCTTCGACATGCATAGACAGTTCCTGGATCCTCGCCATAAGTTCAGGAAAGACAAGAAGAACTTCATCAGAGGTAGAGTTGTAAAAAACTCTGCACCACCTGCGTTGATAGGCCAACAGACCCTGGATCAGTTAAACACTCTCGAGCTAGATCCAGAGCGTCCATGGTACTTCAAGGGGTATAATTCTGAGCACGCCTGGACTCACAAAACATGCTTATGGGATCTGCCTTACTTCAAAGACCTCCTTTGCCCACACAACATCGACGTGATGCACACTGAGAATAATATCGCCGAGGCACTTTTTGGTACATTGTTCGGCATAGATGGGAATTCAAAGGATAATACTAAGGCTAGAGTCGATCTGGAGGCGCTATGTGATAGGCCGTTACAAAACATGAAAGAACCGAAAGGAAAGCAGAACTGGACAAAGCCAAAGGCATGGTTCAATCTTGGAAGGCCAGCTATGAGGGAAATTATCTTGTGGGTGAAAATGCAGTTGATGTTCCCCGATGGGTATGCAGCGAATCTAAAGAGGGGAGCGAGTCTTGATAAATTGAAGATACTTGGTCTCAAGAGTCATGATTGGCACATATGGATTGAGCGGGTAATGTCGGTGATGTTGCGTGGCTTAATCCCTGAGGATGAATGGCTACTACTAGCAGAACTCAGCTATTTCTTCCGTGTTCTTTGTGCGAAAGAACTATCGCCTGGCGTGCTAGAAGAAATGGAAGAGTTGGCACCAGAGTTGATCCGCAAGTTAGAGAAGATCTTTCCACCGGCCTTCTTTAATCCAATGCAGCATTTGATTTTGCATCTCCCGACAGAGGCAAGATTGGGGGGCCCATGCAAAATCGTTGGTGCTACCCAACTGAGAGGATGCAGAAGACGCTTCGAGAAAAATGTAAAAATAAACGTAGAATTGAAGCGTCTATGGCTGAGGCATTCATCACTGAGGAGGCGGCAAACTTCGTGACAGCACACTACGAAACCAAAAATCGTCATTTGCATAATCCGAAGCCTCGGTACAATGCTGACGAGCCTAAAAAGGGTGGATCCAACCTCAGCCTATTCAAAGGCAATCCCGCACCAGCCAGTGTTTCAAATCCATTATCTATGGATAACGAAGAATGGCGGACCATTTCATTGTATATCTTCACCAACCTGATAGAAGTGCGGCCGTACATCGAGTAAGTTCTCGGTACATTGTTTTGCAACTTCTATTTCCTTTGAACTGCTCTTATTCCTGGATATTTCATACAGTCGATACGTCGCCCTATTCTCATATGGAGCGGTGATCCAAAAGGATTCCGTCGAAGAGTATGAGCTTCTCGCAAAGTAAGGAGGCGGCTATCCCGATTTCATCTCTTGGTTCAAACAAACGGTAAACTCTATTAGACAATTTCATTTCATTCGCTAATTTGTGCGTAATGCAACAATCCTTTCATATTAAACTTGTAGGCTAATTCAGAGTCTATGGACGCCGAATTGAGACAAGTCGCTAATGGTTTTGACTATAAGGTCCATTCATTTGACAAATACGACATCAACGGGTATCGTTTTTCGTACATATGGCAAAGAGCTATCTATGGCCGATCGAAAGTCTACAAATTGTTGTGTATACGCTATCGTGAAGGAGGTACCGAGTATTATGGGAGAGTTGAAGAAATTTATGAACTTCTATTCTATGGTGAAAACCCACCGAATGTCGTAGTCTTCCAATGTTATTGGTTTCAGCCGAAGGAGACTAGAAGGACTCATGAACATATAGGGCTAGTTGAAATCAACCAAAGCACCCATTTAGATGTTCCTGATGTCTATATTATGGCTCAATAGGCGACCCAAATATTCTATCTACCCTGGGCCTGCCAAACTAATCCAAATCTGAAAGGTTGGGATGTCGTTTATGAAGTGCCGCCACGTGCTAGACTATCTCCCCCAAAGGAAGAGGATTATGAACCTCACATTAACCCAGCCACATATGAAGGAGAATTCTTCCAAGAGACACACCTTTCCAAAAATCATTTCAAGAACTGGTATACTTCACCCCAAAACATTGAAGTAGACAGCGACAGTGAATCCCACATCACCCCAGAGGAGGAACAAGAAGAGCCGGAACAAGAAGAGGTTACTGCTGCGGAAGACCTCTCAATGCTTGACCGATTACGTAAAGGTGGCCTTCCACATGTTGATGCCACTGAACCCTATGAGCCCATCATTGATTATAGTGATGATGATGATTACGCATTTATTGATGATACTGATCAAGATTATTAGTAGTGTCAGGTATTCAATTTTTTTATGTTGTACTTGATGATGATACACTTAAGTGATATACATATTATTATTCATGTCGGTAATTTTTTTGTTGTACTAATTTCCTTTACTCTTTGTCATGGCAGGTGTTGAAAGACGGAAGGGGAGCCGACTGTGGCCAAGGACAAACGTACCCAAATTGAAGGTGTGCCACACCATCAAGGTACTCCAGCTTATATCAGTTCGGGCGGAATTGGGTAATGTGGTTTGCTTCATGATTAATGCAATTCATTCATCATGCTAGCTTGAGCCCTTTAATTACTAATTTACTTTGTTTCTCTCTTTCAGGCAAGCTACAATAAGACGGATAAGGTGCCAGAGGGGTACGACCTGTATGCCATGGCCCACACTGCCTCTTACAAGCAAGTCAAGGGGAAGGCGAGGAAAGGGGATGAGTTTAACCCGAGCAATCCAGAGCAGGTGATGAGGTCCCATGGCTCCATAGCCATTGATCCAGAGATTGCTCCTGAGACCACGGTGAGTTTAATTTGACTGGACGTTACTTGCTAGTCTTAACATTTGAGTGTCATCATGATAACGAAACATTGGAAATGATCTTTGGTGCAGCGTAACTCCACACAAGCATCACACGATCCTTCTCCAGCTACTGGCATGAGCCAGCCCGCTCCCACACCTCCATGATCAAGGTAAGTTTCTCTAGTTTTTTGCTTAACAAATGCATAAAGACCTAGACTTAGCTTTATTTCATCCAATATGCTTACCTTAATGACCTAGCTAGAGTTAGCTTCTTTTCCTGCAAAATGACTTAATAAGCTTACCGACCTCCAAAACCAGCCATTTTACCTAAGTTAACTCTAAAACGATCTTTACTTAGCTTTGTTTCCACCAAAATGACCTAAGTTAGTTATAATATGCTTAGTTAACTAGGTTTGCTCAATAATGACATGTACTTACCTTACTTATGTAAAAAATGGCAAAATTAGCTTAGTTAGCTCATAAACGATCCATTTTACCTACATTAGCTCTAAAATGATGCATTTTACCTAAGTTAGCTCCTAAACGATCCATTTCACCTAAGTTGCCTCACAAACGATGGCGTGCTTCTTCTTCTAGTCTTCTTCTTCTAGTCACCTTTTCCTAACTTTCTTATTTGCCATTTTGCAGATTTCATTCACTTCCCGGAAGCTAGCTTGCTATGGAGTGCTTGTTTTTTATTTCATTCTCTTCTAGTATTCTACTAATGGTTGCAACTTATGTGTATGATACAATGGAACTGCTATCTTGATGAAACTTTGCATTGTAATATGTATGTGCAACCTCCTAATGGTGGCAACTTATGTGTATGTGTAACTTGCTATGTATGAGTGGATGGAACTATATATGTATGTACGATGAAACTTATGTGCTGTTAAATAGCCCTGTGAAATATATCTATATATGTCATATATTTTTGCTATGAAAATTGTTGGATTTAAAAAAAACAGAAAAAAGAGACAATATGCAGGCTCTTTGCCGTCTGCCACCGACGGCAAAGGGCTCTTTGCCATCAGCAGCGGACGGCAAAGAGGCCACGTGGCAGGTAACTGTGCTTCCGGAGGCTGACCTATTTGGTCAGTTTGCCAACAGCGGCGGACGGCAAAGAGGAAAAAAAAACTTTGCCTACAGAGGCGGACGGCAAAGAGGAAAAAAACTTTGCCTACAGCGGCGGACGACAAAGGCTTCCCGTTAACCACCTGACGGAGTAACAGCGCAAATATTGCCGTCAGCATTCTTTGCCGTCGGCAGCTGATGGCAAAGGACCCTTTGCCGTCAGCCGCCCGAAGCGGACGGCAATGTAGCTCTTTGCCATCCCTTTCATTGCCGTCCACTTTTGCCGTCCGCGGCCGACGGCAAAGACCTTTGTCGTCCGCCATCCATGCCTTTGCCGTCCGCCGTGGCAGATGGCAAAGTAGTAGATTCCTGTAGTGCTAACATGAGGCGCTACTGTACGGTCTTCGTATGGCTGTCTCCATGGGCATACAATGCTTGGAGGTGCGTGGTGATTCGAACCTCGCAATTTCACAGGTCAATGGAGGTTTGATGCGAAGGACCCAAAAATGATGGCATATCGAAACGCCATATTGAAACTGTCAGCTCGGTTTGATGGACTCGAGTTCCATCATGTCGCCTGAGAAATTAATCAGGTAGCCGACATCCTTGCTCGTATGGGCGCTAAACGCGACCCCGTGCCACCCAACACCTTCGTGGAGTGGCTCTTTAAGCCATCTGTTGTGTGGCAGGGTGGGAGCGGCGCAGGCAACACAGACCTGATCACACCCCCAACCGCCGAACACAATGCGGAAAACGTCAGGGGTTCAGATACCGAGATAACACCCTCTGCTCAAGAGATCATTGCAGTTATTGCTCCTTGGACTGAACCGTACTTGGCTTATCTTAATAGGCACGAGCTCCCCGACGGTCAAAACGAGGCGCGATGCATAATTCGGCGATCCAAAGCCTTCAAAGTGCATGAGGGCAAATTATATAAAAGAAGTACAACCAGAGTCCTTCAAAGGTGTATCTCCGAAGAGGAGGGAAGGCAGCTCTTGGCAGAAATACATGTCGGTCTTGGCGGCCCTCACGCCACGGCCCGTGCTCGTGTAAGCAAGGCGTTTCGGACAGGCTTTTTCTGGCCTACGGCTCGAGCGGACGCTCAAGACCTTGTCCAACATTGCGTGGGCTGTCAACTTTTCACCAACCAGAGCCACATGCCTCCCACCCATTAAGAACAATCCCCATTACATGGCCCTTTGCGGTCTGGGGCTTGACATGGTCAGACCCCTTAAAGGGGGAACCCATAACAAGAAATTCTTACTGGTCATGGTGGATAAATTCACTAAATGGATAGAAGCCAAACCAGTCAAAACAGCTGATGCCGGACCAGTGATCGACTTAATATCCAGCATAGTCCATCGTTATGGTGTCCCGCACAGTATCATCACTGATAATGGCTCTAACTTCACAGCTGATGAGGTGAAAACCTGGTGCGCTAAGTTGGGCATTAAACTCGACTATGCATCCGTATACCACCCCCAAACTAACTGTTGGGGAACATAGTAATTTCAAAATTTTCCTACGATCACCAAAGATCTATCTAGGAGATGCATACCAACAAGAGGGGCAGTATATCTTCATACCCTTGAAGATCGCAAAGCAGAAGCGTTTATCAACACGGTTGATGTACTTGTACACCTTCATGATCCGTCCTAATCGAGTACTGAACGTATGGCACCTCTGTGTTCAGCACACGTTCAGCTCGATGGCGTCCTCGCCTTCTTGATCCAGCAAGACGGGCGAAGTAGTAGATGAGTTCTAGTAGCACGACGGCGTGGTGATGGTGTTGGTAAAGAACAATCTCCGCAGGGCATCGCCTAAGCACTACGGGAACTATGACGGAGGATAAACTAGAGGGACAGGGTTGCCTGCACATGGCTTGGTGATTCTAGATGTGTCCTTTGTGCTACCCCTGCCCCTCTATTTATATGTTGAGCCCTGGGGTTGAAACTTGGAGCAAAAGCCTCCTCAAAGTCGGTTTTTCCCGAAAGGCATGAGTCCCACTCAAACTCGAAGACCAAAGACCGCAATCCTTGGTGTCTGGCCCAGACGCCATGGGCCTCGGCGTCTGGCCCTGGGCCAGACGCCAAGGTTTCCAGCGTTTGGACCCTTGGCCTCCGCAAAACTCCTTTTGCACCGACTTATCGCCCCGTGGGCCTGACCCCTTGGCCTAACCATATCATCCAATATATGAATCTTTACCTCCGGACCGTTCCAGAGCTCCTCGTCATGTCCGTGATCTCATCCAGGACTCTGAACAACATTCAGTCATCAACATACAAAACTCATATAATACTACTTCATCAACGAACGTTAAGCATGCGGACCCTACGGGTTCGAGAACTATGCATACATGACCGAGACACTTCTCTGGTCAATAACCAATAGCGGGACCTGGATGCCCATATTGGTTCCTACATATTCTACGAAGATCTTTATCGGTCGAACCTTATGACAACATACATTATTCCCTTTGTCATTGGGATGTTACTTACCCGAGATTCGATCGTTGGTATCTTCACACCTAGTTCAATCTCGTTACCGACAAGTCTCTTTACTCGTTTCGTAATACATCATGCCGCAACTAACTCAATAGTCACATTGCTTGCAAGGCTTATGATGTGCATTACCGGGAGGGCCTAGAGATACCTCTCCGATACTCGGAATGACAAATCCTAATCTTGATTTATTCCAACCCAACAAACACCTTCGGAGACACCTGTATAGCATCTTTATAATCACCCATTTACGTTGTGACGTTTGATAGCACACAAGGTGTTCCTTCGGTATTCGGGAGTTGCATAATCTCATAGTCTGAGGTACATGTATAAGTCATGAAGAAAGCAGTAACAATGAAACTGTAATGATCATAATGCTAAGCTAACGGATGGGTCATTTCCATCACATCATTCTCCTAATGATGTGATCCCGTTCATCAAATGACAACTCATGTCCATGGCTAGGAAACTTAACCATCTTTGATCAACGAGCTAGTCTAGTAGAGGCATACTAGGGACACTATGTTTTGTCTATGTATTCACACATGTATCAAGTTTTCGGTTAATACAATTCTAGCATGAATAATAAACATTTGTCATGATATAAGTAAATATAATTTAAAAACTTTATTATTACCTCTAGGGCATATTTCCTTTAGTCTCCCGCTTGCACTAGAGTCAATAATCTAGTTCACATCACCATGTGATTTAACACCAATAGTTCACATCTGTATGTGATTAACACCCATAGTTCACATCACCATGTGACCAACACCCAAAGGGTTTACTAGAGTCAATAATCTAATTCACATCGCTATGTGATTAACACCCAAAGAGTACTAAGGTGTGATCTTGTTTTGCTTGTGAGAGAAGTTTAGTCAACGGATCTGTCACATTCAGATCTGTATGTATTTTGCAAATATTCTATGTCTACAATGCTCTGCGTGGAGCTACTCTAGCTAATTGCTCCCACTTTCAATATGTATCCAGATTCAGACTTAGAGTCATCTGGATCGGAGTAAAATCTTGCATCGACATAACTCTTTACGATCAACTCTTTATCACCTCCATAACCGAGAAATACTTCCTTAGTCCTCTTAGGTAACTAAGGATAACTTTGACCGCTATACAGTGATCCCCTCCTGGATCACTATCGTACCCCCTTACCAAACTCATAGCAAGGCACACAACTGGTCTGGTACATAGCATGGCATACTTTATAGAACCTATGACTGAGGCATAGAGAATGACTTTCATTCTCTTTCTATCTTCTGTCATGGTTGGGCTTTGAGTCTTACTCAAATTTACACCTTGTAATACAGGCAAGAACTCCTTCTTTGACTGATCCATTTTTGAACTCTTTCACAAAATTGTCAAGGTTTATACTCATTGAAAAAACTTATCAAGTGTCTTGATCTATCTCTGTAGATCTTGATGCCCAATATGTAAGCAGCTTCACCGTGGTCTTTCTTTGAAAATCTTCTTTCAAACTCTCCTTTATGCTTTCCAGATTAAATTCTACATCATTTCTGATCAAAAATATGTCATTCACATATACTTATCAGAAAGGTTGTAGTGCTCCCACTCACTTTCTTGTAAATACATGCTTCACTGCAAGACTGTATAAAACTATATGCTTTATCAACTCATCAAAGCGTATATTCCAACTCCAAGATGCTTGCACCAGTCCATCGATGGATCACTGGAGCTTGCATACCTTGTTAGTACCTTTAGGATCGACAAAACCTTCTGGTTGCATCATATACAACTCTTCTTTAAGAAATATCCATTTAAGGAGTGTAGTTTTGACATCCATTTGCCATATTTCATAAAATATGGCAACTGCTAACATGGTTCGGACGGATTTAAGCATCGCTACAGTTGAGAAAATCTCATTGTAGTCAACACCTTGAACTTGTCGAAAACCTTTTACGACAAGTCGAGCTTTGTAGATAGTAACACTACTATCAACATCCGTCTTCCTCTTGAAGATCCGTTTATTTAATATGGCTTGCCGATCATCGGGCAAGTCCACCAAAGTCCACACTTTGTTCTCATACATGGATGCCATCTCAGATTTCATGGCCTCAAGCCATTTCACGGAATCTGGGCTCATCATCACTTCCTCATAGTTCGTAGGTTCATCATGGTCTAGTAACATGACTTCCAAAATAGGATTACCGTACCACTCTGGTGTGGATCGTACTCTAGAAGACTTACGAGGTTCGGTAGTAACTTGATCTGAAGTTTCATGATCATCATCATTAGCTTCCTCACTAATTGGTGTAGGAATCACTGGAACTGATTTCTATGATGAACTACTTTCCAATTCGGGAGAAGGCACAATTACCTCATCAAGTTCTACTTTCCCCCCACTCATTTCATTCGTGAGAAACTCCTTATCTAGAAAGCATCCATTCCTAGTAATGATCTTGCCTTCGGATCTGTGATACAAGGTGTACCCAACAATTTCCTTTGGGTATCCTATGAAGACGCATTTCTCCGATTTGGGTTTGAGCTTATCAGGTTGATGCTTTTTCATATAAGCATCGCAGCCCCAAACTTTAAGAAATGACAACTATGGTTTCTTGCCAAACCACAGTTCGTAAGGCGTCGTCTCAATGGATTTTGATGGTGCCCCGTTTAACGTGAATGCAGCTATCTCTAATGCATAATCCCAAAACGATAGTTGTAAATAGGTAAGAGACATCATATATCACACCATATCTAATAAAGTACGGTTACGACGTTCGGACACACCATTACGCTGTGTTGTTCCAGGTGACGTGAGCTGTGAAACTATTCCACATTCTTTTAAATGAAGGCCAAACTCGTAACTCAAATATTCACCTCTACGATCAGATCGTAGAAACTTTATTTTCTTTTTACGATGATTCTCCACATCACTCTGAAATTCTTTGAACTTTTCAAATGTTTCTGACTTGTGTTTCATTAAGTAGATATACGCATATCTTCTCAAAACATCTGTGAAGGTCAGAAAATAATGATACCCGCCATCAGCCTCAACACTCGTTGGATTGCATACATCGGTATGTATTATTTCCAATAAGTCAGTAGCTCATTCCATTGTTCTGGAGAACGGAGTTTTAGTCATCTTGCCCATGAGGCATGGTTCGCAAGCACCAAGTGATTCATAATCAAGTAATTCCAAAAGCCCATCAGCATTGAGTTTCTTCATGCGATTTACACCAATATGATCTAAACGGTAGTGCCAAAAGTATGTTGCACTATCATTATCAACTTTGCATCTTTTGGCATCAATATTTTGAATATTTGTATCACTACAATCGAGATTCAGTAAACCATCAGCATTGGGTGTATGACCGTAGAAGGTTTTATTCATGTCAATAGAATAACAATTATTCTCTGTCTTAAATGAATAACCTTATTGCAATAAACATGATCTAATCATATTCATGCTTTAACGCAAACACCAAATAGCATTTATTTAGGTTCAACTCTAATCCCGAAAGTATAGGGGGTGTGCGATGATGATCATATCAATCTTGGAACCACTTCCAACATACATCGTCACTTCACCCTCAACTCGTCTCTATTTATTCTGCAACTCGATTTTCAAGTTAGTAATCTTAGGAACTGAACAAGTATCAAATACCCAGGGATTACTACGAGCACTAGTAAGGTACACATCAATAACATGTATATCAAATATACCTTTGTTCACTTTGCCTTCCTTCTTATTCACCAAATATTTGGGGCAGTTCCGCTTCCCGTGACAATTTCCTTTGCAGTAGAAGCACTCAGTTTCAGGCTTAGGTCCAGCTTTGGGCTTCTTCACGGGAGTGGCAACTTGCTTGCCATTCTACTTGAAGTTCCCTTTCTTTCCCTTTGTCCTTTCTTTAAACTGGTGGTCTTGTCAATCATCAACACTTGATGCTCTTTCTTGATTTCTACCTTCATCTATTTCAGCATCACGAAGAGTTCGAGAATCGTTTTCGTCATCCATTGCATACTATAGTTCATCACAAAGTTCCAGTAACTTGGTCATGGTGATGAGAGAACTCTGTCAATCACTGTCTTATATGGAAGATTAACTCCCACTTGATTCAAGCGATTGTAGTACCCAGACATTCTGAGCACATGCTCAATAGTTGAGCAATTCTCCTCCATCTTTTAGGCGAAGTACTTGTTAGAGGTCTCATACCTCTTGACACGGGGATGAGTCCGAAATACCAATTTCAGCTCTTGGAACATCGCATATGCTCCAGGACGTTTCAAAACGTTTTTGAAGTCCCGCTTCTAAGCCGTAAAGCATGGTGCACTAAACTATCAAGTACTCATTATATTGAGCTAGCCAAACGTTCAAACGTCTACATTTGCTCCTGCAATAGGTTTGTCACCCAGCGGTGCATTAAGGACATAATTTTTCTGTGCAGCAATGAGGATAAACCTCAGATCACGGACCCAGTCCGCATCATTGCTACTATCATCGTACCAAGCAAAATAAGAAGCATAAAAGATAAACATCACATGCAATCAAAATATGTCACATGATATGGCCATCATCATATTGTGCTCATTATCTCCATCACAGGAGCATCCTCATGATTTACATCGTCACCGGCTTGACACCTTGATCTCCATCGAAGCATCGTTGTCGTCTCGCCAACTATTGTTACTACGACTATCGCTACCGCTTAGTGATAAAGTAAAGCAATTACATGGTGATTGCATTTCATACAATAAAGCGACAACCATATGGCTCCTGCCAGTTGCCGATAACTCCGTTACAAAACATGATCATCTCATACAACAATTTATATCACGTCATGTCTTGACCATATCACATCACAACATGCCCTACAAAAACAAGTTAGACGTCCTCTACTTTGTTGTTGCAAGTTTTACGTGGCTGCTACGGGCTTTTAGCAAAAACCGTTCTTACCTACGCATCAAAACCACAACTATTTTTTGTCAAGTGTGCTGTTTTAACCTTCAACAAGGACCTGCCGTAGTCAAACTCGATTCGACTAAAGTTGGCAAAACTGACACCTGCCAGTCACCTATTTGCAAAAGCATGTCGGTATAACTAGTCTCATGAACGCGGTCATGTAATGTCGGTCCAGGCCGCTTCATCCAACAATACCGCTGAATCAAAGTAAGACGTTGGTGGTAAGCAGTATGACTATTATCGCCCATAACTCTTTGTGTTCTACTGGTGCATAAAACATCTATGCATAGACCTGACTATGTATATAAAGGAGGAGAGGGAGGAGGCCGGCGGCCTAGAGGGGGCGCACCAAGGGGAAGTCCAACTAGGATTCCCAATCCTAGTTGGTCTCCCTTTCCTATTCCAAGAAGGGGAAAGAGGAAAAGAGGTGGAGGAGAAGGAGGAAAGGGGGGCCGTGCCCCCCACCCCTAGTCCAATTTAGTTTGGGCTGGGGGGCGTGTGCCTCCACCTGGCCGCCGCCTCCTCTCTTCCACTAAGGCCCATGAAGACTCATTAATCCCCCAGGGGGTTCCGGTAACCTCCCGGTTCCCTCATAAATATCTGAAACATCCCGAAACCATTCCGGTGTCTGAATACCTTCGTCCAATATATCAATCTTTAGGTGTCGATCATTTCGAGACTCCTTGTCATGTCCGTGATCTCATCTAGCTCTCCTAACAAACTTTGGTCATCAAAAACACATAACTCATAATACAAATTGTCATCGAACGTTAAGTGTGCGGACCCTACGGGTTCGAGAACTATGTAAACATGATCGAGACACATCTCCGATCAGTAACCAATAGCAAAACCTGGATGCTCATATTGTCTCCTACATATTCTATGAAGATCTTTATCAGTCAAACCGCACAACAACACATACATTGTTCCCTTTGTCATCGGTATGTTACTTGCCCGAGATTCGATCGTTGGTATCATCATACCTAGTTCAATCTCGTTACCGACAAGTCTCTTTACTCGTTCCTTAATGCTTCATCCCGTAACCAACTCATTAGTTACATTGCTTGCAAGGCTTATAGTGATGTGCATTACCGAGAGGGCCCAGAGATACCTCTCCGATATACAGAGTGACAAATCCTAGTCTTGATCTATGCCAACCCAACAAACACCTTCGGAAACACCTGTAGAGCATCTTTATAATCACCCAGTTACATTGTGACGTTTGATAGCACACAAGGTGTTCCTCCGATATTCGGGAGTTGCATAATCTCATAGTCAGATGAACATGTATAAGTCATGAAGAAAGCAATAGCAATAAAACTTAACGATCATTATGCTAAGCTAACAGATGGGTCTTGTCCATCACATCATTCTCTAATGATGTGACCCGGTTCATCAACTGACAACACATGTCTATGGTCAGGAAACATAACCATCTTCGATCAACGAGCTAGTCAAGTAGAGGCATACTAGGGACACTTTCTTTTGTCTATGTATTCACACATGTACTAAGTTTCCAGTTAATACAATTCTAGCATGAATAATAGACATTTATCATGATATAAGGAAATATAAATAACAACTTTATTACTGCCTCTAGGGCATGTTTTCTTCAGTCTCTTGCACTAGAGTCAATAATGTAGTTCACATCACCCATAGTTCACATCACCATGTGACCAACAACCAAAGGGTTTACTAGAGTCAATAATCTAGTTCACATCGTTATGTGATTAACAGCCAAAGAGTACTTAGGTGTGATCATGTTTTTCTCATGAGAGAAGTTTAGTCAACGGGTCTGTCACATAGAGCCATATGTATTTTGCAAATATTCTATGTCTACAATGCTCTGCATGGAGCTACTCTAGCTAATTTCTCCCACTCTCAATATGTATCCAGATTGAGACTCAGAGTCATCTGGATCAGTTTAAAAGCTTCCATCGATGTAACTCTTTATGATGAACTCTTTATCACTTCCATAACCGAGAAATATTTCCTTAGTCCTCTTAGGCAACTAAGGATAAGTTTGACTGTTGTCCAGTGATTCACTCCTGGATCACTATCGTACCCCCTTGCCAACCTCATGATAAGGTACACAATAGGTCTGGTACACAGCATAGCATACTTTGTAGAACCTATGACCAAGGCATAGGGAATGACTTCCATTCTGTTTCTATCTTCTGCCGTGGTCGGGCTTTGAGTCTTACTCAACTTTACACCTTGTAATATAGACAAGAACTTCTTTTTTGACTGATCCATTTTGAACTCTTTCAAAAACTTGTCAAGGTATGTACTCATTGAAAAATCTTATCAAGTGTCTTGATCTGTCTCTATAGATCTTTATGCCCAATATGTAAGCAGCTTCACCGAGGTCTTTCTTTGAAAATCTCCTTTCAAATTGTCCTTCATGCTTTCCAGAAAATTCTACATCATTTCCGATCAACAATATGTCATCAACAAAATGCAACAGAGCTCCCACTCATTTTCTTGTAAATACAGGCTTCTCCAAAAGTTTGTATAAAACCATATGCTTTGATCACATTATCAAAGCATATATTCCAACTCCGAGAGGCTTGCACCAGTCCATAAATGGATCGCTGGAGCTTGCACACTTTGTTAGCACCCTTTGGATCGACAAAACCTTCTAGTTGCATCATATACAACTCTTCTTTAAGAAATCCATTAAGGAACGCAGTTTTGACATCCATTTGCCAAATTTCATAATCATAAAATGCGGCAATTGCTAATAAGATTCGGATAGACTTAAGCATCGCTATAGGTGATAAGGTCTCATCGTATTCAACTCCTTGAATTTGCCAAAAACCTTTCGCAACAAGTCAAGCTTTGTAGACAGTAGCATTGCCATCAGCGCCAGTCTTCTTCTTGAAGATCCATTTATTTTCTATGGTTTGCCGATCATCGGGCAAGTCCACCAAAGTCCACACTTTGTTCTCATACATGGATCCCATCTCATATTTCATGGCCTCAAGCCATTTCACGGAATCTGGGCTCATCATTTCTTCCTCATAATTCGTAGGTTCATCATGGTCTAGTAACATGACATCCAAAATAGGATTACCGTACCACTCTTGTGCGGACCATACTCTGGTTGACCTATGAGGTTCGGTAGTAACTTGATCTGAAGTTTCATGATCATCATCATTAGCTTCCTCACTAATTGGTGTAGGAATCACATGAACTAATTTCTGTGATAAACTACTTCCAATTCGGTAGAATGTACAATTACCTCATCAAGTTCTACTTTCCTCTCACTCACTTCTTTCGAGAGAAACTCCTTCTCTAGAAAGGATCCATTCTTAGCAACAAATATCTTGCCTTCGGATCTGTGATAGAAGGTGTACTCAACAGTTTCTTTTGGGTATCCTATGAAGATGCACTTCTCCGATTTGGTCCCGAGCTTATCAGGTTGAAGCTTTTTCACATAAGCATCGTAGCCCCAAACTTTAAGAAATGACAAATTGGGTTTCTTGCCAAAGCACAGTTCATATGGTGTCGTCTCAATGGATTTCGATGGTGCCCTATTTAAAGTGAATGTAGCCGTCCCTAAATCATAACCCCAAAATGATAGCGCTAAATCAGTAAGAGACATCATAGATCGCACCATATATAATAAAGTACGGTTACGACATTCGGATACACCATTACGCTGTGGTGCTCTAGGTGGCATGAGTTGCAAAACTATTCCACATTGTTTTAAATGAAGACCAAACTCGTAACTCAAATATTCGCCTCCACGATCAGATCATAGAACTTTATTTTCTTATTACGATGATTTTCCACTTCACTTTGAAATTCTTTAAACATTCCAAATGTTTCAGGCTTATGTTTCATTAGGTAGATATACCCATATCTGCCCAAATCATCTGTGAAGGTCAGAAAATAACGATACCCGCCACAAGCCTCAACACTCACTGGACCGCATACATCGGTATCCAATAAGTTATTAGCTCGTTCCATTGTTTTGGAGAATGGAGTTTTAGTCATCTTGCCCATAAGGCACGGTTCGCAAGTATCAAATGATTCATAATCAAGTGATTCCAAAAGTCCATCTTTATGGAGTTTCTTCATGCGCTTTACACTGATATGACCCAAACGACAGTGCCACAAATAAGTTGCACTATCATTATCAACTTTGCATCTTTTGGCATCAATATTATGAATATGTGTATTATTACGGCCGAGATTCAATAAACCATCAGCATTGGGTGTATGACCATAGAAGGTTTTATTCATGTAAACAGAATAACAATTATCCTCTGTCTTAAAAGAATAACCGTATTGCAATAAACATGATCTAATCATATTCATGCTCAATGCAAACACCAAATAACATTTATTTAGGTTCAATACTAGTTCCGAAAGTATAAGGAGTGTGCGATGATGATCATGTCAATCTTGGAACCACTTCCAACAGACATCGGTACATCACCCTCAACTAGTCTCTGTTTATTCTGTAACTCCTATTTCGAGTTACTAATCTTAATTAGCAACCGAACAAGTATCAAATACCCAGGTGCTACTACGAGCTCTATTAGGTACACATCAATAACATGTATATCAAATATACCTTTGTTCACTTTGCCATCCTTCTTATCCGCCAAATGTTGGCCAGTTCTGCTTCTAGTGACCATTTCCTTTTCAGTAGAAGAACTCAGTTTCAGGCTTGGGTCTAGCTTTGGGCTTCTTCCGGGAGTGACAACTTGCTTGCCATTCTACATGAACTTCCCTTTCTTTCCCTTTGCCCTTTTCTTGAAACTAGTTGTCTTGACAATCATCAACACTTGATGCTCTTTATTGATTTCTACCTGCATCGATTTCAGCATCACAAAGAGCTCATGAATCATTTTCGTCATCCCTTGCGTACTATAGTTCATCACGAAGTTCAAGTAACTTGGTGATGGTGACTAGAAAACTCTGTCAATCACTTATCTTATCTGGAAGATTAACTCCCACTTGATTCAAGCGATTGTAGTACCCAGACATTCTGAGCACATGCTCACTAGCTGAACAATTCTCCTCCATCTTTTAAGCGAAGTACTTGTCAGAGGTCTCATACCTCTCGACACGGGCATGAGTCTGAAATACCAATTTCAGTTCTTTGGAACATCTCATATGCTCTATGGTGTTCAAAACATTTTTGAAGTCCCGGTTCTAAGTCGTAAAGCATGGTCCACTAAACTATCAAGTAGTCATCATATTGAGCTGGCCAAACATTCATAACGTGTGTATCTGCTCCTGCAATAGGTCTGTCACCTAGCGGTGCATCAAGGACATAATACTTCTGTGCAGCAATGAGGATAAACCTCAGATCATGGACCCAGTCCGCATCATTCCTACTATCATCTTTCAACTTAGTTTTCTCTAGGAACATATAAAAAACATAGGGAAGCTACACCGCGAGCT
The DNA here is from genome assembly GCA_021437245.1 of Aegilops speltoides. Taxonomy (NCBI): domain Eukaryota; kingdom Viridiplantae; phylum Streptophyta; class Magnoliopsida; order Poales; family Poaceae; genus Aegilops; species Aegilops speltoides. Next base: position 104,746,320 of record CM038146.1, read on the forward strand.
ATTGATCTACAACATAATTTTCAAAATACTATCAGGACTAAGTTCATGATAAATTAAATTTCAGTTAATCATATTACTTAAGATCTCCCACTTAGATAGACATCCCTCCAGTCATCTAAATGATCACGTGATCCATATCAACTAAACCATGTCCAATCATCACGTGACATGGAGTAGTTTTCAATGGTGAACATCACTATGTTGATCATATCTACTATATGATTCACGCTCAACCTTTTGGTCTCCAATGTTCCAAAGCCATATCTGCATATGCTAGGCTCGTCAAGTTTAACCCGAGTATTTTGCATGCGCAAAACTGGCTTGCACCCGTTGTATGTGAACGTAGAGCCTATCACACCCGATCATAACGTGGTGTCTCAGCACGAAGAACTATCGCAATGGTGCATACTCAGGGAGAACACTTATACCTTGAAACTTTATTAAGGGATCATCTTATAATGCTACCACCATAACAAGCAAAATAAGAAGCATAAAAGATAAACATCACATGCAATCAAAATATGTGACATGATATGGCCATCATCATGTTGTACTCATTATCTCCATCACAGGAGCATCGTCATGATTTACATCGTCACCGGCTTGACACCTTGATCTCCATCGAAGCATCGTTGTTGTCTCGCCAACTATTGTTACTACGACTATCGCTACCACTTAGTGATAAAGTAAAGCAATAACATGGTGATTACATTTCATAGAATAAAGCGACAACCATATGGCTCCTGCCAGTTGCCGATAACTCCGTTACAAAACATGATCATCTCATACAACAATTTATATCACGTCATGTCTTGACCATATCACATCACAACATGCCCTACAAAAACAAGTTAGACGTCCTATACTTTGTTGTTGCAAGTTTTACGTGGCTGCTATGGGCCTCTAGCAAAAACCGTTCTTACCTACGCATCAAAACCACAACTATTTTTCGTCAAGTGTGATGTTTTAACCTTCAACAAGGACCTGCTGTAGTCAAACTCGATTCGACTAAAGTTGGCAAAACTGACAACCGCCAGTCACCTATTTGCAAAAGCATGTTGGTAGAACTAGTCTCATCAACGCGGTCATGTAATGTCGGTCCAGGCCGCTTCATCCAACAATACCGCCGAATCAAAGTAAGACGTTGGTGGTAAGCAGTATGACTATTATCGCCCATAACTCTTTGTGTTCTACTGGTGCATAAAACATCTATGCATAGACCTGGCTCTGATACCACTATTGGGGAACGTAGTAATTTCAAAATTTTCATACGATCACACAAGATCTATCTAGGAGATGCATAGCAACGAGAGGGGGAGTGTATCTTCATACCCTTGACGATCGCAAAGTGGAAGCGTTTATCAACGCGGTTGATGTAGTCGTACACCTTCACGATCCGTCCCGATCAAGTACCGAACATACGGCACCTCCGTGTTCAGCACACATTCAGCTCGATGACGTCCTCGCCTTCTTGATCCGGCAAGACGGGCGAAGTAGTAGATGAGTTCCGGTAGCACGACGATGTGCTGACAGTGTTGGTGAAGAACAATCTCCACAGGGCTTTGCCTAAGAACTACGGAAACTATGACGGAGGATAAACTAGAGGGTCAGGGTTGCTGACACACGGCTTGGTGATTCTAGATGTGTCCTTTGTGCTACCCCTGTCCATCTATTTATATGTTGAGCCCTGGGGTCGAAACTTGGAGCAAAAGCCTCCTCAAAGTTAGTTTTTCCCGAAAGGCAAGAGTCCCACTCGGACTCCAGGACCAAAGACCACAATCCTCAGCATCTGGCCCAGACGCCATGGGCCTCAGCATCTGGCCCAGGGCTAGACGCCAAGGTCTCCAACGTTTGGCCTCTTGGCCTCCGCAAAACTCCTTTTGCACCGACTAATCGCCCCGTGGGCCTAACCCCTTGGCCTAACCATATCATCCAATATATGAATCTTTACCTCCGGACCATTCCGGAGCTCCTCGTCATGTCCATGATCTCATCCGTGACTCCAAACAACATTCAGTCACCAACATACATAACTCATATAATACTATATCATCAACGACCGTTAAGCGTGTGGACCCTACGGGTTCGAGAACTATATAGACATGACCGAGACACTTCTCTGGTTAATAACCAATAGCGGAAACTGGATGCCCATATTGGTTCCTACATATTCTACAAAGATCTTTATTGGTCGAACCTTATGACAACATACGTTATTCCCTTTGTCTTTGGTATGTTACTTACCCGAGATTCGATCGTCGGTATCTTCATACCTAGTTCAATCTCGTTACCGGCAAGTCTCTTTACTCATTCCGTAATATATCATACCGCAACTAACTCATTAGTCACATTGCTTGCAAGGCTTAGGATGTGCATTGCCGAGACGGCCCAGAGATACCTCTCCGATACTCGGAGTGACAAATCCTAATCTTGATCTGTGCCAACCCAACAAGCACGTTCGGAGACACCTGTAGAGCATTTTTATAATCACCCATTTACGTTGTGACATTTGATAGCACACACGGTGTTCCTCCGGTATTCGGGAGTTGCATAATCTCATAGCTTGAGGAACATGTATAAGTCATGAAGAAAGCAGTGGCAATGAAACTGTAACGATCATAATGCTAAGCTAACGGATGGGTCATGTCCATCACATCATTCTCCTAACGATGTGATCCCGTTCATCAAATGACAACTCATGTCCAAGGCTAGGAAACTTAACCATCTTTGATCAACAAGCTAGTCTTGTAGAGGCATTCTAGGGACACTATGTTTTGTCTATGTATTCACACATGTATCAAGTTTTCGTTTAATACAATTCTAGCATGAATAATAAACATTTATCATGATATAAGGAAATATAAAATAACAACTTTATTATTGCCTCTAGGGCATATTTCCTTCACTAACGGCCAAGTCAAACAGGCCAATGCTATGATCATGAGTGGTTTTAAGCCCAGACAAGTGCGCTCTTTACGAGAATCAGATAAGCACTAGGTTGTGGAACTCGATTCCATACTCTAGGGACTCCGGACCATGCCCAATAGAACAACCGGATACACACCTTTCTTTATGGTGTACGCCGCAGAAGCCGTATTACCCTGTGATATTATTCATGACTCACCTAGAGTGCGCATGTACGAAGAGAAAGAAGTTGAACTAGATCGGCAGGACGACCTGGATGGACTTGAAGAGGAGCACGATGTTGCCAAGGCCCGTTCTGCATTCTATCAACAATAGGCCAGGCGTTACCAAAGCAGAGAAGTGCAGGCCAAAACATACAATGTCGGAGAACTTGTTCTACGCCTCCCAGAGAAGAAAAAGGATAAGCTCAAACCCAGATAGGAGGGCCCCTTCATAATTGATGAAGTCCTTACCGGAGGAGCCTATCGCCTTTGCAATGCGGGGGATAATTGCCTTGAGCCAAACCCATAGAACGCCGCCCGACTTCGAAGATTTTACGCATAATTTGGCCTCCTTATGTCCCAGTTTTAACTTGGTTTTTTCCATTTTCTTTTTCTATTTCACCTTTTTTACCTTTCTCTTCTTATATTGTATGTTCGGATAAACCACATTGTTGGGGATATGCATCTTTAAATGTATACATCCCACCATACATGGGGGCTTCTTTTAAAAGAAGCATTCTATTACAAAGCTTACAAGCTTCTTGTGTCTGTACTATCTGTTGTTATTGCCATTTTATGCACCTCTATGACTTAAGTTTTTGCCAAGCTAGGTTGCCTCGCTCCTGTGCTTATACCCAACGTTCCCGATTGTTCGGCTAGGGTGTAAAGGGAGCACCTCTGTGTTTGTTACAACCGGGTTATCCGGCGCTGTACCTCAGATGGGTGAAGCCGAAAGCTAGCGTTCTTAATAGAATAATTGAGCATCACATATTCAACAGGATGTTTCTGTAATAACGCATAAAAGTGGCTGTCTGTACTTCAGATACAAGCCCATCATAAGAAAAGGAACCCCTAACGGAACTATTTTTCTTGGAAGATGTTTCTTATGTTAAATAGTAATATAACATAACTCCGCCGAACACACTTTGTCTGTTTGAGCAATATGTCCGGATTGTCTGGTTTGCCCCAATACCAAATGTTTCATAGTTAAACATAAGTATACGGGAACACTCGAACTTTTTGGTTCGGAGGTGCAAGCCGAAGGTCTGGGATGACAAAAAATTTATACAATCCGGCAGGAGATAAATTCGGTCATAAAGTACATGGGTACATCAAATCGAACGCTCACTCCCTTTTTACACCATCTAGTATACTATCTAATTTACTATCTTGTTGAAAAAAATTGCCCCTGTCATCACTTGGTCGTATACCAAGCTTACAGGAATTCCCTTCTCGTCGGGTCCCCACGGTCCAACTCTCGCCATGTGGTTCGGGTCAAGACGAGTATAGCGTGTCTTCACCATGGCCCATGCCTCTCGAGCGCTATCACGGCATGCGGATGCCTTCCATAGCTCGAACCGACACCGAGCACCCTTGAATAGATCAGCCAACCCCTCCATACATTCTGGAGGGACTTCGGAAGGCCATAAGGCTTCGGTCATATTCTTCACCGCCTTCCGAGAACGCTCGTGCAGCTTGGCCAGCTCCTTCAGAATGTCGCTCTGTACAACAAGCATTTCCTCCTCGAGGCAACTAGTTAACATACCTGTATCAACCGAGCAATAAAATTCTGCATTATATGATCCTATCAATAATCCAGACGGATCACAAGACATACTGAATATGCCGCCCTTCAGCTTCTGGTTTTCTTGTTGTGCATCTAAGAGTTGAGCCTTCAAGCTCTTTATCTCTTCGGCCTGTTTCTTCACTTCCTCTTCAAGTTTTTTATCGTTGCCATAATACATTGGGGCACTCTTTATTTATTCAAGCTCCCGGGTCAGTGTGATGTTCTTCTCCTTGAGAACCTGTGGTCATCAAATGATCCTTAAATGGTTTTTGTTCACCTGCTTTAAGTCTCGGGGGGCTACTACTACTATCTATCCATTAAGTTCCTGAAATTATTTACCTGCATATCCTTTGAGAACAGGCGAGCGACCTCGGTGAATCCATCCCGGATAGCTCGGATATATGCACCTACAGTGCTTAAGGCTTTAAACTCCGGCTCCGTTAAGGCAGGGGCGCGTAAGACTTCTTTTAAGTGACAATGGTTCATCTCACTCTTGACTTCGGAGTTGGTCACGGACATCTCATCCGGCTCTCCGTGAGACTAGCAAGTCTGTGCTGCATCAGCATGCGCCCCATCCCAATTGGTATATCCGGCGCCGGATTAGCCGCAGCTCGGCTAACAGGGACCTTACCTGCAGTGCGCCATATACCCCTCCTGTGATGATAGAGGGAGGTTTCGAATGACGGTCCAACTTCACGACTGAATATTAACAAAGAAATATATACCTTTTCGATGGTGGAGCAGGTTCGGTAGTGCTTCCGACCTCCTTTCGTTTTGCACGACCCTTCCGCAAAGATGCTTACCTTTTCTTGGTCTCCCTCCCTTGGGTGCGGCTCGCTAAGCACCGATCCTGCGAAACATGGTGGACGATAGGGAGACAAGTGGGAGTATCCCTCTTCTTTGATAATACAGTTTCCGAACACTTACCTTCACGAAGGGATAGAGGTCGGGGTAGTCACCCATAATGGCCACCTCCGAGCCATCAAGGCTCGCCTGATAGTAGACTCCATCTTCGAACTCCACCAATATGTCCGGATCCTCATGGAATCCTGGGTCTTCATTGCGATCATGATCCTCTGGCTGGAGGCGGGGTAGTTAATGTTCTCGACAATCTGCCTCCATGACTGTTCAAAAAATAAATAGGCAAGATATCCGGTCAATGCATCCCTACGGATAAAAGAGCATTGAGCGGTTGGAAAACTTACCCATTCAATAGGAGTCTACATGGAGTAGGCTTCTCGACAATTTACACAAATGAATTCTTCTTCTTCTCCTTCGTAGAGGTCGGCCAGAGCTACCGCTAATGCAGCTTGGCCATCCGGACCCTTCCGCCTATAGCAGGATGCGTCGTCCTCCCCATTGTGGTTCCATAGGGTAGTTCTCGGGATTGAAGCGGCTGGATGCTTCTTTGTATCGTGATAGTCATAACTTCCACTATGGAGAGTCCGGAATGGGTCAATATCTTGATCTTCTTTACCAAGTTCATCACCTCCACACTGTCTTCTTGGGCAAAAGATTTGGGACGCCAGTTGTATAGCTTCTTCAAGGGGGCACTGGAAAATTCTGGCAGTCTGCGTCGAATAGGGTCCGGAAGGGGCACACCATCGATATAGAACCATTCTGAAGACCATTCGGTAGATCCTTTCTTTGGAGTCCCGACGGGGTAGCCGGATCCGACTATACGCCATCTTCAAAAATAACCGGGGTGCCGCCCACTTCAAAAATAGACTCGCCGCCCTAATGGCGGGGGACGAGGCAGAAGAACTTCTTCCATAGTTCGAAGTGAGCCTCGCAACCCAAAAACAATTCACAAAGGGCGACGAAGCTGGAAATGTGTAGAATAGAACCTGGCATGAGGTTGTGCAGCTGGATCCCTTACTGTTCCAGTAGACCCCTAAGGAAGGGGTGGATTGGGAATCCCATGCCCCTCAAAAGGAATGAGGTGAAGCACACCCTCTCCCCTTGGCTAAGATTGGGGAAATTCTCCGCCAATGCATTGGCACCAATAGTGGTTAACCCCGCTGGCGATTAGGAAAAGCTAGGTAATTTTCGTTTGGTGATTTATCACAGCCGCCGGGTTAAAACCAGAGCTTTTCAAGAAGGCGACTTAGTGCTCCGGCTTATCCAGGATCAGACCGATATGCACAAGTTATCCCCACCTTGGGAAGGACCCTTTGTGGTCAGCAAGAATCTGAACAACGGGTCATACTACATTATTGATGTTCAAGAGCACAAAGACTCACGCAAGTCAGAGGAGGAGACCCATCGGTCATGGAATATTGCTCATCTTCGGCCTTACTATACCTGTGCCATAGGCTCCTATTATGTACATATTTTTGGCAATGTATATTTTATGATCAATATAATAAACCGGCATCCTTACTAAAGTGGGGCCTCTGCCATTCTTCTTAAAAGTATTTCTTGGTTACATGGGGGCTTCTGCTTATCAAGCGGAGTTCTGATTGTCCATTGATCCGGCTTACAAAGCTACAAAAAAAAGAGAGCATAGCTCAATCATAAGCTTGGGGGTTTAATACCCAACATCATAAGGAGCCTGTCGGTGTCAAAACCGGCGGATCTCAGGTAGGGGGTCCCGAACTGTGCGTCTAGGCGGATGGTAACAGGAGACGAGGGACACGATGTTTTACCCAGGTTCGGGCCCTCTTGATGGATGTAAAACCCTACGTCCTGCTTGATTAATATTGATGATGTGTAGTACAAGAGTGGATCTACCACGAGATCAAGGAGGCTAAACCCTAGAAGCTAGCCTATGGTATGATTGTTGTAATGGTTGTTGTCCTACGGACTAAAGCCCTCCGGTTTATATAGAAACCGGGGAGGGCTAGGGTTACACAGAGTCGGTTACAATGGCAGGAGATCTACATATCCGTATCGCCAAGCTTGCCTTCCACGCCAAGGAAAGTCCCATCCGGACACGGGACGAAGTCTTCAATCTTGTATCTTCATAGTCTTGGAGTCCGGCGGACGATGATAGTCCGGCTGTCCGGACACCCCCTACTCCAGAACTCCCTCAGTAGCCCCTGAACCTGGCTTCAGTGACAATGAGTTCGGCGCGCATAATGTTCGGCATTGCAAGGCGGGTTCCTCCTCCGAATAATCCATAGAAGATTGTGAACACCAGGATAGTGTCCGGCTCTGCAAAATAAATTCCACATTCCACAGTAGAGAGAATAAAATGTACACAAGTCCAATCTGCTGATGTATTTTGCGGCATGACGTCACACCACTACCAAGCCTTTACTTGAATCATTTTTTATTATACCACCTCAGCGCGTTTAGCGAAGCGGTTTCCTTGGCACGTCTTGTCAAAGCAGAGATCGTGTTCCCCTTATTCCGGGATTCTCATCAATACGGACGTGGGTAACCCAACCGCGCCATTGATGGTGGCGCTTGGGGGATAAGCGAGTTTTACTAGGCCGGTGGGGACGCATAGTCTTCGTCCGCCTATATATAAGGGATAAGGATCCACCTTTTCACCTACGCCCTCTTCCTCCTTTGCTTATCCATCTCCGTGCACTCGAGCTCCAGCGCCCAAGTTTGCACATCTTTCCTCAACCTTCTCCAGTCACGTACGGAGCGGGAGGCAAGTGGTTGGCCTCCACCGTTAAGGAGGAGCACATCACAAACCTGCGCAGCACTGGATACCTTTCCGGCGACATCGCGCACCGGTTGCCCGACGAGGGGCAGCTCATCCCCACCCCCAGGCCCCATGAGAGGGTCGTTTTCCTTCCCCACTTCCTCCACGGACTGGGCTTTCCACTTCACCCCTTTGTCCGGGGGCTCATGTTCTACTACGGCCTGGATTTCCACGATCTGGCGCCGAACTTCATCCTCAACATCTCGGCGTTTATCGTCGTGTGCGAGGCCTTCCTCTGCATCCAGCCCCACTTCGGCTTGTGGCTCAAGACCTTCAATGTCAAGCCAAAGGTAGTGAAGGGCACTCAAGTGGAGTGCAGAGGTGCCATGTTGGGCAAGATGCCCAACGTCCTTTGGTTCGAAGGGGCCTTCGTGGAATCCGTCAAGGGGTGGCCGTCGGGGTGGTTCTACATCACCGAGCCGCGCGACCCTACGTGGGCGGCGGCCCCCGAGTTTAGATCTGGTATCCCTACGCAGCTCACCTCCTAGAAAGAGAAGGGCTTGCTATGGGGTAGTTCGGAGGAGCTGACGAGACTCCAAGCCTGTATCCAGAAGCTGGTGAACAAGAAGCTCAGGCTTGTCAATGCGGTCCAAGTCATGCTCGTCCGCTGGATTCTCCCATGCCAACAACGGGCTTTCAACCTGTGGGAGTTCGATCCGGCACAGCACCAGGCATTGAGCGGGCTCTTTGACACGACGTACGAAGGCGCCTGGAGGGTGTTGTTTAAGGGCGCCAAAGCCCCCGCATCCGCGACTGAAGATCGTGGATTTCACTCGCAGCATCCAGCTGACGAGGTAAGTGATTCTACCCCTTTACGGGACACTTGTTGTTAATAGTTTGACCCTAAGCGGGTCTCAATCTCCCTTTTCCTTTGACATGAATGGATGAAGAAGGCCGAGCAGCTCATCTGCCCGGCTCCCATGCCAGAAAAACCATTAGACGCTCGTCTAGCGGGGCTGCTGGTTCCGGTACCGCACGTGGTGCCGGAGAAGAAGGCCAAGAAGGTGGCCACGGGTACTCGAAAGAGTTCCCGCTTTCAGGTGTCCGACGGCTCCGAGGCGGACTCCTCCCCCAAAGGTGAGGAGGAGGAAGAAGACTCTCTCCCAGAGGAGGGAGAGAGGAAGAGGAAGGCTTCCCCAACAGGGGAGGCCGAAGGGTCCAAGAGGGGAAGAACTATTCCCCCGGACAGCTCCGCCAACACCAACGTTGGCGGCGAAGAGTGTCCTTCAAGGGCCAAGCCTCCGACAAGATCATAAGTATCCGGATTCCTGAATAATTTATAATTTCTCTTTTTTGTCACATAGTGTCCTTCTAATGCCGCACACTGCCTGCAGTCCGGCCGATGATGATCTCCCCGCTTCGTCGAGCGGGTCATTGGCTTCGTCGGATGTGGATTCCATCCCGACTGCCTCCACCCCTCGCGCCACTGAGGACGCCGAGGTGGGATCCCAGGAAGGGACCCATCAGGAAGAGGCTCCGGAGGTGCCGCAAGGCAGCCTCCCGGACTTTGCGTCGGACTCTACGCCGGAACCTGCAGTAGTTCCGGAGTCCGGCAGGCGGCCCCTTCGCAAGAAGGGAAAGACCGTGACGCTGGCGGCCCCTGTCCAACCGGATGTGCTGGACAACCTGTTGGAGGCGCTCAAAGGCGCTTCCATCGAGGAAGAACACCGCACTATCATGAGTGCCGTGATTCAGAAGGTTCAGCTCGCCAAGAGCGGGCTGACCGAAGCCTGCAGTAGCCTTCTAACAGGCTTTGAGGTAAGAAGTTAAAAATATGTAATGTAATACCGCATAGAGAGTAGCCCCTGATGCTCGGTTCGATGTTCGGAAAGAAAAGCCGGACTGAGGATCTAAAAAAGATATACGCAGGGTTGCTAAAGAATTATGTCAATATGGGTTTGCAGGCTGCGCTGCTGACCTCTGCCGCACTGACTGCAGAGGTCGGCGCATTGAAGCAGGATCTCGAGCGGTCCGAGCAAGAGCTCGGCCGTGCCAAGAAGCAGCTCGAGGACAAAGAAGGTGAGTAACACCACTTTGAATAATTACCTTGCAGAAAAGGATTTAGGTTGCGAAAAATAACAAGGATAACATGGGTACTGCAGGGGCCACGAACGAGGTGGCAACCCTGAAGGAGGCTGTGTCATGACTGAACATAATGCGGCCTTGAACGGGCAGAGCGAGAGAAGCAGGAGGAGGCGGGTGGCGGAGGTGCTGCAAGAGCTCCAGGCTCTCATGGAGAAGCATGAGAGTTTGGAGCGCGACTCAAAGACTCGAGAGTCCGAGCTTGCCTTGGCTCTCAAAAGTGCCAAATCCGCCAAGGCCGAGGCCCATAAGGCCCTTCAGGAGATTGAGGATGTGAAGAAAATAGCGGCGGGTAAGGCATTTTTCATGCAAAGCAAGCATGTTAATGTAAACTACCTGACACTTACCCGAATTCGGAGCTCTGCAGGGGCGTTTGCAGATCTGCCTCGCAGTGTATCCGATGCCGCCGCATTTTACCGTGGCAAGGAGGGGAGCTCAACGGAGAAGGTCTTCTGGTCTCAGTACGCTGAGGCCGGCCATCCGGTGCCCTCTAGCGACCAGCTGAAGAAGCTGGTCGAGCTCCACAAGGTAGCTGAGCAGGCCATGAAGGGCCTCATAGTCTGGCTGTGGCCTGGAGAGGCCATGCCTGGGAGCTACTTCGGCCTCGTGCGGCGGCTGGTGGATGCGTGCCCCTGGGTGGAGGTCATCAAGCGCTCCGCCTGTATTGAAGGTGCTCGTCGGGTCCTTGCCCGCGCAAAGGTACACTGGGGCAAGCTGGATGCGGAGAGGCTTATCACTAACGCGCCGCCAGCGGGCAAGGAGTATCGTACGCCCGAGATGTATTATAAAACTGTCCTGAAGGGTGCCCGCAAGATTGCGGATGAGTGCCCCAGAGATGTAATTATTGAGTAAACTCGCTATGTATTATCCTGTGCGCTGAAAACTTTGTTCATATGCGCTAAGCAACGCTTGTTTAATTTAAAATATTACCTTCTATGCGGCCGTTTAGAAAATCTGAGAGTTGGCAAGTCGTCGGCTTCAGCCCCCATGCCACTAGTGCTGGGGTGTTCGGGATAAACTTGAGCACTCTTGTTCCCATTTTTGGGTCCATCTAGGGAGGCGCTCAACACAACGAACAAGGCAACCGGACTTATAATGCTTGAACACTCTCACTTCGCCATAGAATTCTATATTTTTAAATTTCGGCGAAGCCCCTAGTATTCGGAAGACCGAGTTCGAGGCGCTATCCACGCCTTGGCCGGACATGATCCGGTTCTTCGCTCGAAGTGGCGTAAGTGTTTAGGGACTCGTAAAGACCTCTCGAACAGCGACCAGTCTCTCGCCTTATCATGCCAGTCAGTTTTAGCTTTCTCCACCGAGGCGCTTGCCCAGCTCAACCGGGGCGCAATTGCAGTGGTTCTCCCAGTGCTACCTTAGCCGATGGAACGGAACGTATGGTACCAAAACATGGGAGCCGGGCAAACCCAACTATTGATCCAAGACATGATTCGGAGCCGATTCATATATTGCTATAAGTTCAGGGTGCCGCACTTGTGAAAGTGTTCGGACTTATCACACCATAATGCGAGGAACATAAGCCCCTGGTGTATTCGGCCGTACCAAATTGTACGGGTGCAAGATGTCATTAATGAACATATATGTAAAGTAATGCAATTATGGGCAAAAAGTGCTGCATTGTTTATTCAAGGAATTCTGCTATGAGTGCGGAATGATACAAATAGTGCGGTAAGCAAGGGATTGGACTAATTAAACATGTCCCCCTCCAAGGGTGGGCTGCGGACTGGTGTGTATAATCAAATTTAATGCTCATAATGGAGACCACCTGAGTGTTCGTCGCAGCCTTTTTCCCTCCCTGGCTGTTGCATCGTGAGTTCGGGCGGGTTCGCCACGGACAGGCCTCCGTGAACGGAGTCCTGTGTATAAGAAGAAGGAAAATAAAAATAAAAAGAGTGACACACTTGGGAGCCCCTGGTGTGGTCAAGCCGCACTCTGGGTCTGTCGTGGTCGTGCCCCTCCCCCTATGCCCATGGTATCTCCAGAGCGTAATGATGTACGCGGAGGGTTGGTCTTGCAATCATGTGAGGGCTGGGGTTGGGGCCGCATTGCTACGCGTGCTCGGAACGTGCCAGGTGGTCTTGATTGGTGTTGCTCCGGGCGCGTTTGGCCGTGTCCGATCGCTTAACGGCGGACTCAAAATTGCCTTAGAAGGCTGCTCAGATTTCGCCGCGAGAGCATTGTATGTTCCTCCATTCGGAGGGAGCGTTCCATAATTCCGTTGACCGTAATGACTCCACGAGGGCCTGGCATCTTGAGCTTGAGGTATGCATAATGCGGCACCGCATTGAACTTTCTTGAACGCGGTTCGTCCAAGCAGGCGTGATAGCCGCATGGAGCGGGACTATGTCAAGATTAACTCCTCGCCCGGAAATTATCCGGGATCCAAGACCACTTCCGTGTGGTCGAGCTCGTACAATTAGCTTCAACACCTGGTATGACGCCTTTGAAGGTCGTCTTTGTAGGTTTAATCCTTGAGGGGTCTATGCCCATCTTGCACACTGTATCCTGATAAAGCAGGTTCAGGCTACTGCCGCCGTCCATCAGGACTCTCGTGAGGTGAAATCCATCGACGATTGGGTCTAAAACCAATGCAGCAAATCCGCCATGGCGGATGCTGGTCGGATGGTATCTTCGATCGAAAGTGATCAGGCAAGAGGACCATGGATTGAACTTCGGGGCGATTGGCTCCATCGCGTATACGTCCCTTAGTGCACGCTTCCGCTCCCTCTTGGGTATATGGGTTGCGTATATCATGTTTACCGTCCGCACTTGTGGGGGGAAACCCTTTTGTCCTCTATTGTTCGGCGGCCGGGTCTCTTCCTCATCGTCGCTATGTAGTCCCTTGTCACTGTTTTCGGCAATTAACTTGCCTGCCTGCTTGAATACCCAAAAATCTCTGTTGGTGTGGTTAGCTGGCTTTTCGGGGGTGCCATGTATCTGGCATGAGCGGTCGAGTATTCGGTCCAAATTGGACGGACCTGGAGTGGTTCTTTTGAATGGCTTCTTCCGCTGACCGGGTTTGGAGCCTCGGAATCCAGCGTTGACTGCTGTAACCTCATTGTTGTCGCCGTTAACGCGGCGCTTGTTTTTGCTTCGACGCGACCTGCCGTTGTGGTCCTTAGTATCCGGACTACCAGCATTTTTACTGAGGTTGTTGCTGCGAGCTAGCCAGCTATCCTGTCCCGCCCAGAACCGGGTCATTAGTGATGTGAGGGCTGCCATGGATTTCGGCTTTTCCTGTCCTAGGTGCCGTGCTAGCCATTCTTCGCGGATGTTATGTTTGAAGGCTGCGAGGGCCTCTGCATCCGGACAGTCAACGATTTGATTTTTCTTTATTAAGAACCGTGTCCAGAACTATCTGGCCGATTCATCTGGCTGCTGAATTATGTGGCTTAGGTCATCGACGTCTGGTGGTTGCACATATGTGCCCTGGAAGTTGTCGAGGAATGCGGCTTCCAGGTCTTCCCAACACCCAATTGACTCTGCGGCAAGCTGTTAAGCCAATGCCGAGCTGGTCCTTTAAGCTTGAGTGGGAGATACTTGATGGCGTGGAGATCGTCGCCGCGGGCCATATGGATGTGAAGGAGATAATATTCGATCCAAACCGCGGGGTCTGTTGTGCCACCGTAGGATTCAATGTTTACGGGTTTAAACCCTTCAGGGATTTGATGATCCATTACTTCGTCAGTGAAGCATAGCGGGTGTGCGGCGCCTCTGTATTGAGCAATATCACGACGTAGCTCAAGGGAGCGTTATTCGCTGTGTTCGCCCGGCGAGTTGTTGTATCCGCGCGAAGGTATTAAATCGTGGGTCATGGGCGCCCACGTGATCCATAGATGGATCTGGATTGCTGGCTTTGTCCTCAATATATCTCGCAAGTCCGGCGATTCCCTCTTGGCCCGTACTTTTGGAGCGATGCGGGTGCGGTCTTGGTGGAGGGCCTAGATGCCTCTCGTCGCGACCACGGGTGGTCGGTCGGCGTCAGACAGCGCTGGTGATGAAGGTATGTATGCTTCCTCCTCTAATCGGGGGAGCAACTTGCGTTTTGGGTAACTCTTGGAGGGACGTTCGAGTTCATACTCTTCGGCCGTGAGGACCTCGGTCCATCTGTCGGCCAGCAGGTCTTGGTCAGCTTGAAGCTGCTGCTGCTTTTTCTTTAGGCTGTTTGCCGTGGCGATAAGCCTGCGTTTGAAATGCTCTTGTTCGACGGGATCCTCAGGCATGATGAATTCATCGTCGTCGAGACTTGCCTCGTCTCCGGAGGGAGGTATGTAATTATCATCCTCGACCTCTTTGTCTGCCGCTCTCTCGTGAGGGCTTGCTTCTGCATCCTCCTGTGCTGAATCTTGCTGGAGGGGATTGTCTTCGGCACTTTCTGGGGTGTTATTATCTCCCGTGCCGGAATCTCCATTCTTGCTGTGGCGGGATTTAGAGCGGCGCCGCTGACGTCGGCGCTTGGGATGTTTCTTTAAGGAATCTGCCTCCGCTGCTTCTTCGCCGTCCCCATCTTTTGGGGTGTCCACCATGTATATGTTGTATGACGAGGTGGTCTTCCAGTGCCATGTAGGCGCTGGTTCTTGTTCGTCTCCGGCATCGTCGTCCATACCGTCCATGTCTTCGGAGTCATAGTATAGCATGTCGGTTAGATCGTCGATAGTGGCTACAAAGTGGGTGGTGGGTGGGCTTTGAATTTCTTCGTCGTCCGCATCCCAACCATCCTGGCCATAATCCGGCCAGGGCTCTCCGGATAATGAGAGATGCTTTAGCAAATTTAAGATGTCGCCAAAGGGCGAGTGTTGAAAGATGTCCGCAGCGGTGAACTCCATGATCGGCGCCCAATCGGAATCGATTGGCAGGGGCGTAGGAGGTTCGGAGTCCGGCAAGGAGTCCGGCGCCTCGGAGTCGCAAGCTTTATAAGGGACAGGGTTAGTGTTCGGCTCCATCGCCGTGGGCGTCACAGCCCCCGATGCGGTGTCCAGCCACCGGTCCTAGATCTGCGCGATCGGCTCCGAACTAAGGGTCAGAGCGGATTCGTGTGCGGCCTCCAAGGTACTGTCCGGCGGCAGAGTTAGATCATGCTCATCGCGACAAGGCGGCACTTGCTTCGGCCGCGGCTCGGATCCATCGAAGATCAAGTCTCCGCGATATCCGCCCCAAGTTTAAACTTCAAATCTGACCCGACGGCCGGGCGTAGCACCGATTTTCTCCGGATGGCCAATTGAATTGGCCCGCGAGCGGCCGCCGAACACGAAGATCTGTCCGGGAGAAAAGTCTCACCTGGACAGCGTTGTTGTTGATTGAAGAAGCCATCAAGCCTATCGGTGGCGATACGAGGAACTCTCAATGAAAGCACCAATGTCGGTGTCAAAATCGGCGGATCTCGGGTAGGGGTCCCGAAGCTGTGCGTCTAGGCGGATGGTAACAGCTGACGAGGACACGATGTTTTACCTGTGTTCGGGCCCTCTTGATGGAGGTAAAACCCACGCCCTGCTTGATTAATATTGATGATGTGTATTACAAGAGTGGATCTACCACGAGATCAAGGAGGCTAAACCCTAGAAGCTAGCCTATGGTATGATTGTTATAATGGTTGTTGTCCTACAGACTAAAGCCCTCCAGTTTATATAGACACCGGGGAGGGCTAGGGTTACACCGAGTCGATTACAATGGTAGGAGATCTACATATCCGTATCGCCAAGCTTGCCTTCCACGCCAAGGAAAGTCCCATCTGGACACGGGACGAAGTCCTCAATCTTGTATCTTCATAGTCTTGGAGTCTGGCGGACGATGATAGTCCGGCTGTCCGGACACCCCCTAGTCCAGGACTCCCTCCGAGCCAAAGAGAGTTTATTGCAAAGCACAACTCAAACATAGGTGCCCACTGAGCACAACTCAAAATATTGCTTGGGGGATTTTTCGCTTATACAAGAACAAAGAATCTACACCTTCCAATAGGCTATAAAAGCCAGGCTTGGAAGCCAGGTGTATTAACCTAAAACCCTGGGTTAACCTGCCTTCATCAAGTAAGTCACTCCGCCCAGGTAATCCTTGTGTGACCCGCCGAACGTTTGACAAGTCAGTCTTATACAGACCCTGAACTTGTCAAAGTTAAAACAACGATTGGTTAATGTGAGGTCCATCTTAAAAGGCTTTGTAAAATGGTTTAACTCAGTGGCCTGGCAACCCATGAAAAGCCTCGCCTTTGTTGCATATTTTCTTCGCAAATTCTTCTTTTTGATGTTTATTTCGATGAGATTTATATTCAATCCGGTACTTACTAACCCGGTCTTGGTTTTGAGTTGCCAAGTACAAACATACATGATGACCAGTGTTAATTGACCCGGCTTGGCTTTCAACTATAGGTTGTCAGTACACGATCAATTCTAAACCGGCGTTTGTTAACCTAGTCTGGCTTTGACTATAAGTCACAGTATGATCATCCGATGTTTATTATAACCTGGTATGACTTCATTATAAACTAGCAAAGCATGGTGGGAGTTATCAGCAATCAAGATTTGGGTTTTTGCCCTTACTACAATAAAGTTGATAAATCAACAATGTGATTGAATGTCACAGGTATGATGTATTTCATATTTAATTACTCTTGTGAATACAGCCTTGGTTATGGACCCTGGATTTATAATTGGGTGTTATGACCCGTCCAGCGGTAAACCGCCAGGACAATTTCAGTTTCTTATATGCAGAAACAGAATTGCATAAAGCTGCTAAGGATCATCAGCAGACAATGCATATCATGACAGATTAACAGTATCATGCAAAGTGACTATGCATGATGGCATAGCAGACCAAGTGTTTAAACTAGCCTATTACAAGGCAGCAGACGCCCAAAAGAATAATTGTTTATCACCGATATCTCGGTATGCAGAAGCTAAACCAGCCTCCGGATTATGATTCTTCCTCAGGATGACTTGAAGGTTGTGGATCATCCTACGTCGGTTCACCCTCCGCCTCTCCACCCAGTGGCTAGAAGTCAATGGTTGCCCAATCAATCCCAGTTAAAGCTTGGAAGACAGCTTCACTGCTTATAAGATCGGACGGTTAACCATCAGGGGCGTAGGTATGCTTACGGATTGGCGGGATAAGATTTTACACATCATATACAGAGGCATTAACCCGTTTGTTGTCTGTGTCATAAATCGACCGGTGGAAAGACAAATCAGTCTCTTCAGCCAGTTTACTTGCAAGTGGACGCATTTCCTTCGTTAAAACCTTGAGGTCATTATTTTCAAAAGATGACCCATCCTCTTTTTGGCTGGGATAGCCGTTTCCAATGTCTTCCGGATCAAGATCAGATATCCAGGCCTTGGCCCGAGTCAGTGCAGACAGAGCACCGGTCCTTGCAGTAGATTTCTTTAATTCCTCAAGCTGGGCAGGCGTCATGGATAATTTTGCCAATGTTTCCTTGATTAAAGTTGGGGGCAGTTTATTATATGAAGCTGTGTAGATGACCCGTTGAACGCTGGTATATAACTACTCTATCAATGTATAGGCATCCTTTAGTTTTTTGCGCATGTCTGAACCAAGATGAGTAACACGGCTACCTGTAATGGTCAAAGTATTATTAAACCGGCAGTTTTCATGGCTATTATTTGTTTAAAGCTTATGAAGAGGTTATTTACCAAAGACAGCAAAGGTCATAGCATTGATTTGCTGCTTTAAGCCAGTCAATTCCTCTCTCACCGGATTAAGGGCTGCTTCAGCATCTTCTGCCCGCTTTAGCAAAGTTGCTCTTTCAGTTTCCCAGGCTGCCCGTTCACCTTTAAAGCCATCCTTCAGTTGTTCCTTGGCTGTTAAAGCGCCGATCAGCTCTTCCTTAGCCTTGGAGGTTTCTGCTTGCTGGGACATAATATTTTCTTGAAGGTCGGCGACTTGAGATTCCTTCTTGTTCAGATCGGCCTGCAAGAGACAGTTAATGAGTTAGTAGTGCATCTTTGAAGTCCCAAGCACATATCAAGTTATACACTTGGCACTTGGGGGCTAATGCGGATTGCTTTTCATCAACTATCATTTTAAGTCCCAAGCATACAACAAGTTATATACTTGGCACTTGGGGGCTAATGCGTATCGAACTTTCATGATAGGAAAGGTACCGGTTCATCCTAAAGGTATAAACCGGCCCTTGGGGGCTACGCAAGCAAAAATTCAATATTATTCTACTACAAGTCCCGGTTCACATCTTATGAACCGGCCCTTGGGGGCTACTGGAGTTGATATTCTAAGCCAGTTATAGGAAAGAAAATTTATGCAAGAGGGAGTGATATTTACCTCATACCGTTCCTTCATCAGGCCCACTAAACCGGCTTCATAGTCGCGGCTTGTGTACAAGTGGTTCAAATATCCAGAATGGATGTCTTGGGCGCTGAGATGAGCATAGCTTGATAAATCTGTTTTCCACTTGCCCTTGTCCATAGCAGAAAATTCTTCCTTGGCACTATGCTTTGAGAAAGCGACGGGTTGCCAAGAGCAGTATGACCAAAACTGGTAATCACAACATCATATGTGGTGTTATCAATAGTTTTGGCTGGGCTTGGCGGTTTAGCAGTTGTTTTTGCTGGACTTGGTGGATCAGCAGATGGGCTTGGCGGATCGGCAGACTGGCTCGTCGGATTTATCTCTACTGATTCAACAAAAGTTTCCTGAGCCTGAGGTACCGGATCATCCAGGAAAGTATCAACATTCGGATCAAAGGCCTCTAAGGTCTTCTCTGGTTCATTGGCCGGATTATTATCGGTCGGTTTATTCAACTTGGCCTTCTTGCTAAGTCTGGCTTGGGCACTAGAAAGGACAGGCACAAAATTCAGTACAATAAACCAATACAAGGCATAAAGGATTAAGTGTAATATGCTTACCCAGGAACAGTCTTGAGGGGAGGGAGTTGTGTGGCCGATGACTCGCCGGAGGATGAATGGGAGGTTCCCTGATAATTTGAATCAGACGGATTAAGAGGATATCGGAGATAACCCGCCCTGGGATAAAGTATATCAGAAGTACAAGAGACCTCCTGACGACGTTTGCGAACCGGAGAGTTTGGTAAACTGGAGGAGGTAACCACTTGGCCACTATGTCGGGTTGTGCGGCGAGCTTCATGCTGTTGTGTCTTCAAAAGAAAGTGCGGATCCGAATAAGCAAGAGGGCGTGAAAATTTTACTTTCCGGACTGCTTGACGGATTTTTGGTACTCGCACATGATCTGAGTCAGAAGATAGAACAATTACCTCTGCATCACCAGCGCGGCAAGCTTCCACATCATCCTAATAATAATTATTGTCAATGAGGTGTATGAAAAAAGAACCAAGAGAGTCAAGTTCTACCTCTGACTCCAGGTCATCAAGCTCTTCATCATTGGGCAGGTCAGAGGCCTCGGCGATTTTCTTCTTCCTTGGCTTCTTTGTAACCCTGGTCTTGATGCGAGGCGCTCTCGGCGGTTTATCTCGCGGCTTCGCCGGTTTATCCTGCGATTTCCTCTTCCAGAACGGATCATCACCCCATGCAGATGGACAACAAGTTATAATGGAATGTTTAAGAGGGGATAGATTAAGACAAAAATGAGGCAATTCTTACAGCTGGCGGTTTGTTGGAAGTACAGAAGGGACTGAGCCCTACTTTGCTGTATACAGCCACCAGTTCATCAAGCATTTTGTTGACAGATTCGGTGACTTCATCATCAGTGAGTTGGATGTCAATATGACACCGAGGGTCTTTCAGATCGCCTGTGTATTCACACATTAAACCGGGGCGCCGGCTTAAAGGCATAATGCTCCAAGAAACCCAGCGTCAAACAAAGTTAACGCATGTCAGTCCGTTTGCATAAAAAGCTCTGAGTTTTGATAGCTGAGGGGCGTATTTCGATCGTTCCTTGGCAGTTAGTCGTTGAGGAACTGGATGCTTATTGGTAAGCCGGTGAGCACGGTAACCCGGCAGAGGGTTCTCATCAGGTGGAGATGTATCACGGCAGTAAAACCAAGTCTGATTCCAGTCCTTGGGATGACTATGATGCTTGGCGTGAGGGAAGCTGACATCTTTTCTCTTCTGGATTGAAACCCCGCCCAGCTTAGTACTGGGTCCATCTGTGAACTCGGTATGATGGCTCAAATAGAAATAATCTCTGAACATCTCAACAGTGGGTTCTTCTTGCAGATAAGCCTCACAAAAAACTTGAAAGTTACGAATATTGGACACGGAGTTAGGCTCAATATCTTGAGGGTGGATTCGGAAGCTAGCAAGAACGTCATGGAAGAATTTTGAACCGAGCTGGCTAAACCCTCAACCCAGATGGTCAGCAAAAACAACCACTTCTCCATCCTTGGGATCAGCAGGATTTTCTGGACCGGGAACTCTCCAGTGTATGACTTCCTTCTTTGCTAAAACGCCAGTGGCAACGAACCCATTTAATTATTCTTCAGTAACCCTGGAAGGGACCCAATTGCAAGCATAGAACTATTTGGCAATTTCAATGTACAAGCTAGAAAAGAGGATCAATGCAGGTTTAAGATTTATGATTGACATGCATAAACCAGCGTAAGGACAGCGGGAGAGGATATTGAAACATATGTACACGATAAACCGGATTCTGACATTAAGGTCGAGTTGGCGGTTTAAGAGAGGGCTAATGGTACCTGGCGGGTTATCATTTTCTAAAGGTTAATCTGCCTATACTAGTGTGGAAAGTTACAGATCTGAAAAATTGCTAAGTATTGCACAAACAGGTTTTACAGGTTGGTATTATAATTTTGGATCTACCGCGGTTCAAAAAAGGAGAAAAATTCCAAAACCCTAAGTGCTGACGGCGGAACACTTAAGGATTCAGCTGGGATTTTTTTTCGCTGGAAAAGGAATGTTGTGATGAGGAAACTGGGTTATGGCTACGGCCGCATAGGGAAATATTAAAGTTCTTATTAAGTGTTCATATGGTAGCAGAGTACAGCAATGAACACCGATGAACACCGACGAACACCGAAGAACACCATTGAACACTGAAACCCTAGCAGTAGATCTGGGGTGGAAGGAAAGAAGACTTACAAAAGCTGAGGGAGCAGTAGAGAGGCGCCGCGTTTTTCTGGTACGTTTAGGGTGATGCAGCGGCCGGAGGTGAGGTCGAAGACGAGGCTTGACGGCGACGGCTGCAGCTCGAAACGTTGGGGCGGCGCGAGGAAGACGACAAGGCGAAGAGGCACGAAAGGGGAAAAGAGAAAATGACCCCTGGTCCTATTTATAAAGCGAAGGGATAAGTGACAGGTGCGAGAATCGAGGAGCCCAAAAAATGGATAAGTGACAGAGCTATCGCCTCGATTTTCGGAGGCTCATTAATAAAAGGGAAGTATATACAGGTTTTAGTAAGCAGGTGATGTCATGGCGGTTTATGACAATTTTGGAAGATGACGTCCTGGCGGTATACGAGGTTCACATGAAGATGTTCAGAAGAAAATTTTCTTTTAAGTGTTGAAGATTGACATGAACAGGTTCAAATCAATCTGAGGCCTAATGTTGGGATATAACTACTGAGTATAAACCGCCCAGGAGGGGCCGGGTTATACTCATAAGGAGTCATCTGTATTGAAGCTGAAAGTGCAACTATCCCTGGGTGGTTTTGGTAATTCCTAACAACATATAGCTCATTGAGCTAATGCTATTTCAAGATAAATATTTCAGGAAAGCTCAATGATTGGCATGGCATGGATGAGAAAAGTGGACCCCTCAAAATGCTAAGGACAAAAGGAGTGGCTCAAGCTCAAAGCACAAGACTCTACATTTTCTATTTTAGTGATCCAAGATTACAATGATTCTATAGGAAAAGCCAATACTATCGAGGAGGGATGAGGTGTTGCTTAACGAGGTTCTGGCTCAAAATGCTTAGTGATATGCTCCAAAGCACTAAACTACTTTCTCACATCCACATATGACCCAAAATAAAACTCAAACTCGGCCCCACCAAAACCATCTATCCGGCGCCACCGAGTTCAGATGTCATAGCCACTGCCACAAACCCTAGTCTTTTCGGTCTCACCAATAGGGATCTCGGTCTCACCGAGATGGGGTTGCAATCTCTATGTTTCCCTTCATAACGTTTCGGTCAAACCGAGATGAGCAATCGGTCCCACCGAGATTGCAATGCAAACTCCCTGTTTCCCCTTCGTAACGTTTTGGTCAAACCGAGATGAGCGAATCGGTCCCACCGAGTTTGCCTGATCAACCCTCTGTGTGTCTATTACAAAAATCGGTCTCACCGAGTTTGTGTAATCGGTCTCACCAAGATTACGTTATGCCCTAACCCGAACCATATCGGTCCCACCGAGATGACATGTCGGTCCCATCGAAAATCCTAACAGTCACATTATTTCCTAAATCGGTCCGACCGAGTTTGGTAAGTTGTGTGTAACGGTTAGATTTTGTGTGCAGGCTATATATACCCCTCCACCCACTCTTCATTCGTGGAGAGAGCCATCAGGACGTGCTTACACTTCGAGCATACATTTTCTGAGAGAGAACCACCTACACTTGTGTTGAGGTCAAGATCTTCCATTCCTACCACATAAATCTTGATCTCTAGCCTTCCCCAAGTTGCTTTCCACTCAAATCTTCTTTCCACCAAATCCAAATCCTATGAGAGAGAGTTGAGTGTTGGGGAGACTACCATTTGAAGCACAAGAGCAAGGAGTTCATCACCAACACACCATTTGTTACTTGTTGGGGAGTGGTGTCTCCTATATTGGCTAGGTGTCACTTGGGAGCCTCCGTCAAGATTGTGGAGTTGAACCAAGGAGTTTGTAAGGGCAAGGAGATCGCCTACTTCGTGAAGATGTACACCTAGTGAGGCAAGCCCTTCGTGGGCGACGGCCATGGTGGGATAGACAAGGTTGCTTATTTGTGGACCCTTCATGGGTGGAGCCCTCCGTGGACTCACGCAACCGTTACCCTTCGTGGGTTGAAGTCTCCATCAACGTGGATGTACGATAGCACCTCCTATCGGAACCACGACTAAAAAATCTCCGTGTCAACATTGCGTTTGCTCCCTCAAACTCCTCCCTTTACCTTCATATGCAATTGTTTTAAGTTCCGTTGCTATACTCTTAGAATTGCATGTGTAGGTTGATTGCTTGACTTGTGCTAAGTTGCTAAAATCTACCAAGAGCTAAAATTGGGAAAAGGCTAGATTTTTATTTGGTCAAGTAGTCTAATCACCCCCTCTAGACATACTTTCGATCCGACAAGTGGTATCAGAGATTTGGTCTCAATTTGCTTTGATTTCCATAACTTTTGGTGGTCATAGCCTTGGTTTCACAACCTAGGACAGTATGGCGTCTAGCGAGGGAAATTACCACCGTAGAGGTCCTTACTTTGATGGTACTAATTTTGCTAGTTGGAAGCATAAGATGAAAAATGCATAGTCTTGGACATAGCCCCGCTGTTTGGGCTATTGTGTGTATTAGCTTGCAAGGTGAATTCTTTGATGGGAGAGAACCAAACTGTGAAGCTACCGCGGAAGAGTTGAAGATGTTGCAATACAATGCTCAAGCTTGTGATATCCTCTTCAACGGATTGTGCCCCGAAGAATTCAACAAAATCAGCCATCTTGAGAATGCAAAGGAAATTTGGGATACTTTGATTGACATGCACGAAGGTACCAACTCCGTCAAGGAATCCAAATTAGATATGCTTCAAAGTCAACTTGACAAGTTTAAAATGAAGGATGGTGAAGGCGTCGCCGAGATGTACTCTAGGCTTTTTCTCATCACAAATGAGATTGCCGGCTTAGGAAGTGAAGAGATGACCGACAAATTCATCATCAAGAAGATCCTAAGAGCCTTGGATGGAAAATATTATACCGTGTGCACATTGATCCAAATGATGCCCAATTACAAAGATCTCAAGCCAATGGAAGTCATTGGAAGAATTTTTGCTCATGAGATGTCACTCAAGGATAAGGAGTAGCTCCACAACAAGTCAAGTGGTGCTTACAAAGCCTCATGTGAAGCTCCCACATCATCAAGTGAGAAACAAACCTTCAATGAAGAATTGAGCCTAATGGTGACGAACTTCAACAAATTCTACAAGAGTAGAAGCAAGGAAAGAAGCTCCAAATCAAGGTCCTACAATGACAAAATATCTTCTAGTCGTGAGCGTAATTGCTACAATTGTGGAAGACCCGGACACTACTCCAATGAGTGTACGGCTCCCTACAAAAAAGAGAAGACTCTCCAAAAAGGAGTAGAAGAGAAGAATCACCATGAAGAGAAAGAAGGAGTAGAGATGATCATTATGAACGAAGAACATCCCAGAGAAGCAAGGATTCGGAAAGGAAGGACAAGTCATCAAGGATCTACACAAAACGAAGACATCAAGCTCATGTTGGTGAATGTGTATCCGGCTCCGACTCCGACAATCACTCCGAGAGAAGCTATCACTCTGACTCCGAATATAGTCAAGATGAAGGTGTTGCCGGTCTAGCACTTGTGTCAACCAACTCCTACGACATATTTGACTCATCAAATGAAGGACTTGGAAGATGCTTCATGGCTAAAGGCCCAAAGGTAACACACCCCGAGTATGTTGATTTCAATAGTGATGAAGATGACTTGTTAGGTGATGATGATTTACTTGTTGACAACTCTAGTGATGAATACTATGATGAAACGTCAATTAATCATGCTAATCAAGATAAAACAAATGAAAATGATAAGGAGAAGATTGAGCACCTAACTAAAGAACTAAACACTCTTAAATTCGCTCATGAAACTATCTTCGAAGATCATCGAGAACTTTTAAAGATTCATGAGAAGTTACGCTTTGAAAAGCTCAACCTTGAGCAACAGCATGAGTTTTTAAAGGTAATCAATGATGATCTTTGCAAGAAAAGTTCTTCTTACATTGCCAAGCATTTACTCTTATCTACTTACATGCCTCAAGTCAAGTCTAGTAACAAGAACAAGAAAGATTCATCTTCTAGTAGTAACAATAATCATGCTAAATCCAATATTGTTGCTTCTAGTAGTTCTCTTGATTCCACTAATGATTCTCTTAGCCAAGTTACACTTGAGCAAGAAAATAGCTTATTTAAGGGAATTATAGAGAAATCTGTTTACAAGAGTCTTGCCGGAAGTAAGCAATTCGAGGAAATTGTACGCAAGCAAGGAAGGCACCGGAAGAATCAAGGTGTTGGTTTTGAACGAAAGTTCAATGCCCATGGAGTTGAGTGGGAAGAAGATCAATACCCCAAGATGAAGTTTGTTCCTCAACAAGAGAAGTATGATCCTACTTCTTTCAAAGGGAAACAAGCTCAAGATGATCTTCCACCACAAGACCACAAGCGAAAAGGCAAGGACAAGCTTCAAGAGGAGATTGATGCATTTGAAGAAGCTCCTAAGGCCATGGTCAAGTGGGTTCCCAAGACTACATCAAGTTCTACTGCAACAAGTACAACTACAACTCCAAGGATTCCCATCAAGATGATGTGGATCCCAAAGAAGAAGAACTAGAGAGTTCTTGAGGGTGACTCCGCCAACACACTTCACTCTTATCATTTTGGCAAGGACAAGTGCAATCAACTTCCACATCTTGCACTAGCCTGCTTTGGAAATTTGGAAATTTTTCTGAAACCCCTTCGCCAGCGCATAGCCTGCTTTGCCTCCTCGGGGTCTCCGGATCGTCCTCATCGCCAGCGACCTCCCGCCGCTGGTCTCCACCGCCGTCAACGGGATTATGCTCCACCGTTGCCGCCGTAGCAAGTTCATCGCCGAACTAGGGTATGGATTTGAAACTTTGTGCTATCCTCACTCCGATTCCTAGCACAATGCATTGCCATGAATCCTGCCACGTTTGAAATCTTCCTATCCAACGAAACAACTCCGTAGATTAGTTTTTGATTGAAAATTTAGGGTTAGGTTTCCACCGAATTCATCTCGGACCAACCGAGTTGTAGAAATCAGTCTCACCGATTTGGCTTAGGCCATTGCACATGTGATTCTCGGTCTGACCGAGAATTGCAAATCGGTGTGACTGAGATCGATTCTTTGTGAAACCCTAGCAGTCTCGGTGCCACCAAACTATGACTCAGTCTAACCAAGTTCACTAGTTTAGGTTCCAAAAGCTGCTTCGGTATCACTGAGTTTACAAATCGGTAGCTCCGGAATGCTTTCTGTGGAAAACTAAAACTAAGTTTTTGACTCAATTATTTTGCAAAAAACCTCTGTAATTTGTGATGCTCATCCACTCTACCTCATCTACATCTATTCAAAGGGTCTGCTGTCAGAGTTTGCAACATGTCAGATCAGAGTGACAGTCAGAACAAGACTGAGGAGCAAGCTCAGATGAGTGAGGGCACTAGTCCCTCTAGCTGTTATGATGAGGACAGCACGAGCACGCCCAGCAATTTGCCAAAAGCTGCCACCAGGGCAAGGAAGAAGAAAACCTCAAATTCTAAAGATGAGGACTATGTGGCTATTGAGGATGAGGCCACTTCTAAGAAGAAGGTGCTGAAAAAGGAGTATGGCACAACTGCTACCACCAAGCCAGGCATGCACAATAATGCACCTGCAAGGAGAATTCCCACTTCCAAACCTAGGAAGGTTGCCACTGGTGAAACCATGAAGTTCACCATTGAGTCTGATGATGAAGCTACTGGCCAAGATAAGAAGAAGAAGAGAGTCAGAACTACTACTGCCAAAGTCATTGGCAAGCCCTCTATGAGGAGATCTTTTGATGAAGAAGAAGAGGAAGAGGGTGCTGCACCAGCTCCTAAAGCTTAGAAGCTAATGGGAGATGCAATCAAGTCAGGGGCTACTCCATCTAAGCCCAAAGCTGCTCCCAAGGCTGCTGCTCCAGCACCAAATCCTAAACCCAAGAGGAACACCAGAAATATTCCTGCATCTGAGAAGAACAAGGCCCCAATGCTTGAGGCTGCTGAAGAAGATGAAGATTCTCTTGTGTTGAGAAAGTTGAAAACCCAAGATTCCTGATCACAATGATGCTCATCCAGTAGCTAAAGACATGCATATCAGAAAGGATGCTAGACTGAGATTATGGAGACAGTCAGATCCTTATGCTGTGAGAAGAAGGACAGCAGTTGACTACAGATTCCACACCAAGGAGCAACATGACTTTTATGAGACAATCTTGCTTGACAAGAAGCCCATTGTGTGTCACATGAGATGGATCAACTAGGATTACATCAAGAAGAATGAAGCTTACTATCCAGGAGTGTTTGATAGCTTCAAGTCTTGTGGAGTTGATGACTTTGTTGCCTAGAAGATCACCAACTGGAATGATGAGCTCATTATGCAGTTTTACTCCATAGTTGAGGATTGTCTGGATGTCTGAAGGTACTAGGTACCAATCCACAATTGAGGAATGGGCTGAGCTGATCAATGCTCCTAAGGAATCTGAAGATGACTTGGATGTATATGCAGAGAAGAAGAAAGACCACAACTCTATGGCTCATATGTACAGAGAGATCCCAGACAAAGCTTTGGAAACTCACAAGCTTGGATTTGTGCACTACTTGTTGTCTAGTCTGCCTACTATCAATTGGATACTTAGGCATACATTGCTTCCCAAGTCAGGAGATCACAAGATGATCAGAGGTCATGCTATCAACTTGTTGCACTTGTTTGATATACCTCAGAAATTCAAAGTCATGAGCCTGATTGTGGAAACAATCAATAGGACTGCAGCTGATCAGAAGAGGAGTTGTGGGTATGCTCCACACATTCAGGAGCTCATCAACTCAAAGATAGGCACATGCACATATCTTTTGGACAAGGAGCATCTACCCCTATATACCCTGAATTTGAGGACAACACTGTTGAAATGAATAAGGAAGAACCATCATCTGTGCAAGCACATGAAAAGAGAGAGAAAGCAAGGGCAGAGAAAGCTGCAAAGATGTCAACTGGAGAAGAGGCATCTCAAGTGTTTATGAAGAGCAAGCAAGACCAACTTGGCTACTTGATTGCCTCCACCTTGAGGATTGAGAAGGGCTTGGCCACCCTGACTCAAAACCAGGAGAGCTTGGAGAGAATCATAGAGCAGAAGTTTTATGCACTTGATGTGAAGGTCACAGAAATACAAACTGCAGTTGAGCAACTTCAGGAGGATGTGGAGGAGAAGAAGGGCAAGTCCACCACAAATGCATTTGCGAGAGTGCCCAGAGGTCAGAGATCTGCTGCAGTGCCTGTTTCAGACACCACAGCTACATCATCTGCACCAGCTCCTATAGCCTCAGTGCCTCCAACTCCATCACCCATTCCACCAGCTCCAGCTACATCAACTGATGCTATGATCCTTGGAGTCATCTCTACACCACCACATGAAGACCAAGCCTGAGATTCGATTAGCACTATGCATTTTTGAACTTTTTGGTAACTCGTTGCCAAAGGGTGAGAAAATGTATAGATCATAGGCTTCGAGAGAGAGTGTTCCTTTTTATCTCTCTTGTTTTTGGTGGTTGAACTTCTTTATGTGTGTTTGCTTGATACATTATGCCTTTTGTGAGATACTTGGATGATCATGTGTTTGATCATATGCTACCTTAATGCTTGTTGGATGATACTATCTTTTATATCCTTATATGATCATTCACTTTGCTTTGTGATGAGTGCATGTGTTTAATTATTATCATATTGAGCGCTCCACCAAGATGTATGAGACATGGAAGAGTGACCCATGATCTTAAATCATTGTGCGTTTGCAGTCCAGAGCAAATTTTGAAATAGTGCACAACTTTAGGGGGAGCTCTTACTTATCACATACTTCTCAAAGCGACGTTGTTTTTCAATCTTATTATCATTTGTCGAAGCTTTGATCTATATGTTGTCATCAATTACCAAAATGGGGAGATTGAAAGTGCAACTATCCCTGGGTGGTTTTGGTAATTCCTAACAGCATATAGCCCATTGAGCTAATGCTATTTCAAGATAAATATTTCAGGAAAGCTCAATGATTGGCATGGCATGGATGAGAAAAGTGGACCCCTCAAAATGCTAAGGACAAAAGGATTGGCTCAAGCTCAAAGCACAAGACTCTACATTTTCTATTTTAGTGATCCAAGATCACATTGAGTCTATAGGAAAAGCCAATAATATCGAGGGATGAGGTGCTGCTTAATGAGGTTCTTGCTCAAAATGCTTAGTGATATGCTCCAAAGACCTCAACTACTTTCTCACATCCACATATGACCCAAAACAAAAGTCAAACTTGGCCCCACCGAAACCATCTATCCGGCGCCACCGAGTTCAAATGTCATAGCCACTGCCACAAACCCTAGTCTTTTCGGTCTCACCGATAGGGATCTCGGTCTCACCGAGATGGGGTTGCAATCTCTCTGTTTCCCTTCGTAATGTTTTGGTTAAACCGAGATGAGCGATCGGTCCCACCGAGATTGCAATGCAAACTCCCTGTTTCCCCTTTGTAACATTTTGGTCAAACCGAGATGAGCGAATTGGTCCCACCGAGTTTGCCTGACCAACCCTCTGTGTGTCTATTACCAAAATCGGTCTCACCGAGTTTCTGTAATCGGTCTCACCAAGATTACGTTATGCCCTAACCCTAACCATATCGGTCCCATTGAAAATCCTAACGGTCACATTATTTCCTAAATCGGTCTGACCGAGTTTCACGATTCGGTCCCACCGAGTTTGGTAAGTTGTGTGTAATGGTTAGATTTTGTGTGGATGCTATATATACCCCTCCACCCACTCTTCATTCATGGAGAGAGCCATCAGAACGTGCCTACACTTCCAGCATACATTTTCTGAGAGAGAACCACCTACACTTGTGTTGAGGTCAAGATCTTCCATTCCTACCACATAAATCTTGATCTCTAGCCCTTCCCAAGTTGCTTTCCACTCAAATCGTCTTTCCACCAAATCCAAATCCTGTGAGAGAGAGTTGAGTGTTGGGGAGACTACCATTTGAAGCACAAGAGCAAGGAGTTCATCATCAACACACCATTTGTTACTTCTTGGAGAGTGGTGTCTCCTAGATTGGCTAGGTGTCACTTGGGAGCCTCCGTCAAGATTGTGGAGTTGAACCAAGGAGTTTGTAAGGGCAAGGAGATCGCCTACTTCGTGAAGATCTACTCCTAGTGAGGCAAGTCCTTCGTGGGCGACGGCCATGGTGGGATAGACAAGGTTGCTTCTTTGTGACCCTTCGTGGGTGGAGCCCTCCGTGGACTCGCGCAACCGTTACCCTTCCTGGGTTGAAGTCTCCATCAATGTTGATGTACAATAGCACCACCTATCGGAACCACGGCTAAAAAAATCTCTGTGTCAACATTGCGTTTGCTCCCTCAAACTCCTCCCTTTACCTTCATATGCAATTGTTTTACATTCCGCTGCCATACTCTTAGAATTGCATGTGTAGGTTGATTGCTTGACTTGTGCTATGTTGCTAAAATCTGCCAAGAGCTAAAATTGGGAAAAGGCTAGATTTTTATTTGGTCAAGTAGTCTAATCACCCCCCTCTAGACATACTTTCGATCCTACAGAAGCCCATGAAGACAAGGAGTATGGCGTTTTACTACAGAGACTTATAGGCCCAGAGCCCAAAGATGGATTAGAGCCCGTAGACATAAACTTCCATGAGATATGTAACTTGTATTGTAAGGTAGGAAAAGGTAGAAATCGAGCCGGACATGTGTATGAGCCGGCCTTGGGATTCTGTAAACCGTCGGGCATCAACTTGTGTATATAAAGGGACGACCCAACGGCGGTTCAGGGACAAGAAACAACAACTCAAGAGATAGGTAAAGCGGATTCACTCCCTACTCATCGAGACCCCATCAATTCCACCACAACTGGATCGTAGGCTTTTACCTTCACCGCCAGGGGCCGAACCAGTATAAACTCCCCGTGTCCTTTGTCCGGTTTAACCCCTTTAAGCTAATCTCGTTGCGATGGCTCCACGACTAAGTCCTCACACTAGGACATCTGACGTGATAATTCCGCGACACCGCCCGTACGGAGACTATATCTGGGGGAGGGATATATCCTTGTGTTTGGAGTCGACTAAGCTGGAGGTGAGATATGGAGCAACTATGCCAGTCCCCCAATTGAGAGCCATGAGGACACGAGGAGGAACCAGGGGCGCTCGCCATGGTCTGTTTTTTGTGGCTTGCTCTGTTACTTTTGGTGTGATGCGAGATGACGGTTTAAAGATCTCGCCTCGCTTT
The DNA here is from genome assembly GCA_021437245.1 of Aegilops speltoides. NCBI lineage: Eukaryota > Viridiplantae > Streptophyta > Magnoliopsida > Poales > Poaceae > Aegilops > Aegilops speltoides. The sequence continues at coordinate 104,777,953 of CM038146.1, forward strand.
ATAGGCGCGGTTTGTGCCTGCCAGGAATATTAAAATATGAGGATAATAGACTGTTTGCATTCACTTGGATGCATGGAAATTGAGGCGATGGTAGGGAGGAATCATAAAGACTAGACACGGAAGCCGATGCCGGACTATCTTCAGTCCGGAGAATAATGGACAACCCGCCTTGCAAAGCTGAAGACTCGCGTTCACGTACTACGTCGACATTGAAGGAAAGTTCGGGGGCTACCGAGGGAGTCCTAGATTCAGGGGTCCTCAAATGTCCGGCCTAGGAGTATGGGCCAGGCTGCATGGGTCGTACAGGATCAAGTCCAAGATCATCTACCGTGTCCGGATGGGACTTCTCAACACGTGGACGGCAAGAATAGAGTTTGGAGGTTTCTTTCCCTGATAAACCCACTTTGTACAATTCATAGACCCCCTGTGTGTATATAAACTGGAGGGGTTAGTCCGTAGAGGGCAACTTTGCACCATCGTCGGAATCCTCATAGGCTAGACATCTAGGGTTAGCCACTTCAATCTCGAGGTAGATCAACTTTTGTAACCTTCATACTCAACAATCATAATCAAGCAGGAGTAGGGTGTTACCTCCATTAAGAGGGCCCGAACCTGGGTAAACATCGTGTCCCCTGGCCTCCTGTTACCATTGATCCTTAGACGCACAGCTTGGGCCCCCCTACCCAAGATCTGTCGGTTTTGACACTGACAGCGGGATCCAGAGAACCAAAATTACTACGTAAAAAACCAAGGAAACGACGACCTGGTAAGAGGTGGCACCTCTTTTTTCACCGGTATCTGGGCTTTTTCTAGTGTTCGCATTCCTGATTTTGATTCTTTGGTTTTACAACTAGATATCGGCGTTGCGGGAGTCGGTGTCGTTCGGGCGGTTTCTATCAGAGCCACTTTAGTGGGATACCATGGCGCATATCTTGCCAGCACCGATGGCTACGTAGCGCATGTGCAATCACCGCCGACAGATAAGCTCGATTTACCGATACATGTCGATACTCTGTGATGGTTGCAATGGTCGGACCTTAATCTACCTCCTCCAATTGTGGTGCTACTTGCATTGGTAGTTCTGAACCAGCCCAGTGTTGTAGTCCATGCTTGCCAGCGGCTCCAAGTGCAACCCATATGGGAGGAGCAGAGCTCTATATGGTTAGTTCATCCTCTAATGTCATTAAGGGATATGAGTATCCAAACAGAATTGAAACCAGCATTTCATTCTATTAGGATAGTTAAACTAAATGAAGCAACTACAGTTGCTTCTGGTAAGGAAGATTTAACAGCAGGCAGTAGCAACCCGCAGCTATGTACAGAGGTGTGGCAGCAGCAACTTTAGTGTTCGTCAAGAAATCTTGTGTTCAGAATATGAGATTGGATTTTCATTTGTTCTCCACAATGTAGCCCTTAATGATAGGAAGCCTGGGATGAAAGACTGCAAAACCGGTGATGTTCTAAAGCATTTTCACTAGGAAATAAGTTTAAGCACATATAGGCACACAAGAAGGTGCCTATTTGTTTGGCCAATTCCTACGGATTACTTCTAGACAGGGATGGAGTGTCACAACTCGCAGGCTTGATGTGACTAATTACAAACTCATAGCCAAGTATTGCAACTGTATGTCAACAAATAAAAGAAGTGAAAAAATATGCAAATGCAGCTAGATGTATTTTTTGTTCTAGTTATAGAAATTATGTGTCTTGCAATTCAGTCACAACAGAAGTTAAAGTTAATCTGCAGCAGAGATATGCATCAGTATTTTCTTCTTTGAAGAGTTAGAAGAATGCTTGCTGCCACACAATTGGCATTCTTGTTTAGTCACTGGTTACAATAGTTGCTACTTTAGTTCAGATATCTAATCCTGAGATAAACTGACTTGCTGGCCATTTATTCAATAAGCCAACTTGTTGATCAAAACATAGTGTCTTCTTTGACTTTTAACAAATACTCCCTCCGTAAAGAAATATAAAAGTGTTTAGATTACTAAAGTAGTGATCTAAACGCTCTTATATTTGTTTACAATATATATTATTGATAAAATAATTTGTCAGCACTGTTTAGATTCCTACAAGAAAAATGGCATGGAGGACGAGTAACAAACTTTTCATACTCGGTGCACTGAACTCAGTACATGTGCAGTTGTCGACTCCGACTTTCTTGGTTAACTATGTAGGGATAGTGTAACACTGGCGTGTAAGTTCTTGTCATTTCAAATTTGTATGGCATTGCTACATGTAGCTTAGGTGCTGGCATAGTTAAGCTTTACTTCTTCTTCTTTTGCATGTTCTAGTAGTGTTACCAGGTTGTAGTAATTCTTAATTTTTTTTATGTAGGTGTGCATTTGTGCCCAAGACAGGATGGCGTACAAGGAGAATATGAGCTCGCCAAGTGATCTGTACCAAAGTTGTTTTGATTACTTATGTAAATTAGTGAAAGAGTATGCTTGTAAATATATATATTAAGATCATGTTAATTCCTAGACAGAGATGACAGCATATGGTGCACCTTAATTTGTTGAGATGCTTCTGATCCATCCAGAGATCTCTTGATGCTAGGAATTCCATTAGGAAATTTGCCATGCCACACCATTTGCTAGCCTGTAGTATTGTTTTAAGAGATCAATTCCTTTTTAAGATTTCTGGTAAATATTTGGATCATGGATATTTCAGATGTGACTATAGGAATGGAAAATGTGTTCCTGATGATCACAGGCCATTGTACTTGTTATTATGACAAATATTGATGGTGACCTGAAGGCTGCAAGATACCAATGCTTTAAGCTTTTCAAATTTGAGAAGGTAATGGTTGGGAGTAGGTTGATTTGAACCTAGATGATGTGGTGTAAGTTTGATTTTTCCATGCGTCTTGGTTTTATTCAGATAAGATCAGCCGGCATAGTGTTTAGTTCAGAAATCGACGATGGGGATGTTGATGACAGATGTGTAGATCTGTTGCGATTTACAATGATATATTGTTTTCGAGGGGGGCAGATGCAAATGTACCAAGGGGGCATGTGTAAATGATGAGTGAGTTGATCCTATCCCTTGCATGTAGATCCAAGGCACCAAACAGTTCTGGAGCATGGTATCATGTGATGCCCCATATAATTGGATATTTTCCCGGCCAAGGCAAAATCCGAACAGTAATCCACGAAGTTGTAGAGGAAAGGTCCCACCGGGGTTACATTGACTACCTCTATCCCATCAATCTACCAAAACTAGAGGCATGTCTGAGACGTCCAAACGGTGGCGTATGAGCACTAGGAGGCAGGAAGGCCACACAAAGGAGCGGGTTGGAGATTGGAGGAGTTGTGTGACGTTACACTAATGACCGCTAGACCACCATAGTGGCGAACCAAGCTACGGGTAGGGTTCACCACGGGATGCATACATGGGCAAAAAGTCGATGCACGTGCATGAAATCGGAAACAAGCCAGCGACCACTGGCGCCGATTAGCGGTGGAGGATACCGGACTCAGGAGGCGGTGGCAACACGACAATTTGTGGAGAGAGACAACATGCAAGAAATTCGGTGCACCCAGATGAGCCCAAGTGAAGAAGGCATCTCTCATCGGCTGACAACCAGGACCCATGCACTTTTTCAAGCCTCGATCGTTAGAGCACACCTTTCCTAGAAAGCTTAGTAACTTAGTAGATTAGCCCTATCTATTCTTTCGGTCACAAGCTAGCATATTCCTTCAAAATAAATTAGTGAAGCAGTACATTGTTACCTACCAGGCAATAATAAGTTGGCATGATATTATGAGAGCATGCTAGCAATACTATAGGAGTATGTGACAAGAATCAAGAAGAGATAGCCGTCATAACTCTCTCTGTTGCACCTTGTTTGTTTGTCTGTACTGAAAGCAACATGCAAATTCGTATGCGCCGGAGTGAAAGTGAGAATAAGTACGAGGGGGAAACACAATAAACAACACTTCAAGACAAGTACTATAGTACGGGCTACATGCGCACAACAAAAAAACAAAATGGAGTAGAAAGAGCTACTGAAGTGTAGTTACAATAAATCTGCTAGTTCAAGAATAGGAGACGTCGGGGAAGAAATATTTGTGTGAGTAACGGGTTTTGGTGGTTGTTTATCTGTTGAGTTTCTAGCTCTCGGGAATTTCAGGCCTCTAGTGCACGAATTGCAAGTTATGGCGGTTTGGCAACAAGGGACAAGACGAGGTTAACCAAGGTGGAAGCACAACAAAGCCACGCCGGGCGGGTACCAAGGAGGGACAAAAACAGTGGTTGAAAGCCCTCCGATAATGACCCTTGTTCCTCGTCGCCACCTCTAATTTGTGTTGTTACTCACCCCTCTGAACGACTTCCTGTGAACTGAACATCTCTCACCTAAACAACATAGTGCATTTCTATACTTTTTTGTGTTCCTTTGTTTTTCTAACTTGTATATCGGACGGGGTCTAGGCCCAATTGTGTCAACGAACTAACCAGTCCAAGCTTTTGTTACTTCCACAAATTTTTACTAGCATTCTCATAGACAACGCGTCATGTAGATTCAAAGCGTTTCTTACTTCCACTGCCATTTTACCGTTATCATAGATACTGACTTTTAGTGATGCTGCTGAGACTATGATTATTCGTATTGTGGATTATTCATATACATTGGGGTAAGTTATATGGAATATTGATTGGTCATATCATGGAGTTGTATGATTTTTTATGGATACTACAATAAGAAGTCTTCGTAACTCATGTCATAGCTTGGTATCATGTTTGCAGATGAATAATATGATGCCTATTTATTACTATGGTTACCCTAAAGCTCTACGACACCAGCAATACAAATCACCACCTTTAGATTATATTGTTTTGGCAGTATCGATTATATTTCACATTTGTCAATAATAAATGTTGTAAATATACCGAATAATGCCCTATTAAATTTTGATGACCATGTGTCTTTCTTCTAGATATCACCATACGTTGCTCACACAAAAACAAACCATAGTGCTCAGCCCACTAATAGAGAATCAAAGGACAAATCGGCAACTTAACAATCAATAGGGAGAAAGAAAACCAGTTTAGGCCTCCTTTGCTTTAGATGAATCTTGTAGGAATTTCATAGGATAGGATTTCTATAGGAAAAAATTCTGTAGAGCCCTTTGGTTTATATGAATGGAATCATATTCCTATGGAGGAATTCTTCCTATCCTCCACATTTCATAGTAAAATAAACATTAGCCTAGACTCAATGGAAAAAAATCCTCTGATGTGAATAAAAGAGCATCTCCTTTCCTATTCCTACTCATATGATTTAAGATACATGTCATCTCATTTCCTATGACTTTCCTATTGCTACGATTTTCCTAACCTATGAACCAAATGAGGCCTTAGGGAGTTTAGGGAGGGACAGAACATGAGAGAAATTCGATTCGTACGGATTGGTAACTTTTGTCTAGAGAGCTTAGTAACTTTAGTAAGTAACTTTTTAGTAGATTAGCTTTGTCCGTCCTTTTGATCACATACTGGCACTCCCCTTCAAAATTAATCAATGAAGCAGTGGTATAATGTTACCTACCAGGCAATAATAAGCGGCCACGACAGTTGAGGGAGTCCTGGACTAGGGGGTGTCCGGATAGCTGGACTATCATCGTCCGCCGGACTCCAAGACTACGAAGATACAAGATTGAAGACTCCGTCCCGTGTCCGGATGGGACTTTCCTTGGCGTGGAAGGCAAGCTTGGCAATACGGATATGTAAATCTCCTACCATTGTAACCGACTCTATGTAACCCTATCCCTCACCGGTGTCTATATAAACCAGAGGGCTTTAGTCCGTAGGACATAACCTCCATTACAACAATCATACCATAGGCTAGCTTCTAGGGTTTAGCCTCCTTGATCTCGTGGTAGATCCACTCTTGTAATACACATCATCAATATTAATCAAGCAAGGCGAGGGTTTTACCTCCATCAAGAGGGCCCGAACCTGGGTAAAACATCGTGTCCCTTGTCTCCTATTACCATCCGCCTAGACGCACAGTTCGGGACCCCCTAACCGAGATCCACCGGTTTTGACACCGACATTGGTGCTTTCATTGAGAGTTCCTCTGTGCCGTCACCGATAGGCTCGATGGCTTCTTCAATCAACAACAACGCCGTCCAGGGTAAGACTTTTCTCCCCAGGCAGATTTTCTTATTCGGCGGCTTCGCACTGCGGGCCAATTCACTCAGCCATCTGGAGCAGATCGAAAGCTACGCCCCTGGCCATCAGGTCAGATTTGGAAGCTTAAACTTCATGGCGGATACCCACGGAGACTTGATCTTCGATGGATCCGAGCCGCAGCCGAGCGTGCCGCACTTTCACGATGAGCATGATCTAACTCTGCCGCCGGATAGCACTTTGGAGGCCGCGCACGAATCCGCTCCGACCCTTAGTTCGGAACCGATCGCGCAGATCGAGGACCGGTGGCTGGACACCGCCTCGGGGGCTGCGGCGCCCACGGCGATGGAGCCGAATACCGACCCTGTCCCTTATAGAGCTTGTGACTCCGAGGCGCCGGACTCCTTGCCGGACTCCAAACCTCCTACGCCCCTGCCAATCAAATCCGATTGGGCGCCGGTCGTGGAGTTCACCGCCGCAGACATCTTTCAACACTCGCCCTTTGGCGACATCCTAAATTCGCTAAAACATCTCTCACTATCCAGAGAGACCTGGCCGGACTATGGCCAGGATGGTTGGGATGCGGACGACGAAGAAATTCAAAGCCCACCCACCACCCACTTAGTAGCCACTGTCGACGATCTAACCGACATGCTAGACTATGACTCCGATGACATTGACGGTGTGGACAACGATGCCGGAGACAATCAAGAATCGGCGCTTACAGGGCACTGGAAGACCACCCCAACACACGACGTATATATGGTGGATACCCCAAAAGGAAGCGATGAAGAGGAACAACGGGGCGCGACAAAGGATAATACCGCCGATAAGCAACCAAAACGGCGACGCAAGCGCCGCTCTAAGCCCCGCCTCGGCAAAAACAGCATTCCTAAGGACCCAACGTTAGAGCAGGGCAAACCAGTGGACGACGAACATGCAACCAAGCAACGTTCGAACAGGACGAATCGGATAATCAATCCAATCCCGGCGAAACCAACAGTCTGGACGACCTCACGCCGGACATACCACCGGAGCATAAGAACCTTCACGGAAGGCTCGTCGCCACCGCAAGAAGCCTGAAGAAGGAAAAACGGAAGCTCAAAACAGTGGAAGACATACTCAGAATGAGGTGGAGCAAAGTACTCAAGACCGCAGAAAAATATGGCAATGACCATCAATCAAAGAGCTACCCGAAGCGCAAGCTGCTACCAGAATTTGACGAGGAAGCCATAGAGCCCCCACAGGCAAAAAACAAAGAGGCCTCCTGGCCGGATAGACGGCCAGATGATAGGCCAAAATCTACAAGCGGCGCCGCACATAAGCCGACTCATGACCCTGGGAAAACAGATGGCCCAGCCAGGTCCATTTACGGGCCAAAAAAGAGGGCCCCAGGAAGCAACACAGCACGCCAAGTGTTCGAAGACAGCGGTACACCCAAGTACAGGGGCGCCGCACACCCACTATGTTTCACCAATGAGGTGATGGATCATGAATTCCCAGGAGGGTTTAAACCCATAAACATAGAGGCTTACGACGGAACAACAGACCCTGGAGTCTGGATAGAGGATTACATATTACACATACATATGGCTAGAGGAGATGATCTCCACGCCATAAAATATCTACCCCTCAAGCTCAAAGGGCCAGCTCGGCACTGGCTCAAAGGCCTCCCAGAAAACACTGTTGGAAGTTGGGAAGAGCTCGAGGATGCGTTTAGAGCAAATTTTCAAGGGACTAATGTCCGCCCTCCGGATGCAGACGATCTAAGTCATATAATTCAACAGCCCGGAGAGTCAGCGCGCAAATTCTGGAACAGGTTCCTTACTAAAAAGAACCAAATAGTCGACTGTCCGGATGCCGAGGCCTTAGCAGCTTTTAAACACAACGTCCGAGACGAATGGCTCACCAGACACCTCGGCCAAGAGAAGCCGAGGACAATGTCCGCGCTCACAAGCCTCATGACCCGCTTCTGCGCGGGGGAAGATAGCAGGCTAGCCAGATGCAGCACCAGCGACCTGAGTACATCCGAGATTAGAGATGGAAACGGAAAATCACGGCGCCGAAAGGATCAGCGCCGGAATAAAGAAAAAACCCAAAGAACACGGCGGTCAACGCCAGATTCAAAAGCTCGCGGCCAAACATCAAAACACTTCCTCTTAAGGATAACAGTGATGAGCTATCCAACTGAAACAAAATTTTGGATTGGATATGTCAAATCCACAGTACCCTCGGAAGGCCTGCAAACCACACCAACCGAGATTGTTGGGTTCTCAAATAGTCTGGCCGACTCAACGCCGAACACACGGGGCTCGACGCATCAAGCGAGGACGATGATAAACCCCACCAGCAGAGCACCGGAAAACAAAAGACTTTCCCACAAGAAGTCAAAGCAGTAAACTCACTTCAGGTGATAATACGGAAAAACAATGCGGCACCCGCTAAGATGGGTCTCGCACGGTCCACCCCAGCGGAACCTCGAGATTGGATATCAAAACCAATCACTTTTGACCACCTGGATTATTCTAGGAGTGTTAGAAAGGCGGGATGGACTGCTCTGATATTGGATCCCATAATCTACGGACTACAATTTACACAAGTCCTGATGGACGGAGGCAGCGATTTAAACCTGCTATATCCAAACACAATCCGCAAGTTGGGGATAGACCTTACTAAAATTCGACATAGCCGCCCTTCCTTTAATGGAGTGACGCCAGGCCCTTATGCCAAGTGCACAGGCTCCTTATTACTAGAAGTTGTATTCGGGTCACCAAACAACTTCCGACGCGAAAAACTAATCTTTCATGTCGCCCCGTTCAAAATTAGCTATCAAGCACTATTGGGACGTGAAGCTTTTGTCCGCTTCAACGCCATACCACATTACGCGTCTCTTACACTTAAAATGCCTGGTCCACGCGGCATCATTTCATTGCGAGGGTCATTTAAAGACCCCGGACATGGCTAGACGAGTCCGGCATAAATAAGCTAGGGGCTCCCTAGCCGCATACCCCTTCCCAAGGGGCTATGCGTATAAGCAACAACGAGCTAATATAGACTCCGCTTTACTTATTAATATTTTTCAATATACCTTTTTTCATTTCGCACTATTTCCTTTCAAACTAAGTTCCTCTCTTTTTACAGATGAACAACGTGCGCACCCGTCCAGGATAACGGCACAACGGAGACACAGGCGCAGACATGCAGTAGGGACCCGTCGCAAGGATTCTTTTCAGATTAAGACCTTGCGTAAACCTTTTTTACTGTCTCTTGTTGCAATAATCCCCTGGCTTCTCATTATAACCAGAGTGGAGCCTGACGTTTTGGCATCGGCTGTGTCAGAGGACTTTGCCCGTACCTGGACACTAGGGGCTTAGGGCATTGTTCTGCCCATTATTATAAAGACCGAACACCTTAGGGAGTGTTCGGCGTCTCGAGTTAGGCCTTATATGCATGAGCTCCGAATCATGTCTTTGGTCAAATGTTGGGTTTGCCCGGCTCCTGTGTTTTGCTGCCTTCGTTCCGTATCATCGGCTAACACGGCACCGGAGAACTCTGCGATTGTGCCCCAGTTAATTTGGCGAGCACCTCGATGAAAGCGAAAATCGATTGTCATGATACATCGAGAGGCGGTAAACCACTCGATCGACCACGGAATGTTTAGAATTCCTCGCTTTGACGAAGGACCGTTTCGGTCAGGCACACGCAGCGCCTCGAATTCGGAGCGCGGTGCCCCGAGGGCTATATCGTAGCCCACCCTCGAACTCCAATGGCTAAGTGAAAGTGATAAAGCATCATAGTCCGGTTGCCTCGTTTGCTATCCTACCACCTCATCAACAGGACCGAGACGTCGGATTAAGTGTGAAAATGCGCTATTTTTGCGAACACCCCCGCACCTTGTGCGTGGGGGCTGAAGCCGAAGACTGCCATCTTTTAGGTTATACACGCGTATACATAAACGGCCGCATAGGAGATATTTCAATACTTGGAACGCACAAGTATAAAAAGCGATTACATCATAACCATTGTTTTACAAACTAAAACGTTCATTTGACCGTGACATTTTTCGAGCACTGCGACTCTATTACACGAGCACCACGCATAACTTCCCCAAAATAGTGCTTGGCGGGTAACCGGCTTTTGTCCGAACCCTGGGTCGCAACAGCGATGGCATCCATCTCTGTTCAATGTGTCTTAACACGGGCAAGGGCCATCCGCGCACCCTCTATGCAGGCCGACCGCTTCATCTCCTTGATATGCGGCACCGCCCCAAGAAACTCCTGCAATAAGCCAAAATAGCTCGTCGGCTTGGGCCTCTCCAGCCAGACATGGGTCACGATATCCGTCATGGCAAGTCCGGACAACATATTAAACTCAGCCCATTCGGCCAACCGATCGGTCAGCGGAAGTGAACGATCCGGACTATGGAATTGAGACCAAAATTGCTCTTCCGTCTTGTGATCCTTCGGCGAAGTGCTGGCGGCATCTGCCGCTTTTCGCCGCTAAGTCCATATATGGATCCTCCGGACCCCACAGCTGGCCAAGATGGACATACTTTGGATCCGTAAACCTGCGGCGCAGCAGAAAAGACTTGCCAGCCACAATGTCTCCGGCCTGACGCAGCTCCTCCTTCATAGCCCGCATTGCGAGCGGGCATCCTTGGCCGGCGGTGGCCTTCCCAGATCTTCTCGCTCCGATAGGCGCTCTTTTTCAAGAGCCTCATTGCGGTCGGTAGCATCCTTCAATTTAACGGCCAATTCGGCCATCTCCTCCTCGCCGGCGGTCGCAGCCCTTTCGCTTCTAACTCCTCGGCCGCCCTCGAGGTAGCCGCATCACTCCTTCTGGCTTGCTCCTTGGCTTGAGCAAGTTCTGCCCCAAGGCTCTCCACAGCAGCAGCACCATCTGCGTCAAGCATAAACATTGTAAGAGACGGGCTTTAGCTCCCTTAATAGGTGACTGTGGAGAATCAATTTACCTTGTGACTCGTCAAGTCGCTTGTTGACCAGCGTGATGTCCGCATCCGCAACATCGAGTTGCCGCATTAATTCAGCAACTCCATCAGTCCGGCTGGCCCCGGACGATCCGCCACCTGCATAGGAACGGCGAAGATTGAAACCTGCGATTTTGATCCTCGGCACGCTGTCGCTTTCGACAACCTACCGAGTCTCAGGGGCTACTATCTATACAGGGCGCACTTCCATGTGCAAAACTGTCAAAAGGTGTGTCATTTTTACGTACCTCAAATCCTGCCAGTAAATTCCTGACGGCATTATGTAATCCGCTTTCGGTGGACGAAATCCTTCCGATCACCGTATTCATCAACGCACGGTGATCTTCTGAGATGGACACCCTCTCAAGCAGATCCTTCAGCTCCCCCGGCCGAACACTAGTCGGTGCCGAACTCTTCGGCTCAGCCGGGCTTGGGGATACCCTCCGTGACGACACTTCAGGCTCGTCCGCCCTATACGACGGCGCAGCAGACGGAGGCGTCTCGCTCTCCATCATCTCTGGACGGAGATCCCCCGAAGACGAGCTCATCTGAGAAGGTCGCAGATCCGAACTACAAGGTAAAGATTTCGGTTATCCTCAGAAGCACAAATAGGGATGTTTCTTATTAATGAACTCCCCCTTTTTCTACTCACGGCTCGCTAGAGGGCTGATCCTGTAAAGAAGACTGTGCGGCCGGGGCCTCCCCGGACGCAGGACCCTCTGGTGAAGATTTCTTCCCCCGCTTAAGGGCTTTGGCCTCCGGGTCTTCAGAGGCGGTCCTCTTCTCCCCTGGAGGGAGGGATTCCTGATCCCCCCTTCGTCAAGCGCCCCTTTGGGCGAGGCGATAGCTCCTATGTTTTCCCCTTCGCCTTCTTCTGAAGGTGCAACCTCCAACATTCTGACCAGCACGGGCTCCGGCGCGGTCTCTGGGAGGGGGGCCGGACACCGTATCAGCTTTGCCTGCGCTATCCACTCCTGCTGAAGGATAACGGGTTAAAAGGTGAATTGTAGAAAGGCAAACTAATGGTACGTCCGAACACTGAGCTACTTACTTGAGTATCCGGGCGATTGCAGCTTAGGCCGGCATCCTCGGTCAATTCCGCACTTGCCACTTTGTGGTCCGAAGAACAACTTGTACATCTCCACGGGTGTCGCACCCATGAAGTGTTGGAGAATCCGTGGTCCCTCCGGATTGAACTCCCATAGCCGGAGAGGACGGCGTTTGCAGGGCAGGAGACGCCTAATTAGCATAACCTGCATCACCATGACCAGATCGATCTCCCTCGCTTGGAGGTCTCGAATCCGGCCCTGCAATAGGGGCACGTCTTTTGACGGCCCCCAATTGAGCCCTTGGTTGACCCACGACATTAACCGCCGTGGAGGTCCCGGGCGGAACGGAGGCGGCGGCTTCTGCCTGCTGCCCCTCGGAGCTGTGATGTAGAACCGCTCCTGCTGCCAGAAGCCGAGCTCCTCTTGGAAGGAGCCCTCGGGCCACGGGGCATCGGCCCTCCTGCTTCTGACCACCCCCGCCTCAGAGCAGCTGCCCCGACCATCTTCGGCTCCACATTGAAGGTCTTCAGCAACAGGCCGAAGTGGGGGGTGACGCGGAGAAAGGCTTCGCAGACAACAATAAACGCGGAAATATGGAGGATGGACTCCGGAGCCAAGTCGTGGAATTCCAACCCATAGTAAAACATGAGCCCTCTCACAAAGGGATCCGTCGGGAAGCCTAAACCCCAACGAAGGTGGGATACAAAGACGACATAGTCGCCGGGCTCGGGGGTGGGGATGGCCTGCCCTTCGGCGGGCAACCTATGCGAAATCTCGTAGGACAGGTACTTGGCTTCTCGCAGCTTTAGCACGACCTCCTTCGTTGGCATCCACCGGCCTTGAAGGTCGGAGCTGGATACTATTGAAGGTCTGAAGTGCTCGAATCTGGGGCTCTGAGTGTTGGAGCTTGGAGCAAGGAGAAGATTCGGTGGAAGATTGAAGAAAAGAAACGAGCCTTGGTCCTATTATAAAGAGGGAGAATACCAAGAGCCGTCTCCGTGACCGTTCGGGACTCGCCTTCGATAGAGCAGGCGTGGCGACGGGCGCGGTTGGGTTACCCACGTCCGTATTGATGAGAATCCCGGAATAAGGGGAACACGATCTCTGCTTCGACAAGACGTGCCAAGGAAACCGCTTCGCTAAACGCACTGAGGTGGTATAATAAAAAACGATTCAAGTAAAGGCTTGGTAGTGGCGTGATGTCATGCCGCAAAATACGTCAGCAGATTGAACTTGTGTACATATTATTCTCTCTACGGTGGAACGTGGAATTTATTTTGCAGAGCCGGACACTATCCTGGCGTTCACAATCTTCTCTGGATTATTCAAAGGAGGAACTCGCCTTGCAGTGCCCAACATTATGCGCGTCGGACTCATCGTCATTGAAGCCAGGTTCAGGGGCTACTGAGGGAGTCCTGGACTAGAGGGAGTCCGGATAGCCAGACTATCATCGTCCGCCGGACTCCAAGACTACGAAGATACAAGATTGAAGACTCTGTCCCATGTCCGGATGGGACTTTCCTTGGCGTGGAAGGCAAGCTTGGCAATACGGATATGTAGATCTCCTACCATTGTAACCGACTCTATGTAACCTTAGCCCTCTCCGGTGTCTATATAAACCGGAGGGCTTTAGTCCGTAGGACATAACCTCCATTACAACAATCATACATGGCTAGCTTCTAGGGTTTAGCCTCCTTGATCTTGTGGTAGATCCACTCTTGTAATACACATCATCAATATTAATCAAGCAGGACATAGGGTTTTACCTCCATCAAGAGGGCCCGAACCTGGGTAAAACATCGTGTCCCTTGTCTCCTGTTACCATCCGCCTAGACGCACAGTTCGAGACCCCCTACCCGAGATCCGCCGGTTTTGACACCGACAACAGTACTATGAGAGCTTGCTAGCACCACTATATATTTGACAACTATCAAGAAGAGATAGTAGCAACGTCGCTCTCTCCCTTGTTCCTTGTTGGTTTGTCTATACTAGAAGCAACATGGAAATTCATACGAAACCGAAGAGAAAGAGAGAATAAGTTGTATTGAGGGACAAACTCAATAGAGAACACTGTGAGACTAGTGTTGTAGTACGGGCTACACACCTATAACAAACAAAAAAATGGAGCAGAAAAAGGCAGTGAAGTGTAGTTACGATAAATCTGCTACTTGTTCTGGAATAGGAAACGTCGGGGAACAAACATTTGCGTGTGTGGAGACTTGAGCAACGGGCTCTGGTGGTTGATTATTCGGAAGTCAGATTTAAGCATTAACCGTTTGCATCGCGCCCAACCGAAGTGGCCACATGCATCTTAGCGCACACTGCCGCAACACACCACAGACCTGTTGTCCACCGCTGCGCCATGCTCAGCGATGCAAGAGCACATGTCACCATCGCCTCGAAGTGTCGCACTCGTGCTGAGCTTGCTGCCACTCGGGCACGTCCACAATGGCGTGGCCTTGTGCACTGTGCCGGCGCAGCACATGTCCGCTGGCCTTCACTAGATGTGGCATGCGCCAACCACGTCACTGGTATGCACTCTAGCACTGGCTTTTACCCTGGTCAACGAGTCATAAATGAGCCGCGAGTGGAATCTGGTCAATCGCCCACAAAATGGAAAGAAATAGGGAGGCAAAAAGGAAAAGGAAAAATAGGAGGAGACAGTTTGACCTATTGCGTCAGGCCTAAAAAATCCAAAAAAAGCGAGCAAACTCAAAGAGTTGAAAAGAGGGAACCTGAGTGCTGCTATCTGTTGAGAACTTCCCAATTTTTTCAAAATTACATTGGTTATTTCTTAGCATTCGAAAAATTACGAAACCTTATTTCATAAAAATAATAATACTTACTTCCCTTGGTATTTGCATGTCGAGATTGAAATTTCCACCTTGTTTCTTTGTATAGCGATGCGTAAAATTACATAGCCTAAATTCATGCTTTATCCGTGGTTTATTGCTATTTTCTTTTTTTCAAGAAAACACAAAAGCTTTGCGTTTGTTTACATTGAAAAGATAGAAATTCAGTTACAAATGTCCGAGGACACGCAGGTTACAGCGTGATTAGTGTACATCCCAGGTTTGTGGTAGTACAAGCCGGAGGCCAGGTGCCCCAGCAGCCGCCAAAGAGCAGGCCTCACCCTTGATCCTATCGAGTAGCGTGTTCATGGATGGTGTTTATTACGTTGTCGAAGACGCAACTGTTCCTGTGTTTCCAAATCATCCAAGGCACGAGCAGCGCAACGGATTTCAGGGCTTTGTGGAGGCTCGACGGTGTCTTCTACCTGGCATGCATCTACCAGTCCATGAGCGAGGGCTCACGGTTGGGGATCGGGGCTACAATGCGCAGCCAGGCCAGGACTTCGTGCCATGCCTGGCGAGCGAAGAGGCATTCCAGCATCAAGTGCCAGAGCGTTTCCGACTCTTGATCGCATAGGAGATAGCGGGGGTGATGATGCGGCCCATGGCGAGCCAGCCTCTCAGCAGTCTAACACTGGTCTTGGTTGGCCAGCTAGTGGAAGAATTTTATTCTCAGCGGCGTCCAACTTTTCCAGATAAGATTCAAGAAGTAGTAAGTCATTGATCCAAGGAAAGTGGCCAAGTAGCAGGATTGTGCAGAGTAGGTGCCGCTCGACGTCCATTTCCAGATCAGCTGGTCCGGGGCGTTGGAGAGCACTGTGTGATGCATGAACTGCCAAAGCTGTGTGTACTGACCAATCTCATGCAAGCCTAGGTTACTGATACGTCTCCAACGTATCTATAATTTTTGATTCCTCCATGCTACTTTATCTACTGTTTTGGACTATATTGGTCTTTATTTTCCACTTTTATATTAATTTTGGGACTAATCTATTAACCGGAGGCCCAGCCCAGAATTATTGTTTGCCTTTTTCAGTATTTCGAAGAAACAGAATATCAAACAGAGTCCAAACGGAATGAAACCTTTGGGATCGTGATTTTCCAACCGAACGTGATCCAGGAGACTTGGACCCTGCTCCAAGAAGTCTCCGAGGAGGTCACGAGGGTGGAGGGTGCCCCCCCTGGGCGCGCCCCCCTACCTCGTGGGCCCCTCGGAGCTCCACCGACGTACTCCTTCCTCCTATATATACCTACGTATCCCCGAACGATCAGAACAAGAGCCAAAAACCTAATTCCACCGCCACAACCTTCTGTATCCACGAGATCTCATCTTAGGGCCTGTTCTGGCGCTCCGCCGGAGGGGGCATCCACCACGGAGGGCTTCTACATCATCACCATAGCCCCTCCGATGAAGTGTGAGTAGTTTACTTTAGACCTTCGGGTCCATAGCTAGTAGCTAGATGGCTTCTTCTCTCTTTTTCGATCTCAATACAATGTTCTCCCCCTCTCTCGTGGAGATCTATTCGATGTAATCTTGTTTTTGCAGTGTGTTTGTTGAGACCGATGAATTGTGGGTTAATGATCCAGTATTATCTATGGAAAATATTTGATTCTTCTCTGAATTCTTTTATGCATGATTGAGTTATCTTTGCAAGTCTCTTCGAATTATCCTTTTTGGTTTGGCCAACTAGATTGGTAGTTCTTGCAATGGGAGAAGTGCTTAGCTTTGGGTTCAATCTTGCGGTGTCCTTACCCAGTGACAGAAGGGGCAGCAAGGCACGTAATGTATTGTTGCCATCGAGGATAACAAGATGGGTTTTTTATCATATTGCATGAATTTATCCCTCTACATCATGTCATCTTGCTTACGGCGTTACTCTGTTTTTAACTTAATACTCTAGATGCATGCTGGATAACGGTCGATGAGTGGAGTAATAGTAGTAGATGCAGAATCATTTTGATCTACTTGTTTTGGACGTGATGCCTATATACATGATCATTGCCTAGATATACTCATAACTATGCTCAATTCTGTCAATTGCTCAACAGTAATTTGTTCACCCACCGTAGAATACTTATGCTCTTGAGAGAAGCCACTAGTGAAACCTATGGCCCCCGGGTCTATTCTCATCATATCAATCTATATTTACTTGCTTTGTTTTTACTTTGCCTTTACTTTTTAATTTGCATCTATCTATCAAAAGTACCAAAAATATTATCTCTATCAGATCTCACTCTCGTAAGTGACCGTGAAGGGATTGACAACCCCTAAGCGTTGGTTGCGAGTTGCTATCGTTTTGTGTAGGTACGAGGGACTTGTGTGTGGTCTCCTACTGGATTGATACCTTGGTTCTCAAAAACTGAGGGAAATACTTACGCTACTTTGCTGCATCATCCTCTCCTCTTCGGGGAAATCCAACGCAGTGCTCAGGAGGTAGCAAGAAGAATTTCTGGCGCCGTTGCCGGGGAGGCTCACGCAAACAAGTCAACAATACCAAGTACCCATCGCAATCCCTATCTCTCGCATTACATTATTTGCCATTTGCCTCTTGTTTTCCTCTCCCCCACTTCACCCTTGCCGTTTTATTTGCCCTCTCTTTCCCAATCTCCTCCTCTCTTTCCCGTTTGCCTTTTTTCGTTGCCTTTCTGCTTGCTCGTGTGTTAGTTTGCCTATTTGTTGAGATGGCTCTACCTAGATTTGGTGACCTTCACCTTAAAAGGCTAGAGGAGATCGAAAGCAATGTTAGAAAGTTTATGGTTTTGCAATTTGAGCACAATAATTTCTTTAGAAATGAACTTAAGGAACAAAAAAGTTTTTTGAGCTTTATGAATAAAGAACTCAATGATATGTCTAAAGAATTTGATGGTATAAGGGCCCAAATTGCTCGTCTTGAAAATATGACCGCTGAAATTTCGGATATGCAAGCTACCTTAGTCAATAAGATGGCCGCTAAACCAAATTTCTATGACAAACAAGATGAAGATCTAAAATGTATTGATGTGTCCCCCATTAAATCTTTGTTTTGCAATATGAATCTTGATGAATCTGAAGATTATCTTCCTTTTCCTAGAAGGTGTTCTAAAAATTCGGAGTTTCTAGATCTTGATGATGAAATTGATGAAAGTGGGATTGAAATAAATAAAAACCGTGATGTTGCTAAACCCACTGTTTTGGATCTCAATGAATTTAATTATGAAAATTGCTCTTTGATTGGTTGTATTTCCTTGTTGCAATCCGTGCTAGAATCTCCTCATGCTTATAGTCAAAATAAGGCCTTTACCGAACATATTGTTGATGCTTTGATGCAATCTTATGAAGAAAAACTTGAGTTGAAAGTTTCTATCCCTAGAAAACTCTATGATGAATGGGAACCTACTATTAAAATTAAAATTAAAGATTTTGAGTTTCATGCTTTGTGTGATTTTGGTGCTAGTGTCTCTACTATCCCCAAAACTTTATGTGATTTGCTAGATTTCCGTCATTTTGATGATTGCTCTCTAAACTTGCATCTTGCGGATTCCACTATTAAAAAACCTATGGGAAGAATTAATGATGTTCTTATTGTTGCAAATAGGAATTATGTGCCCGTAGATTTTATCGTTCTTGATATAGATTGCAATCCTTCATGTCCTATTATTCTTGGTAAACCTTTCCTTAGAATGATTGGTGCAATTATTGATATGAAGGAAGGGAATATTAGATTCCAATTTCCCTTAAAGAATGGTATGGAACACTTCCCTAGAAAGAAAATAAAATTACCATATGAATCCATCATGAGAGCCACTTATGGATTGCCTACAAAAGATGGCAATACCTAGATCTATCCTTGCTTTTATGTCTAGCTAGGGGCGTTAAACGATAGCGCTTGTTGGGAGGCAACCCAATTTTATTTTGTGTTTTTTGTTTTTGCTTCTGTTTAGGAATAAATAATCCATCTACCTTCTGTTTGGATGTGGTTTTATGTTTTAACTAGTGTTTGTGCCAAGTAGAACCTATAGGATAACCTACGATGATAGTTGATTTGATTCTGCTGAAAAACAAAAACTTTGCGCGCACGAATTTAGTTATGATAAATCACAGGAACATGCTTTTGCATTGATTCTTTTTTGCTTCTGATCAATAAACAAAGTTTACAGGACTTCCTGTTTTGGTAGAATTTTTAGAGTTCCAGAAGTTTGCGTTAGTTACAGATTGCTACAGACTGTTCTGTTTTTGACAGATTCTGTTTTTCGTGTGTTGTTTGCTTATTTTGATGAATCTATGGCTAGTAAATTAGTTTATAAACCATAGAGAAGTTGGAATACGGTAGGTTTAACACAAATATAAATAAAGAATGAGTTCATTACAGTACCTTGAAGTAGTCTTTTGTTTTCTTTCTCTAACGGAGCTCACGAGATTTCTGTTGAGTTTTGTGTTGTGAAGTTTTCAAGTTTTGGGTGAATTCTTTTGATGGATTATGGAACAAGGAGTGGCAAGAGCCTAAGCTTGGGGATGCCCATGGCACCCCCAAGATAATCCAAGGACACCAAAGAGTCAAAGCTTGGGGATGCCCCGGAAGTCATCCCCTCTTTCGTCCACTTCCATCGGTAATTTACTTGGAGCTATATTTTTATTCACCAACATGATATGTGTTTTGCTTGGAGCGTCTTGTATTATTTGTGTCTTTGCTTGTTAGTTTACCACAACATCCTTGCTGTACACATCTTTTGAGAGAGCCATACATGATATGGAATTCGTTAGAATACTCTATGTGCTTCACTTATATCTTTTGAGCTTGATAGTTTTGCTCATAGTACTTCACTTATATCTTTTGAGCGTCATAATTTTTGCTCTAGTGCTTCACTTAGATCTTTTAGAGCACGGTGGTGGATTTGTTTTAAAGAAACTATTGATCTCTCATGCTTCACTTAGATTATTTTGAGAGTCTTTAATAGCATGGTAATTTGCTTAATGTTAATATACTTGGTGTTCAAGATATGTGAAACTTTCTTTTGAGTGAGTTTAATACTAAGATAAGTTTGATGCTTGATAATTGTTTTGAGATATGGAGGTGATAATATCAAAGTCATGATAGTTGGGTAATTATGAATTTGAGATATACTTGTATTGAAGTTTGCAAATCCCGTAGCATGCACGTATGGTTAAAGTTGTGTGACAAATTTGAAACATGAAGTGTACCTGGCTTGTGCATCCTTATGAGTGGCGGTCGGGGACGGCGATGGTCTTTTCCTACCAATCTATCCCCTAGGAGCATGCGTGTAGTACTTGAATTTTGATGACTTCTAAATTTTTGCAATAAGTATATGAGTTCTTTTGACTAATGTTGAGTCCATGGATTATACGCACTCTCACCTTTCCGCCTTTGCTAGCCTCTTCAGTACCGTGCATTGCACTTTCTCACCTTGAGAGTTGGCGCAAACTTCACCGGTGCATCCAAACCCCGTGATATGATATACTCTATCACACATAAACCTCCTTATATCTTCCTCAAAACAGCCACCATACCTACTGAGGGAGTCCTGGACTAGGGGGTGTCCGGACAGCCGGACTATCAATATCCGCCGGACTCCAAGACTACGAAGATTGAAGATTGAAGACTCCGGCTCGTGTCCGGAAGGTACTTTCCTTGGCGTGGAAGGCAAGCTTGGCGTACGGATATGTGGATCTCCTACCATTGTAACCGACTCTGTGTAACCCTAGCCTCTCCGGTGTCTATATAAACCGGAGGGCCTTAGTCCGTAGGACAAATATACATCTCAACAATCATACCATAGGCTAGCTTCTAGGGTTTAGCCTCCTTGATCTCGTGGTAGATCTACTCTTGTACTACCCACATCATCAATATTAATCAAGCGGGGCGTAGGGTTTTACCTCCATCGAGAGGGCCGAACACAGGTAAAAACATTGTGTCCCTTGTCACCTGTTACCATCCGCCTAGACGCACAGTTCGGGACCCCCTACCCGAGATCCGCCGGTTTTGACACCGACATTGGTGCTTTCATTGAGAGTTCCTCTGTGTCGTCGCCGACAGAGCGGATGCCTCCACCCGTCTTCAAAGACGGCGTTTTCGCCGGAGGGGCCTTGGCCGCCGGCCAAACTATCCGGCTTGGTGGTTTTCTCATGACTGCCTATCCGTCCGCTGCTTCGGCAATGACTTCTCAAGTCGTCGGAAGCAATCTTTGCGTCAGCCCTAAAACTGCCGAATAGTTAGATCCAATCGAGCTCTCGTCTGTTAATGAGCTCTTGGATCGCATTGCCGCCTTGGGAGTCGCTACGGACTACAACCAGATTGGGCTTAAAACCGATCTGAGAGAGATCAACTCTCCCCAGGCCACCCACCACGTCTCTGTGGTGGAGGAACAATACGGCAACTCTTTGCCGATGTTGAAGACAATTCATGTCCGGATTCCCGAACCCTCCATGCCGGATCCCCGCGGAGGGACGGACGTCAATCGAGCATTGAACTTAAAATCATGCATTGCCTGGACTCATTGGATTACGTCCAAAGAAGCCAAATTCGAATTTGGAAACTCCTTGGCCTTTGAGCCTCAAGATGGGCAGGGATACGGATTTTGTTCCACCCACCCACCCAGACATATGTGATCTATCTCTAATCGGCAAGAGCCCACCGAAGCAAGACATCACTCTTGGGCGATTCCTCCCGGTCATGGACGGGATAAAGGACTGCCGAGAGGAAAACGCAATATCAATCTTCTCGCAACAAGCGCACGGACAAGGGAATACTAAACGCCATTGATCGTCGCAAGATTCTGCGCTTCACCGATCGGCATCCATTATGAAAAAAATCTTGGCGATGGAGAGTTTCCGGAAGACCGAAAATCAATTTTGGGATAACCCGCCCCAAACCCATCCGCGATAAAAGGGCGCCTTACAATCAGGCCCCGGATGCAAAAACCAAAAACAAAAACCCAATAAGGAAGCGGAACCGTCTGGGAGGGATGGCTCAATGGACCTGTAAACTTC
Organism: Aegilops speltoides; assembly: GCA_021437245.1. Taxonomy (NCBI): domain Eukaryota; kingdom Viridiplantae; phylum Streptophyta; class Magnoliopsida; order Poales; family Poaceae; genus Aegilops; species Aegilops speltoides. Next base: position 104,799,961 of record CM038146.1, read on the forward strand.
ATATCTGAGAGGAGCCGTCCCAACACATAGCCTTCGAGCATGTGGGATACTACGGCAGGTGGCCAAAAGTGGCGAAGAGCTCCTAGCTCCGGAAAACCACTCCAACAATACCAGCACAGTATCGTCAGTCTTCGAGACTTTCGCATCAAATAATATGCGAAAACGAACAGTCCGCGAACTCGCCGAAGTCTACCAAGTAGCAACAGCAAATCCATGGAGTGACACAGCTATTACCTTCAATGCCAGCGACGAGCCCACGCCTCGAACAACCAGAGTCCCAGCTGCACTGGTACTCAGTCCCATAGTGGACGGCTTTCGACTGACAAAAGTCCTCATGGATGGCGGCAGCGGACTAAACCTCATTTATGAGGAAACTCTGCGAAAAATGGAAATCGATTGGAGACGTATTGAGCCAAGCAGCACAACCTTTAGAGGAATAATCCCTAGCCGGGAATCGCGCTGCACCGGAAAAATCACACTCGATGTGGTGTTCGGCTCTCCGGACCATTACAGATCCGAAGAGGTCACGTTTCAGGTGGCCCCGTTCAGCAGTGGCTATCATGCCATATTAGGACGAGAGGCATTCAAAATCTTTCAAGCAATACCCCATTACGGGTACATGAAGCTCAAAATGCCTGGGCCCAGCGGAGTAATCACTCTCGCTAGTGATCCGGACATAGCACTCCGCGCCGAAAATAAGACAGTCGCACTAGCCCTCGAGGTACTATCCAAAGCCTTAGCGGCAGAAGAACTCACCGCGCTGCGCTCTACGGTGAACAGGGACGATGTGATACTTGATAAAAGATCCAAGTCCACTTCCTTCAAATCAGCAGATGAGATAATAAAATTTCAGGTCCACCCAACGGACCCAACAAAGACGGCCTCCATTGGGGCACAGTTGAACCCCGAAGTTGACGCCGCACTGCGCGAATTCCTTCGGGAAAATTGGGATATCTTCGCCTGGCATCCCTCAGACATGCCCGGAATCCCTCGCAGGTTGGCAGAACACAGCCTAAACATCCTAAAAGGATTTAAGCCAGTCAAACAGGCTCTTCGACGATTTTCCGAGCCCAAAAGACAGGCAATGGGAGAAGAGCTAGCCAAGTTATTGGAAGCCGGATTCATTAGAGATATCAAACATCCGGACTGGCTAGTAAATCTGGTGATGGTACCAAAGAAGGATAAATCCTGGCGCCTCTGTGTCGACTTTAAAGACCTCAATAAGGCCTGCCCAAAGGATCCCTTCCCTCTCCCCCGCATCGATCAAATTATCGATGCCACAGCAGGGCACGATTCATTGTGCTTCCTGGACGCATACTCTGGCTATCATCAAATCAAGATGGTGGAAGCAGATCAAGCCGCAACAGCATTCATCACCCCATATGGACCATTCTGCTTCAACACGATGCCCTTCGGACTCAAAAATGCCGGCGCAACATATCAGCGCATGATTCAAACATGTCTGGCCACCCAGATAGGCAAAACAGTCGAGGCATACGTACACGACGTAGTCGTCAAAACAAAACACGTCGAAACTTTAGTAGACGATTTGAGGCTCACATTCGACAACCTCAGAGCATATGACATCAAGTTGAATCCGGAAAAATGTGTTTTCGGCGTACCAGCCGGAAAGCTGCTGGGCTTCATCGTATCCGGTAGAGGAATTGAAGCAAATCCGGCCAAAATACGGGCTCTGTCACAGTTGGATATTCCAAAAGACCTCAAGCAAATACAAAAATTAACAGGATGCGTGGCAGCCTTAAGCCGCTTCATCTCCCGTTTAGGAGAAAAGGCGTTGCCCCTCTATCGCCTCTAAAGGCGCAACACACCAGTGGGCGGATGCCACCACTGCCGGACTCGAAGAAATAAAGGCCATACTGGCAACAAAACCGGTCCTGGCTGCGCCCACCCTGGGCGAACCAATGTTGTTATACATTGCAGCAACGCATCAAGTTGTTAGCGCGGTCCTCGTCGTAGAACGAGCGACAGAAGGGCATAAATTCCCTCTTCAAAAACCAGTGTATTATGTATCCATTGTGTTAACCCCCTGCAAATCCCGCTACCCGCACTATCAGAAGATAGCATATGCGGTGTTCATGGCGTCTCGGAAGCTTCGGCACTACTTTCAAGAGTGTTCGATAACAGTGGCCTCAGAAGTGCCACTCAATGACATTATAAATAACCGCGACGCAACGGGCAGGATCGCAAAATGGGCAATTGAGCTCTTACCATTCGACATCACTTACAAACCTCGACGAGCCATAAAGTCACAAGTTTTGGCTGACTTCGTCGCCGAATGGACTGAAGCCGAACTCCCTAAAGAGTACGGCGCATACTCCAATTGGACTATGCACTTCGACGGCTCCAAAATGTTGGCGGGATCGGAAATTTGGCGTCGTCGACGTCCCCACGGAGATCTGATCCAAGACGTACTTCAAATAAGGTACACGGACTCCAACAATGCAGCCGAATCGAGGCCCTATTACGGTCTCGGATGGCGGTCTCCATGGGGATCAACGCCTAGAGGTGCTGGGGACTCAAACCTCGCAATATCCCAAATAAGCGGAGATTTCGGCGCCAAGGATCGAAAATGGCAGCATATCGTAACGCTGTCCTAAAAATGTCAGCTCGGTTTGAAGGACTCGAATTCCATCACATAGCCCGAGATAATAACCAAGCGGCCGACATCCTGGCACGCATTGGTGCGAAACGTGATGCTGTCCCTCCAAATATCTTCCTGGAACGGCTTTTCAAGCCATCCGTACTATGGGAAGAGGAGCCCGGCAACGACAAACCGGAGAAAACCGCACCAATCGGTGATTCGGCAGATGACATAACACCCTCTGCCCACGACATAATGGCAGTAATCGCCGCGTGGACAGAACCTTTCCTAGCCTACTTACTTAGGCAGGAACTTCCCGAAGACCAACATGAGGCCCGCTGCATAGTGCGGCGATCAAAGGCCTACAAGGTCCATGAGGGAGAACTTTATAAGAAAAGTACTACCGGAGTCCTTCAAAGGTGTATCTCCGAAGAAGAGAGGCGAAACCTCTGGCTGAAATTCATGCGGACTAGGCGGACACCACGCAGCAGCCTGGGCCCCGTAGGAAAGGCATTCCGTCAGGATTTTATTGGCCGACGGCTCGGGGCAGACGACAGACTTGGTCAGCGATGCTTTGGTTGTCACTCTTTGCTAATCGAGCCATATGCCACCCACCGCCCTCAAAACCATACCCATTACCTGGCCGTTCGCGGTCTGGGGGCTTGACATGATTGAACCCCTTAAAGGGGGAACCCACAAGAAAAAGTACCTATTGGTCATGGTGGATAAATTCACCAAATGGATAGAGGCCAAACCGGTCAAAACGGCAGAGTCCGGACCAGTGATAGACTTTATATCAGAGGTGGTACACCGCTACGGAGTCCCCCACAGCATCATCACCGATAACGGCACGAATTTCACGGCCGACGAGGTTAAGTCATGGTGCAAAAATATGGGCATCAAGCTCGACTATGCGTCAGTCTATCACCCTCAAACCAACGGTCAAGTGGAAAGAGCAAATGGTCTAATAATGAGCGGCATTAAACCCAGACTAGTGAGGTCACTCACTAAATCCGACACGCAATGGGTCGAGGAGCTCGACTCCGTACTCTGGGGGCTGCGGACAACGCCTAACCGTACCACCGGATTCACGCCATTCTTTATGGTATACGGCATAGAGGCAGTCTTGCCTTGCGACATTATTCATGACTCACCTCGAGTGCGCATGTATGAGGAAAGAGAGGCCGAGCTGGATCGGCAGGACAGCTTGGACACATTGGAGGAAGAACGCATAGCGTCGCGGCTCGTTCGCATTCTATCGCCAGCAGCTCGAAGATATCAAAGCGAGAATACGGGCCATGACTTACAACGTTGGCGAACTAGTTCTCGCTGCGGACAAGAAAAAGGACAAGCTTAAGCCCAGATGGGAAGGCCCCTTCATTATTGATCAAGTATTGACCGGCAGAGCATACCGTCTACGAAATGCGTCGGACAACCGACTCGAGCCGAACCCATGGAACGCAGCCCGACTCCGACGATTCTACGCCTAGCGCCGGACTAAGAGTTCGTCTCCTTCCCCCGTCCAACCTTTTATACTACGGCTGTCTTTTGTTTTCTTTTTGTATTTTTAAATTAAAAACCCTTCGGGGCCCATGTTAGCGTTCTTTGCATACGCATGGTGCCACACGCACTTGTTATCCCTGGGGGCTTCTTTTCCAGAAGCTTAACTATACGGGTTTCATACCCAACACATGTGTCAAGCTTCCACATGTACCTTTTAATCGCCATTATATGCATCGATATGACTTAAGTTTTGGCCAAGCTGGGTTGCCTGGCTCCTGTGCTTACCCCTATGTTCCCGATTGTTCGGCTAGGAGGTAAAGGGAGCACCTCTGCGATTATTATTGCGGGTCGATCGGATGTGTACCTCGGTGGGTGAAGCCGAAAGCTAGCGTTCTTAAGGGAATATTCGGTCGGTGATTTAAAAGATGACTTTTTTCTTATTTATCTATCTGCCCCCAGATGTTGTACTGCTCTCTTTGCAGTCCGGACATGCACTTTAGGGCATGCCTCCCCAGCGAAAGGAACCCTTAACGGAACTATTCTCCCTGGAAGATGTTTCTTACTAACCATGTAATATAACATAACTAGTTGGGCACTTGTCTGATAAAGCACTAATGACCCCTACGCCTGGTCTCCATGCATACCAAGGTTGTTTCTTAACCAAAAGGTATTCGGACACACTCCGGACTCTAGGGTCCCGAGGTCGAAGCGAAAAGGTCGGCAAAGACAAACGATCTACAATCCGGCTAGAAGGCATTTTACATGTCATTTTAAAGGATAATATACATTGTCAAATTTATTGATTGTATTCCTCCTCAATCCCGTCTAACAGGCTGTCTAACTTACAGTCCGTTGGGAAAACTTAGCAGCCAACTCTACTTGGTTGTACACTAAACTCACAGGGATCTCCTTCCCATCGGGCCCCACCGGTCCAACTTCGGCCAGGTGGTTGGGGTCCGCCTTCTTGTACCGCGTCTTCACCATGGCCCAAGCCTCCCTGGCACCTTGACGGCAAGCTGATATCTTCCACAACCGGAAGCGCTGCCGCACTCCCTGCAGCTTCTCCGCAAGCTCCCCGAGACCCTCGGGCAGGGTGAGGGCTGGCCATAAAGCATGAACGACGCTGCCCATTGCCTGCCGAACTCGTTTGAGTAGCTGCAACAGTTCGGGAAGCTGATCACTCATTGATATGGGCATCTCCTCTGCAGGACGACCTGTGAGTATACCTGCAAGACATATCATGTCAGATTACTTCCTCGCCGAACTCTTCTTTTCAAAAGAGTTCGCTCGAGCACTTACTATATATGCCGCGACGAAGTCGTTGATTCTCCTTGACGGAGCCGGACAGCTCGGCCTGTGCGCCATTCAGCTCTTCCCCGAGCTTGGCGTTGGCGTCTTGGAGCTTGTTCCTTTCCTGCTGAACCCTATTCAGCACACTTTCGCCAGCCTTTAGCTGGCGCAGCAAGGCTTGCCTGTCCGGATCTTGTCCGACGGTACCTGCAATGTCATTATTAGACTCATGCGCACGCCGCACAGCGCTTATATTTATTAATAAAAATGTGTCACCAGGGGGGGTGTTTCCGTCTCCTCCTGCGGCAGCAAGTGCGGCCTCAAGTTGGGCCTTGCAATCTTGCAGCTCCCGAGACAGCTGGGCGTTCTTCTCGCTAAGTGCCTGAAATTTACAATGATCCTTAAATCAGTTAACACAACTAATTTAAGTCTCGGGGGCTACTGGTGTATACAACCATTAAACTTCCCTTACCCGTATGTCCTTAACATACTGCTCCGTGGCTCTGGTAAAACCATTTTGAGCAGCACGGAGATGCGCGTCCCCTGCGTTAAAGGCATCCAATGCCTTAGGGGAAAAACACGCTTCTTGAAATACTGTCCGGCGGCGTCTATGATTCATAGCGCTCTCCACCTCAGACTTGGTGGCGGACAGTCTGTCGGTATCCTCCGTTGGAGCAGGATCCGGTTCGCGTCTCGCGCTTGCCTTCCCCTCCAGTCCGGGCGCTGGAGCCTGGCCGGTATGGATTGGATCAGCAATTCCTGCGCTCGCAGTCCGGCGAGCACTTTTTCTCCTATAGAGATCATGAGCACTCAGGCGTTTCCTCGGAACGTTGCTCTAAAAATTCGAATACGAGCTATACCTTTGCGGCGACGTTTCCGTCCGATCGCTCCTTTTTCCGCTTTCTTTGGACGGACTGGCCTCTGTTGGTCAGCCACCGCGGGCTCGGCTTCCTGCCGTAAAGGCGCTTCCTGCGAAATACCATCGTTCGCGAGGGTCAGAAAGGGGCAGGGAAGAAATACGGGTGTCCGAACTTCGGTTGCGGTCACCTGGGAAGCCGAATTTAGTCCGGGGTAGTCTGCCGTAATGGCAACCAGAGCATTGTCTATGCTGAGCTGGTGATACACCCCGCCGATCAGCTCTACCTCGATGTCCGGATCCTCTTCGGAGGCCGGACCAAGGGATCCTTCTGGCTCCTCGGGCTGTGGGGCAGGACTCATCATGTCCTCCACAGTCCGGCGTAGACCCTGCACCGAAGACATAATGTAAGAAGCTTAAACTTCAAAGGCACGGGTAGAACCCCTTGAGGTGTTCACTTACCCATCCTCTAGGGTTGATCATGGAAAACCCATCCAAAGGGTTCGGGCGAAGGAAGTCCTCCTTCTCCCCCTTGTACAGGCCGGACAAGATCTTCACCAGATCCTCGGTCGAATCCGGCCCTTTGCGGCCATGCCGGGTAGCGTCGTCCTCCCCGTTGAAATCCCACATGGGGTGGCCTCTGTATTGCAGTGGCTGCACCCCTCGCTTGATGCACGTCGCCATGACTCCAATCATGGTCAAGCCGGCATGAGCCATTAATCTTATCCGGCCCATCAAGTAATGGACGCTCTTGTCTTCCTCCAAACGGGGGCTCCGCGGGCGCCAGCTGAGGCGTTTCTTCAAGGGAGCAGCATCAAACTCCGGGAGGCCGATCCGGACTGGGTCGGGTAGCGGAGCGTCTACTATGTAAAACCACTCCGAGGGCCAGTCTTCGGACGCCTTCTTGGGAGTGCCGGATAGGTATCCGGTCCCGGCGATGCGCCATATTTTGGCGCCGCCCACTTGATATATGGACCCCTGGTGAGAACGGGGTACGAGGCAAAACAGCCTCTTCCACAATGCGAAATGGGGCTCGATGCCCAGGAATAGCTCGCAAAGAGCTACGTAGCCCGCGATATGCAACACAGAGGCGGGCGTGAGGTGGTGGAGCTGGAGTCCGTAGAACCTCAGGAGCCCGCGGAGGAACGGATGTATTGGAAATCCGAGCCCCCTTGCTAGATAGGGGACGAAGCACACTCGCTCCCCCTTGTTGGGGCTTGGGGTGTCCTCCGCCTGCCTCCCACCTTGGTAAGTTACCAGTCCGGCTCAGACTGGAACCATGAAGGCCGGAGGAAGAAACCCCTCCGTTTGGAGCTTCACTAGCTCGTTGTGCGAAATAGACCACCCCCTCCAATTCCCTGGCGATGGGCTGGGAGCGCGTGAGGAAGAGCCGCGTTGACGATCCATGGTGGAATGGATTTCTAGGTCAGAGGCGCTTCGATGGAGTATACGCGGGAGGAAGACGGTGCGGTTTAGATCTGGATCCTTGCCTCTATTATAGGCGGATGACTCGCACAATTAGGGGGTAAAATGTAAAAGACACCCTGGCTTTTCGCATTCGTGCGACGCGTGGAAGAGGGCCATAATTTGGCGTAGAAGACGAGGAGCACAGCGTTCAAGATGAAGCCGGACACTATCCGGCAGGTACATGGAATTTGAAGGGAGAACCCGCCTTGCAACGCCGAAGACTACAAGCACGCTGGACTTATCGTCATTGAAGCCTGGTTCGGGGGCTACTGAGGGAGTCCTGGACTAGGGGGTGTCCGGACAGCCGGACTATCAATATCCGCCGGACTCCAAGACACGAAGATAGAAGATTGAAGACTCCGGCTCGTGTCCGGAAGGTACTTTCCTTGGCGTGGAAGGCAAGCTTGGCGATACGGATATGTGGATCTCCTACCATTGTAACCGACTCTGTGTAACCCTAGCCTCTCCGGTGTCTATATGAACCGGAGGGCCTTAGTCCGTAGGACGAATATACATCTCAACATTCATACCATAGGCTAGCTTCTAGGGTTTAGCCTCCTTGATCTCGTGGTAGATCTACTCTTGTACTACCCACATCATCAATATTAATCAAGCAGGACGTAGGGTTTTACCTCCATCGAGAGGGCCCGAACCTGGGTAAAAATATTGTGTCCCTTGTCTCCTGTTACCATCCTCCTAGACGCACAGTTCGGGACCCCCTACCCGAGATCCGCCGGTTTTGACACCGACACCTACCTATCATGGCGTTTCCATAGCCATTCCGAGATATATTGCCATGCAACTTCCATCATCATCATGACATACATTACTATTGTCATATTGCCATTGCATGATCATGTAGTTGACATCGTATTTGTGGCAAAGCCACCATGCATTATTTTCCATACATGTCACTCTTGATTCATTGCACCATCGCGGTACACCGCCGGAGGCATTCATATAGAGTCATATCTTGTTCTATGTTTCGAGTTGTAATCCTTGTGTTGTAATCAATAGAAGTGTGATGATCATCATTATTAGAGCATTGCCCAAATAAAAAAAGAGAAAGGCCAAAAGAAAAAAAGAAAGGCCCAAAAGAAAGAAAATATAAAAAAGGGCAATGCTACTATCTCTTTTTCCACACTTGTGCTTCAAAGTAGCACCTGTTCTTCATGTAGTGAGTCTCATATATTGTGCTTCAAAGTAGCACCTTGTTCCTCATGTAGTGAGTCTCATAAGTTGTCTTTTCATACTAGTGGGAATTTTTCATTATAGAACTTGGCTTGTATATTCCTACTATGGGCTTCCTCAAATGCCCTAGGTCTTCGTGAGCAAGCGAGCTGGATGCACACCCACTAGTTTTCTTTTGTTGAGCATTCATAGCTCTAGTGCATCCGTTGCATGGCAATCCCTACTCACTCACATCGATATCTATTGATGGGCATCTCCATAGCCCGTTGATACGCCTAGTTGATGTGAGACTTTCTACTTTTTTGTCTTCTCTACACAATCCCCATCATCATATTCTATTCCACCCATAGTGCTATATCCATGGCTCACGCTCATGTATTGCGTGAAGGTTGAAAAAGTTTGAGATTATTTAAGTACGAAACAATTGCTTGGCTTGTCATTGGGGGTATAGAAGTTGGGAACATCTTTGTGTGACGGAAATGAAGCATAGACTAACTATATGATTTTGTAGGGATGAACTTTCTTTTGCCATGTTTTTTTGAGAAGACATGATTGCTTTGATTAGTATGCTTGAAGTATTATTATTTTTGTGTCAATATGAACTTTTGTCTCGAATCTTTCGGATCTGAATATTCATATCACAATTAAGAAGATTTACATTGAAATTATGCCAAAGTATCACTCCGCATCAAAAATTCTTTTTTTATCATTTACCTACTCGAGGACGAGCAGGAATTAAGCTTGGGGATGTCTGATACGTCTCCAACGTATCTATAATTTTTGATTGCTCCATGCTACTTTATCTATTGTTTTGGACTATATTGGGCATTATTTTCCACTTTTATATTATTTTTGGGACTAACCTATTAACCGGAGGCCCAGCCCAGAATTGTTGTTTGCCTTTTCCAGTATTTCGAAGAAACAGAATATCAAACGGAGTCCAAACGGAATGAAACCTTCAGGATCGTGATTTTCCAACCAAACGTGATCCAGGAGACTTGGACCCTACTCCAAGAAGTCTCCGAGGAGGTCACGAGGGTGGAGGGCGCCCCCTGGGCGCGCCCCCTACCTCATGGGCCCCTCGGAGCTCCACCGGCCTACTCCTTCCTCCTATATATACCTACGTATCCCCGAACGATCAGAACAGGAGCCACCAACCTAATTCCACCGCCGCAACCTTCTGTATCCACGAGATCCCATCTTGGGGCCTGTTCTGGAGCTCCGCCGGAGGGGGCATCCACCATGGAGGGCTTCTACATCATCAACATAGCCCCTCCGATGAAGTGTGAGTAGTTTACTTCAGACCTTTGGGTCCATAGCTAGTAGCTAGATGGCTTCTTCTCTCTTTTTGGATCTCAATACAATGTTCTCCCCCTCTCTCGTGGAGATCTATTCGATGTAATCTTCTTTTTGCAGTGTGTTTGTTGAGACCGATGAATTGTGGGTTTATGATCCAGTATTATCTATGGAAAATATTTGATTCTTCTCTGAATTCTTCTATGTATGATTGAGTTATCTTTGCAAGTCTCTTCGAATTATCCTTTTTGGTTTGGCCAACTATATTGGTAGTTCTTGCAATGGGAGAAGTGATTACCTTTGGGTTCAATCTTGCTGTGTCCTTACCCAGTGACAGAACGGGCAGCAAGGCACGTATTGTATTGTTGCCATCAAGGATAGCAAGATGGGGTTTTTATCATATTGCATGAATTTATCCCTCTACATCATGTCATCTTGCTTACGGCGTTACTCTGTTTTTAACTTAATACTCTAGATGCATGCTGGATAGCGGTCGATGAGTCGAGTAATAGTAGTAGATGCAGAATTGTTTTGATCTACTTGTTTTGGACGTGATGCCTATATACATGATCATTGCCTAGATATACTCATAACTATGCTCAATTCTGTCAATTGCTCAACAGTAATTTGTTCACCCACCATAGAATACTTATGCTCTTGAGAGAAGCCACTAGTGAAACCTATGGCCCCCGGATCTATTCTCATCATATCAATCTATATTTACTTGCTTTGTTTTTACTTTGCCTTTACTTTTTACTTTGCATCTATCTATCAAAAATACCAAAAATATTATCTCTATCAGATCTCACTCTCGTAAGTGACCGTGAAGGGATTGACAACCCCTAAGCGTTGGTTGTGAGTTGCTATCGTTTTGTGTAGGTACAAGGGACTTGAGCGTGGTCTCCTACTGGATTGATACCTTGGTTCTCAAAAACTGGGGGAAATACTTACGCTACTTTGCTGCATCATCCTCTCCTCTTCGGGGAAATCCAACGCAGTGCTCAAGAGGTAGCAGTTACCGTGAATGTCGCGTGCCCAGGAGTTTTCATCCTGCCCGTCCGCCACGGTTCTCACAGTGCACCGTCGCTTGGGGATGAAGTCGTAGAGGTTGGGCGGGAGTTCGCGGACGGACTGGCCATTGACCCACCGATCCTCCCAATGCAAGGCGGTCACTCCATTCCTGATGACCATGGACGTGCAGGCTCAGAACAGTGCATGCTCCATGCACGAGAACTGTAAGTCGAGCCCTTGCCATGCTTGCTCGGGATCCGCTCTGGAAAACCATAGCCAACGCAGCCGCAAAGCTAGACTGGCGCGTTCAAGGTCGCTTATGCCAAGACCTCCGACATGGTTCCAGTTCACATGGCAGTGTCCTCCGTTGGGCAAAACGCCCGGCCCAGAGGAATCCACACCGAATCTTCTCAAGTTGCTTGATAGTCTTCTCGAGGGCGCGAAGGTGAGCAGCTGGTGCACCGGATAGCACACAAGACCGATTTTACCAGTGCCAGGCGTCTGGTTTTGGTCATCAGCCATGCCTTCCAAGTTGGGAGGCGCGTGGTGACCGAGTCAACCATGGGTTGCAGCTGGGCGGCTGATGGATGGTGCGTGGACAAGGGGAAGTCGCGGTAGGTGATTGGGAGTGTCACCACTGGGCAGCCGATGTGCATGATCGTCTCCGTGGCTGCATGGTCATCATGCAAGACAGTAGCGGAGCTCTTTGCGAAGTTCACTTGGAGGCCAGAGGCTCTGCCGAATAAGGCGGGGATATCCTTGACCGCGGTAACATTGTCATCCGTGGCATGGCAGAAGACCATGACATCGTCGGCGTATGGCGAGATCGCCGGGATGTTCCATCGGGGGTCCAGCGGCTACAGAATGGCCAAACTGTGGGCGCGTCTCAGGAGCCGTCCAAGCGTATCGACAGCAAGCACAAAGAGTTGCCGAGACATAGAGTCGCCCTGACTGAGCCCTTGTCGGTGCCAGATGGCGGGTGGTCTGGGCTCGCCATTCATAAGAACGTGCGTGCTGGAGGATGACAGGAGGATGGCGGTCCATTCCAGGAAGCGGTTCCCAAATCTGTATTGGCTCAAAACCTCGAAGAGGAATGGTCATGATATGGAGTCGCAGGCGCACGTGAGGTCGAGCTTAAGCATGACTCGCGGAGCTCCCAGTTGGTGCAACAGCCTAAGCCTGTAAGCTTCATCCTGAGATGAAATCATTCTGGTTGCGGCTGACTAGGCAGTCTAGCTTAGCGCGGAGGCAGATCGAAAGCACCTTGGCAAAGAGCTTGGCCACAAGGTGAATAAGGCTGATCGGCCGTTAGTCGCGCAGTCCATGGGCGGCGGCGTGCTTCAGGAGCAGCGTCAGCAACGCTTGGTTCAGCTTGTTGAATCCGCTTCCTCGTAGGTCATATAGCTGCTGGAACACAACGAGGAAGTCCCGCTTAACAATGCTCCAGCACGCGCGAAGGAACTCCGCAGTGAACCCATCTGGTTATGGCGCCTTGTGCAAGGGGACGCGCTTGACAGTATTGCTATTTTCTAGATCTGTATTGTTATTTTTCTTGTGCGCAAACGCTATGGATCACTAGAAAATTTGATGGATAAGTCTTGGTATTACCGAGCAGATCTTGAAAAACTTTCCATTGCATTATATGTTGTCGGTACGTATAGTATTACCAACAATAGAGCCATTATTGGGTAAATAGCACGTAGATGACTAAATTAGACCTACTTTTATATCATAGACATGGTCATGTTGATTCAAAATGCGTCTTACTTCCAATGCCATTTTACCATTATCATAGACACTGCCATTTAGTGATGTTGTCAAGACTATGATTGTTAGTATGGTGGATTATTCATACATCACAGGGGTAAATTATATGGAATCTTTATTGGTCAAATCATGGAGTTGTATGATGTCTATTGAATACTACAATCAGAAGTCCCGTCACTCATATCATAACTTGGTATTACTTTTGCAGATGCATACCATGATGCCTATTTGTTAGTATGGTTACCCTAAATCTCTACGATGCACGCGATACAAATCACAAATTGTAGATTTTATTGTTTTGGCAGTGTTTCGTAGATTTCACATTTGTCAAGAATAAATGTTGTAAAAATACCGAATAATGCCCTGTTAAATTTTGATGACCGTGTGTCTTTCTTCTGGAGATCACTAAACTTTGCTCACGCCAAAACAAACAATAGTATTCACACCACTAACAAATAAGTAAAGGCCATATCGGCAAAGTAACAATCAATAGGAAGAAAGAAAAATAGTTTTGTGACTTTAAGGAGAGAGAGAGAGAGAGAGAGAGAGAGAGAGAGAGAGAGAACATGGGAGAAATTAGTAACTTTAGTAAGTTTATTAGATGAAAAAAATTGGCTAGAGAGCTTACTAACTTTAGTAAGTTTACTAGCTGATTTGCTCTATATTTTCTTCTGGTCACAAGCTACATTTCCCTTCAAAAAAACAGTGAAGCAGTGGTACATTGTTACCTACCAGACAATAATAAGTAGGCGTGGTACTATGAGAGCTTGATAGCACCACAATACCGAATAATGTTGTAAAAATACCGAACAAGGCGCATTGAAGATGAAATTGTGCAATATCAAGATTACTTCTGTCGAGATGGTGGTGGGGATTGATCTTCCAGGATCTTCTTGAATGTAGATTGTTAATATTAGATACGTTTACATGAAAATTCAAAAAAAAAAGATGTGTTTATGTGGTCCAAATGAAACCGAAACTGGAATTACATTGAAGATGAAATTAAGCAAAACTTGTTCCACACTTTTCAAATGATAACAACCCAGTTCACTATTAGTTGACTCAACAAAGCAGGAATTACAAGCCATGGTGGTTTGGGAAAAGAGGAGAACACGAGGTTAACCAAGGTGTAAGCCTTCCAATCCACCAAGTGACCCTTGTTCCCCGTCGCCACCTCTGTTGTGTTTGTAGTTACTCACCTCTCTGAACTGACTTCCTGAGAACTGAACATCTCTCACCTATACAGCATGCTGCAATCCTGTACTTTTTTGTTTTCCTTTGTTTTTCATAGCTTGAGTTCAACCGGACATGTGCACATGATTCAAAGTGTTGTAGCTTCCAAGTTTTTGTTGCTTCCACTACTTTTTAGTATTATTATTGTAGACATCACATCATGTAGATTCGAAGTGTGTCTTATTCCACTACCATTTTACTGTTACCATAGACACTGCCTTTTAGTGATGTTGTTAAGACTATGATTGCTAGAATTGTGGATTATTCATATATCACTGGGGTAAGTTATATGTATTTTTAGAACTAAGGCTCAAGAAGAGCCGGCTTTGAATTAACAAAGCCATCAACTGGCCAGGAGTACAAGATTGCAACTTAAAACAAGTAAGAAAAAGGAAAGCGGAAATAAGGATACAATGTACTCAGTAGAACAACTCGAAGGCACAGAGCACACAACACCCTTGTCATCGAACGCCGCAAAGCCGAAAGTAGCTAACCTACTAAGGCGGCGGGAGGAGGGCACCACCATGCATGTTTTGTGTCGTTGACTGCCACCAAAGGACCAAACAGGGGCAACACATGATCTGACTCCGCCGCCGCAAAGGCCCCCTACCGTTACACCCAGGCTCGATGGGTGCCGCACCGGTGGCTGACTGAGTGGTTCACCCTAGAACCCAAATCAAAGTGTCCAAGCTGCCAAAGGAGAGGCACAAGGAACAGACCCACATGAAACGGAGAACCAACCACCCAATCACCGTTGTTGGCAGCAGCAAGGCAGAACACCAAACGAGAGTTGTAGGACGAAGGCGCTGAAACCACAGAGAAGGCCAAAAAGGATGCAACACCATGCCCTCGGTCAAGGATAGGAATCATCAACGCCAAAGGCCTATTGCCGGCACTAAGACAGGGACCCCAACCACCTCGCACCATCGGCTAGAACCCTCCGCACCTGGACCAGAGTAGGATGCCGAAGATGAGATCAGCCACCACATGACGCCATCTAACCACACCCAACTCCACCACCACTCGAGCCATTCCCGGACGACACCTTCAAGAATGAACACGCCACCAAAATGCCGTTATCGCCAGGAAACGGTGACCTGAGGGTTTCACCTGAGCTCATGGGCGGGGTGAAAGGAAGAGGAATCCCACTGAAGCCTCCAACAAGGGAAACGTCGACCAAAGGTGACGTCTTTGGCGTGGCCGCCGCACCGGCCAGGGGTTTCCCCCGGATCCACACCCACCCACCACATCCGCACAGCAATGACCGAGAACTGATGACCAGAGCCACCATGGACCGGGATTGATGCGAATCAGAGTAGATCGAAGTTGAGGACGCCTCTTCTCCATGGCACAACCAACTTACGAGGGGCCGCCGTAGGAGCCGATGCCCGCCGCCTCCACGCCGCCCGCACGGCCAGGGAGGCAGCCCACCAGCACCCGCCGCCGCCGCCCACTGCACCGGACACAAAGCACACCACCGCCCGGCGCCGCCGCCCCAGAAGCCGAGGTCCTCTCCACCCGGGGTGGAGCCACCAAGATCCCCACCGCCACCTTCATCAGAGCCGCGCAGGCTTGCCGATGGGCTCCTCTGGCGGCGGCGGAGGGGTGGGGAAGGTAGGGGAGTGGGCTAAATTGCGGCGGCTAGGGTGAGCCCCCGAGTCGCCTAGGAGGAGACGACGCTGGTAAGTTATATGGAATCTCGATTGGTCAAATCGTGGAGTTGTATGATTTTTTATGAATGCTACAATCAGAAGTCTCTGTTACTCATACCGTAGCGTGGTATTATGTTTGCAGATGAATACTACAATGCCTATTTGTTACTATGATCACTACCCTAAAGCTCTATGACGCCCACAATACAAATCAAAACTTTTGAATTATATTGTTTTGGCATTGTATCGTTGATTTCACATTTGTCAAGAATAAATGTTGTGAAAATACCGAATAATGCTCTATTAAATTTTGATGACCATGTGTCTTTCTTCTGGACATTACTATACGTTGCTCACGCCAAAAAAAACAATAGTGCTCAGCCCACTCACACAGAAGCAAATGACATATCGATAAATTACAATCAATAGGGGGGAAGAAAAACAGTTTAATGAATTTAGGGAGAGAGAGAATATCAGAGAAATTGATGCATCCGCATGAGCCCAAGCGAAGAAGACATCTCTCACTGGCTGACAACCAATTGGCTAGAGAGCCTAGTAACTTTAGTAGATTAGCTTTGTCCGTCCTTTCGATCACAAGCTGGCATTCCCCTTCAAAATAAATCAGTGAAGCAATGGTACATTGTTACCTACCAGGCAATAATAAGCGGCCACGATAGTACTATGAGAGCTTGCTAGCACCACTATATATTTGAAAAATATCAAGAAGAGATGGTAGCAATCATCGCTCTCTCCCTCGCGCCTTGTTGGTTTGTCTATACTGGAAGCAAGATGCAAATTTCTACGCCGCCGAAGAGAAAAAGATAATAAGTTGTACGAGGGGAAGCTCAATAAACAACACTTTGAGATAGTCCTTTAGTAGAGCAAATAGAAAAAAATGGAGGAGAAAGAGCTAGTGAAATGTATTTACGATAAATCTGCTAGTCCGGGAATAGGAGACATCAGGGAAAAAATATTTTTGTGTGGGGAGAATTGAGCAACAGGCTCTAGATGTTGGTTATTCAGAGCTGACCTTCAACCTTTTGTACTGCGGCCAACGGGAGAGACCGCATGCATCATAGAGCATGCTGCCGCGACACACCACACTACTGTTGTCGACCCGCGCGCCACCCTGTGCGTTGTAACCGCACATCCCATCATCGGCTCGAAGTGTCGCACTCATGTCAAGCCTGCCATCGCTCGGACGCGTCGACTACGGTTTGGCATTGCGCATTGTGCCGGAGCGCGCGCGTCCGCTGCCCTTCACTGCATGTGGCATGCGTCGACCACGTCACTGGTACGCGCTCAGCCACTCGCTTTTGACCCTGGTTAGCGAGGCCTAAATTGGCCGTGAAATCGGTTCAATTGCTCACGAGGCCGAAGGAAGAAATTTGGGAGGAAAAAGAAAAAGAAAGATAGAAGGAAACAGTTTGACCTATCGTGTTGGGCCTAATAAAATCCAAAAAAGCACAAAAATTCAAAGAGTTGAAAAGAGGGAACCTGAGTGCGGCTTTCTGCTGAGAACCTCCCAAATTTTTCAAAATTACGTTTTGGTATTTCTTAGCATTCGAAAAATTGCAAAACTGATCTCATAAAGAAGTACAGTACTTACTTCCCAGGGTATTTGCATGCCGGAATTGTAATTTCCACCGTGTTTCTTTGTATAACGATGTGTAAAATTACATTGTCTAATTTCATGCTTTAACAATGGTTTATTTCAATTTCCTAGATTTCTATTATTAGTTTCTTGTGCGCAAACACTATAAATCACCAGAAAATGTGATGAATGTGCATAGTATCACTGAGAAAATCTTGAAAAACTTTCCATTTGCTTTATATATTATTGGTACATATGTTACCAATAATAATTTCATTACTAGTTATACCACGTAGATGACTAAATTCGATCTCAATGGTCGCAACTATCTTGATTGGTGTTTTGACATGAGAACTTTACCTTCAAACCTATGAATAAGACACAGTCGTAAGCTTGGACATTGGCGATGCAAGGCCTGTAATAGCTCTCTAAGAAAGGTGTCATACTATTTGCAGGCTACAACCTTGAGCTATATGATGTAATATCGTCGAATAGCCCTCTAACTAAGGAGACATAAGAGGAATATGATTGAGAAATTGTGGCTTTCATGGGGAGTGCTTGACAGATAGGTAAATTAATATCTACATTTTTTTGATATCCCTGAGTGATAAACATTTTAGCAAGATGATTATAATTGAAAGCTCAATGAAGAGATTGTATTCTCGAGTTATATGTCAAGCATGCTTAATATTATAGTCATATTAAATCTTGGTATAGATATGCATTGTGTCATATCCCTCCATTGCATGCAAAATGTTCAATATGCTAAATTTTTTAAAAAATGGTTCAACACCCCACATACCGAAAAAGGCTTTTGGCCCGCTTTATAATATTATAAAGCAACCTCCCAAAGCAAGCATCCAACAGGGTCCCATACAAGTCCACACACAGGCACACGGAGGTCCATAGGTACACAGACAAGTCATAAGGGTCAATGCTGAGGGCACAAAACAACAAGCCCAAAACACACACCACACAGCACAAAGCTACCAGACGGCCTAGTCAGGCTCTGGCGGAGGGGGCGGTAGCGGGGGGGGGGGGCAAGCGGAGAACCATCGAGCGAAGGTCCGTGAGGAGGGTGGTGATGACGTCCCGGTCCTGGGGGCAGCTAAGCGGCCGCCAAAGCTGCAAGTAATCACACATATTGAAGATAGCGTCAGTCGCATGTCGGAGAGGCACCTTCTGAATGACAAGCTTGTTGCGAATGTTCCAAAGCGTCCAGGCGAGGATCCCAACGCACAACCATCTCATACGGTGGAAGCGAGTAGGGGAGGCGTTGAGTTCCGCAAGTAGGTCGGGGAAGTTGGTATTGCACCACTGTCCACCGACCATTTCGCGGAAGCAAGCCCACATGAACTGGGCAGTAGCATGAGAAGAAGATGTGGTTAGCATCCTCGATCGTGCCACAGATGGGACATCTCCCATCACTCGGGCCGTTACACTTGAGGACTTCAACTCCGGAGGGGAGGCATCCACAGATCCATTGCCACAGGAAGATCCTGATCTTCAGAGGGAGGTGGATGTCCTAGATCAGGCTAAAGGGTTCCGGGGCCGTCGAGGGCGTGATGGCGGCGTACAAGGACTTCGTGGAGAAGCGGCCAGACGGCTCAAGGTGCCAAGAAATGGCATCCTGGTCCTCCTCGACGTTCATGGGCATAAGGGCCACGTCTTGGAGAAGGGAGTCCCAAGCAGCCACCTCGAGGGGGCCGAAGGGGCGACGGAAAGCAAGACGCCCTAAGTCAGTAAGGGTCGTCTCGACAGAGACCCGAGGGTCGGCCGCAATGGCAAAGAGATCTGGGAATCGCACAGCCAAGGGGGAGTCTCCTAGCCATCGGTCGAACCAGAATAGGGTCGAGGACCCGGAGCCAACAGAGATGGACGTACCGATGCGGAGGACGGGCAGAAGCTGGATCACGGACTACCAGAACTAGGATCCACCCGTATGGTGGCAAAAGGCCAGAGGTTGGCCCCTAAGGTATTTATGATGGATGATGGTAAGCCAGAGGCCTCCCTCCCCATTGGCGATGCGCCACAGCCAGCGGGTCAGGAGAGCGATGTTCATGCGACGAGATGACAGGATCCCAATGCCACCCTGGTCTCTGGGTTTGCAAATGTTGGGCCAGCTCACCATGTGATACTTCTGCTTGTCTCCCTCGCCCGCCCAATAGAACCTCGACTGGTATTTAGCGACCTCCTAATGGAGGGTCTCATGGAGGCTATCGAAGCTCATGAGAAACCAGAGAAGGCTAGCAAGTGAGGAGTTGATTAGAATCACCCTGGCCGCTTTCGACAGCCAACGTCCCTGCCAAGGTTCAACCCGGTGCTGCATCCTAGTCACCGTCGGGCAGAGATCAGCCACGGTGAGCCTGGAGTCACTAATGGGTATCCCCAGGTAGGTCGTGGGGAAGGAACCCAAGCGGCAGTTCAGCCGGTCCGCGATGGACAACGCTCCTCCGGAGGGTAGCCAAGGACCATCACTTCTCCCTTATCGAAGTTAATGGTGAGCCCAGACATCTGTTGGAAACACAGGAGGAGGAACTTTAGGTTGGTGATGTCGGACGCGGAGCCCTCCACCATAACTATGGTGTCATCCGCATATTGGAGGAGGGAGACCCGTCCCCCACCCACAAGGTGGGGGACAACGCTGACGATATGGCCACAAGCTTTGGACTTATCAAGAATAACCGCGAGGGCATCGACAACCATGTTGAATAGAAATGGGGAGAACGGATCGCCCTGGCGCACCCCACATAAGGTGGGGAAGTAAGGTCCGATCTGGCCATTGATGTTGACCGTCGTCCGACCGCAGGTGACCAGTTGTATAACGCGGGTCACCCAACGATCGTCGAAACCCTTACGAAGCAGAACTTCCCGAAGGAAGGGCCAGTGGACAGTGTCGTAGGCTTTGTGGAAGTCCAACTTTAGGAAGACCGCGCGGTGGTGTTTGGAGCAAACTTCATGGAGGACCTCGTGAAAGACCAGCACCCCATCCAAAATGAACTGGCCTTGGATGAAGGCGGATCGGTTTGGGTGGGTGACAGAGTCCGCAAGGAGGGTCACCCTATTGGCATACCCTTTAGCCAAGATCTTGAAGATCACGTTGATCACCGTGATCGGGCGGAATTGGCGAATGTCGGAGGGCCCCGGAACCTTGGGGATGAGGGTAATGATCCCATAGTTTAAGCGCCCAAGGTCCATGGTCCCAGAGAAGAACTCGTCGAAGAGGGCCATGACCTCCGGTTTGATGGTTTGCTAGAATGTTTTGAAGAACGAGACTGGCAATCCATTCGGACCCGGAGCGGAGGAGGGGTTCATGCCCTTGATCGCCGGTAGGACCTCCTCCTCCGAGAAGGGGGCCACCAAGGCCGCGTTTGCCTCGTCGGAAACTAGTTGGGCGCCTGGCAAGGTGTCGGGAGCCAGCACAGCCCCATCCCGAGGGGTGGGGGAAAAAGGCCTTTATAAAAGCCGGCTATGTGGACTCGGATGTCCGAGGAGCGAGTGAGCTGAGTATCATCGGCCCACAGAGAGTAGACAGAATTCCGACGACGCCGGCCATTGGTGATCGCCTGGAAGTAAGCCGTGTTAACGTCACCACGGAGCACCCACCATTGGGTGTCGCGCAGCCGCCAGTAAGCCTCTTCGCCAGAGTAGATGATTGAGAGCTGGTCCTCGAGATCATATCTCAGCATCCACTCGTTTGGAGAGATCCCGGACAAGCTAGCGCGAGCGTCCAGGGCCTGGATGATACACAGGAGGGCCTTCTGGCGCTCACGAAGATCACGTCCAAGGTTCGCGCCCCAACCCTTCATAAATTGGCGGGCCAGCTTGCCGCAGAACTTCCAAGAGTCAACAGCGGACATGGCACGGTGAGGAGCGTCTTGCGCGGTGATCCACTTGGCTGCAATGGCCTCGCGGAATCCGGTCTGGTTGAGCCAGTAGAGCTCGAACAGGAACCGAGGAGGGACGGGGTGCGTTCATCCGCGGAGGAGAGGAGTAGGGGGACATGGTCGGACCCGATCCGGGTGATGGTCTGCAAAGAGGCCAGGGGGTACCTAAGCTCCCAATCTGGAGAGACTAAGACGCGGTCCAGAACAGACCGCGTCGGGTTTGCCTGGCGGTTGGTCCAGGTGAACCGGGCCCCCGTTCGCTCAAGCTCACGGAGGCCAAACTCCATGATTCAGTCATTAAACATCTGCATCCGGGGACGGTTAACCCTGTCGTTATTCTTCTCATCCGGAGAGCACATGAGGTTAAAGTCACCTCCCACCACCACTGGGAGGGAGGAAGCGGAGATCTTCTGTTGTAGCTCAGCGAGGAAGGTCGGGGAGCGGCGGTGGTCAGCCGGTCCGTAGATGTAGGATCGTTGAAGGTAAGAGTGTCTAGAGGGGGGGTGATTAGACTACTCGACAAGATAAAAGTTTATGCCTTTTGATTAGGACAAGTTTTTGGCAGGTTCACAATGGAGATCAAGTCAAGCATCATGCATACAAGTTAAGTAACATACTACACATGCAATTCTAGAGTATGGGCAGCGGAAAGTAAATTGCACAAGTAGTAAAGGAGAGGTGGAGAAGAGCAAACGCAATTTGGAGACACGGAGATTTTTCTCGTGGTTCCGATAGGTGGTGCTATCGTCAATCCACGTTGATGGAGACTTCAACCCACGGAGGGTAACGGCTGCGAGAGTCCACGGAGGGCTCCACCCACGAAGGGTCCACGAAGAAGCAACCTTGTCTATGCCATCATGGCCTACGTCCACGGAGGACTAGCCTTACTCGGGGTAGATCTTCACGAAGCGGGCGATCTCCTTGCCCTTACAAACTTCTTGGTTCAACTCCACATCTTGACGGAGGCTCCCAAGCGACACCTAACCAATCTAGGAGGCACCACCCTCCAAAAGGTAATAGATGGTGTTGGTGATGATGAACTCCTTGCTCTTGTGCTTCAAATGATAATCTCCCCAACACTCAACTCTCCTCACTGATTTGGCTGTGGTGGAAGAAAGGATTGAGTGGAAAGCAACTTGGGAAGGCTAGAAATCAAGTTTCATATGGTGGGAGTGGAGCAACTTGATCTCAACACAAGGGTAGGTAGTTTTCTTCTCAGAAATGTAAGGTAGGAGTGGTAGTTCTTTCTGATGGCTCTCTCCTCGAGTGAAGAGGAGGTGGAGGGGTATTTATAGCCTCCACACAAAATCCAACCGTTACACACATTTGACCAATCTCGGTCAGACCGAAGTTGACAACTCGGTGAGACCGAAAGTTCAAATCTTGTGAACGTTGGGATTTTCGGTGGGACCGAAAATACAATCTCGGTTAGTCCGATTCTTCCAAAGACTAGGGTTTGCCATTCTCGGTGGGACCGACTTTATCATCTCGGTGACACCGATTTGAGTACAGAAGGTTATAGAAGGTTGGCAACACTAGTTTCGGTGAGACCGAGTTTGGAATCGGAAAATCCGAAATTTCTAGGGTTTGGCTATATGGCTGAGGTGGTTCATCTCGGTGTGACTGAGTTTATGGAATCGGTAGGACTGAGATTACTTATGAGTATATGTTGGAATGAAAGATTGCTGATAGCTTGGGAGATAGATCACTAAGCACTTTGAGCAACCAGATCATTATCACAACCTCATCCCCTTTTAATAGTATTGGCTTTCCTATGGACTCAATGTGATCTTGGATCACTAAACCAAAAAATGGAGTCTTGAGCTTTTGCCAATGCTTTCCTTAGCATCCTAGGGGTCCACCTTTCCAGTCCTTTTGCCATGCCAGAGTGATTGACTTTCCTGAAATATACTTGATAAAAGCATTAGTCCAACCACAAAGTATGTTGTCATTAATTACCAAAACCACCCAGGGAGCAAATGTGCTTTCAATCTCCCCCTTTTTGGTAATTGATGGCAACACACAAAAGAAGATATCAAAGCTTACTGAAATAAAGACAGAATTATCACTAAAGCTTTGACAAACATGTAGTACACAGGCTCCCCCTACAAGTGTGCAGGATTTTCATAGATTATGGTTTTGGACTACCACAAGCACACATGAGAGAAAAGCAAGATGTGCTACATGCAGCTTGGCTATATGCATCAGAGCAGATGAGGATAAGTGAGAGATGATGCATATGTGCATGGTGATTTCTTGCAAACAAATATTCACAAGCAAGTCACCATCATGCACATTCTGCAAGATGCATATACTTACCTTGAAGTTCCTTGGCATTGTACCTGAAGAAATAAGCTTGGGAAAACAAGGTTAGATAACACAAGAGTATTTCTTCAACCAACAACAAGAACATCAAGAGTACCAAGCCAGGGATGACATGTATAAAGAGTGTCTCATGATGAGCACTAGCTTGAATCAGCAAACATGTCTCCCGAGATTAAAAGATTTTCAATGAGCTCTGAGAGATTTTGCTTTTCATAAGATACCAATTGTTCTTTTCAGAAGATACCAATTGTGAGAGCAAGGAAAGCAAAATCAAAAGAATAATGCCAAATGTATTATCACAGTGAAATATGGCAAAGCTTTGATGTGATCCTCTCCCCCTTAAGGTAAGATTGTTCTTCTTCTCCCTTTAAATCTTCTCTTCTCCCCTTATCTTCCAATCTCCCCCTAGGCTCCCCCTAAATCTTCTCCCCCTTGGACATCAAGTGCCGAAAAGGACAGGAAACTAGGAAGGTCAGGAAAGATGGAAGGAAAGAGGTGGGATCCTTAAGAATCACAACTGAGCAAACTAAGTATGCAGAATAAATCAGTTAGTTGAGCTGCAGAAGATGTTATCCTGGTGAATGTAAATCGGTGACACCGAATTAATATGGATCGGTGAGTCCGAAAGTCAGAGACTTAGGGCAGATCCTTTTCGGTCAGACCGAAGTATTTAAATCGGTGGCCTTGAGTTTAATTCCAAGGAAATATAGAAATAATTCAGCTCACTTTGCAAGAAATGCTTCAAAAGATTTGCAATGAATTTGTAAAGGATTTTCAATGAATTGATCAGAGCAAAAAGGGTATTCACAAGAACAGAAGAAATAGAAATGAAAAAGATTGCTAGATGAAGTTTTTTTTAAATAAGCAAGAAATCTCAATGAGAGAGCATAAGAGAAAGACAGAAAAACTCCAAGACATATGTACTTCATCTAGACAGGGGTCGGCGACAAAGTCACCTATGTTTGAGTATATTGACTTAGGAGTCAAATGAGAACATTTGATCATAGGTCATACTCATCGTTTAAGCTCAAAATGGGGTTGCCATTTTTCGATTAAGCATTTGATGTGATCACATCTTATGAAGCTGCTTGTACTCATGACTTTGAGCAAAGCTCCTTCAAGATGTGAAAAACATACCTTGGGCTTGTTGTTGCTCGTACTCATGTAGGTGAACTTGATGTAGATGCTCATAGAATGTGAAGTTGGAGCATCATTTCCAATTGTATAGTTCATCTTCCTACATGGGTTAGGCAAGCAAGGAAATACTCAAGAATATCCAAGATGACAAGAGTGAAGTACTAGATGTATAAGGTGTCAAA
This sequence comes from Aegilops speltoides, assembly GCA_021437245.1. Classification (NCBI taxonomy): domain Eukaryota; kingdom Viridiplantae; phylum Streptophyta; class Magnoliopsida; order Poales; family Poaceae; genus Aegilops; species Aegilops speltoides. The sequence goes on from CM038146.1 coordinate 104,824,954, forward strand.
AAGGATATGTGGAATTTTGTTCCTTGAACTCAACATCCCAAAGAGCTAGATACTTGGTCAATGACAAGATTACTCATGATTCGAGTGTGTGGTAATCTTGTAGAATGTAGACCATCCAAGTACCTACAAGGAGTTAGGTGCAATACAAGGGGGCAAATGTGTCCAAGACATATGATCATCATCGTAAGAGAAATATCAAGGATTAGTCAATTAGGCTCATGCCTTGCATGCATCAATGGAGTTTTCACTCAAGGTTTGAAGCATCAATGATGTTCAACTCACTCCTTAAGCGACAAAACACTTTCTCATCAAGTGGTTTTGTAAAGATATCTGCAAGCTGTTTGTCGATCTGAACATGCTTAAGATTGATGTCACCCTTAGCAATGTGATCACGAATAAAATGGTGACAAACTTCAATGTGTTTAGATGCGAGAGTGTTGCACGGATTGTGTCCAATCTTAATCGCACTCTCATTGTCACAAAGCAAAGGAACATGTCTCGCATGTATCCCATAATCCTTAAGCGTTTGTGTCATCCATAGTAACTGAGCACAACACGAACCAGCAGCAATATATTCTGCTTCGGCAGTAGATAATGATACCGAATTTTGTTTCTTGGATGACCAAGATACAAGGGATCGCCCGAGGAATTGACACGTTCCCGAAGTTGACTTTCTATCAATCCTGTCTCCGGCATAGTCCTAGTCGGAATAGCCAACAAGATCGAAGGAGGCCCTCTTGGGATACCAAATGCCAAAGTTAGGTGTGTGTATCAAATATCTCACAATTCTTTTAACAGCTTTAAGATGACATTCTTTAGGGGCTGCTTGATATCGAGCACACATGCATACACTCAACATTATGTCAGGACGAGAAGCACAGAGATATAGTAGAGAACCAATCATGGATCGATAAACCTTTTGATCAACAGGTTCTCCATCTTTAGTCAAGTCATTATGTCCACTAGTAGGCATGGGGGTTTTCATACCTTTGCTTTCTTGCATGTTGAACTTCTTGAAGAGATCCTTGGTGTACTTTGTTTGTGAGACAAAGGTACCCTCCTTAGATTTCTTGATTTGCAACCCAAGGAAGAATTTGAGTTCACTCATCATGGACATCTCATACTTCTCCAACATAAGCTTTCCAAACTTCTCACTAAAATGAGGGTTAGTTGAACCAAAGATAATATCATCAACATATATTTGGCACACAAATAGTTCACCGTCAACCCTTTTCGTGAATAGCGTTGAGTCTATTTTTCCAATCTCAAATCCTTTTTCAAGAAGAAAGCTAGTCAAGATTTGTACCAAGCTCTAGGAGCTTGTTTAAGACCATAAAGAGCTTTGTGCAATTTGTAAACATGATTAGGCTTTTTAGGATTCACAAATCCGGAGGTTGTTTCACAAATACTTCCTCCTCAATTTCACCATTTAGGAAAGCACTTTTAATGTCCATTTGATAGAGAGTAATATCATGGTGGTTGGCATAAGCAAGAAGAATGCGAATGGACTCAAGTCTAGCAACGGGGGCATAGGTCTCACCATAGTCCATACTTTCGACTTGTGTGTAACCTTGTGCTACGAGACGAGCCTTGTTGCGGATGACTTGTCCATCTTCATCTTGCTTGTTCCAAACACCCATTTGGTTCCAATGACGTTTTGGTCATCATTGGGCTTTCTACCAAAGTCCAAACGTTGTTCCTCTCGGTTGTGTAGCTCTTCGTGCATAGCGCTCACCCAATCCGGGTCTTCAAGCGCTTCTTCTACCTTCATAGGTTCAAGACTAGAAATAAATGAGTAATGCTCACAAAAGTTAGCTAAACGAGTTTTAGAGCGAGTAATTCTCCCGGAGTCGATGTCATTCATCATTTGTTCCACGGGATGATTCTTCTTGACTCTTGCTCGAACTCGAGATAGCTTTTGTTGTGGTCGCGGCTGAGCTTCCTCATCATCCTCATCTTCCTCTTCTTCTTCATTGTTGTTGGTGTTGTCTTGAGGTGGTGGAGAAGGAGGTTGTGGTGGATCTTCTTGTCGCACTTCCTCATCTTGGTGAGTTCCACTTGTGGACGCCTCCATGTTGCCTTGAGGTTCATCTCGCCGTGAGGTAGGGGGCTCCACATATGTAGATGAGGTACTCTCCTTCACTTCCATGGGACGGATCTTTCCAATGGATAAGTCTTGAATGGCTTCCGATGGGTCCTTGTCTCCTACATCAATAGGCATTTGCTCTACTTATGAGCCATTAGATTCATCAAACTTCACATCTACCGTCTCTTCAACCTTTCGGGTGAAATTGTTGTAGACACGGTAGGTGTGGGAGTTTGATCCATAACCGAGGAAAAAGCCTTCATGAGTTTTAGGAGCAAATTTAGACCGACGATGCTTATCAAGGATATAGCATTTTGAACCAAAGACACGAAAGTATCCCACTTGGGGTTTGTTACCGGTAAGGAGCTCGTATGAAGTCTTGCCGAGGAGCTTGTGAAGATAGAGCCTGTTGATAGCATGACAAGCTGTCTCGACGGCTTCACCCCAGAAGTGTTTCGGTGTCTTGTATTCATCAAGCATCGTTCTTGCCATCTCAATGAGCGTTCGGTTCTTCCTCTCAACAACTCCATTTTGTTGAGGAGTATATGTGGCCGAGAACTCATGCAGAATCCCTTCCTCATCAAGAAAAGAGTCCACATGGGCGTTCTTGAACTCCGTTCCATTGTCGCTTCGAACTTTCTTGATCTTCACCTCAAATTGATTTTGGGCCTTTCTGGCAAAGGTTTTGAAGATTCTATGAACCTGTGACTTGTCATCAAGGAAAAATACCCACGTAAATCTGGAATAATCATCAACAATAACTAGACCAAAGGAGTTACCACCAAGGCTTTTGTAAGCATTGGGACCGAAGAGATCCATATGAAGAAGCTCAAGTGGTCTCCTTGTAGTCATGATGTTCTTCACGGGATGACTTCCACCTACTTGTTTTCCTGCTTGGCAGGCACTCAGAGTCTATCTTTGTCAAAGAAAACATCTTTAACACCAAGAATGTGATCACCTTTGATTAGCTTATCTAGATTACGCATACCAACATGTCCAAGCCTTCTATGCCATAACCAACCTTTAGCAGATTTAGCAATGAAGCAAGTTCTAGGTTGAGCTTTCTTAGTGAAATCGACAATGTATAGGTCACCTCTACGGATACCAGTAAAAACCATGTTATTATTGTCACGACGAAAAACTTGGCAATCTAATTCGGTGAATAGCACATTGAATCCAAAGTCAGCTAACCTAGACACGGAAAGTAAATTGTATCCAAGTGATTCAACAAGCATGACATTTTGAATGGAGCTATCATGAGATATGGCCACCTTACCAAGGCCAAGTACCTTACCCTTGGAGTTGTCTCCAAAAGTCACATACTTGCGTGGACCATCGTTCTTTGCAAGCTCTCGAAACATGTCTTCATCTCCGGTCATGTGATCGGTGCATCCACTATCAAGAATCCACTCTTTTCCACCGGATATGTAGTCTCTCAGATTTGCCATAAGATTGAGACTCTTCATGATCTTGTCCAGCTCGGTATCCGAATCGGAGTAATCGTCATCATGCTCATGCTCATCATCATATTGACCCATAGATAACTCATCATCAATACCTAGGTCAATTTGACAATGACTTGCATCAGTTTTGTCAATGTGACAATAATCATCGGAATGCAATACAAGAGCATTTCTAATTAGAACATTGATAAGTCCGGGATCACCCTTCTTTTTCATAAGATCACGAAGCTCAAAGAAGCATTTATCAAAGTTGGGATCATTGGGGCGCATCATATCAAACTCAATAGTCTTGTATAGAATTTCATCAAGACCTCTCAAAGAGTAGTCCGGATAAAGTTCTTCCAAGAACTTCCACATAGCATAGGCGCACTCAAAGTTTGTGACAAGCTCAAGTAAGTTATCGGGCAAGCCTCTAATGATGAGATTTACAGTTCTAAGGTTACGAAGCAAATCAAGCTCTTCATCCATAGTAGGGTGCAAGGGGTCAAATGGAGGTACATATGGGGTTTCAACATATTTGCGCAAGTTGTACATCTTAAAGATAGCAAGCATTTCAATCCTCCACGAGTTATAGGACACTCCATCAAGAATAGGCACTCTATGATTAACACTCCCAAACGTAGACACGTCCATCTTCCTCCAATGGTGTGCAAACCAAAGCAATGGAGACCAATGCTCTGATACCAATTGTAGGATCGTTGAAGGTAAGAGTGTCTAGAGCGGCACCGCGGTCGGTGCGGCCCGCGACCCCCCAGCTCAGCGGCCGGCGACGGCGGCGGCGGCCCGACCCCAATGTCGCCCCTTTACTCCCCGGCGACTGAGACGAGTTTAGCATCCGATGCCGGCGCCGGGCAGATGGGCGGGCGGCCGAACTCCCACCCGTGGGAGTAAGGCCACCGGCGCCATCCGGCCATCGGGCACGGGCAGGAGCGGGAGGGGGGACGCGGTCGCGGCACACCACGGGGCGGCCGGCCTCGATGTCGTCGGCCTCTGCTAGGTCAGCCCCGATGACCCGTGCGGGGGCAAGGGGCGACGGGGGGCGCGACGGGGAGGCGGGCGGCGAAGCCGTGGTAAGGAGGGCGGGGGAGGGAGGTGCGGCCGAGGGGGAGGGCGGAGGCGGCGTGGCAGGGGGAGACGCCGCGCCGGACGAGTCGTCCCTGGGATCGCCAGCACCGTTGCTAAAGCAGTCCGCCATCCCACGGAAACGATTCCTCAGCACCCCACATAAAGGAAGGGGAAATCTATCTTCGAAGATAGCAAGTCCACTAAAAACTAAGATCTTCCAAGGAAAGTAGACCTCACACAAGTGTGATTCAGGTATTAGAAGATCTGGAAAGCCAATATTTCACTAGCGGAATAACAATTGGCACTGTCAATGTTGTATCCAAAATCAACATGTACTTAGCTGAAGTATAATCTTGTATAGTGACGAAATTAAACTGACTCATATGATCACCATACTGATTTTAGTACTAGAATTAGTATTGCATTACTAACTCGCCATATTTAGATAGTACTAACTCATATGGTCGCAATACTAAAAACTGGTATTTTGCTAGAGGAACAACAATTGTCACTGGCTAAATAGTCTACTAAAATTTCATTGTAATAATAATCAAAACTATTACAATCAATTGATCATATGTTTCTCTCTAAGTGGAAGACTAATAATTCTTTAGAAAATAAGACCTTTTTGCAAATAATAATTCCAACTGTTAGATCAGACGAGATCGAGGACGATGAATTGGCGGACGTGTGGTAGCTAGGGATATTAATTTTGCACTTTGATTACATGCATTACCTACATTTGTCCTTATGGTCAGAAGCATATCGTTTTTCCAAATGGATCAAGCAGAATTTCGGATTTCGTTTTGCAAAATTTACCGGGCCTTGGCGAAATGGGCGAAATTCGGTTTTTCGGTTTTTTTTCGGAAAATTCCGGACGAAATTGACAAACAAAATTTTGTAATTTGAAGGAAATTTCACTGAAATTTGCTCAAAAAATTGAAATAAACCAAAGCAAAAGTGTATCCATAATCTTTAGATAAATATACATGTAAAATCATTCAATCCATGCGTCAAAGAATCATAAATAAGACTTGAACATTAGATTAACTGATGGGCTGCCTCAGGCAAGGATTGGCTGCTTCTGGCCGCGTACGTCGTTGTTGATGCCGTCGAGCCAGTGGGCGGCCAAGTGCAGCCTCGACCACATGTTGTTCCGGTGCCCCATGGTGTGGCCGCTGTCAACAGGGTCGCCCCGTGCACGCACTGTCATGGCCACGACCTTCGGCCTCCATGGGAAAGAGAAGAAATGGGGGGAGTGCTTGAGGAGGTGGAGCGCTTGAGGAGGAGGCTGGGCATCGGTGCGCTGGAGGAGGGTGGCCGGAGATTTACCGGAGGCGGCGTTGCCCTGTTTCCCTTGGCTCAGATTTGGTTGCCTTCAGGCTACAGCCGCCACACGAGTGGAGATCGAGGGGAAAACGAGAATTAGGGCTAGAAAGGCTCGGTTGCAGCTTTTATACCGCTGGGGGGTTATGTGTGGGCTCTATTGGACCGTGGGCCGAGCAGCAAATTCGAATAAGGCCGAAATTTTTGACCGGATTCAACTAGTACCGGGCCCAAACGAGATGGGCGGATTTCGTTCGAATTTCGTTTTTTTCGGACGAAATCCAAAACACTATTCAATGAAGCAATAGTACACTAGTGCCACTATATATTTGGGAAGTGTCGGGAGATATCCAACATCAGTCTCTCCCTTGCGCCTTGTTGGTTTGCCACTGCTTGAAACAACACGAAAATATACATACATAGTGGAGGAGAAAGACTAAAAGAGAGAGTAAGTTGTAAATGGGGAAATGAAGTAAATAACTCTTAGATGCTAGTACTGTAGTAGATCCATACAACAACATTCAAATGGAGGAGAAATATCTAGTGAAGTGTAGTAATCATAAATCTGCTAGTGAGGGAATAGGAGGCGTTGGGGAAGAAATATACGTTTGTCTACAGAGTTAGGCAACAGTATGTGCCTGAGGTTCAATCATAGCTAAGCCTCAACCTTCTTATTGGATGAGAATCTGAGGCACCACCTCTGCTACATTGGATGAGAATCCTCTAAGATCTGCGACAGCATGGACTTATCCTTCCTCCCGACTCCTATTCATGGAGTTAACTTGATGTAGTTTCACTTGGTGACCATTCTCCTCGCAGGTGGCGGACGGAGTTTGCAGTTGTAGGAGGCACTGTAGTTGCTCAATGTTGGGAGTCTTAATTTTATGTGTGACGATGGCGACCCAACACTAGTAAAGGATCGACCCATTAGTCCCTGTTGGGAAGGGCCTTTAGTCCCGGGTCGTCAACCGGGACTAATGAATCGGGACTAAAATCCCACACCCTTTAGTCCTGGTTGGCCACGACCCGGGACTAAATCCCTTTCACATGGCCGGCAGCGCACGTCGGGGGCTGGGAGCCTTTAGTCCCGGTTCGTAACACCAACCGGGACTAAAGGTTTAGGGGTTTAGGGGTTTATGTACGGTGTTTAGGTTTATGGTTTGTTTCTCCTTTTCATTTTGTGTTTTCCATTTAATTATTTTTCATTTAAACATATTTTACGCTACCAATCATATATCATAGAATTTCTCGTATGACCATGCACACACACACACACACACACACACACACACACACACACACACATACACACACAATTTGGTGTATACAATTTCTCCTACAATTTGCATACCATTACATGGAGGTATTAGGTGAAATGGTATTCTCCGACGGGATCTATGACCTGCTCAAGCAAAATTCCTGCCATTTCCTCTTGAAGTGGTCGTATGCGGTCCTTTGGTAGGAGCTGACCCCACATCTCCATAATCTTTAAAGAAGGAGATCACTATGAATATATTAGTTGTGTGTATATATATATATTATATAATGATATAAAAATTATGAATAGTGTTCTGGCAAACGTACCCAAACTTGTCTTGCATATGTGCTCCTTTCGAACGTCATAATGCGAATGTTTTCGCAAATGTAGGATGCACATAAATTATTTCCCTTTCCTGCCTCATGCACTTTACGAGAATAGAACTCAATCAGATATATGATGTTATTGAAACTAGAATTAAAGAGATGCACGGACGTAGCTAGTACTACTTAATTACCTTTAGTCGCACCCATCTAAGTTTTGGTTCCCATTCACCGACCATCTCTTCGGTGAACTTTTTTCAAACCCTGTCCGGCCAAAAAAATATTGAATAAAGGAGTTATTAATTAATTAATTAGTTGATATCATGAAATTAACTAAAACGGCCGACATAGTGCGATGATGATTGAAATTACCTTTTGAGCATCAAATACATGCTATAGTATTCTTTATGGTCTTTATCTAACGAGTCTAGTACTTCAACTTTCCTGCGTCAACTCTAATGATTAGCAGGATCCAGTGAAAACTGTGCACATGTTTGTGTAAGAGGGCATGCATAACTCATGAACTACACTTAACATCGAGTAAGAAAATAAGAATTTGTAGTCCAAGACAGTAACACTCACTTGAAGTTGTAAGGAAATACTATTTCTGTTTTGGCATGTAGTTCCTTCAAAAACCTTAGCAAGTTTTTCTCTGTGTCATCTGGGTACCTTTTTAACACTTCTTCATAAACGGTATTTGGGTCAATGAACCCAATGTCATAGGTTGCATCTCTCTTCATTTCAAAAATCTTCATTTTGCATAATACCACACAAAATAATATAGTGAGGATAATTACAGGTAATGAACGAGCTGAGCTAGAGACGTAAATTATATAAAGAAATCACTTCAGACAATAGCAACTGACGAGAGATTTGTAGAGTGCACCTTGATTGAATAACTAAAAAGATTCTAGAAACTCAATCCACACATATGTTCTATGGAATAAATGCTCTGACTTGATTTTCACCATGAGGCTCTGTCGCCCGACCTTTATTTCTCTCATGTACTAGTCATGCAATTTGCGTATCTGCGTTGATACAAGCGGGACGTCCTCAGGCTTGACCAGAGGCACTAGTAGAAAGCAGGGCTGTGGTCTAAGCTCGATCTAAACATTAGTCCCGGTTGCATTATGAACCGGGACTAATGTGAGCATTAGTCCCGGTTCGAGCGGCTCGGGCGCCGGGCAGGCATTAGTGCCGGTTCAAATGGGACCTTTAGTCCCGGTTGGAGCAACCAACCGGGACTAAACGGGTTGAGGCTTTAGTCCCGGTTAATTAGTTTTGCTATATTAAAAAGTAATTCTTTTTGCCACTTTAATAGAATTTGACTCTGGCTTGGTTAATCTTAGTTGTGACTCTGGCTGGGACGGTGCTAGCAGATGTAATCGATGGTAGGAATGGATGGACACCATCCCGGACTAAAGGGGTTCTGCATTTTTTAAACTCTAACCCCCTATCGCCATTTTTAGTTTTCAAAAAAAATGATAAAAACTTCAAAAATTAAAATCCTTCAAGATGTAGTTATGTTACCACATCTACTAGTTAGGAAAATTAAAAACATAAATTCCGACATGTTTTACAAAAAAAGTGTGATGAAAAAGTAAAATGGCTATAACTTTTGCATATGATGTCGAAAAAAAATGTATATATCAAAATGTTTAGCACGAAAAGCCGCTTCCCTCTGCGAAGAGACTATCTATTTAATTTTTTTGTTGAGTCAGCATCTTCTCAAATAAGTGTCAGATCTGAGAGCACTATTGTCATCCTCATGCATTGTGTATAGTTAATGTTGGATGCATCACGACTGGATCTTTTCTACCGTGAAATACAATATTTAGTCATTGCTTGAACTTTGGAGATGCTCTGCATTTATGTTTTGCGGTCTCAGAAAGGGCTAGCGAGATACCACTATTGTTAATTATATCATGATTTTTTTGACAAAGTGTTGGCATTTGAGATATCTTATTATTGCTCCCTAGTTGATTATGCCATTGATATGAGTTAATATAATTTTTTAGAGTTATTGCTGATATGGTTAGTCATGATACTTGATGAAAACCTGGGTGCTACTTAAGCTTATTTATGTAAACAAGAGAAAAAGAGATCGTAAAAGCTTTTCTTTTTCACTTTCAGTTTATCAACTGAATTGGACAATCAAAGGTTTGAGCTTGGGGGAGTTGATACGTCTTCGTCGTATCTACTTTTCCTAACGCTTTTGCTCATGTTTTGGACTCTAATTTACATGATTTGAACGAAACTAACCCGGACTGACGTTGTTTTCCGCAGAACTACCATGATGTTGTTTTTGTGCAGAAATAAAAGTTCTCGGGTTGAAACAATTTTTTTGGAGAATTATTTCATAGAGTTTTTGTGCAGAAATAAAAGACCCCGTGTGCACAGGGTACTCAGTACCCCGTGCGCACGGGTCCCCGGAAACTCTCTGTTGCTAGCTTTCTGAGTACTACATGCAAACACACTACAGTTTTAACGTGTAGGAATGGGTAGGCTGGTGTTTATGTTTTGGCAATGGCATTCCCACACAACACATATCCACACCGACCCCTCTTAATAGTGCGCTCTTTCCTACGACTCAAAATGAACCAAAGCTAAACATTCGAATCGTGGGTTGGCCACGCCTTTGATCTTTTTGAATTTTGGGCCGCATATCTCATCAAGAACAACTCGGAACCAATATCCTGAGATAAACTTTAGCAACCGATATTAATTCACTAACCACATTGTCATCGCACCAAAATATAGTTTAAGTGACAAATGCTCTTTCACCAACAAATATAAGAGCATGTGGCCACGCTATTTATTGCATGTGTACTGTATCACTTAAATTTTCTGAATAATACAAAAGATCGTGAAGTCGAATAAGTTCATCATTTTCTAAGAAAAGTTCACAAAATTGAAAAAAAGTTCATTGATTTTGAAAAGAAACATGAAATTTAAAATAAGTTCATCAAATTAAAAAAGTCATCAAACTTGAAAAAAGTTCATCGAACTATAAAAAAAGTTCATTGAATTTGAAAAAAAATCGTTTCTGAAAAAAGTTCATCAACTTGAATAGTTGATTGATTTTTTTAAAAAAGGTTCATCGATTTTCAAAAAAAAAATCATTGATTTGAAATAAAATTCATTGATTTTGAAAAAACTTCATCGATTTGAAAAAAGGTTCGTCGATATTGAAAAAAAGTTCATCAATTTTGAAAAAAAAATCATTGATTTGAAAGAAAGTTCACGATGTTGAAAAACAAGTTCACAAAATTGGACAAAAAAAGTTCACGCACTTAGTAGACAAGAAGAAATAAATTCAAAAATAATAAAAACGTTTCCAGCAAAAACGAAAAATAAAAAAGAAAGGAGAAAGAATAAAAGGGTGGAAAAGCTCTATGGAAACTTGAATAGGTGAGTTGTCCTAGTGGTTAGTGCAGCGCGCATCTACCAGCAAGACCGCTGGTTCCAATCCAGGCCTCGCTGCAAACTATTTTTTCCGTTTCAAAAATAGAAAAAAGGAATTGAAAATGGGCCGGCCCAGTGCGGCAGTAGGGTGTGAGCCCGATTGCGTAGACACCCAAAAAGGGCGCTTAAGGCGCCGTTTAGGAATGAAATCGGGAGTAAAAATACGAGGAGACAGTTTGGACTATCGCATCAGGCCTAATGATTGTTTTTTAAAAGCGAGCAAACTCAAAGAGTTGAAAAGAGGGAATCTGAGTGCGGTTTTCAGTTGAGAAATTCCCAAAATTTTCAAAATTACATTGGTTATTTCTTAGCATTCGAAAAATTGTGAAACCTTATTTCATAAAAAAAATACTTACTTCCCTTGGTATTTGCATGCTGAGATTGGAATTTCCATGGCGTTTCTTTGTATAACGATGCGTAAAATTGTATAGCCTAAATTCATGCTTTATCCGTGGTTTATTGCTATTTTCTAGTTTTGTATTATTATTTTCTTCTGCGCAAATGCTATGGATCACTAGAAAATTTGATGGATGAGTATTAATATTATCAAGGAAAATTGAGAAACTTTCCATTGCACTATATATTTGTGGTACGTATATTATACCAACAATAGAGCCATTATTGGGTATATAGCATGCAGATGACTAAATTAGATCTACTTCTATATCATAGACACTGTCATGTAGATTCAAAGTGCGTCTTACTTCCATTGCCATTTTACCGTTATCATAGACACTGCCTTTTAGTGATGCTGCCAAGACTATGATTGTTAGTATTGTGGATTATTCATATTTCACATGGGTAAGCTATATGGAATCTCGATTGGGCAAATCATGGAGTTGTATGATTTTTTATGAATATACTATAACCAGAAGTCCCGTCACTGAAAGTGCGTTATATCGACTAGAGGGGGGGTGAATAGGCGATTTTTATGAATTCTTCACTGAGGAATTTGCTGGTGAGGAAATTCCTTAGCGAAGAACTACTTGCAGCGGAATAAGTACTCAGAAGTAAACATAACAGGATACAAACACAGTCATCGTGATGAAATGAAGACTAGCACAGAGTACGAAAGCGTAAACACAGGATAACAAGATGAAGACAAACAGATGAAGAAATTGGCGAGGAATTTGTGAAAGTCTTCATCAAAGTCTTCAAGCACGAGATATGAACAACATTCAACACAGTAATAAGGAAATGAATGAGTTGAGGAAATAGAACCAGTCAGTTGGTGAAGACAATGATTTGGTAGACCAGCCCAACTGCTGTCTCGGTTTGTACGTCAGTTGGAGCGGTGAGTATTTAAACTCGAGGACACACAGTCCGGACACCCGATCTCGAGCCGCAACTCAGACACCCAGTCCTCACCGTATTCTCCTTGAACTAAGACCACGCAGGCCTCGTCCAATCACTCGTGGTAAGTCTTGGTGACTTCCAAACCTTCACAGACTTGGTCACTCGGCGATCCACAATTCCTCTTGGATGCTCTAGACCTTGACGCCTAACCGTCTGGAAGAAGCACAGTCTTCAAAGGTAACAAGCGCGGATCCACGAGGATCAATTTCTTGATGATGCTCAATCACTTTGGGTTTGTGGGGTTTGGTTTTGGGATTTTCCTCACTTGATGATTTTCGCTCAAAGTCCTCGGAGGATGGGTTGCTCTCGGATGACAAGTGTCAAGTTCTCTCGGAGCAGCCAACCAGCTAGTGGTTGTAGGGCGGCTATTTATAGCCTAGGGAGCAGCCCGACATGATAAGACATAAATGCCCTTCAATGATATGACCGTTAGGTGGATAAGATATTTTGGACAGTAGCAAGAAGACAAAGAACGGTCGGAAATTTGACTCTCAAATTCCTCGGGGCTATCATGTTCCTCACTGTAGGCAATTCGCCTGGTGAATTCCTAACTCCTCGTCGAACAAAGTCATCGATGACGGAAGAACTGCGTCTCACATCAAGAATTTGACTAAACTGTATGAGATTTCCAATGGCTTCACTCGAAGGGATTGGTAGGTGTAGGATTTTGAGTTGAGCATCACATGGATATTTTCCTTAGTATTTCCTCGACCCCTTTAACAGTACAGTGTTTCCTATGACTCAAGAAAGAGAAAATGAAACTACGAAAACAAAAGCCTTCACGCTTCATGTTCCTCGAATGAATACTAAGTCTTCAAGGTCACACCAAATTCTTCACTTTCAAAGTCTTCAGAAAGTCTTCAGAATATCAAAGTCTTCAGTCGAAGAACTTCATTTTTAGGGGTCGACTTTCTCTGTAAATATCAAACTCCTCATAAACTTATAGACCTGTGTACACTCACAAACGCATCAGTTACTTAACCTATAAGTCTTCAATACACCAAAATCACTAAGGGGCACTAGATGCACTTACAATCTCCCCCTTTTTGGTGATTGATGACAACATAGGTTAAGTTTTCAACGGGGATAAACATATGAAGTGTAAATACTGATATTGAGGAATTTGATTGCAAGATATAGAAGAACTCCCCCTGAATATGTGCATAGTGAGGAATTTGCTTTTGAGGCAATGCACATTTGAAGAATTGAATCATGGAGATCTCCCCCTATATCTTGTAATTCATACACGCATTTGATATATAATATGAAGAATTTGAAATGCATGATGAAATATGGTGCCTGATGAGATTCAGCATGCGTGCAATAATATTAACGAGGAATAAGCATGCAGAGTAGCACATCAAAAGTATCAGAGCTCAATGCATCAAAAGCATCAGAGCACGACCAAAAGTATCAAGGCACCATCGTATTTAAGATTACAACTCGATCCAATAAAAAGTTTCGGAAGAACGAGAGTTGTAACTTAACAAAACGCCCATAATATAAACCCGCTTGAAGACTAACTCAGATTTCTCCCCTTTATCATCAAATGACCAAAAGGATCGAAACTGAGGACTAACGCCCCTGAAGAATTTCAAGTCGATGGAGGAGCGCCAGTATTGTCGGGGTTGTTTGTTGTAGTAGGGCCTGCCGCAGTATCGTTCAAATCTTCATGTTCATCAGTTTCACGCGATGAAGAATAAGAACTGGCCACCAGATCAGGAACTTTGACTCTCTTGAATTTCTTTGGAGGTGGTGCAGACCAGTCAAATGCTTCCTGGAGACCCATAGTCTTCAGTTCTTCCGCGGAATATACATGAGTGAGAACAGCCCAGGTGCGGTTGAGGGTTTCATGAAGGTGATATTGATTTTTCTTCACTGCATTATGTGTTGAGGTCATGTTGTGAAGAATTGCAGCAAATTGACGCTTCACCCATTTGTGATTGCGATCAACCTTCTGATGAAGACTAAGGAGTAACTCACGGTCAGTCATCACCCTGGGTGCTATGGCTTGAGAATTTTGCTTAGCTGAGGTATTTGCGGCACTGTCATGTGTTGCAGAATCGTCATTGGTGGAGTAAGATGTAGCTAGACGGAATTGACCATCCAATGGACGAGTGCCTTCATCGATCACAGCAGTTGCCTTGCCCTTATCATCAGATGATGAAATTGGTCGCTTGAGGACTTCAATGGGCGGCAATTAGCTACCATGGTTCAGAGTGTCAGCCTTGTAATTCAGTGAAGATCTGGCCCTTATGAATCTCATAATCCAAGGCGCATAGGGCTTTAGCTCAAAAGGTGACATTGCAACATTAGCCAGAGTCCTCATGAAGAAATCATGGAAGTTGACGGGAACGCCATGAATGATGTTGAAAAGCATATTCTTCATGATGCCAACGACGTCTTCATCATTAGAGTCGTGGCCTTTGATAGGACTCATTGTCTTCGTCAGGATGCGATAGACAGTCCGAGGCACATATAGCAATTCCTTGACGAGGAATTTGGTTCGAGGGCCTGCCACGCTTCAAAGGCTTCATGAGCACTTGCATGTAATGATCGGTCGATTCGCGGTCATTGTAGATGCAACGTGCAATTGTCATGGGGAGGATCAAGAGGAAGGACATGAAGCAATTCATTCTTTGGTGCCTTATAGTGAGTGTTTTTCGTCATCCAATCCAGCACCCATGAATTGACATCTTCAAAGATCTCCGGTGATATGCAAAGTGGCATAGAATCGAAGAATGAGTTCTTCATTCCAATCACAGATATCAGTGCAGAAATTCAGTAGTCCTGCATCGTGAATAACTCAAAGAACTGGCTCGAAGCACGGCAGAGATTCCATATCCACATGAGTAATATGCTCATGATCGAAGATTTTGTCCTTGTCAAAGAGCACTGAGGAATAGAAGTTGGCTTGAGTAGCAGTCCAGAAGCGTCTTTTCCTTATGCGAGCAGAGTCATATGGATTGTAGTCAGTGAAGAACACATGCTCAGAAAAGAAGTCTTCAGCCTTGAATTTTTGCTTGCTCGAGAACGGATTCTTGGTTTGGGTAGAGGAGTGTCGATGATTTGCAGCACAACCTCGTGAATCGTGATCTCGGGTGCTTCAGTCTGAGGAATTTCTGGTTCCTCTTCTTGTGCAGTTTGGGGATCAGCAGAGCAGTGTTCTTCAAAGACTAGCGGCTGGAATATCTTCATGAATGACGATGTGGGATGAGTTTCTTGAGCCCATTTGAACAATTGTAGCCGGGACCGAGGAATTTGTTGAATTGGAGTGAAGAGAGGAGTATTTGGATGCTGACTTTCCCAAAAGTCATCGTTCATCACTGGTGTAGTGCATCCAATATCCACGTCTTCTTCTTCTTTTTCAATTTCCTCAAAACCAGCCTCTTAAGCTGTGAACTGAGGCATAGGTGAGGAAACGACTGGCGTTGAAGGGAATGCTTCCACTTCAATTTCTTCATCAAACTGTTCTGAGGTAGCAACAGAATGATTTTCTTCATCAGATCCGCTTGGGATCTTGTATTCTTATCCATAAGGAACAATCTCCTTAGACGACATGGAGGAAATGGGAACGGCATCAATGGGATTTTCAAGCGAGCTGGTCATTGACTTCATTTTCTTCGCAGCCGAAGAATTTGACGCGGCTGATGCCTTCCTTTTCTTCACTGCAGTTCGCTCTGCAGCTTTGGTCTTCTTTACTTCATAAGCAGAAGGAAGAATTAGAGTTGGTGTTGGTGCAGGAGGAGCTGAGGACTGTGGTTCAGTTTCTTCAGGCGCAACAGGTGTAGTTGCCCTGATCTCTTCAGTTTCTTCAGGCGCACCACTAGTGGATGCCCAGGAATTTCTTCGGTGGCTGGAATGGAGTCATCAGCCCCGAACTTGTATTCTCATCGCAGGTTGAAATTCATCAAGATCTTGGCATGTTCTTCAGCAGGCTGAGCAGAGTCTGCAGCCTGAGGATTTTCTTGTTGCAATGGGGCTGCAACAGTTGTCATTTTCTTCGTCAAATTGACGAATCTTACTTTGGCTCCTTGCCAATCAGCATTGTATGCATCGAAATCCTTGCTGAGGGCTTGGATCTCAGATTGAGCCTTGAGAAGTTCTTCAGGAGTCAGTCTGATGATGTTCTTCTTCAGAAGCTTCTCCTTTCTAGCTTGTGCTCTCTTGATCTCACGAGCCTTTTCAAACTTCCATTTCTCTTCAGAGATGAAATGGGTCAGCATATGACTTTGACCAGGAGTCAGAGGCAGGCCAGGCATTGGAGCGCTTGGATCCTGATGCCATAGGTCGATGAAGTCAAGGATCTTCTTTGGATCCAATAGCAGAGGCACAGTTGTTCCTTTGGCGCTAGCGGCCTTTGTGAGTCTGTCTCTGATGATTTCTTCAAGTTCTTCATCAGAAGCCTCGTCATCAGAGGGTACTTGGAAAGCAACTTGTTTCTTTCTTGGACTTGGCCGAGGACCGCGCCAGCTGTTGCTTTTGTCTTCAACAGAGTGGGGCATGATGTGGACATTGGTGCAGCTGAGGAACTTGCTGAGACACCAGAAGCAATCGAGAAACCCTGAGTCCTTTGACATGTAGCCAGATGCACAGGTGTTGAGGACTTGGAGGGAGCTGCTGAGGACTTTGATGGAGCAGCAGTAGTCTGAGGAATTTGCCGTGAGGGCGCGGCTGAGGAACTGGGTCGTGAGGGCGCTGATGGTGAAGCACTTGGCTTGCGAGCAGGCTTCTTTGGCATTGATTTCCTCGGCTTGACCGAGGTCTCAGCGGCAGCAGCAGCAGCAGAATCCTCATTGAATGTCCTCACTGCCTCCTTGGCTTGTCTTGCCAGTTTTGCTTGACGCCTAGACCATTCTTCAGGAAAGTCCTCACCACGCTTGATGCTGGTGGGATCGGCGACTTGGCCAGGTGCCAATGCAGCTCTTGGGAAAGGAGGGTTTAAGGCGAATTTCTTCATGTACTTTGGAGTAACATAGCGATATTCCCTCCATTCTCGTGCCCATCTTCGTTCTATCCTCTGAATGCGCACTTTGCGCTGATTTTTGTTTTCTTTGCCACTTGGCTTCATCAGGTGTGCAATAATCCTTGTATATTTCATCAGGGATCTCAAAAGCAGTCATGACCTCCGGTTTCTTTCCTCCTTTCTGTGGTCTCTTGCCTTCTGCCATTTTCTTCAGGTGAGGAATTTGAACAATAGAACACTCTGAAGAAGTATGCAGTTTTTCTTCAAGGAACGCTGCAAATGAGTTAAGTTGATGAGAACCTAGTGATTCAGCAGCGGACATGAGTACTTGTGAACAGAGTGTAGGTGCGAGGAATTTGGAGAGGTCATATGCGTTCTCAGAAGGTTTTTCAAAAAGACAGGTTTTTGAGGAATTTGACCAGTTGAGCCTTGAGGAATTTCACTAAGCGTTCTTGTCTTAGGTTCCAGAGTTGTACAGATCGAAAATCCGCACAATTGAGGAATCTTGAAGAAATGAGTGCTTAGAGAGATGGATCAAGAGCATACAGTGTGTGAGGTGTTCATATGTGAAGATTTGAAGAATAAAACACCTTTGAAGATTTTCAGAAAAGTTTGAGAATCAAAGCGAGTAATAAAAGTGACTTTTAATTACCCGAACTGAAGAACACGACGAACAGAGATGAACCATGGTGAAGTTCGTCACGTTAGATCTCCCACGCCCTAACTTGGCAGAGGGAGACAGCTACGGCGGCGGAGTGAAGATTTCCGCAGCCGGCGTGAGTACGACGGCGACGAGGTCGAGGCAGTGAAGCTCTTCCTCACCGACGGCGATGGAATAGCGGCGGCGCTAGGGTTAGAGGAGAGATCGAGCGAGAGAGAGCGACCGAGCGGAGTAAATGAAGTAAGGAAGGGAGAGGGGTATTTATAGCCACGATAAAAACTGTTCGCCCGAAGATTTTGGGACGAACATGCCCCTGCCCTTTCTTCTTCACGCGACATGTGTCACCCACGTACTGTGCAGATGAGATCGTGTAAGATCGTGGGTGAATGAACTAATGCATCGTGGGATGCGGAACGGTTTGAGCGGTAAAACCGAAAATCTGGATAAGATTTGTTTTAAAGTTTCGTCCGCAATTTCTTCAGCTGACAGGACACAGTGAAGACTTTGAACGAGTTTCAATCAGAACGCACATGAAGAATTTGTGAATAGATTGGATTGAGTATAGCATAGAGGAGGAAGGGTCCGATCACATTCACTTAGCAGAAATCACAACTTGAAGAAATAGCAATAAGTGAATGCTGTAGAGGACTTAAACTCATATATATATATATAGCCAATGAAGAAAAACGACGGAAACAGTGAAGATTTTGCAAAGTTGAAGAATTTGAAAGACTGAGGAATTTCAAAAATGAGGAAAAACTCAAATTGAAGATTTTCAACTTTTGTGGTGGCGTGACCCACCGTATAAGAATGATGATTTCAGACACCGCGTACAATTGTCGTAGGGTTCTGAGAATCAAATTCTTCATTAATTTCTTCACACTTAGATTGTTATTCTTCATTGATTGAAGAAAAACGTTTCTTCATGTGTTGCACATCTAAGTCATCAATTCTGCATAAGGGTTAGGATGTGTGTCCTTTTCAAAGAACATTCGAAGATTCTAAGATATTTAGCTCACACCGCAACTTGCTAAATCTCTTCTCATCCAAGGGTTTCGTGAAGATATCAGCTAGTTGTTCTTCAGTCTTAACATGCTCGATGGAGATGTCGCCCTTCAGCACATGATCACGAAGAAAATGATGACAAATCTAGATGTGCTTAGTTTTCGAGTGCTGAACTGGGTTGTGAGCAATCTTGATGGCACTCTCATTGTCGCAGAGGAGAGGCACATTCTTCACGTTGACGCCATAGTCCTTGACGGTTTGCTTCATCCAAAGCAGTTGAGCACAGCATGAGCCAGCAGCAATGTATTCAGCTTCAGCAGAGAGCGGTGATACGCAGATTCTGCTTTCTTCGAGGACCAACGGACCAAAGATCGTCCGAGGAAATGACAAGTGCCGATGTTGACTTGCGGTCCACACGATCACCAAAGCATAGTCGAGTCGAATATCCAATGAGATCAAAAGCAGAGCCCTTGGGGTACCATAATCCTAGTGTTGGTGTGTGAGCTAGATATCGAAGAATATGCTTCACAGCCTTATGGTGTGATTCCTTGTGCAGCTTGAAATCGGGCACACATGCAAACACTAAGCATTATATCTGGCCTAGATGCACATAAGTACAATAAGGAACCAATCATGGAGCGGTATACCTTGTGATCAAGTCAATACCATTTTCATCGATTGCATAGATGGCCATTTGTGGGCATAGGAATTTTGACGCCTTTGCAATCTTGCATGCGAATTTCCTCAAGACATCTTTGAGGTATTTCTCTGAGATATGAATATGCCATTCTTGTCTTTGAATTTGAAGACCTAAGAAGAATTTCAACTCTCCCATCATAGACATTTGATATTCTTCACTCATCATATAGGCAAATTCATCACTATATCGTTGGTTAGTACAGCCAAAGATAATATCATCAACATATATTTGGCACACAAACAGTTCACCATCATATGATTTAGTAAAAAGAGTAGGATCGAGTGAACCGGGTGTGAAGCCATTCTTCACGAAGAATTCCTTCAGTGTATCATACCACGCCCGAGGGGCTTGCTTGAGGCCATAGAGGGCCTTATTAAGTCTGAAGACTTTGTCAGGATTCTTTGGATCTTCAAAACCTGGGGGTTGAGCAACATATACTTCTTCCTCAAGCTTACCATTGAGGAATGCACTTTTCACATCCATTTGATATAAGATGATATCATGATGGTTAGCATAGGCAAGTAAAATGTGAATAGCCTCAAGTCTAGCAATATGTGCAAAAGTTTCATCGAAATCAATTCCTTCAACCTGTGTGTAGCCTTGAGCTACTAGTCGTGCCTTATTCCTCACCACAAAGCCATTTTCATCTTGCTTGTTGCGGTAGATCCACTTTGTGCCAATGATATTATGCTTGCGAGGATCTGGGCGATTTACCAATTCCTAGACATTGTTCAACTCGAACTGATGTAATTCTTCTTGCATAGCCTGAATCCACTCTGGCTCCAGAAATGCTTCATCTACCTTCGTGGGCTCTGTGATAGAGGCAAAAGCATAGTGCCCACAAAAGTTAGATAAATGTGATGCTTTTGAGCGAGTGAGAGGACCTGGTGCGCTAATGTCATCGATGATCTTCTCCACTTGCACTTCTTTTGCAACGCGTGGATGAGTTGGTTGTCGCTGAGGATTTTGATCAGCATTTTCTTCAGCACCATTTTCCTCATCATGTTCTTTAGGTGCATCAGCTCGACGTTCTTCACGAACAGGAATGAATTCTTCAGCAGATTCTTCAATAGGAATGACATCCTCAGTTGCCTTGAGCTTGATAGCATCCTCAGGTGCTGGTTCATCTAACACAGAAGGTAGGTGCTCTCTTTGCGAGCCATTAGTTTCATCGAACCGCACATCTACAGTGTCAACAATCTTGTGAAGAACAATGTTGAAGACTCAGAGGTGTGCGAGTCCTTCCGTAACCAAGCATAAAACCTTCATGTGCTTTGGTGCAAATTTAGAGTTGTGGTGAGTATCTCTAATCCAGCATTTAGCATCAAGACTTTGAAATAACTCACATTGGGTTTCTTGTCGTTGAGGAGTTCATAGGCGTCTTCTTGAAGAATTTGTGAAGATATACTCTGTTGATGATGTGGCAAGCAGTATCAATTGCATCAATCCAAAAACGCTGAGGCGTTTTGTATTCATCAAGCATAGTGCGAGCCATCTCAACAAGAGTTCTGTTCTTGCGCTCCACGATGCCATTCTGCTGAGGAGTATAGGGTGCAGATAACTCATGAGTAATACCAAGTTCATCAAGATATGCATCAAGACCAGAATTCTTGAACTCAGTTCCATTGTCACTTCTGATATGCTTGATCTTCACACCAAAGTTGGTTGAAGCCCTCGAGGAAAATCGTTTGAAGACTTCCTGCACTTCATGTTTGTAAGTAACAATGTGTACCCATGTATATCGAGAATAATCATCAACAATGACAAAACCATATAAAGATGCATCATTAGTGACTGCTGAATAATGATTAGGTCCGAAGAGGTCCATGTTAAGCAATTCGAATGGACGGGTAGTGGTCATGATAGTCTTCGCTGGATGCTTGGCCTTGGACATTTTTCCAGCCTCACAGGCTCCGCATAAGTGGTCCTTGAGGAATTTGACATTCTCAATGCCAATGACATGCTTCTTCTTCGCAAGCGTGTTCAAATTCCTCATGCCTGCATGACCAAGTCGTCGATGCCATAGCCAGCCTTCTGAAGCTTTTGCAAGTAGACATACGGCTGGTTGTGGTCCTGTAGAGAAATCAACAATATACAGATCTCCTCTCCTAAAGCCTTCGAAGACTTTGGAATTGTCAGCTTCCATAATCACAACACAACGATATTTGCCAAAGACAACAACCATATCAAGATCACAAAGCATTGAGACTGACATGAGATTGTATCCTAAGGACTCAACAAGCATGACTTTGTCCATGTGCTTGTCCTTAGAGATAGCAACCTTACCAAGACCCAATACCTGACTTTTGCCTTTGTCAGCAAAGATGATATGCTTCAGAGGTGACGGTGATAAGGGGGCATCCGTCAATAGATTCTTGTCACCAGTCATGTGATTTGTACATCCACTATCGAGGACCCATTCAGTGGTTTTGGGTTGATCATCCTGCAGATGAATTAGTGTAGCTTACAATCTCATATGCTTCATCGATGAAGAATATGATATCAAGTTCATCGATGAATTTCATCAAGCAAAGAAACAGATATAGCAGTATGAGGACGTGTGAAATGAAAGTTCATTTCATCATGATTCGCCTGCGTCCTTTCAGGCAGTTTTGTCAGGTCCCCAGAAAATTCTTTAGACGTTAGAACACGTCTGGAGACCTAACCCTGCAGAAGAGATTAGTTCTTTTTCTTCACCACCCACATCTGGAGGGGTGGCAAAGAGTTCATCATCCTGCGAGCACCATGTGAAAAAGGTGGCAAAGATGCCAAACCATTTCGCTTCACATAAGAGGGGTTAGGGTAAGCATATGAATAAGCAGAGTAACTCTTCGAGGACTTATGAACATAATGGTTTGAAGAATGATGCACATATTCATAGCCCTTAGCTCTACCCTGCGAGACAGAGTTGTTAGCACGATGATAATCATATGAGGACTTTGATCTAGTTGAGGAATTTGATCCACGTGAAGAATTTGGTCCATATGAGGACTTGGATCCATATGAAGAAGTTGATCTGGGGTTCCTGTTCTTCACTAGTGGTGTCATGAGGACATTCACCTGAAGATTTTCAACACAACTTTTGGGAACCCAGATTTTCTTCATAGGGGAACCGTTCCTGCAGTTAGTGCCAACATATCTAGCAAATACTTCACCATTCTGATTTTTGAACAGTTTATAGTTGGAGTCAAAAGACTCATCAGGAGAATGAGGAGATTCACATGTAAAGCCAGATAAGTTAGATGGATCAACTGGAGGTCCCTTTGCAGCAACCCATGAGGTTTTGGGGTACTGCTCAGGCTTCCAATATGTTCCATCGGTATTGAGTTTCCTCTCAAAGGCAATACCCTCTTTCCTAGGGTTTCATTGAGGATCTCGCTTTTGAGCACATCACAAAGTGTCGATGCCCTTTGAGGCTTTTGTACATGCCTGTCATGTACAATTCCTTCAGCCCTGCATTGTCAGTGATACTAGCAATGTCCTCAGATGAGGAATTAGTGATAGGAGAGGCATATGAAGAATTTGTAACAGTTGACGCATTTGAACATTCAGGTGAAGAATTAGCAGATTCATGTTCAATGCACTTTAAGCATGGAGGAACAAATTCTTCCTGAGAAGCACTGATTTGTTGAGCTAGTAATGAATCACGCTCCTTCTGAAGATCTTCATAACACACTCTTAGCTTTTCAAGATCTTCCTTTCTTTGAAGAGATTCAAGAGAAAGCTTCTCGTGATCTTGCTTTTCTTGAAGAAATTCATAAGAAAGTTTCTCATGATCAGACAAGAGAGAGTTATGATGACCTTGAGGGTTATCATACCTAGACCAAGTCTCTGAAGATTTTCGATCAAGGCTTTAGTGCGATCCATTTCTTCACCCAACATATCATCACTTTTATCTAGCATGTTTTGAACCTTTTCAAGAGCCCGTTGTTGTTTCACAGCAATTTTAGCAAGTTTAGAGTAGCTGGGCTTAAGATCCTCATTAGATTCATTTTCGTTAGAGTCAGAGGAGTTGTATTTGAGTACCTTAGCTCCTTTTGCCATGAAGCAATAGGTGGGAGCGTAGCCATCATTATCTTCATCAGGCTTGTCGGTGATGTCGGTTTCTTGATGTTGAAGATGGACTTGTCGCGAATGCAAGAGCAACGCCGACTTCGCAACACGGACTCAGATTCTTGATTCCTCCTCTTCATCATTTTCCTCAGATTCAGCTTGAGTCCATTTCCTTGCCAATGAATGCCCGAGCCTTCTTGGAGCTTCCTTCTTGTGAGATGAAGACTTGAGGATTTTGATGGCGAAGATTTTGACGATTTCTTCTTCTTCTTCGCATCATCGAGCTGTAATCCTTGTATTTCTTCTTCTTCATTTCCTTTTCCCATCGAGGACAATCTTGAATATAGTGACCAGGCTTCTTGCATTTGTGGCAAAGTCTTCTCTTGTAGTCCTTTGGATGAGGAATCATTTCCTCTTGAGAGTTTTCCAAAGCGACCACGTCTTGTGAACTTCGGAATTTCTTCAAGCGATGCTAGATCTGGCTCGATTCTTCAGATCACCAAGGCTACTACCGAGAATCCTCATATTGAGTCGACACAACCTTGGCCTTGAGGCACGTGGTTTGCCATAGTTTGAGCCATAGAGATCTCTCTTTTCAAAAAAGTGGAACTCATGAGTGTTTAGCCTTTCGAGGATATCAGCAGGATCAAGCGACTTGTAGTCAGCACGTTCTTGTATCATCAGTCCTAGAGTATCAAATGAGGAATCAAGCGATCTCAGCAGTTTCTTCACAACTTCATGATCAGTGATGTCAGTGGCACCGAGGGCTTGAAGCTCATTTGAAATGTCAGTGAGGCGATCAAAGGTTTGTTGGACATTCTCATTGTCGAGTCTTTTGAAGCGGTTGAAGAGATTCCGAAGAACATCGACTCGAGAGTCACGCTGAGTTGAAACTCCTTCATTTACTTTGGACAGCCTATCCCAGATAAGCTTAGCAGTTTCCAAAGCACTCACTCTTCCATACTGTCCTTTGCTCAGATGGCCACATATGATATTCTTCGCTTGAGAGTCGAGTTGTTTGAATCTCTTCACATCGGTAGCGTTCAGTGAGGGAGTGACAGAGGGGACACCATTTTCCACAACATACCAGAGATCGTTATCAATTGCCTCAAGATGCATTCGCATCTTGTTCTTCCAGTAGGGGTAGTCCGTTCCATCAAAGGTAGGACACCCAGCCGAGACCTTGATCATACCTGCGGTCGACATAACTAAAACTCCAGGCGGTTAAACCAAAATCACACAGAACAAGGGAGTACCTTGCTCTGATACCAATTGAAAGTGCGTTATATCGACTAGAGGGGGTGAATAGGCAATTTCTATGAATTCTTCATCGAGGAATTTGTTGGTGAGGAAATTCCTTAGCGAAGAACTACTTGCAATGAATAAGTACTTAGAAGTAAACATAACAGGATACAAACACAGTCATCGTGATGAAATGAAGACTAGCACAGAGTCTGTAAAGCGTAAACACAGGATAACAAGATGAAGACAAACAGATCAAGAAATTGGGCGAGGAATTTGTGAAAGTCTTGATCAAAGTCTTCAAGCACAGATATGAACAACATTCAACACAAGAATGAGGAAATGAATGAGTTGAGGAAATAGAACCGGTCAGTTGGTGAAGACAATGATTTGGTAGACCAGTTCCAACTGCTGTCTCGGTTATGTACGTCTGGTTGGAGCGGTGAGTATTTAAACTCGAGGACACAGTCCGGACACCCGATCTCGAGCCGCAACTCGGGACACCCAGTCCTCACCGTATTCTCTTTGAACTAAGACCACGCAGGCCTCGTCCAATCACTCGTGGTAAGTCTTCAGGTGACTTCCAAACCTTCACAGACTTGGTCACTCGGCGATCCACAATTCCTCTTGGATGCTCTAGACCTTGACGCCTAACCGTCTGGAAGAAGCACAGTCTTTAAAGGTAACAAGCGTCGGATCCACGCAGGATCAATTTCTTCAGTGATGCTCAATCACTTTGGGTTTGTGGGGGTTTGGTTTTGGGATTTTCCTCACTTGATGATTTTCGCTCAAAGTCCTCGGAGGATGGGTTGCTCTCAGATGACAAGTGTCAAGTTCTCTTGGAGCAGCCAACCAGCTAGTCGTTGTAGGTGGCGGCTATTTATAGCCTAGGGAGCAGCCCGACATGATAAGACATAAATGCCCTTCAATGATATGACCGTTAGGTGGATAAGATATTTTGGACAGCCGGCGCGCAGCACAGGAACGGTCGGAAATTTGACTCTCAAATTTCTCAGGGCTATCATGTTCCTCACTGTGTAGGCAATTCACACTGGCGAATTCCTAACTCCTCAGCTAGAGCAAAGTCATCAGTGACCAGAAGAACTGCGTCTCTGTCACATCAAGAATTTGACTGAACTGTATGAGATTTCCAATGGCTTCACTCGAAGGGATTGGTAGGTGTAGGATTTTGAGTTGAGCATCACATGAAAATTTTCCTTAGTATTTCCTCGACCCCCTTTAACAGTACGGTGTTTCCTATGACTCAAGAAAGAGAAAATGAAACTACGAAAACAAAAGCCTTCACGCTTCATGTTCCTCGAATGAATACTAAGTCTTCAAGGTCACACCAAATTCTTCACTTTGTCTTCAGAAAGTCTTCAGAATATCAAAGTCTTCAGTCGAAGAACTTCATTTTTAGGGGTCGACTTTCTCTGTAATTATCAAACTCCTCATAAACTTATAGACCTGTGTACACTCACAAATGCATCAGTTACTTAACCTATAAGTCTTCAATACACCAAAATCACTAAGGGGCACTAGATGCACTTACAGTCACTCATATCATAGCTTGATATTATTTTTGCAAATGAATACCACAATGCCTATTTGTTACTATGGTTACCTTAAATCTCTACAATGCCCGCGATGCAAATCACGACTTGAAGATTTTATTGTTTTGGCAATGTTTCTTAGTTTTCACATTTGTCAAGAATAAATGTTGTAAAAATACCGAATAATGCCCTGTTAAATTTTGATGAGCATGTGTATTTCTTCTGGACATCACTAATCTTTGCTCACGCCAAAAGAAACAATAGTGCTCAGACCACAAACAGAGAAGCAATGGACATATCCGCAAATTAACAATCAATAGGGAGAAAGAAAAACAGTTTAAGGAGTTTAGGGAGAGAGATGGAACTTAAGTAGATTAGCTTTGTTCGTCCTTTTGATCACAAGCTAGCATTTCCCTTCGAAATAGATCAGTGAAGCAGTGATACATTGTTACCTACTAGGCAATAATAATTGTTGTGATTGTACTACGAGAGCTTGCTAGCACCACTATATATTTGACAAGTATTAAGAAGAGATAGCCATCATCGCTCCCTCCCTTGCGCCTTGCTGGTTTGTCTATACCGGAAGCAACATGCAAATTCGTGCGCCGCCGAAGAGAAAGAGGGAATTAGCTGTACTAGGGTTAAACTCAATAAACAACACTTAGATACTAGTAGTACGGGCTATACGCATACAACAACAAAAAAAGAATAGAGGAGAAAGAGCTAGTGACGTATAGTTACGACAAATCTGCTAGTAGTTCGGGAATAGGAGACGTCGGGGAAGAAAATGTTTGTGCGTGGGGAGACTTGAGCAACAGGGTGTGGTGGTAGCTTATTCAGGACTAAATTTCAACCTTTTGCATCGCGGCCAATCGGAGAGACTGCATGCGTCGCAGCAACGCCCTGTCGCGACAGACCACAAGGTTGTTGACGACCGCTACGCCATCCTGTGTGTTGCAACAACACATCCCATCATCAATTGGATGCGTGGCCACTCTTGCCAAACCTGCCGTCGTCGGGGTGCGTCGACAATGGTGCGACCTTGAGAATTGTGTCGGCGCAGCACGCGTCCTCCGGCCTTCACTTCAGTGCATGTGGCATGCGCCGACCAAATCGCTGGCACGTGATCAGCCACTGGCTTTCACCCTAGTCAACTGGGCGTAAATTGGATGTGGAATCGGGTCAATCGCCCACAAAGCGGAAACAAGAGATTGGTAGGAAAAGAAGAAGAAAAATAGAAGGACACAGTTCAACCTATCGTGTTGGGCATAATAAAATCCAAAATAAGCAAGAAAATTCAAAGAGTTGAAAAGAGGGAATATGAGTGCAGCTTTCTGTTGAGAACTTCCAAAAAAATTCAATATTATATTGGTTATTTTGTAGCATTCAAAAAATTGTGAAACTGATTTCATAAAGAAAGTAGTTACTTCCTAGGGTATCTGCATGCTGAAATTGTAATTTCCATCTTGCTTGTTTGTACTCAGGGGCGGAGCCAGGATTTGAGTATAGGGGGGGCCAAAGAGACAACACGTGAGGATAATGCTATCGCCTCTTTTCCGAATTATAAGGCGTTTCTTATATTTTAATTTAAACTATATAGGGATTGAGAAATGTGTGAATGAACACACCAAAACGCATCTATATACATAAAGGTTAAAACATCTTATAGTTCGGAACAAAGGGGATACATGTTTTTTTTCTAATAGCTTATACACATAGAAATAGATACATGTTTGACAAGTGTTTATTTAAATTTAGCGTAGTAAACAATAATCTCAGTAGACCCAAACCCGAATTTTCAATGTCGATTTAAGGATTGAAGAAAGTGGTCTATAAAGAAATTTCTTCTATTCTTTCTCTTCATTTTTTCATAGAAAGGTATAGCTGTTATAAAAAAAGATAAATTAAATGTGTATTTCTCTTCTGATCATCATTACTAAAGCATGAACATATCAGACATAATAGATTAATGAACATACCTTGACAAATTGATCTGTGGCAATATAACCAGATCGTGATAAAGGCTTGAGTAATTCAGAATGGCAATCGGCAGATGCCGTCCGAGCATCGATGCCAAGCCGAAACAAGTAGCAGTCTAGCGGAGGAGGCCCTTCGTCCCTGATCTGGATCTAACCGGAGAAATTCAGATCGACAGCAGCAGTACAGTGGAGGGAGAGCAGAGGCGAGCGTGGAGCGGCGGCGGCTAATCTTCTGCGGACTAAACGCGCGTATACGCTAATTACAGTTACGGTGACGAGCGCCCAGGCCAGCGGGAACTAGAGCTAATCGGCCTGCTGGTGCCTAGTGGGCTTGTCACATGGGCCTTTTTCCTCCTTTACAATATTCACGAATAGGGGGGCCGAATACATGTGTACCTACGTTTCTATCGCTAATTCCATACAGATGTGCCATGATCGCTCGATCGATAGGGGGGGCCAGGCCCCTGCTCGTCCCCCCTGTCTCCGCCACTGTTTGTACTTCCTTCATTTTTATTTACTCTGCATATTAGGTTTGACTGATGTCATACTTCGTAAAGTTTGATCAACTTTATAGAATAAAATATAAATATTTATCTAAAAAATCAAATTGATGTGAAAGTACATTCAATAATGAATCTAATGGTATTGATTTTTATTGTATATGTTAATATTTTTGTTTATAAACTTTGTCAAAGTTTACAAAACATGAGTTTGACCAAAGCTAATACGCGGATTAAATAAAAACGAAGGGAGCATAAGACTAGGCATGGTGGGAGTAATTTAGTTAGTAACATACTCCCTCCATTCCTAAATATAAATCTTTTTAGAGATTTCAATATTGATTACATACGGAGCAAAATGAGTGTACACTCTAAAATACGTCTGTATTACCTTGTCTCTTTGTATAAGACTAGCCATCGTGGGAATAATTTAGTTAGTAACATACTCCCTTCGTTCCAAAATATAATTCTTTTTATAGAATCCAATATTGATTACATATGAAGCAAAATGAGTGAATCTACACTCTACGTCCGTATGTAATCCATATTAAAATATATAGAAAGACTTATATTTAGGAAGGAACGGAGGGATCTGATGCCACATAGGCAAAAAAACTGATGTGTCAAGTAATTAATGAAGAGAGAGATGTTTGTGGTATTATGTTACTGTAACATCATATATCCCAAGACAATATAAGTCTATAACCTAATAAATTAAGCTTTGCATGACACAATATTTATGTTTTTTTGTTTGTTTTCAGGTAGCTTACCACATGGACCATGTGTTGACACAACATTTAATGTTACTACCCACTATAAAGTTAGTAACATATTTTAGGGTCATGTGCATGTTGCTAATGCAAGTTACTCTCCTCTATGGCTAGTCTAACAATGCGTAAAATTACATAGTCTACATTCATGCCTTATCTGTGGTTTATTTCTATTGTCTAGATTTGTATTATTTGTTTCTTGTGCGGAAAAGCTATAAATCACAAGAAAATTTGATGAATATGTATAGTATTACTGAGAAAATCTTGAGAAACTTTCCATTGGTTTATATATTATTGGTACATATATTATCAAAAATAAATTCATAAATGGATATACCATGTATATGACCAAATTTGATCTGAATGGTCGCAACTCTCTTGATAGGTGCTTTGACATGGAAACTTTACCTTCAAACCTAAGAATAAAGTAAAGTCATAAGCTTGGACGTTGGCCGTGCAAAACCTGTAATAGCTCTCTAAGAAAGGTTTCATACTATTTGCATCGTAAGATGCCATATGCATCAATCACTCGAGGGAGAATTTATTGGATTCCACTCAGGGACTATTTTGGTGCACCTTGTGTTAGCCAGCCCTCTAAGCCACTATAACAGGCTGTCAAAGATACCAACAAGACTCCTGAGCAATGTGATCAGATATTCTATTCAAGACAATAGAGTTAAAATGCAAGCAACCAACACCAGGCATGACAAGGCTAATTGGTTTGGTGCCAAGATTTGGCATTGCCAATACTTGGCAAGCCAAGAATTGGCAATATCAAAAATTGCCAAAAGTTGGCAATTTCTTGTGAGGTTGGCAAGTAAAATTGGCAACCATCCAAACATTATGGGCATGCCAATATTTGGCATCAAACTAGTCATGCTCAACCATTTTCATGGAAAGTTGCTATAGTGAAGGTTTCGAAGAAACCTATTAAGGTTCATATAAACGAATGGTTCATCAAAAAATGCATGACGGACTAAACTAACTCCATTAGAAGCAAATATTGGCAAATCAGGTATAGAATTAGATGATCTACATGTACTTGCTAATATTGATATCCCTGGGGGAATCTTTGATGAAATTGAAGACAACAACCTTGAGCTATACTCTTCATGGAGGAGTACTTGACAGTACTTAGTTCCTTTTGTTATCCCTAAGTTATGAACACTTTTGCTAGATGATTTTCATTGAAAGCTCAATGAAAGGATTGCATTCGCGAGTTATTTGTCAAGCATGCTTAATATTCTAGTGATATTAAATCTTGGCACAGATATGCATTGTGTCGCATCCCTCCATTGCATGTAAAAGGTTAAATATGCTTAAAAAATTAGAAACGGTTCCGCACCCCACATAAAGGAAGCACAAATCTATCTTGGAAGACAGCTAGTCCACTAAAAACTAAGATCTTCTAGGAAAGTAGACATCACACAAGTGTGATTCAAGTATTAGAAGCTCTGGAAAGCCAATAGTTCACTAGCGGAATAATAATTGGCATTGTCAATGTTGTATCCAAAATCGGCATGTACTTAGCTGAAGTATAATCTTGGATAGTAACGAAATAAAACTGACACATATGATACAACATACTGATTTTACTACTAGAATTAGTATTGCAGTACTAACTCGCCATATTTAGATAGCACTAACTCATGTGGTCGCAATACTAAAAACTGGTATTTTGATGTTGGAACAACAATTTTCACTGGCTAAATAGTCTTCTAAAATTTCATTGTAATAACAATTGGAACTATTACAATAAATTGATTGGATGATTCTCTCTGAGTTGAAGACTAATAATTATTTAGAAAACAAGACATTTATTGCATAATTCCAACAGTCAGATCAGTCGAGATTGAGGATGATGAATTGGCGAACGCGTGGTACATTTGTCCTTATTTGACGAAAAAGCCCCCCCCCCCTCCCCCGCTTTAGATTATAAAGCAACGTCCAACCGATATAACCAGCTTGCTGGGGCCACAACACAAACAAGCCCAAAAGAAAAAGGAGAGAAAGAAAAAAAGAAAAAATGCCGATGTTGGCAGTTCAACTAAGCAAAGATAGCCGACACCCGTTGCACCCTCTGGAGAAGTACCACCGCCCACCAAGCACTATGAAGCCTTGCGTACCAAGCAACATCTTCATGAAGAAATGCGACGACGACGCCACTACTGCCCGGACAAGTCCTACGGTTTTCCCCGGTACACGGATGGCAGTGGGGAAGGGGTATCATCGACGCCCCTCAGGAGGGTCCGGCAACGCCCACAGGCGCAGCCGCGTCGGTGGCAAACGAGCTACCAGATATTTCTCCCGCCCCGAAACCACCACCGCCACCCCAGACAATTGGAAGCACACCGCCCAACATGCTGCCCACCAGCCTGTGCCAACACAAATACCGCACCATCTTCATCGTCTCACTAAGATAACCAACACGAGACTTGGAGGTAGGACGAGAAGACATCGGGCTCGGAGGCAACCGCAACACAGCTGACAGGAGGGAACAACCTCCACCGCCGCGCGGAGCTGACCGGACGTAGCGACAGGGACTTGCCAGGCCACCACCGGCCCGGCCGGACCCCAACTGGTCCAGACAGTCCCTGCAGCCACGCTGCAGCACGCCGGCCGCCGGAGCCACCACCACCGCAGCCACGGCCGCCTCGTCTCAACACAAGGGAGCCACGCCGTCGCGCCCCCAACGGAGATGGGGCCCGAAAGGTCCCAGATCTGGGCCGAGCGGGTGCCGCCGGCCAGTCGCCCACCACGCCGCCTCGCAGCCAACGGCCACGCCATCACGGTGAGGGCACCCGAGGCCCGCAAAACTAAGTTGTCGGGCCCCGCCGCCGCCAGCCAAACATCACCGCCGAGCAGGAGGGAGCCCCGACTCCCCCTCGGTAGCGGGTAAGGGCGTCCGCCGCCGGCGGGCCACCCGGCACGCCGGAGGCCGCTGCGGCGGCGGCGAAGGGAGATGGAGGAGGAGGGGGTCGAGACGGGGAGGAGGGAGGCTCCGCCGCCTCGGGGGGCGACAGGAGCACCGGGGGAGGGGGAGCAGGAGGGGGCGAAGGAGGTCCGCGGGGGGGGGGGCGCGACGGCGGAGGGGACAAGGGTGGCTGGCCGCGGCGGGGGGAGCAGGGGAGGAACCCTAGATCGCGGGTCGCGGGCTACGTTTGTCCTTATGGTTAGAAGCTAGCATATCTCTTTTCAAAATGGATCAATGAAGCAATAGTACACTGGCGCCACTATATATTTGGGAAGTGTCAGGAGCTAGCCATCATCAGTCTCTCACTTGGGCCTTGTTGGTTTGCCACTTGTAACAACACGAAAATACGCCGTGGAGGGGAAAGAGAGGTTAAGCTATAAAAGGGGGAAATAAAATAAGTAACTCTTAGATACTACTCCTGCTGTATTTTATTATTCTAAACGCTCTTATATTAGTTTACGGAGAGAGTAGTACTGTAGTACATCCCAGCAACATTCAAATGGAGGAGAAAGATCTAATAAAGTGTAGTAATCAACTAATCATAAATCCGTTAGTGAGGGAATAGGAGGCGTTGGGAAGAAATATATGTCTGTGTGCAGAGTTAGGCAATGGGGTGTGCCCGTGGTTCATTGAGAGCTAAGCTTCAACATTCCCGGCCGCCACCTCTATTCTGTTTGTAGTTACTCACCTCTCTGAGCAACTTCCGGTGTACTGGAACGTCTCTCACCTGTACAGCACGCGGCAAGCCTGTACTTTTTTGTGTTCCTTTATTTTTCTAATAAGTTGTATATCAGACGGGGCCTTAGGCCCAATTGTGTCGGACAACTAACCAGCCCACACATTGAGAAATTCGATGCATCCGGATGAGCTCAAGCGAAGTAGACATCTCCCACTGGCTCACACCAATTGGCTACATAGTAACTTTAGTAAGGGCATCACGAAACAACTTATGATTGGATGGTTAGGTGGACAGTGATAACCCCGGCCAATCGGGGTTCAAATCCTAGTGCTCGCAGTCTTGGATTTATTTCAGTAATTTCGCCGATGCGCGTTCAGTGGGAGGAGACGTTCCCGTCGACTACAAGGCGCTTGCAGTGACTTCGTAAAATCTCCAACGCTGATCCTCAAACCCCTCACATCCGTCCGGATCACACGGTTTGGATATGTTTTGCCATCTAACGCGGTACCACATCCATGCGCAAACCAATCCGAACATGCTTTTTTCCCGCAAACGAATGAACACCGAAGGAGTGGGATTGTGGGCATCCGGACTGCAACCACGCACACGTCCGGTAACCTGAGCCACCCAGAACCCTCTCTCGCGCTTTCTCTTCAACAGATGCACAGCTTCCCGCGTGCATTCATGCCAGCCCAGAGCCGCAGCTGGCAATGATGACGCGTGATGTGATCAGACGTTGGGTCGTGCTGACCGATGCGAACACTCGGGCGATGCCCCTTCAATGCAGACACGCCGTCCGGAGAAACCAACTGGCCACTGGGCCACATTGAAGCGGGCTAACCATCACTTTGCCTAGCCACATCTATTTAAGCACGGCGCCTGCATCGGCAGTGTCCACAATGCACTCTCCACTTCACATCTCCGTGCACGTCCGCCACTCCCCTCTTCCCCACCCACGGCGATGGGCAAGTCCCGGACCTCAGCGTGAGCTGGAGGCTCCGGATTTTTCTCCATACCATGGCGCCCTCGCTCTCCGGGGTTGTATTGCTCCTCGGAAGCTGGCTCCTCCATGAAGGAAATCTTCATATCCTCTAGCGACGAGGAGGACAGCCGCCGACATAGACGCACATTCTCTCGTGGGATGCGGTGTATGCGGTGACAAATGCAGAGTATGAGGAGCAGATGGAGCTGATACTTTGGTGCTCGGTTCTCCACAACGTTGGTCTGGCGGCGTCACCGGAGACGCTCCTCCGCGCCGTCAAGTCAAACCCGTCATCGCCTCCTCGCCGCCGGGTGAAGGCGGAACCTCCTTCCCCTCCCTGCTCTCCACCACGCTATCGTGGCGTTCAAATCGGATGCCATGTCAAGGTGGAGCGGTTGTCGCCACCTCCTTGTCGCCTCATGGAGGAGCGGTTGTCAACACCGCGTCCAGGAGGAGCGGCTGTCGCCACCTCCCCGTCATGTCAAGAAGGAGTGGCCATCGCCACAGCCTAGTCGCGCCGATGGAGGCATGCCCCCACACAATTGCCGCGAAGGCCATCCGAAGCATCATGCGCTACCTCGGTGGCGACAGCAACGGCGTTAACTCATCCTCCCGGTGCCATGACGACGGAGGAGCACGCGAATAGGAACTGGGAACGGCGAGAAAGGCGCAACGCCGTGCGTTAGGCGAAGGTCGTAAACTCTGGCATCCCGCCGCCACAAATCCTGCAGACCCGAAGCTCGCAACGGCCTGGGTCCTCAACATGTCGAAGACCATGACAGGGACAAGCAAGCGTCGTCTCCGCCGCCTCGACTGGGAGATGACGAAGTATGGCGAGGAGTGGTCTAGCCGCGAGATCACAACCTCAGCCTCCGGCAACTCCCGCCGCCTGTCTCTCCGCCTGCCCACGTCTACGGTGGTCGTGGCCGCACTGCGTGCAGCGCAAGAACAAGTGGAGAAGATCATCCACGACGTAGGTGGTGGCCGGGAAGCCTTGTCGCAACCCGCGCCCTACTCCCACTCGAAGCCCGACGATGACAACTCCGACGACGACGGCCATCTTGGCATTGCGTATGATGTCATCGTCCAGTATATGTTGTTTTTATGTACAAATTATCTATGATTGAATGAAAATCATCTAGTTTGTTTAAACCTGTATCAAATTTGTTAAAAAAATAAATTCCGTTCGAATTGAGACCGTACATTTGCGCGTAGTTTTGGATGACCAGCTCCTGTATCAATAATATGTGGATTGGTCCCCAGGTCCTCAGATGAATACAGAGCCCGATTTGAGGGGTCAGTATTGGGGATGACCTAAGTAGCTTTAGTAGATTAGCTCCGTCCGTCCTTTGATCACAAGCTGGCATCCCACTTCATAATAAATCCGTGAAGCACTAGTACATTGTTACCTACCAGACAATAATAAGCGGCCATGATAGTACTACGAGAACTTGCTAGCACCATTATATATTTAATTTGACAAGTATGAAGGAGAGATAGCCATCATCGCTCTCTCCATTGCGCCTTGTTGGTTTGTCTATGGTGAAACCAACATGCAAATTCGTACTCCACCGAAAAAGAGAGAGATAATAAGCTGTAGAGGGGGAAACTCGAAAAACAAAACTTCGAGGCTAGTGCTGTAGTACGGGCTACACGCGTACAACAATAGAAAATGGGAGAGAAAGAGCTTGTATTTACGATAAATATGCTAGTAGTTCGGGAATAGGAGACGTCGGGGAGGAAATATTTGTATGTGGGCAGACTTGAACAACGGGTTCTGGATGTTGGCTATTCAGAACTGAGCTTGAACCTTTTGTGCCCCGGCCAACCGGAGAGACCGCATGCGTCGCAGAGCATGCTGCCACGACACACCATGGCACTGTTGCCGACCGCTGCGCCACGCTGTGCATTGCAACGGCATGCCTCGAAGCATCACACTCATGCCGAGCCAGCCATCGCCTGGCCGCGTCGACAACGGTGTGGCCTTGCCCATTGTGGCGGCGCGCGCGCGTCCGCTGGCCTTCACTGCATGTGGTATGCGCCGACCACGTCACTGGTACGCGCTCAGCCACTGGCTTTTGACCATAGTCAACGGGGCATGAATTGGCAGTGGAATTGGGTCAATCGCCCACGATGCCGAAAGAATAAATTTGGGAGGAAAAAGAAAAGAAAAATTGAAGGAAACAGTTCGATCTATCGCGTTGGGCCTAATAAAATCCAAAAGAGCAAGCAAATTCAAAAAGTTGAAAGAGGGAACCTGACTGCGGCTTTCTATTGAGAACTTCCCAATTTTTCAAAAATTACATTTTGGTTATTTCTTAGCATTCAAAAAATTGCGAACCTGCTTCGTAAAGGAAATACTTCTCATGGTATTTCTATGCCTAAGTTGAATTTTTCACCGCGTTTCTTTGTATAAGAATGTGTGAAATTACAGATTCTACATTCATGCTTTAGCAATGGTTTACTGCTATTTTCGAGATTTGAATTATTATTTTCTGAGAAAATCTTGAGAAACATTCCATTGCTTTATATATTATTTGTACGTATATGGTCGAATAGCCCTCTAACTAAGGAGCAAGAAGAGGAATATGATTGAGAAATTGTTGCTTTCATGGAGTACTTAACAATACTAAGTTACATTAATCTCTCCATTTTTTTGTTATCCCTGAGTTATAAACATTTTAGCTAGATGATTGTCATTGAAAGCTCAATGAAGAGATTGTATTCTCGAGTTACATGTCAAGCATGCTTAATATTCTAGTAATATTAAATCTTGGTATAGATATGCATTGTGTCTATCCCTCCATTGCTTGTAAAATGTTCAATCTGCTAAATTTTAAAAAATGGTCCCGCACCCCACATAAAGGAAGTGCAAATCTATCTTGGAAGATAGTAAGTCCACTAAAAGCTAAGTAAGATTTTCCAAAAAAGTAGACACGACACCAAATGTGATTCCGATATCAGAAGCTCTGGAAAGCCGATAGGTCACTAGCAGAACAATAATTGGCATTGTCAATGTAGTATCCAGAATCGGCATGTACTTAGGTGAAGTATTAATCTTAACTAGTAACAAAATAAAACCGAATCGTATGATCACCATACTGCCTTTAGTATTACAACTAGTAAGATGCCCGTGCGTTGCACAGAGCACCGAAACATTGATCCGGGAGTTGTTTATTTGACAAAGTATGTGGGGGTCATCTCATGTGTAACAAATATCGATATGTTTTTTCGGATATTCATTCTTCTCTAGAGCTCATAAGCATCCGGGTGAATAGTAAATATAGGCAAAATAGATTAAAAAAACTCTGAAAGGATCGATATGGTTGACTAGAGGGGGGGGGAATAGGCAACTAACAATTTTTAAGCTTTTCTTTACCAAATTAAACTTTGCAACAAAATAGGTTGTCTAGATGTGCAACTAAATGAGCAACCTATATGATGCAATAACAACTAGCACACAAGCAAGCAAAGGATGTAAAACAAGTAGGCTTGCAAAAGTAAAGGCACGAAATAACCAAGAGTGGAGCCGGTGGAGACGAGGATGTGTTACCGGAGTTCCTTCCTTTTAAGGGGAAGTACGTCTCCGTTAGAGCGGTGTGGAGGCACAATGCTCCCAAAGAAGCCACTAGGGCCACCGTATTCTCCTCACGCCCTCACACAATCCGAGATGCCGTGATTCCACTATTGGTGCCCTTGAAGGCGGCGCCCGAACCTTTACAAGCAAGGTTGGGGCAATCTCCACAACAATCGGAGGCTCCCAACAACAACAACAACAACACTATGAAGCTTCACCACAATGGAGTATGGCTTTGAGGTGACCTCAACCGTCTAGGGTGCTCAACACCCAAGAGTAACAAGATCCGCAAGGGATAAGTGGGGGAATCAAATTTCTCTTGGTGGAAGTGTAGATCTGGGCCTTCTCAACCAATCCCGAGCAAATCAACAAGTTTGATTGGCTAGGGAGAGAGATCGGGCGAAAATGGAGCTTTGAGCAACAATGGAGCTTTGGGGGAAAGAGGTCGGTCAACTTGGAGGAAGAAGACACCTTTATATAGTGAGGGAACACATCCAACCGTTACCTCACTGAGCAGCCCCGCACAGAGCGGTACTACCGCTGGGGCAGGGCGGTACTACCGCTGAGAGCGATACTATCGCTCCCTACCCAGTGGTACTACCGTGCGGGACAGGAAGCTAGGCCACTGGCCCCAGAGCGGTACTACCGTGGGAGTAGGAGCGGTACTACCGCTCGGAGCAGTACTACCGCTTCTACTACCGCTTTTAGTGCCGCAAAATCCGACACGAGAAAACACCGTCTCGAATCGAGGCGGTAGTAGCGCGGTACAGCTGCGGTACTACGGCCGAAGCCCGCGAGCGGTACTACCGCTCTACGGAGCGGTACTACCGCTGGAGGGCTTCGGCGGTACTACCGCTGGAGATCGCGGTACTATCACCGCATGTATAAGCAGTACGGAAGAGAAGTTGCGGCTCCAGAGTTGCGAAAGGAAGACGACGGGTGTGATAAGGATGTGTACGTGTTGATTCCACCCTAGTCTTACCAAAGCGGATCCTCTCATAATAGTACGGTGACTCCTACGAAACTAGTCCACCAACAACGAACCGAAAGAGCTACACCGTCTTGAATAAAACACCGAGGGGAGGAAATCGTCTCGTGCCAATGGATGATTCTCTGAAAGAACTTAACGCACACGATTAGTCCGCAAAAGCATTGTCATCAATCACCAAAACCACTAGGGGATAAATATGCCCTTACAATCTCCCCCTTTTTGGTGGATTGATGACAATACGGGATTTGCATAAACAAGATATAGGGTAAGCATACAATCCCCACGGTCCTAACATGTAGATGGGCTCCCTCTAGATGTGTGCTATTTAGATAAGTGCTTTGGACTGCACAGCACACATACTAGGGTCAAAGCTCCCCCTACATTTTAGAGACCAACAATCTAAGCATGGTGTATGAGAGCAGCATAGATGATATAACAAGAAAAGCACGCAACTCATAAGCTATAGTGACATAGATAATGATACTG
The DNA here is from genome assembly GCA_021437245.1 of Aegilops speltoides. Classification (NCBI taxonomy): domain Eukaryota; kingdom Viridiplantae; phylum Streptophyta; class Magnoliopsida; order Poales; family Poaceae; genus Aegilops; species Aegilops speltoides. Next base: position 104,864,414 of record CM038146.1, read on the forward strand.
GAAAGGTAAGGTAGCATATGTCTCACACCATATGACTCGTACTTAAGTCTCACTCGAACTTAGCTCTCACAGACAAACCAACCAAAGCAAATGCGAGGAAAACACGAACAAGACACGAATAAGAGACGAAGGACACAACTCGCAAATCCCTAAACTCTCTCCCCCTTTGGCATCGAGACACCAAAAAGGAGAGAGAGTGTTGCTACGGCTCCAGGTGAGAGCAAATGAGGGACACACGCATCAGAGCCCAGCGGAATCATCGGCACCACCGTCGTCAGTCTGGAAGTGCTCGGCCTTAGAATCGGTCCACGGGCAGTGCTGCTGAATCCACTCCTCCTCCTCAGTAAGCTGGTCCTCAGATCCACTCTTGACTGAAGCACCCAACTGATGCATGAGCTCCTTGTGACGACCTCGAGCCTTCTTCTCAGCCACATGAGTCATGTACTGACCATGAGCCTCCATGCAGAATAGCTTCTTCATCTTAGACTTGAGCTTCTTAGCCCAAGAGGGCTCGGCCTCAGAAGGCATGTAGTCATCATCCTCATCATCATCAGCTGCAGGCTCCTCTGTCTCCATGGCAGCAGCAGACGAAGGAACTCCAGTCTTAGGGGCCTGAGTGCCCCAGTTATCCTTCTTCCTCAGACGCTTGATATCGTGAGAGATCAACTCTCCAGACTCCAGTGGCACATTAGGATATACATGATCCCAGGCCTTCTCAATGAGCAGCATGATGAACGGACCATAGATCGGGCACTTGCGCCGGAGATAGCAGAGCAGCTCAGCACCACATAACATGAGAGATATCCAAAGACTCTTGGTGGGATTTTCCTTCTCACCTTGGCGTAAAAGAAGCATGTCCACGAGATAAGAGTGAACCTGATCTAGATTCCCAATGCGAGGAAAAGAGTCTCTCAAGATGCGTGAAGGATATCCAGATAAGCGAGCAGCTCATAGGTTTCCTTCTTTGTCTCTGGTTGATCTTCAGTGCAGAGATGGCAGAGAGCTTGCTTGTGAGTGCAATGGGCGCGGGTGTGAGGGCGAAAGCCAACAGGAGACTCAAGACCTAGATCTTGCACCCCGATCAACTGCATGAACGCTCTCCACTTGACGGAAAGCAACTTGCCATTGGTTATCCAGGTGAGTGTCCTGTCCTCATCAGTCCCAAGGTGAACCGTGGCATAGAATTGGGCCACCATGTCAGCATCAAAGTCCTTGTTGAATTTCATCATCCCAAGAATGTTCAGTTGAGTGCACATCTGAAGAGCTTCACCAAAGTAGTCAGGATCTTGCTCCATATGGTCGGTGTCGATGGAGTGCACGTTGACATAGAAATTCTTCTTGGCTTTGAGAACATCGAAGAAGATGGCAAACTGGAACTTGTTCCAGAACGGACGGTTGACCAAAGTGGGATCTTAGTCAGCTTCATACGGGTTGCGGCAGCGCCTTGCCCAGAACTCCTTTGGTGGCATTTCTGGCACTGTCTTGCCGGGCTTTGGCTTGACCCCAGACTTCTTCTGGAGTTGAGGTGGAGGTGGAGGTGGAGCACTTGAAGATCCTCCGGCAGGCTCGGTGGTGCGATAACGCTTGGACGTGGCACGTCCGGGGTTGACACGACGAGCCTGATGCTCAGGGACCTCATCACCTGGAACCACACACAAGAACACGCAAACAACCAGAAGGAACGAGCATAAGCCACAAAACACGAGCAAAAAGATCACTAAAAGGTAGAAGTAGAGTGGAAGTTGGTAGAGAGCGGTAGTACCGTGACCAGATAGCGGTAGTACCGCCACGAGCGGTAGTACCGCTCCACAGGGAGCGGTAGTACCGCTCCAAGTGGTAGTACCGCCCTGGAGAGGGCGGTAGTACCGCTCTGGACGGGGAAACTGCAGTTTCCTACTACCATGGTCAGATCCGGCACTACCGTCCTACCAAATTCAAAAATACTCCAACCAAACATCAATCCAAACTACCTAGAAGCATTCTCCATCCTACTCAAGCCTAGATTTGGCCAAAATCTAAAGATGCAAGCACATCGCCCCTAAGATGCTAGATTGGAAACCTAGACAAAAAGAACAAGAGAACGGGGGCAATACCGGCATTCATGGCAAGAGGACAAGGTGGGGATCGTCTCCACCGAAGGGAATGGAGAGAGACGGCCCGGAGAGGGAGATCCGCCGGAGCCCTCCCGCGGCGCCGGTTGCTGGAGAGAGAGAGAGAGAGGAACAGGCGAGGGGGCGTGCGAATGGGTATGGGGGAGAAGAAACTCCCCCTGCCCCTGATATAACCCCCGCCCGCACCTCTCAGTGGTAGTACTGCGCTGGAGGGCGGTAGTACCCCTTGGAGCGGTAGTACCGCTCGCCAGTGGCGGTAGTACCGCCTGCAACCAAAAAATGCTTCTAGACAAAGAGAAAACACACGAAAAGAACGGGAAGGCAAAGACAATAAAAACAAAGACCAACACGACACCACAAACACGAGCAACGAACCGGAACCCACTCCTTCAAAGCAACCAAACGAAAGAGGAAAGGGCTCTGGCCTCTCTCAGGAGAGGGTGGTGGCCGGAGCCACCTATATTTGAGTCAATTGGTATGGCACCGCGAAGAATTATCCTTGGGCCCATGACCAAAACTCGTCTTTGAAGCACAAGTACCATCAAAAATGGCTAATGCGAAAGAGTTGATCATTTTATGCATAATGAGGGGAGGGAGAGTTCATTGAGAGAACAACACTCCCCCTATGTCCATGCCTACACCTAAACTAGACAACAAGTTGAGTGTGGTGGGGGTGCACGGGTTCAAGTCACATTGCTCAAATCAATGATATTTAGCTCATGCCTTAACTCACGAAATCTTGCTTCATCCAAGGGCTTCGTGAAAATATCTGCAGGGTTATCATGAGTGTTGACATACTTGAGCTCGATCTCCCCTAGCCTAATGTGATCCCGGATGAAGTGATACCGAATCTCAATGTGCTTCGTCTTGAAGTGTTGCACCGGGTTGAGAGAAATCTTGATGGCACTTTCATTATCACACCAAAGAGGCACTTTGTCACAAATGACACCGTACTCCTTTAAAGTTTGCCTCATCCATAGGAGTTGAGCACAACAACAACCGGCCGCCACATACTCCGCTTCGGTGGACGAGAGAGACACACAACTTTGCTTCTTGGAAGACCAACTTACCAGAGAGCAACCAAGAAATCGGCACCCTCCGGAGGTGGACTTCCTATCCACTTTGTCTCCCGCCCAATCGGAATCCGTGAAACCTTCAAGCTTGAAGTTTGCTCCTCTTGGGTACCATAAGCCAAAGTTTGGGGTATGAGCCAAATATCGAAAGATTCGCTTGACTGCCACAAAGTGACTTTCCTTTGGTGCGGCTTGAAAACGTGCACACATCCCCACACTCAACATGATATCCGGTCTAGATGCACAATGGTAAAGCAAGGAGCCAATCATGGAGCGATATATCTTTTGATCCACCGCTTTACCATTGGGATCGATGTCAAGTTGGCACTTGGTAGGCATTGGTGTAGAAGCCGGCTTGACATCACTTAGCTTGAATCTTTTAAGCATGTCTTGAGTGTATTTGGCTTGGTTGATGAAGGTTCCTTCTCTTCTTTGTTTGATGTCAAAACCAAGGAAGAACTTCAACTCTCCCATCGAAGACCTCTTAAACTTGGAGGTCATGAGAGCAGCAAATTCCTCATTGAAAGCTTTGTTAGGAGAATCAAAGATAATATCATCAACATATAGTTGGCATACAAACAACTCCCCGTTTACCTTCTTAGTAAAAAGAGTGGGATCGATTTGTCCTACTTCAAATCCACGATCTTGTAGCAACTCGGTAAGGTGGTCATACCACACACGTGGGGCTTGTTTAAGGCCATAGAGTGCCTTATCGAGTTGATACACATGATCCGGGAAGTAGGGGTCCTCGAACCCGGGGGTTTGCTTGACATAAACCAACTCATTAATAGGACCATTAAGAAAAGCACTTTTCACATCCATTTGTTGCAACTTAAAGTTGTGATGAGAAGCATAGGAAATCAACAAACGTATGGATTCAAGACGAGCAACGGGAGAAAAGGTTTCACCGTAGTCGATACCCTCGACTTGGGAGTAGCCTTGTGCTACCAATCTTGCCTTGTTGTGAATGATGTTCCCATGAGCATCTTGCTTGTTCTTGAAGATCCACTTGGTTCCAATGACATTGTGGTTCCCCGATGGCCTTGGCACCAATCTCCATACTTTGTTGTACTCGAAGTTGTTGAGTTCTTCGTGCATGGCATTGAGCCAATCCGAGTCTTCGAGCGCCTCATAGACCTTTTGGGGTTCAACACAAGAGACAAACGCGTGATGTTCACAATAGTTTGCTAATTGTCTACGAGTGCTTACCCCCTTTCTTAGGCTTCCAACCACATTTTCCATTAGATGGCCTTGGGTGGTGAGCTTGGAAGCAATCTTCGCGGCACGACGCTGTAATTCCTCCTCGGATGTTGAGGGAGGAGGGTTGACTTGATCATCTTGAGCGCCGTCTTGAGCTTGTTCTTGAGCTTGAACTTGCTCTTGATCTTGAGCTTGCTCTTGATCTTGAACTTGCTCGAGGGGGAGAACTTGACCTTGGGCATCATTTAGAGGTTCACCACCATCTTGAGGTTGATCTTGCCCTTGGTCTTGTTCACAAGGTTGAGGGCCTTCACTTTGTTCTTCGGAAGCGTGTGGGTCTTGATGAGGTGATGGCTCTACTTGAGTAGAGCATTGTCCTTCTCCTTCGGCCACAAGGGGTTCCTCAATGGGTAGAATTTGACCAATACCCAATCTTCTTATGGCTTGGGGAGGAATTTCATCACCTACATCACAAGTACCACTTTGCTCCACTTGGGAGTTGTTATTTTCGTCAAACTCCACGTTACGTCGCCCTCAATGAGTCCGTGGACTTGTTGAGAACACGGTAAGCATGAGAGTTTGTAGCATAACCAACAAATATGCCCTCATGAGCTCTAGCCTCAAATTTAGACAAACGAACACCTTTCTTGAGAATGAAACACTTACAACCGAACACCCGGAAGTACTTGAGGTTGGGCTTGTTGCCGGTGAGTAGCTCATAAGGAGTCTTGTTCAAGCCTTTGCGAAGATAGAGCCGATTGGATGCATGACATGTGGTGTTGATGGCTTCGGCCCAAAAGTTGTACGGAGACTTGAACTCCGCTATCATGGTTCTTGCCGCATCCATCAACGTCCGGTTCTTCCTCTCCGCAACACCATTTTGTTGAGGGGTATAAGGTGCCGCATATTGATGCTTGATCCCCTCATCACTAAGAAACTCATCCAAGGTGTAGTTCTTGAACTCAGTGTCGTTGTCACTTCTTATTGTCAAGATCTTTGCATCATGTTGACGTTGAGCTTCATTTGCAAAGTCGATGACGGTTTGTTGAGTCTCACTCTTCCTCTTGAAGAAGTATACCCAAGTGTACCTTGAATAATCATCCACAATCACCAAGCAATACTTTCTCCCTCCAAGACTATCAAAAGATGGAGGCCCGAAGAGATCCATGTGTAGGAGCTCCAAGGGTCTCTTCAAGTAGATGATGGTTGAAGGAGGGTGAGCCTTTTCATGAAGCTTTCCTTCGATACAAGAAGCATCGCAAGCACGATCTTTGGCAAAACTAACATTTGTTAGTCCATGAACATGGTCCCCTTGAGAAGACTTTGCAAAGATCTCATATTGACGTGGGCTAAACGGCGATGCCAAAGCCATCCCACGCCAACTTTAGCCACTAGGCATGTCGCGGTCTTAGTGGGTCGCCCAGAAGTTAATCACATAGAGACCGTTCTCTACATGCCCAACAAAGGCTACTTTAAGAGTCTTGCTCCACAAGAGGGCCACGGTATCAATATCAAAGAATGTAGCAAAGCCCATGAGTGCAAGTTGATGAACGGAAAGTAATTGAATGCAAGGGACTCAACAAGCATGACTTTCTCGATCATTAGATCATGAGAAATGACAACCTTGCCGAGACCCAATACCTTAGAATGTGATGCATCACCCCACTCGACATTGGTGGGCATAGATGGAATCTCTTGCACGCCCACCACCAAGTCCTTGCTCCGGTCATATGATTTGTTGCTCCACTATCGAGCAACCATGATCCCCACCGAAGCAAACACCTACACGAGATCAATGCTTGGTTTTAGGTACCCATTTAGTAATGGGTCCTTTGATGTTAGTAACAAGGGTCTTGGGAACCCAAATAGACCATTCAATGTACTCATAAGAAGAACCAACAAATCTAGCAAAAACATGTCCATCACTAGCACGGCACAACACATATGACAAAGTTAAAGTCATTTGGCTTTGTTTGAGGAAATGCTTTTGCCCTTTTGGACATCAACTCCTTCACTTTCTCCTTCTTCTTCTTAGGAGCACCCTCTCCCTCTTTCACAAACGCTTGTTTGAGAGGAGGAGGACGATTGGCCTTGTTGTTCTTCTTCTTCTTGCTCTTGGACTTGGGTGCAAACCCAATTCCTTCTTTGGCCACAACTTCCTTTTGATTGCTCAAAAGGTCGTTGAGGTTTTTCTCACCTTGAATGCAAGACACAAGGCCTTTCTCAAGTTGATCCTTCAACTTGGCATTTTCTCCACAAGATGCACATGCTCACAACATGGGTTAGTAGCACATGCATTATCAATTAATACCATATGAGGAAAGGTGGCCTTTTCCTTGATTAGCTTAACTTGGAGTTGAGCATGAGACTCTTTGAGGCTAGCATGAGTACCCTTCAAGACCTTGTGGGCCTTGTCAAGTATCTCAAACTCCTCTTTGAGTCTAGCATGATCAACCCCAAGTTTAGCCTTCTCGGAAGTTAGCACACAAGACATGACAAGAGCATGATCAAGATCTTTCTTTAACTTAGCATGGTCATCATTGTGTGACTCCTCAAGAGTCAAACGATGCACACGCTCTTCCTCAAGAGCATTAGAGAGATCCAATATCTCATCGGCATAGTCACGACTATGACCTTCCATCTTGGAGATGGTTTCTTCGTGAGCCTCGATCATGTCATTGGCCTCACCAAGTTGTTCCAAGAGAGCAACAAAGTGCTTCTTGGACTTTCCCTTGAGCTTACTCATAAAGGACTCAAATTCATTCACTTCCTCATTAGACTCAACATGTCCATCAATGCAATCCTCCAAGGAGGGATTAGTAATGATGGTGGTTGTGATGTTGGGGGTTACCTTGTTTGAAGCTTTAGCCATGAGGCATCTAGCAGTGATGTTTTCGTTGGGTGATTCGAAGAGAGACACCCGGGGAGTGGTAGCAATGGCAACGGATGCCATGGCCATTGCTTCTTCATTTTCATCATCATCGTCATCCTCTTGGTATTCTTCTTGAACCACCAACCCACGAGTGGGAGTCTTCTTGGCGAAGTTGTTCTTGTTGGGGAAGGACTTGGCTTTGTCTTTTCAAATGAACTTGCCACCATTGTCTTCCCGCTTCTCGTAAGGACAATCCGCAACGAAATGGCTCACATTTCCACAGTTGAAGCAAGTTCTAACTCGTTGCTTGCCCTTGACGCCACTTGAGTTGTTCTTGTTGAAGTTGGGTCTTGAACTCTTCTTGCTCCAAAATTGTCTTGAAGCAAGGGCCATGTGCTCATGGTAGTCAAACTTGGTGTCTTCGGGGTTGCTTTCCTCATGTTCCACTTCTTCCTCTTCTTCCATAGTAACCTTGGCCTTCAAAGCAAGGTTAGGCTTCTTTGCTCTTTGAGAACGGAGCACCGCATTGTCGGCGGTCTTGTCCAAGATGCTCATTGCAACGAACTCATCCAACACTTCACTTGAGGTCATGGGTGGAAGTCCGTCGTTGACGAATGACGGAGGACATGGCCTTGTTGTAGGCATCATGGCCTTGAGGAACTTCCGCTTGATCCAATTTTCATCCGTGTCCTTGCTTCCATGATCTCGGTGCGACCATGAGTTTGGTCACTCTTCAAAGAGCTCACGAGGTTCTTCATCTTCTTTCATTGCAAACTCATCGGCTTCATCTTGCACCACTTCATAGTTGGAGCGTTGAATGCTAGCACTTCCACAATAGAGACCCTCGACACATTTCCATGCTTCTTTAGCCATGACATGGGGTCGAAGGTGAGGGAGATCTTCGGGAAGGATTGCATCTTGGATGATGAAGAGAGCACTCTCATTGAATTGATTGTCCACGGCTTCTCGAGGGGTGAAGTTGCTTGGGTCATGAGGATAAAAACCTTCTTTAATGATTCTCCAAAGGTTAGTGTTCACATGTTTCAAATGACGCTTAAAGTGATAGACCCAAGAATCAAAATCTTCATGTTTCTCATATTTAGGAGGAGGACCGGCATGATTCAAATGCGTGGAGGGAATTGGCCCTCCATAAACCGGGGGTTCCACATGGGCAAAGATGCTGGTACCATTTCTACCACTAATAGAAGTACTCTTATCAATGTTAGCTTCCCTCTTGTCGGAGGGAGCATCCGTCACCTTGTTGGCGGGATCACCCACTTTCATCGGCGAGGTAGATTGTTTAAGTCCTTCTAGGAATTCCTTAAACATGTCCTTAACCTCGGTCGTCATGGAGGTTTTCAATGTTTCCAAAGCAACATTGAATTCCTCACGTGAGATCGAGTTACCCCATCTCCCGTAGATGAGATCTGATTCGCACCGGAGTGCTCTCCCACCTCATCTATGACATCAACCATACTCTTTGGACGGTAAAGTCCTTAAAAACAGACGAGGCTCTGATACCAATTGAAAGGATCGATATGGTAGACTAGAGGGGGGGTGAATAGGCAACTACCAATTTTTAAGCTTTTCTTTACCAAATTAAACTTTGCAACAAAATAGGTTGTCTAGATGTGCAACTAAATGAGCAACCTATATGATGCAGTAACAACTAGCACACAAGCAAGCAAATGATGTAAAACAAGTAGGCTTGCAAAAGTAAAGGCACGAAATAACCAAGAGTGGAGCCGGTGGAGACGAGGATGTGTTACCGGAGTTCCTTCCTTTTAAAGGGAAGTACGTCTCCGTTAGAGCGGTGTGGAGGCACAATGCTCCCCAAGAAGCCACTAGGGCCACCGTATTCTCCTCACGCCCTCACACAATGCAAGATGCCGTGATTCCACTATTGGTGCCCTTGAAGGCGGCGACCGAACCTTTACAAGCAAGGTTGGCCAATCTCCACAACAATCGGAGGCTCCCAACAACAACAACAACAACACCACGAAGCTTCACCACAATGGAGTATGGCTTCGAGGTGACCTCAACCGTCTAGGGTGCTCAACACCCAAGAGTAACAAGATCCGCAAGGGATAAGTGGGGGGATCAAATTTCTCTTGGTGGAAGTGTAGATCTGGGCCTTCTCAACCAATCCTGAGCAAATCAACAAGTTTGATTGGCTAGGGAGAGAGATCGGGCGAAAATGGAGCTTTGAGCAACAATGGAGCTTTGGGGGAAAGAGGTCGGTCAACTTGGAGGAAGAATACACCTTTATATAGTGAGGGAACACATGCAACCGTTACCTCACTGAGCAGCCCCGCACAGAGCGGTACTACCGCTGGGGCAGGGCTGTACTACCGCTGAGAGCGGTACTACCGCTCCCTACTCAGCGGTACTACCGTGCGGGAGAGGAAGCTAGGACACTGGCCCCAGAGCGGTACTACCGCGGGAGTAGGAGCGGTACTACTGCTCGGAGCAGTACTACCGCTTCTACTACCGCTTTTGGTGCCGCAAAACACGACACGAGAAAGCACCGTCTCGAATCGAGGCGGTAGTAGCGCGGTACAGCTGCGGTATTATGGCCGAAGCCCGCGAGCGGTACTACCGCTCTACGGAGCGGTACTACCGCTGGAAGCGGTACTAGCGCTGGAGTGCTTCGGCGGTACTACCGCTGGAGATCGCGGTACTACCGCTGGCACAGGGCGAAGCAGGTACGGAAGAGAAGTTGCGGCTCCAGAGTTGCGAAAGGAAGACGACGGGTGTGATAAGGATGTGTACGTGTTGATTCCACCCTAGTCTTACCAAAGCGGATCCCCTCTTAATAGTACGGTGACTCCTACGAAACTAGTCCACCAACAACGAACCGAAGGAGCTATACCGTCTTGAATAAAACACCGAGGGGAGGAAATCGTCTCGTGCCAATGGATGATTCTCTGAAAGAACTTAACGCACACGATTAGTCCGCAAAAGCATTGTCATCAATCACCAAAACCACTAGGTGATAATTATGCCCTTACAAACTCTTTTGCAAACAAAAGCGTTCAAGTGTTCAGCTTGCATCCAAAACTTCATGAAGAAATAACACTTATTGTGCTGTGCAAAAAATGATCTTTAGGAATTATTTTTTAGTATCAATTTTGTTTATTTTTTAAAGACTACCATGAATGTAACTCGGTATGACTTGGACGGGGGCGGAGGAGATGGCGTGGAGAAGGGGGTCGTGGTGGTGGTTGGCAATGCAGCCTGAGAGAAGGCATGAGAGGCTTTGAGGACAGACGGTGCCGAGAGCAGCGACCTCTCCAGATCCTTCTTATTTTTTCCTGAGATGGCTAGATGAAGTGAGAGGGAGAGATGGCTGAACGTGAGAGGTAGGGGGTTATCTACAAACAAGGTGTGGAGTGCGGGGGTCTTTGCAAAACTGGCATAGTTTGTCTCAGATCCGTTGGATGTAAATTGAACGGTTGTAAATGAAGGATGACAGGCACACCATCATCACCAACTCAGCTTTTTATAAGAGTAGAGATTAGTATTGTGGTACTAACTCTCCATATTTAAATAGTACTAACTCATATGGTCGCAGTACTGAAAACTAGTACTTTGGTAGAGGAACAACAATTGTTACTGGCTAAATAGTCTACTAAAATTCCATTGTAACAATAATCAAAACTATTACAATCGATTGATCGGATGTTTCTCTCTGATTTGAAGATTAATAATTCTTTAGAAAACAAGCCTTTTATGTAAATATTAAGTCCAACAGTCATATCAACTGAGATCGGGAACGATGAATTGGCGGACGCGTGGTAGCTAAGGATATTAATTTTGCACTTTGATTATAAAATTTAGGTACTTTTGTCCTTATGGTCAGGAGCTAGCATATCTCTTTTCAAAATGGATCAATGAAGCCATTATATATTTGGGAAGTGTCGGGAGCTAGCCATCATCAATCCCTCCCTTGGGCCTTGTTGGTTTGCCACTGCTTGTAACAACACGAAAGTAAGTACTCAGTGGAGGAAAAAGAGAGGGTAAGCCATAAAAGGAGGAAATAAAATGAATAACTCTTAGATACTAGTACTGTAGTACATCCCAGCAACATTCAAATGGAGGAGAAATATCTAGTGAAGTGTAGTAATCAACTAATCATAAATCTGTTAGTGAGGGGATAGGAGGCGTCGGGAAGAAATATATGTATGTGTGCAGAGTTAGGCAACCGGGTACGCCCGTGGTTCATTGAGAGCTAAGCTTCAACATTCCTATTTGATGAGTAACTTGAGAAACCGCCTCTGCTACATTGGACGAGAATCCTCTGAGATCTGCAACACCGAGTACATGTCCTTCCACCAGTTTCCTATTCATGGAGTCAACTGGAGGCAGTTTCACTAGGTAACCATTCTCCTCACAGGTGGCGGCCGAAGTTTGCAGTTGCAGGAAGCAATGTAGACGTTGCTCAACATTGGGAGATTTAATTTGATGTGTGGCAATAGCGACCCAGCACCGCTCTCAGGACATGTCTCTCCCTCGGTCGATGCTTGTGTCTCAAGGTCATGCACGTTTCATACTGCAGCCCAAGACGCTGTAGTAGACCGGAGAAAGATGATACATCTGAAGCTGTTGTTTTCCAGAAGGGTGGTCGCCTACGGAGCTGTTCGGCAGTCCTCCAGCTCCCTGAAATCTGAGAATCTGTGGAGCTACCTTTTCCCCACTCTGTTATTTTTAGCTACAGCTCCACCAACTCTTGGAGCGGACTTGGGGAGCGGGAGAGTCTCCGAACAGGCCCTAAGTCTCGCCCATGGGTGCAGAAGTAACGTGATTTAAACTACCAAATTATGAAACTAACATCAATTTGAGAACTCCACTCAAATGCCCATCGTCCATTTTTTTCTGAATCTAAGGAGTTTGTTTGATTCATGTGTGTATGCAATAGGCAGAGATGACAAATGTGTTGCTCATGACTTGTCTGCCTAGCGATTCAGGTGTACCTATTTTCTAGTGAGGCGATTTTGCCCAACAACATGCGTGGGATGTTTGTTAATGATTGTATGAACTATAAACATGCACACTGAATCTATGGTGTTTTGTATTTTGAGTGTTTCCTTTGCGCCAATTTGGCCAATAAGGCAAGGTCCACGGTTCGAGTTGAATTATGTGAGCTTCATGGCATTATAAAACCACTACTCTTGTCTTGGCCTGCAAAAAAGGACATCACGCGGTGTTGGTTGTCTAAACTCTCTAATGTCACAGGCGAACACTTTATTTTATTTTTCCTTTTGATTCTCTTTTTTGTAAATGTCCCACACTTTTCACTTCCCCTACCTTAATGAAATTTACAGAGCACCTGCCTTTGTTAAAATAATATAAAGGGCAACTGGATCTTTTTGTGGGGAAAAAGGCAATTGTGTCAATTTAGCTAGACATAGGTTATTTGCAGTTGATTGTCAAATTGTTTCAGTTTACTTATCTACACTTTCCAATGATTGATCATAATTATGTATATTGCTTGGTCAAAATGGTGTTGTAAAAAAAGATGAACCACCTAGAGGACAAACCTCCATGATGCTAAGGTATAATCATCCAAAACTGGGTTCATTCGATTAAGTTATGTTCATGACTATATTCTCATTCATCTATATTTCGAGCAGGAATAGAGCTTAGGTACATCCGTTGGGCAAGTTGGTGTCTTGTGGCCCCCTTGACTCGGTCCGTAAGAAAAGACGAGTCGATGAATTGAATCAACTATAAGATGGACACTGACTTAATCAAGAAACTGGTTTTACTCAAATCATTTATGTTTTTGTAACTAAAAGTGTCCACATGTTTTCAAAAATATTCATGCAATTAAGATTTTTTAATTAATTTTAAGGCAAATTTTAACATCCTCCCTCTTACCCTCTCCTTTTACACATGAGGTAAGAAGGTAATAGTTAATCAGACCACTAATTAATGAGATCAATGGCTCAGATATATTATATACTCTTACCTCTCATGTGAACAGAGGAGATAAGAGGGAGCATGTTAAAACTGCTCAATTTTTTAAAGTGCTCACACGATTTTTTTAAATAATTTTATTTTTGTAAAAGAAAAGAGAGAGAGAAAAGGAATAAACATACAAAACTGAAAAAGGGAAAGGAGAAAACTAAAGAAAAACATCGAAAGCCTGACAAAAAACTAAGCAAATGAATTCATACCAAATGGGATCCTAAAAAATGCAAATTGGGACAACCCACTTCGGCATCCTAAAGTCGATTCTGTGACTATACACCAAACTTTTCCTTGGCACACACCCGCAGACAATCGATTGGTGACTTGTTGCGGTAAACTGTTGTTCCGGTATGCTCTCTGCTACAACAGTACCTGTATCAAACAACACAAGGTCAATTTATAAACTTTATGATGCATAACCTCTCAATGATCTCAAACATCAAATCTCTTCAAAACTTCCAACCATCGAACAAACATTTAGCTAAAAGAATGTATATTGATCCATGCTCATGCAGAAGTTCAAAAGATATTTTGTAAACCATGGCTGATAATGCTTGTTAGATTTACCTGGTGTCATGTACTCTATGCTGCTAACTAACAACATTGGAAGGCTATCCAAACATGTTGTTGTGAGCTCTGTTATCTTAATTAAAACTGTGGGAGGCTACTTGATGAAAGAACTAGTACTCGAGCCATACAAAGCGTTCTCCCAGAATCTGGGAACCAAGCAAATATAGGTGTTCATTGTCCATTCGTGATTATTTCCCCTTAGCCACGTGAGGCTAGAAAATTATACACCTACCAAGTTTCACAAATACCTTATGTGTGGCACCGGCTACAAAATACCAATAATCTGCATATACTTCTTTCTTCTAATGTTTGCCTAGAAAGAATGTTAAACATATGCTAATCTTGTTAGCTAGAGGCATTTAGAATTCCAAATTTTGAACAACTAAACTCGTGTCACTGACAGCTAAGTAATTACTCCACTCCAAATTAACACTAACAGATATAATGTTTTTTATAGAATGGACTATGCAACCAATAAAGCTCGTGGCTGTTACTCGACATTTATCTATTCAAGATTAAGAAGATGGAAAAAATATATGAACACCAAAGCCCATTTCTCAAGGAAAGGGAAAGAAAAACATAATCCATTGGTCCATAATGAAGAACTGAAAGCGAGATACAAAGAAGTATCTGCATAGAAAACTGAACATATACATCAGTTATTTGTGGCACATTACCATAGGACAAAAAAGGAGTTTCTAGCTTTTATAGGCCCAAAGAAATGTGGCGGTCAGTACCAGCTACAGACCCATCAATAGAAAATAGCAGCAAGCATGTTCACTAAACACCATGGAGCAACATCCATCCAGAGAGCAAAATTAGATTAACCAATTTTCATAGGAAACACATGGAACTATTATATGTCATATCATCTTTATACATTGAAGTTATATTTGTCATTCACGTAATAAAATATGAGTTCAATGGCAATGGAGCTTAAGAGGAAGGGGGCATATAGTTCAAAGTTCAATGGCAAGGCATTGTTTATTAGCAGCTGCAACTCCCTTTCCGGAGAACAACTATTTCATTTATCGGACAATGGAAAAAGCAACAGCTAGATGATAATAGAAAATAGTGTGATCATTAGATAGAAAAATAGAAATTTATCTTCGCAAAAAAAATAGATCGAAATTTACCTTTTTCATTTATAATGCTCTTTGCTTTAGCCCAGAAACCCATTGTTTACTTCGCCTCAGGATTCCATTCAGAAATCTCTCTTTCAAGGGATCGTCAAATCAGCCATAAGCTATTGAGAAAAAGGGTTTACCCCCGCTTTGTATTCCAAAGCAACCAACCGATACATCCAAAGATAGGCGCTGGGGCGGAAGCAGCACAATCACACCCAAAAGAAATGAAAGAGAAACAACAAGAGAAAAGAATGTCGACAACGGCAGATCGACGGAAATGAAGAAGCTTCACGACCACTGCGCCCACCAAAGATCTCCCACCAAGCTCCAAGGCTCTGAAGCACTGGTACCAATCAGCACCTCCAAGAAGGACCGCGACGAAGACGACGCTGCTACCAAGGGTTTCCCCCGGTACATGATGAGGCGAGAGGAAGGGTCGCCCCCGACGCCCTCCAGGAAGGTTCGGTGGCACCCACCGGCGTCGCCGCGTCGGTGTCGGACAGGCCGACAGGGGTTTACCCAAAAACTTTGATTATCTCATCAAAGCGTACATTCCAACTCCGAGATGCTTACTCCAGTCCTTAGAAGGATTGCTGGAGCTTTGCATACTTGTTAGCATCTTTTAGGATTGACAAAAACCTTCTGGTTGTATCACATGCAACCTTTCCTCAAGAAAAATTTCGAGGAAACAATGTTTTGACATCCTATCTGCAAGATTTCATAAATAATGCAGTAACTGCTAATAAGATTCCAACAGACTCCTAGCATCACTACGAGGGAGAAAGTCTCATCTTAGTCAACTCCTTGAACTTGTCGGAAACATCTTAGCGACAAGCTGAGCTTTCTTAATGGTGACACTTACCATCATTGTCTGTCTTCCCTCTTTAAAATCCATCCGTACCCAATAGCCTTACGACCATCAAGTAGTTCTTCCAAAGTCTACACTTTGTTTTCATACATGGATCCTCTCTCGGATTTTATGGCCTCGAGCCATTTGCCGAAATCCGGGCCCACCATCGCTTCTCCATAGCTCGTAGGTTTATTGTTGTCTAGCAACATGACCTCCTTAGACAGGATTACGTACCACTCTGAAGCAGTACACATCCTTGTCGACCTACGAGGTTTGGTAGTGACTTGATCCAAAGTTTCATGATCACTATCATAAGCTTCCACTTCAATTGGTGTAAGCGCCATAGGAACAACTTCCTGTGCCCTGCTACACACTAGTTGAAGTGACGGTTCAATAACCTTATCAAGTCTCCACCATCCTCCCACTCAATTTTTTGAGACAAACTTTTCCTCGAGTAAGGACCCAATTCAAGAAACAATCCCTATTGCTTTCGGATCTGAATTAGGAGGTATACGCAACTGTTTTGGGTGTCCTATGAAGATGCATTTTATCCGCTTTGGGTTCGAGCTTATCAACCTGAAACTTTTTCACATAAGCGTCACAGCCCCAAACTTTTAAGAAACGACAACTTAGGTTTCTCCAAACCATAGTTCAAATGGTGTCATCTCAACGGAATTACATGGTGCCCTATTAAGGTGAGTGCGGTTGTCTCTAATGCCTAACCCATGAACGATAGTGGTAATTCGATAAGAGACATCATGGTACGCACCATATCCAATAGGGTGCAACTTATGATGTTCGGACACACCATCACACTATGGTGTTCTAGGCGGTATTAATTGTGAAACAATTTCCACAATGTCTTAATTGCGTGCCAAAGCTCGTAACTCACGTACTCATCTCTATGATCATATCATAGACATTTTATCCTCTTGTCACAATGATCTTCAACTTCACTCTGAAATTACTTGAACCATTCAATGATTCAGACTTGTGTTTCATCAAGTAAATATACTCAGTATCTACTCAAATCATCCATGAAGTAAGAACATAACGATATCCACTGCGTGCCTCAGCACTCATTGGACTGCACACATCAAAATGTATTACTTCCAACAAGTTGCTTTCTTGTTCCATTTTACTGAAAACGAGGCTTTCAGTCATCTTGCCCATGTGGTATGATTTGCATGTCTCAAGTGATTCAAAATCAAGTGAGTCCAAACGGTCCATTTGCATGGAGTTTCTTCATGCATATACACCAATAGACATGGTTCGCATGTCTTAAACTTTTCAAAAACAAGTGAGTCCAAAGATCCATCAACATGGAGCTTCTTCATGCGTTTTATACCAATATGACTTACATGGCAGTGCCACAAGTAGGTGGTACTATCATTACTATCTTATATCTTTTGGCATGAACATGTGTACCACTACGATCGAGATTCAATAAACCATTCATTTCAGGTGCAAGACCATTGAAGGTATTATTCAAATAAACAGAGTAACCATTATTCTCCTTAAATGAATAACCGTGTTGAGATAGGCATAATCCAATCATGTCTATGCTCAACGCAAACACCAAATAACAATTATTTAGGTTTAACACCAATCTCGATGGTAGAGGGAGCATGCGATGCTTGATCACATCAACCTTGGAAACACTTCCAACACATATCGTCAGCTCACCTTTAGCTAGTCTCCGTTTATTCCGCAGCTTTTATTTCGAGCTACTAACACTTAGCAACCGAACCGGTATCTAATACCCTGGTGCTACTAGGAGTACTAGTAAAGTACACATTAACATAATGTATATCCAATATACTTCTATCGACCTTGCCAGCCTTCTCATCTACCAAGTATCTAGGGTAATTCTGCTCTAGTGACTGTTCCCCTTATTACAGAAGCACTTAGTCTCGGGTTTGGGTTCGACCTTGGGTTTCTTCAATAGAGCATGATCTGATTTGCCGTTTCATGAAGTATCCCTTCTTTCCCTTGCCCTTCTTGAAACTAGTGGTTTCACTAACCATCAGCAATTGATGCTCCTTCTTGATTTCTACTTTCGCGGTGTCAAACATCGTGAACATATCAAGGATCATCATATCTATCCCTGATATGTTATAGTTCATCACGAAGCTCTAGTAGCTTGGTGGCAATGACTTTGGAGAAACATCACTATCTCATCTGGAAGAGCAACTCCCACTCGATTCAAGTGATTTTTGTACTCAGACAATCTGAGCACAAGCTCAACGATTGAGCTTTTCTCCCTTAGTTTGCTGGCTAAGAAAATCGTCGTTCTTATACCTCTTGACGTGGGCACGAGCCTGAAATCCCAATTTTAGCACTCGAAACATCTCATATGTTCCGCGACGTTTCGAAATCATCTTCGGTGCCTCAATTCTAAACCGTTTAACATTACTAAACTATCACGTAGTTATCAAAATGTGTATGTCAGATGTTCGCAACATCCACAGACGACGTTCGAGGTCCAGCACACTGAGTGGTGCATTAAGGACATAAGCCTTCTTCGAAGCAACGAGGACAATCCTCAGTTTATGGACTTAGTCCGCATAATCGCTACTATCAACTTTCAACTGAATTTTCTCTAGGAACATATCTAAACAGTAGAACTAAAGCGCGAGCTTACGACATAATTTGCAAAGATCTTTTGACTATGTTCAGGATAATTGAGTTCATCTTATGAACTCCCACTCAGATAGACATCCCTATAGTCATCTAAGCGATTACATGATCCGAGTTAACTAGGCTGTGTCCGATCATCACGTGAGACGGACTAGTCAACGTCGGTGAACATCTTCATGTTGATCGTATCTTCTATACGACTCATGCTCAACCTTTCGGTCTTCCGTGTTCCGAGGCCATGTCTGTACATGCTAGGCTCGTCAAGTCAACATAAGTGTTTCGTGTGTGTAAATCTGGCTTACACCCGTTGTATGTGAACGTTAGAATCTATCACACCCGATCATCACGTGGTGCTTCGAAACAACGAACTTTCGCAACGGTGCATAGTTAGGGGGAACACTTTCTTGACATTTTAATGAGGGATCATCTTATTTACTACCGTCGTTCTAAGCAAATAAGATGCATAAACATGATAAAGATCACATGCAATCAAAAGGTGACATGATATGGCCAATATCATTTTGCTCCTTTTGATCTCCATCTTCGGGGCTCCATGATCATCATCGTCACCGGCATGACACCATGATCTCCATCATCGTGTCTCCATGAAGTTGTCTCGCCAACTATTACTTCTACTACTATGGCTAACGGTTTAGCAATGAAGTAAAGTAATTACATGGCGTTGTTCATTGACACGCAGGTCATACAATAAATTAAGACAACTCCTATGGCTCCTGCCGGTTGTCATACTCATTGACATGCAAGTCGTGATTCCTATTACAAGAACATGATCAATCTCATCCATCACATATCATTCATCACATTCTTTTGGCCATATCACATCACATAGCATACCCTGCAAAAACAAGTTAGACGTCCTCTAATTGTTGTTTGCATGTTTTATGTGGCTGCTATGGGTTTCTAGCAAGAACGTTTCTTACCTACGCAAAAAGCACAATGTGATATGTCAATTGCTATTTACCCTTCATAAGGACCCTTTTCATCGAATCCGATCCGACTAAAGTGGGAGAGAGTGGCACCCGCTAGCCACCTTATGCAACAAGTGCATGTCAGTCGGTGGAACCTGTCTCACGTAAGCGTACGTGTAAGGTCGGTCCGGGCCACTTCATCCCACGATGCCACCGAATCAAGATAAGACTAGTAATGGCAAGTAAATTGACAATATCGACGCCCACAACTGCTTTGTGTTCTACTCATGCATAGAAACTACGCATAGACCTAGCTCATGATGCCACTGTTGGGGAACGTAGCAGAAATTCAAAATTTTCTACGCATCACCAAGGTCAATCTATGGAGTAATCTAGCAACGAGGAAAAGGAGAGTGCATCTACATACCCTTGTAGATCGCTAAGCGGAAGCGTTCAAGTGAGCGGGGTTGATGGAGTCGTGCTGCGTCGTGATTCAAATCACCGATGATCCTAGTGCGAGCAGACGGCACCTCGCGTTCAACACACATGCAGCCGGTGGCGTCTCCCATGCCTTGATCCAGCAAGGAGAGGAGAGATTGGGAAGACTCCGTCCAGCAGCAAAGACGACGGCGTGGTGGTGGTGGAGGCGTGGCAATCTGCAGGCTTCGCCAAGCACCGCGGGAGAGGAGGAGTACTTGGGAGAGGGGGAGGGCTGCGCTAGAACTTGGGTGCGGCTGCCCTCCCAACCCCCACATATATATAGGGGCAAGGGAGAGGCGGCCCCTCGGATCGATCCGAGGAGGCGGCGGCGGGGGGTTGCCTTGCCCCCAAGGCAGGCGCGCCTTTAGGGTTCCCCAAACCCTAGGCGCCTTGGGCCTGGTGGGGTGCACCAGCCACACCGGGCTGGTCCTCCCACACTTGGCCCATGCAGCCCTCTGGGGCCGGTGGCCCCACCTGGTGGACCCCCGGGACCCTCCCGGTGGTCCCGGTATGTTACCGATAGCACCTGAAACTTTTTCGGTGACAAAAATAGGACTTCCCATATATAAATCTTTATCTCCGGACCATTCCGGAACTCCTCGTGACGTCCGGGATCTCATCCTGGACTCCGAACAACATTCAGTAACCACATACAAACTTCCTTTATAACCCTAGTGTCATCGAACCTTAAGTGTGTAGACCCTACGGGTTCGGGAGACACATAGACATGACCGAGACAACTCTTCGGCCAATAACCAACAGCGGGATCTGGATACCCATGTTGGCTCCCACATGTTCCACGATGATCTCATCGGATGAACCATGATGTCGAGGATTTAATCAATCCCGTATTCAATTCCCTTTGTCTGGCAGTATAGTACTTGCCCAAGATTCGATCGTCGGTATCTCGATACCTTGTTCAATCTCGTTACCGGCAAGTCTCTTTACTCGTTCCGTAACACATCATCCCGTGATCAATCCCTTGGTCACATTGTGCACATTATGATGATGTCCTACCGAGTGGGCCAGAGATACCTCTCCGTCTGCGGAGTGACAAATCCATCTCGATTCGTGCCAACCCAAGACACTTTCGGAGATACCCGTAGTGCACCTTTATAGCCACCCGAGCCACGTTGTGGCGTTTGGTACACCCAAAGCATTCCTACGGTATCCGGGAGTTGCACAATCTCATGGTCTAAGGAAATGATACTTGATATTAGAAAAGCTTTAGCATACGAACTACACGATCTTTGTGCTAGGCTTAGGATTGGGTCTTGTCCATCACATCAATCTCCTAATGATGTGATCCCGTTATCAACGACATCCAATGTCCATGGTCAAGAAACCGTAACCATATATTGATCAATGAGCTAGTCAACTAGAGGCTTGCTAGGGACATGGTGTTGTCTATGTACCCACACATGTATCCGAGTTTCCTATCAATACAATTATAGCATAGATAATAAACGATTAATATGAACAAGGAAATATAATAATAATAACTAATTTATTTTTGCCTCTAGGGCATATTACCAACATACACATATACCCATGCATATGTAGTGTAGATCCTTGCTTGCGAGTACTTTGGATGAGTACTCACGGTTATTTTGCTCCCTCTTTTCCCCCTGGTCCTCTTCTTCCCGGACGTCGCAACCAGATGTTGGAGCCCAGGAGCCAGACTCCACCGTCGATGACGACCCCTACTACACCGAGGGTGCCTACTACTACGTTTAGGCCACGGACGACCAAGACTAGTTTAGGAGGATCCCAGGCAAGAGGCTTGCGCCTCTTTCGATCTGTATCCCAGTTTGTGCTAGCCACACTTGTTTAACTTATGTCTATACTCAGATATTGTTGCTTCCACTGACTCGTTTATGTTCGAGCACTTGTATTCGAGCCCTCAAGGCCCCTGGCTTATATGATGCTTGTATGACTTATTTTATTTTTAGAGTTGTGTTGTGATATCTTCCCGTGAGTCCCTGATCTTGATCGTACACATTTGTGTGCATTATTAGTGTACGATTGAATCGGGGGCGTCACACTGACGGAGCAAGGCCTCCATCTACGCTCGATCTTGCAGCCAATCCTCCAGATCCGGTGCTGCGCAGGACAGGTGGTCGGTGACGCCAAAATGCCTTGGCACGTGCCCATACAGACCTTCGAAAGGAGACGTCCCTAAGGCGGAGTGAGATGAGGTGTTGTACCAGAACTTAGCTAGAGCAAGCCATTAGGACCACTTGGTTGGGCAAGCATGGACAAAACACCTCAAGTAGGTCTCCAAGCACTGGTTGACTCATTCTGATTGTCCATTCGTCTGCGGGTAGCGAGCCGTGCTCATGCGAAGTTTAGTGTGAGTCAACCAAAACATCTCCTTCCATATGATGCTTGTGGCCGACTGTGGCAACCATTCAACAAAATCCATGGTGATGACCTCCCAAGCTTGTTTGGGCGCGGACAAGGGTTCCAGGAGCTGAGGGTACCGAACCCGCTCGGGCTTGGCTTGCTTGCAAGTTTGGCACTCCTCAACGAATAGCCTGACATGTTGCTTCACCCCTGGCCAAGTGAACAGTCTTCATACCTGCTGATAGGTGACATTGAAACCGGAGTGCCCTCCAATGGCACTCGCATGCAGTGCTGACAAAATCTACTTTTGGAGGGCCACATTGTTACCCAACCAGACTCGTCCATGCTGCTTGATGATGCCAGAGTCCAGGTTGAAGCGATCCTTGTTGGTCGTCCCTGTAGCTAGGCAAGTCATCCACTTTTGCGCCATAGGATCTTCACTGTATCCTTGCTAAAATGAGTCCAACTAGGCTAGTACCGCTACTATGATGGATGTGAGGTCTCCTTGTGGGGTTCCAGGGCATCTGGATAACGCATCGGCCACACGGTTGTCCACACCACGCTTGTAGACAATGTGATAGCGCAGGCCGAGTAGCTTGGACATTATCTTCTGCTGCCACGGGGTCGCCAACCATTGGTCCTCAAGGTGAACTAAGCTCCGCTGATCAGTATGAATGAGAAACTTGTCGTTACTGTCGCCAATGTTCGACTGCCAAGAGAACTGCGAGCCCTTCCTTCTCATATGTGGACAAGGCGCTGTTACGGGAGCCCAAAGACTTGCTCAAGAAGGCCACCGGGTGTTTTCCTTGCCTCAGTACTACGCCAATGCCTTTGTCCGAAGCATCAGTTTCCAGCTCGAATTGAACATTGAAATCCGGCAGTGCCAAAACTGGCGCAGCGATCGGCGCTCTTTTGAGTTCCTGGAAAGCTGCTTCCTCCAACTTTGTCCAGTGAAACACTGTATTTTTCTTGAGCAGGTCTGTTAGTGGGCGGCTGGTGATGCAAAAGTTCCTCACAAACTTGCGGTAATACCCCGCGAGACCTAGGAAGCCATGCACCTCCTTGACCGTGGATGGCGTTGGCCACTTTGCCACTTTGGAAATGTTCTTATTGTCGGTGTGTACGTCATCCCTGTCATGGAAATATCACGTCAGATGTCCTAACGGAAGGACTTAGTCGTGGAGCCACCGCAACGAGATTAGCTTGAAGGGGTTAAAACAGATAATGGACACGAGAGTTTTATACTAGTTCGGCCCCTTACGATGAAGGTAAAAGCCTACGTCTAATTGTGATGGAATTGATTGGGTTTCGATGACCAGGGAGCAAATACGCTTTGCCTAAGTCTCGAGTTGTTGTCTCTTGTCCCTGAACCACCATCGGGTCGTCCCTTTATATACACAGGTTGACGCCCGGCCGGTTTACAGAGTCCCGAGGCCGACTCATACAAGTGTCTGGCTCGGTCTCTCCCTTTTCCTAACTTACAATACAAGTTATACAATTATGGCGGTTTACCATTATGGGCTCTAATCCGCCTTTGGGCTCTGGGCCTCTAAGCTTTATCAGTACAGCGCCATCTTCTTTGTCTTCATGGGCTTCAGTATAGTTGAGCATGAACCGGCCCCTCCTGGGTGGTTTACACTCAGTAGTTATATCCTCAACATTAAGCCCCAGATTGATTTGAACCTGTTCATGTCAATCTTTAATACTTAGAAAAATTCCGTGAACATCTTCTTACGTTTCTCGTAAACCGCCTACATGTCTTCTCCCTGTAAACTTTGGTAAACCGCCATGACGTCATCTTCTGAACACTGCAGTGAATTGTCATGACATCATCTCTGTATAAAAACATAATAAAGATTCCCTTCATTTAATTAATTCCCGAAGATCGAGGCGACAGCTGTGCCCCCTCTTGCCGCTTCAGGCTCCTCGATTTTCGCGCCTGCCGCTTATCCCCTTGCCTTTATAAATAAGACCGGGGGTCCTTCCATTTTCCACCTTTGCCTCTTCGCATCGTCTTCCTCCTTGCGACCCCGAAGAACTCAAGCATCACCGCCGCCGTCGACCCTTCACTCTGCACCGACTAGGCCGCTGCATCAACCTGTTTGTACCAGAGATCTTGCGACACTCATCTGCCGTTGCGTGGCCCTGGTAAATATTCCCTTCCTTCACTTATTAAATCTGCATTAGGATTTCAAAGTTTCTTCAGTGTTCGTCAGTGTTCATCAGCGCTTATCTGCTTTTCCTTTAGCATCTTACTGAATCTAGCTAGGCCTGACAGTTTCCTTTTGCGGCTGGATCCGTAGTTTTAATCTGTCGTACTACGGCATCTTGCTATTCCTGGATAGATCCCATCTGGACCTTCTCTGTTCCGCTTGACGCCATTGTAGGGCTCAGAAAATTTTCTTTACTGAACCATGGTAGATCCAAAATTATATCACCATTTTGTGAAACCTGTTTCTGCAACACTTAGTAGATTTCAGATCTGCTTCTTCCGTTAAAGGCGGTTTAATCTTTAGTAGTTGATAATCCGCCAGATACCATTAGCCCTCACTTAAACCGCCATCTTGACTTGAGTAGCAGTATCCGGTTTAACTTACATATATGCCCTGATTAAATTCCCCAGTTTAACACCGGTTAGTGCATATCAACCTTGAATCGTAAACCGACCTTCACACTTCTTTTACAATTTGTCTTCCAAAATGACCAAGCAATTCGCCGCTTTCAACTGGGTTCCTTCCCGGATCACAGAAACGCAACTCAATGGATATGTTCTAACTGGTGCTTTGGCCAAGAAAAATGTCCTTCATTGGCGAGTCCCTGGCCCTGAATGCCCTCCTGAACCTCAAGATGGAGAAGTGATTGTGTTCATGCAGCATCTAGACCGGGGGTTTAGCCCTCCCGGATCAAAGTTTTTTCGGGATGTACTTGCTAGCTTCCAACTCCATCCTCAAGACATTGGACCAAACTCTATGTCCAACATATGCAATTTCCAAGTGTTCTGTGAAGTTTACCTTCAAGAAGAACCAATTGCTGAGCTCTTCCGGGATTTCTTCCACTTAAACCGCCGAACTGAATTCTCTAATGGCCCCAATACTGAACTCGGCGGAGTGTCGATTCCAAAGAGGAAAGAAGTCGATTTTCCTCATGCCAAACATCACAGCCATCCTAAAGACTGGAATCAAACATGGTTCTATTGTCAGAACACCGCTCCTGCTGATGAAAACCCTCTGCCGGGTTACCGTGCTCACCAGCTCAGCAATGGCCATCCACTGCCTCAAAGGCTCACTGCCAAAGAACGACAAACTTATGCACCTCAACTTGCTAAGTTCCGAGCTTTCCTAGCAAACGGCTTAACCGGCATTGACCTTGTTCGCTGCTGGGTTTCATGGGGTATCCTGCCTTTAAGCCGCCGCACTAGGTTGATGCATGAGTATACCGGGGACATTAAGGACCCTCAACGGTATCATGAAATAGAAATGACTGATGATGAAGTAACTGAATCTGTCAAGAAAATGCTGGATGAACCGATCGCTGAATGCAGCAAAACTGGGCTGCGTCCCTTTTATGCCTCCAACAAACCGCTAGCGGTAAGAATTTTATCCTTCTGTGTTTTAATCCACCTTCGCTTTAACATGTTGCTGATAGCCTTTGTTTTTTAATTTTATAGTCCAAAGATCCTTTCTCGAAGAGGAAAGCTCAAGACAAACCGACGAGGGCTCCTCGTGCTAAAAGCAAAGTCACAAAGAAGCCAGCCAAGAAGAAAACCGTCGAGTCCTCTGATCCGCCTGAAGATGTCGATGAATCGGAACAAGAGGTAGAACTTGACTCCCTTGGCTCATTTTTCGTACACCTTATTAACAATGACTATTACCAGGATGATGCGGAAGCCAGCCGTGTTGACCATGTAGAGGTAATCCCCCTTTCCTCCGATTCAGATCATGTGCCGGTTCAAAAACTTCGCCATGTCGTTCAGAAAGTAAAACATTCTCATCCTCTTGCTCATTTGGATCCACAAGTTTCTTTGAAGACACAGCAACATGAAGGTCGTCGCACAATCCGGCACAGTGGCTAACAAGTCACTTCCTCCGGTTTACCAGACACTCCAAACCGGAAACGTCGTCTAGAGGTTTCTTACTCTTCTAATAAACCTTATCCCTTGGCGGGTTGCTTTCGATACCCACTTAATCCATCTGATTCGAATTATCAGGTGACTTCCAATTCTTCATCTGGCGACTCATCAACCACCCAGCTGCCTCCCCTCAAAACTGTCCCTGGGAAAGTATACTGCCCTTCAGATTTTTCCTTTGCGCATCGGTTTACCATACTAACCTTTGTTTGATATTGTAGTGCCGAAGCCCGACTGAGCAAGAAAGCCAAAACCAGTACCCCCACTGATGAAGTTGAACCGGAGAGGACCCTGTATAGTGGTAGAGACACTGATATTGTCATGGATGATTCTGCCCCACAAGGTCAAAACACTGATGCTGATCCGCCGGAAGCTGACCCGGCTACTCATGTTGGTCCATCAAGCCCGCATGCTAATCCTCCAAGTCCAGCTGCTGATCCGCCGAGCCCAGCCAGGGATATTGTCAATCCGCCAAGCCCGTCACAAGGTGGCGATGATGATGTTATTATCACCTGTACTGGTCACACCGTCCCAGGCAATCCGGTTGCCTTATCAAAGCATACTGCCAAGGAAGAATTTATTGCTATGGGCAAGGGGAAAGGAAAAACAGATTTATCTAGCTATGTTAACCTTACTGCCCAGGAGCTTCATTCCAGATTCCTAAACCGCCTATACACAAGCTGAGATTATGAGGCCGGTTTGGTGAACATGATGAAGGAGCGTTATGAGGTAATCTTCCAAACACTTTAATCTTTTCTTGTTCTGTATACCAACTCCATTGTAGCCCCCAAGGGCCGGTTTGTCTCTTCAAGATAAACCGGGACTTTTGGAATAAAAAACACTTCAACTGAGTAGCCCCCAAGGGCCGGTTTATCTTATCAAGATGAACCGGGACTTCATGCTCCAAACTGTATTTTGTCAATCCCTTTGCCTTTTTTACTTTAGGATCAAATACACATTAGCCCCGAAGTGCCAAGATTAATACTTGTATTGAGCCTTGGGACTTTAAATAATCAGCAGTAAAGAAGCAATCCGCATTAGCCCCCAAGTGCCAAGTGTATAACTGGTTATATGCATGGGACTTTGACAAAAATATTCACATCGTTTTATCTGACTTTTGCAGACCAATATAAACAACAAAGATTCCCAAATTGCCGATCTTCAAGAGAATATCAAATCCCAGCAATCAGAGACCTCCAAGGCTAAAGATGAACTAAAAGGCGCTTTGACAGCCGTGGAACAACTGAAGGAAGGGTTCAAGAATGAATGTGTCAGCTGGAAACTGAAAAAGCTGCGTTGTTGAAGCAGGCTGAAGACGTCGAGGCAGCTCTTAAACCGGTGACAGAGGAGCTAACCGGGTTGAAACATCAAGTAAATGCTATGATGTCTGCGATATTTGGTAAGTACCTTCTGTAAAGAGCTTTATTAACCATTTTTGAAATATCCGATTTAACAGCAAATTCTTAAACTGTCACAGGTAGCCGTGTTGCTCATCTGGGCTCTGACATGCGGATGAAGCTGAAGGCAGTATATACATTGATAGAGCAACTGTATACCGGTGCCCAACGAGTTATCTGCGCAGTCTTATACAACAAACCGGCACCAACGTTGATCAAGGATACACTAGCCAAATTGTCGATGACGCCAACGCAGATAGAAGAAATGAAGCGATCTGCTGCCAGGGATGGCGCTTTGTTAGCACTCACTCGGGCCAAAGCGTGGATAGCTGACCTGGATCCAGTTGATATCGCCAAGGGCTATCCGGGTGAACAAGAAAACGGGCCAGCATTCGATAATGAAGCCCTCAAAGCCCTGACAAAGGAGATGCGTCCGCTGTCAAACCAATTGGCTGAAGAGGCTAACTTGTCTGTTCATCGGTCCTTCTATGATGCAAACAACCAACGGGTTGACACTATTGTGAAAGAAGTGCAGAATCTTATCCCGCCAATCCGTAAGCACACTTATGCCCCTGACGCTGAACCGTACAATCTTATAAGTGAAGAGGCTATCTTTCAAGCTTTAACCCGGATTGACTGGACTACCATTGCCTTCCAGCCACTGGGTGGGGAGGAGGAGGTTGAACCGACACCAGAAGATCCATCAACCTCCCATCAACCTTTGATGAGTCTTAATCCGGCAACCGGTTTGATTTTCACAGACTATGTTCTGTGTAAAGAATAATCATTATTTTGGGCCTCAAAGCGCCTTGTAATAGGCTAGTTGGAATACTTTGATCGGCTGCACTGAAACATGACTTTGTTTGATCCGCCATATATTTGCTAGGCTTGTTTATTCATCTTGATAATTTTATGCAATCCTTGCGTCTTTATAAAAAAAATCTATCCTGGTGGTTTACCGCCAGACGGGTCATAATGCCCAATACAAAACCTGGTAGATAACCAAGCTGCAAAAATAGCAAAAATAGATCATACATGTGATATGAAATTATGTTGTTGGTTTACCAACTTGATTGTAGTAAGGGTGAAAACCCAACTCTTTTTAGCGTTGATAACTCCCACCATGCAGTGCTGGTATGTAATAAGTCATACCGGGTTGCGATGAACACCGGATGATCATACTAGCGACATGTAGTCAAAGCCAGACCAGGTTATAAAACACCAGTTTAATAATGAATATGGTCTGACAACTTGTAGTTGATAGCCAAGCCGGGTTAACAAACAACGGGTTATTAGAATGACTGATAGCCATACCGGGTCAATAGACACCGGTTCAACATAAAATATTATCAAAGGAGAAAAGATATTAACAAAGGCAAATAAAACCGTGTAGTCGAGGCTTTTCAAGGGTTGCCAGGCCCAAATTCGAGGCTTTTCATGGGCTGCCAGGCCGCTGAGTTAAACCATTTGACAAAGCCTTTTAAGATGGACCTCCAACTAACCAATCATCATTTTAACTTTGACAAGTTTAGGGTCTGTATAAGATTGACTTGTCAAACGTTCGGCGGGTCATGCCAGGATTACCTGGATAGGAGTGGCTTACTTGATGAAGGCAGGTTAACCCGGGGTTTTAGGTGAATACACCAGGCTTCCAAGCCGTGCTTGATAGCATATTACAAGGGTCCTTTCAAACTCTTTGTTGGAGTGCACAAAGAGCCCCCAAGTAACTTTGTGAGCTGTGCTCAATGGGTGCCTATGTTTGAGCTGTGCATAGCATCCAGACTCTCTTTGGCCCCTTGTGTGTGAAGCTCCCAAGCTGTATTGTGGCATGATAGCCGGTTTAACAGGTAGAACTCCGCTTTGTCAGCTGAAGCCCCCATGTAATCAAAAGATATTGGAAAAATGGCAGAGGCCCTGCTTATAGCAAGGAGGCCGGTTTATTATATTGCTCATAATATATACATTGTCGAAATATGTACATAGGAGGAGCCTATAGCTCAGGTGTAGTAAGGCCAAAGGAGAGCTATGTTCCACGGCCGCCGGGTCTCCTCCTTAGAATTGCGTGAGTCTTTGTGCTCTCGAACGTCAATGAGGTAGTATGATTCGTTGTGCAGATTCTTGCTGACCACAAAGGGCCCTTCCCAAGGTGGGGATAACTTGTGCATATCGGTCTGATCCTGGATGAGTCGGAGCACTAAATTGCCTTCTTGAAAGGTTCTTGTTTTAACCCGGCGGCTGTGATAACGTCGTAGGTCTTGCTGATAAACCGCCGACCGAGCCAAAGCCATGTCCTGCTTCTCATCTAACAGGTCTAGTGCCTCCTGGCATGCTTGCTCATTGTCCGCTTCAACATAATTGGCAACCCGGGGCGAATCATGACGAATATCACTTGGGAGGACTGCCTCTGCCCCGTAAACCATGAAGAAAGGTGTATAACCCGTAGATCGGTTTGGGGTGGTGTTTATGCTCCATAACACAGATGGTAATTCTTCCACCCAACAACCCGGCGTCCGCTTCAAAGGAACCATAAGCTGGGGCTTGATACCACTCAAGATTTCTTGATTAGCTCTCTCAGCTTGACCATTAGACTGGGGGTGAGCCACGGATGCTATATCAAGCCGGATGTGCTCTCGTTGACAAAATTCCTCCATCTCACCTTTGGAAAGGTTTGTGCCATTATCTATGATGATGCTGTGTGGAAAACCAAAATGGAAGATCACCTTCTTGATGAATTGAACCGACGTGGCTGCGTCACACTTGCTTACTGGCTCTGCTTCAACCCACTTAGTAAATTTGTCAACCGCCACCAAGAGGTGGGTCTTCTTATCCTTGGACCGCTTAAAAGGACCCACCATATCAAGCCCCCAAGTAGCAAATGGCCAAGTTATTGGAATCATCCGTAGTTCTTGAGCCGGAACATGAGCTCGGCGTGAAAACTTCTGACAAGCATCGCACTGCTTTACCAGGTCCTCAGCATCGGCATGAGCCGTCAACCAGTAAAAACCATGACGAAAAGCTTTAGCAATCAGGGATTTTGAACCGGCATGGTGACCACAATCGCCTTCATGAATTTCATGCAAGACGTCTTGGCCCTCCTCAAGAGAAACACAACGTTGGAATACGCCTGAAACACTGCAGCTGTGTAACTCGCCATTGTGAATAACCATGGACTTGGATCGTCGGACTATCTATCTGGCCAGAACTTCATCTTCTGGTAACTCACCTCGGTTCATATACGCCAGATATGGAACCGTCCAATCCGGAATTATATGTAAAGTGGCAACCAACTGTGCCTCCGGATCAGGAATAGCCAAATCCTCCTCCGTGCGCAACTTTACAGACGGGTTATGCAGGATATCCAGAAAGGTATTGGGCGGCACCGGTTTACATTGAGACCCCAGCCGGCTTAAAGCATCTGCTGCTTCGTTTTTGCGCTGATCAATGTGCTCAACCTGATAACCTTTGAAGAGACCAGCCACAACATCCACCTCTCGCCTGTAAGCCGCCATGAGGGGATCCTTAGAGTCCCAAGTGCCAGAAACTTGTTGAGCCACCAGATCAGAATCTCCAAAGCAGCGAACCCGGCTTAAGTTCATTTCCTTGGCCACAAAGAGACCGTGGAGTAAGGCCTCGCACTCAGTTGCATTGTTGGTACAAGGAAAGATTAAGCGGAGAACATAACAAATTTTATCACCTCGAGGGGAAGTAAGGACAACTCCAGCCCCCGAGCCCTCCAACTGTCTGGACCCATCAAAGTGGATAGTCCAGTATGTGCTGTCCGGTTTGTCTTCTGGTGCCTACAACACTGTCCAGTCGTTGTGAAATCCACAAGAGCCTGGGACTTGATGGCTGTGCGAGGCATGTATTTCAAACCGTGTGGTCCGAGCTCAATATCCCATTTAGCAACCCGGCCAGTTGCCTCCCTATTCTGGATTATATCCCCCAAAGGAGTAGAACTGACCACTGTAATGGGATGGCCCTGAAAGTACTGTTTAAGCTTCCGACTTGCCATGAAAACCCCATATACTAGCTTCTGCCAATGCGGATATCTTTGCTTTGACTCAATTAACACCTCACTGATATAATAAACCAGCCGTTGAACCGGATATTCCTTCCCAGCCTCCTTGCGTTCCACCACAATGGCTACACTGACAGCCCGAGCATTAGCAGCCACGTATAATAATAGTGGTTCCTTATCAACCGAAGCAGCAAGAACTGGTGGTTCAACCAGCTGTCTCTTCAAGTCCTCAAACGCCGCATTAGCTGCGTCACTCCAGACAAAATTGTCTGTTTTCTTCAACATCTGATACAGAGGTATCGCCTTCTCTCCCAAGCGGCTGATAAACCGGCTTAGGGCTGCAATTCGACCAGCCAGTCGCTGAACATCATTGATACACTTCGATTTAGCCAAGGATGTAATCGCTTTGATCTTTTCCGGATTAGCCTCAATGCCTCTGTTAGACACCAGAAAGCCTAAGAGCTTGCCTGCCGGGACACCAAAAATGCACTTGTCCGGATTGAGCATCATTTTATAAACCCGAAGATTGTCAAAGGTCTCCTTGAGGTCATCTATCAATATCTCCTTCTTTCTGGACTTTACCACAATGTCATCCACGTAAGCATGAACGTTGCGCCCAATCTGAGTATGAAGACAATTCTGCACACAACACTGATAGGTTGCCTGGGCACTCTTGAGCCCAAAGGGCATAGACACATAGCAGAAGGCTCCAAAGGGAGTGATGAAGGCTGTCTTCTCCTAGTCCTTAACTGCCATTTTGATCTGATGATAACCGGAATAAGCATCCAAAAAACTCAAACGCTCACAACCCGCCGTAGCATCGATGATCTGATCAATACGCGGGAGAGCAAAAGGATCTGCCGGACAAGCTTTGTTCAAGTCTGTGTAATCCACACACATACGCCAAGTGCCATTCTTCTTAAGCACTAGCACCAGATTGGCCAGCCACTCCGGATGAAAATCTTCAATGATAAACCCAGCAGCCAACAGCCGGGCTACTTCCTCTCCAATGGCCTTGTGTCGTTCCTCGTTGAAGCGGCGAAGAAACTGCTTGACCAGTTTAAACTTGGGATCAATATTGAGAGTGTGCTCAGCGAGTTCCCTTGGTACACCTGGCATGTCAGAAGGCTTCCAGCAAAAATGTCCCGGTTCTCACGGATGAACTCGATGAACGTGCTTTCCTATTTCAGATCCAGATTTGTGCTGATACTAAACTGTTTGGATGAATCCCCAGGAACGAAATCAACAAGTTTAGTTTCATCAGCCGGTTTGAACTTCAGGGTCGGGTCATGCTCTGTGGTGGGCTTCTTCAGAGAAGTCATATCCGCCGGATCAACATTGTCCTTGTAGAACTTCAACTCTTCCGTTGCACAAACTGACTCAGCATAAGCCGCATCACCCTCTTCACAGTCCCAACCGATCTTACGACTCCCGTGCATCGTGATAGTCCCCTTATGACTTGGCATCTTGAGCTGTAAGTAAATATAACAGGGTCTTGCCATGAACTTTGCATAAGCCAGTCGTCCAAACAAGGCGTGATATGGGCTCTGGATTTTCACCACTTTAAAGGTCAATGTTTCAGACCTGGAATTATGCTCATCACCAAACACAACCTCCAAAGTTATCTTGCCAACAGGATATGCCGATTTACGTGGTACTACACTGTGGAAAACAGTGTTCAACGGTTTAAGATTCTTATCTGTCAACCCCATGCGGCGGAAGGTTTCATAATACATGATGTTGATACTGCTTCCTCCATCCATAAGCACCTTGGTGAATTTATAACCTCCCACCTGAGGTGCCACCACTAAAGCCAGATGACCCGGATTGTCAACCCGGGGCGTATGATCCTCTCTGCTCCACACAATGGGCTGCTCGGACCAACGTAAGTAACGGGGTACCGTCGGTTCAACTGTATTAACTGCCCTCTTTGTGAAGCTTCTGATCGCGCTTACACAAGCTAGTGGTGAAAACATGATACTGCCCGCCATTCAACTGCTTTGGGTGACTCTGAAAACCTGATTGCTGCTGATTCCCCTGATTATTCTGTTGGTTGTTACCACCTTGGTTGTTCTGGTTGCCCTGATTATTCTGAAATCCAGAGTTTGAACCGCCACCACCATGAAAACCTGGACCTGAACCGCCGATGGACCCTGATCATACCGGAAAAGATCAGAGTTTTTGAACTCCTTCATAATGAAACAATCCTTCCAGAGATGTGTTGCTAGAACCTCCTTGGTCCCGTGCTTTGCGCAGGGTTGGTTTAACAAACGCTCCAGGTTCATAAGTCCACCGTGCTGGGGCGGTTTACCCTTACGACGTTGCATATTGCCCTACACATTGGTGTTAGCCACAAAATCCGAATTATCTACTTTGCGCTTACCATTGTTCCCATGGCTCCCTTGGTTGTGCTGCTGTCCCTTTGCACCGTTGTTCTTCTTTCCCTTCTCCAATTTCTCCTCGTCAGAATCGGGATCCTTGGTATTATCAGAATCGGCATATTTAACCAAGGCCGCCATGAGTGTTCCCATGTCATTGCAGTGGCGCTTGAGCCGTCCCAACTTCATCTTCAGTGACTTAAACCGACAATTACGCTCCAATGTTAGGATCACTGTGCCAGCCGTAATGCGGTCCGACGAATACAAGACTTCCGAAACCCGGCGCACCCAACGGGTTGTCGACTCGTTCTCTCCTTGGACATAGGCATCTAGATCCACAATGGACATGGGTTGTTTGCATGTGTCCTTGAAGTTTGCTATAAACCGGGCCTTCAATTAGTCCCATGACCCGATGGAGTTGGCGGGCAGGCCCTTTAACCAAGTGCGGGTTGTCCCTTCCAACATCATGGTGAAGTATTTTGCACATGCCGCTTCATCCACATCCAGCATCTCCATTGCCATCTCATAACTTTCAACCCACGCCTCAGGAGGTTGATCGGCGGTATAATTAGGCACCTTACGCGGACCCTTGAAATCTTCGGGCAATCGCACATTACGGAGAGTCGGGATGAGACACGACACTCCCCATGAGCTGAAGCCAAGCCCGGTCCCTCGCTCTGCTGACGCCGTTGGCTGAACCGGGGTGTGTTGATGATGACCCGCGTGCTGTGCTGCTAAAGCGGACTCCCTTGTGCTCTGCCATTATCCACCACATCCTGAGCATTCGCCCCACCGCGCGCTGGATTGGGCCCTTGAGGGGCATTACGGTGCCGCGCACTGCTGGACACCTCCGGTTCATCTATGTGCCTGCTATAACTTTTACTCGGACGGGGGGTTGAATGAATTCTGTCTCGGCTATAGGAATAAGCCTGCTGCTGCACAACAGCGGTTTGAAGAAGATCCCTGGCCCGTCGTGTCTCAACCGCCGCCAGTGAATCGCCCTCCATCGGAATAGCTGCCAGGCGAGACGCTACAGCAATCATGTTATTCAAAGGGCTAGAAAAATGACCCGGTGGTGCTGATACGTATTGCAGCGGGTTATCCGTTCGTCGAGGTGGGTCCGTTATCCGTGGTTGATCCGGAGCTGCCCCAGGTGCCACGGTTCGGTTTACTGCTGTCGGATTACTCGGCCCAGCCCCCGGCGTATTAAAGAGGTTCAGTCCTTCGTAGACCGGCGGCAGATGAGACCGGTACTTCCTTTGCATCACTTCATTTGACGCGTTCTGATCCAACATAAGCCGGTAATTCTGCGCCTGAATCTGCTGTGACTGGGCATCTAAAGCGGCCCGTTCTTCAGCCATCCTAACTTCCTCAGCTGCCAGGTCTTCCTTAGCCTATGTTATCTGGTCTTTAGCTTGGTAACCTCCGCATTATGCTGATCCTGCATCTCCGGGGTAACTGCCGTGGTTAACAAGGTTGCCCAGGCATCCAACAAACCAGAGAGAACTTGAGCCGGTCGGCGCGCCGGGCCTCCTGCCACGGCTGCTGATCCGGACGTCATTGCTGCTGTAGATGAAGATTGCAAGGTGGGCTGTGTTCCGGCCATGAAGACTGCAACCTGGTTCGGCGGTTCAAAGGGGTCCGGAATACTATTGCCATCGGAATAGCCCCCAACCCGACCGTCTTGCAATTGGTACAGCGACTCGATTTCACTAGTGGACGACTCGCCATCTGAGTAGATGGCCGGCTCACCATCGGACACCGGTTCATATTCCGCACCATGGATGAATCCTACGAACTCACGCTTCAGGGCAGGCTGAACCCGGGCAGGACTCACACGCTGAGCCGTTTCGACGAGGTCGGTGGAGATGTCCGGCTCAGGGCCCGGTTCGCCGATCTTGCAGATGAAAACATGAATTCCGCCAAAGGGGACCCGGTACCCGTACTCGATTGAGCCGACCTCGGGGCCCCATCCTGCATCGTCGATGTAGAGCTTGCCGCGACGACTCTTGGTCATCCGGCCAACCGCGTACCTCTTGAGTCCTTCAAAGCTGCCCTTCAAGAACTCGAAACCATTGTGCGATAGCCCCACGGTGGGCGCCAACTGTCGTGGAAATATCACGTCAGATGTCCTAACGGAAGGACTTAGTCGTGGATCCATCGCAACGAGATTAGCTTGAAGGGGTTAAACCGGACAAGGGACATGAGAGTTTTATACTAGTTCAGCCCCTTATGATGAAGGTAAAAGCCTACGTCTAGTTGTGATGGAATTGATTGGGTTTTGATGACCAGGGAGCAAATACGCTTTGCCTGAGTCTCGAGTTGTTGTCTCTTGTCCCTGAACCGCCGCCGGGTCGTCCCTTTATATACACAGGTTGACGCCCGGCCAGTTTACAGAGTCCCGAGGCCGGCTCATACAAGTGTCCGGTTCGGTCTCTCCCTTTTCCTAACTTACAATACAAGTTATACAGTTATGGCGGTTTACCATTATGGGTTCTAATCCGCCTTTGGGCTCTGGCCTCTAAGCTTTATCAGTACATCGCCATCTTCTTTGTCTTCATGGGCTTCAGTATAGTTGAGCGTGAACCGGTCCCTCCTGGGCGGTTTACACTCAGTAGT
Source organism: Aegilops speltoides (assembly GCA_021437245.1). Lineage (NCBI taxonomy): Eukaryota > Viridiplantae > Streptophyta > Magnoliopsida > Poales > Poaceae > Aegilops > Aegilops speltoides. Next base: position 104,901,123 of record CM038146.1, read on the forward strand.
TATATCCTCAACAGTCCCTGCTGATCTCGTGCCCCAAGGATAGCAGACTCGGCCTGGCAAAAGTGCACTTACTCATCTTGATCTTCAGTTGGTGCTTGTCAAGTAGCTGGAAAACTTGTCATATCCAATCGCAGTGTTGCTTCAACGTGGCACTGTGCACCAGGATGTCGTCAATGAAGACAAGCACCCCCTTACGGCTCACCGGGGCCAAAACTATGTTCATTCCTCCCTGGAAAGTTGCCGATCCGCCCATGAGGCCATACACCAACACCTTGAACTCTAAGTGACCGTGGTGAGTCTTGAAAGTGGTCTTATGTTCATCCTTGGGCTTCATACGTATTTGATGATATCGAGCCCAGAGGTCCAGTCTGGTGAACAACCTGGAACCAGCCAGCTCGTCAAGGAACTAATCGATGACGGGCAAAGGGTAGCGGTTTTTGACTATCACTGCATTGAGTTGTCGATAGTCCACACATAAACGCCAAGACAAATCCTTCTTCTGAACCAGTATCACCGGTGAAGCAAAGGGGCTGGAGCTGGGCGCAATGATACCCTGTGCAAGCATGTCGACGACTTGCTTCTTGATCTCATCCTTTGGGCGAGCTATAGCGGTATGGACGCACGTTGACTGGTTTCGCCCCAGGAAGGAGAGGAATGGTGTGATCAAACGACCGCTATGGTGGTAGCCCTTTAGGTTCCGCGAACAGGTGCCCAAACTCGCTAATCAAGGCATTTATTTCAGCAGGCACGGGCACTTAGTGATAGTTTGCTCCCCTTGTTCTATGGCATACAACTGAACCATGCGTGTGACTCCAGAGCGCTATAGTAGCTCGGTAAGCTTGTCGCCTGAGAGCTGATGGCACTGGCTGACATCTGCCCATGTACCCTGGAGGTGGATCTTGCCGCCGTTGTAGTCGAAGGTCATAGTCTTCTCGAGCCAATGCACATTCATGGGGCTGTGTTGCGCAAGCCAGTCGATGCCAAGGATGACGTCGTAGAAACCCAACGGAAGCACCTTAAGGTTGGTGTCGAAGGTGACATCGTGGGTTTTCCATTGGCACACCGACATGTCTTGATCGCAGCGCATGACCCTGCCGTTGGCCACGCGCACTGCCAGAGGGTGCTTGGCATTGACCACGCCTTATAGCTGAATGGCGAGAGGCTCACAGATGAAACTATGGGACGAGCCTGAGTCAACGAGCATTAGGACCTCTCGCCCCTGAACCCAATCGTGCAGGCGCATGATGGTGGGGGACTCCCCTCCGCCGAGGGCCTTCTTTCGCGCTCTGATCGTTGGCCGCTTCATCTCGTGGGTTTGGTTCGCTGGTGCCCACCGGTTTGCTGTGCATCTTGCCGAGAAGCTCTTCGACCACGTGCAGCTGGACGGTTGGTCCACAAGGTGATCGCGCCCCCATCGCTCGCTGCAGGTGAAACAGAGCCCGCGAACGTGTCGGTACCGCGGAGCGCTGTGATCTCGTCCTCTGTTGGCTGAGGATGCGCCGCCTCGAGCGCGCGGCGCACCTCCATGGGCAGCGCTGGCTTGGCCGACGCGGGCGATGGTTGGCGGTGGCAGCGGTAGGGTTGTGCGTGGCACCCTTTGGTACGCAGCCGGTGCCGAGTACCGGCAATCATCCTTCTTGTCCTCTCTGTGCATCGCTTCCAGCACCTCCTCCTGTAAATAAGCAAGATCGATAGTAGTATCGAGAGTCTTGGGTCGATGTAAAACTACTACAGCTCATATATCTTTTTGCAACCCATCAATAAACGTGTAATAAAATAAGATGGCTCCCACGACTCATGATGGGCCACTAGTTTGTGCATGAACTGAGTGAATTTCTCTGCATGTTCTGAACAACTCTGCTGCATGCGATTGAATTGCCGCAACAGAGATGAGAATTCTTCCCTCCCAAATTGTACACAAACCGCCTCTGCAAACACACCCCAATCTGTGTATATCAGGTGCGCTTTGGTGGATTGCAACCAAGACAGTGCCCCTCGATGAAATGCATCGCGGCGCAACTCACCCAAGTGTCGGACTAAGCGTGCACACTCAAAATACGCCTCACATTTCAGGCGCCATGCTCGTGGACCATCGCCATCGAACATGGGAAAATCAAAACGTGGTGGAGGAGGAAATCGACTGAATCCAAACTGACGCTCCCCATGAACGAACTCTCTGCTATGAAAGGGTGGGAATCAGTCATACCCGTGACCGGAGGTTCCCTCGGGGTTCATTCCCCAGGCGACATCCCCCGGTGATCTTGAGTCCTGCCGTGTCCAGCGGGCCCGTGGCCGTCGCCACTGCGAGGCAAGAGGCGCTCGCTGGGTTGAGGAAGGCGCGCATCCGCGGTTGGGGGAAGCCTGAGCGGCGGTGCTGTTGTCGATGGAAGGAGAGGAGGCAGGTCCGCGAGACGAACCGGTTGTGACGGCTCCGTAGCCGTCGCTGGTGCTGAATCCAGCACCGGTGCGGGTTCCGGCCACACCTCCTTGAGCTGCTGCCGCAACTCGCCCACCTCCAAGCGCAAGTCCTCCACCGAGCGCTCGACTGCTGGTCGACACCCCTGGAGCTGGAGGACGAACGGGTGGATCTCGCCGACCTGGGCTGACATGGCGCTGATCGCCGCCGTCAGGTCGGCCAGGGCCTTGTTGGTCTCTTCCATGGCAATGATCTTGCTGCAGCGAGTTTGGATGATCGAGGGAAATCGACCGGCCATGGTTGTGGTGGTGGTGGGAAAGGCTGCTGATACCAAATGTTATGCTCCCACTTGATAAATTGGTATTAGCACAGTCGAATTACATAGGAATTGGAGAGTTTGATCTAGGGTTCATGCGGTACAAGGAAAGGGGATCGAGAGATGAGAGTCGCGGCCGCTGGTGTCGTGTCTCTTGCCTGCCATCTCCCCGGTGCCTCGCTAGCTTAAGTAGTTAGGTCGTCCATTCTGGGCCGTCATAGCGCTTGTTGGGCTTGCGGGCTAGTTCACTCTTTTCCTGGGCCTGATCACTCTTGTTGGCCGGTGTAGTGGTAGTAGTAGGCTGGGCCGTAACAGTATGCAACAAGACACTTGATGAATGTCTATCGTAGCACCTCAAATATTGAGTTGTTTTCTGAAGATTCAAGACGATAAACTTCATTCAGAGATACAAGAAGTCGTGGAACTTCCCAGGAGGAAACAGTCGATGGCTGGACGTAACTGCTCTGATCAAACTCAATCTGTTGTGTTTCAAAATGCATCTGTGTAAGCAGATTATTCATAGGCAAAAATTAAGTGGCAAAGAGTGTAAGCCAACTTAGCTCCAAACAATTAGTGGCACACAACAAATTAAATTCTAGGAGTAACTTGTTCCAGTTTCTGCATGGAAAACTTAATTACCTCACTGTTAGAAACTGGGTTAGTGTTGTCATCAATCTGTGTGCCATTCATGAAACCAGCGGCATGCTGCAATTAATGGTGCAGTTGAGACAACAAAACACCTCTTCTGTGATGCTAGCAATAGCCATTCGAATGCCATGAAACGTTCAGACAAGCGAACAGATGTAGAACCAGACTTTGTTTGGATTCTTTGTGTAAGTCCAGTGAACTATCTGAAACATCTGCATGCAAACAAATGAGACAATAGTTCATTGTCACTCAAATCTGTAGCTTCTTCTCGTGGATGCATTTCATCAAACACTTGACAGACACACTAATTGCCTTACCTTCGTCCATTTCCACGAGGAATCCCACGAATATGAAGATTTTTTTTCAAAACTATCACGTTTTTTGGAGCAAATTCGGAAACTATAGCACAGAATGAAAATAATGCAATACTATGACCCTGTCGGCCTCGCTTGGGCGAAAAGGACTTTTTCGCCAGCCTTCGCCGAAAACAAAATGTCGCCCGCGGTTGACCGAAAGCAGATGGTGGGTCAAGAGTGGGTGTCGGTGGTGGCCCGCCGAAAATAGTAAGCCGCCAGGTGGTGGCGAAATGGGCCCTTTTCGCCCAGCCAGCCGAGTGTACTTGCCACCAGTAAAAAACATTTGGATAAGCCCGAGCGGTGCTTCTTCCTCTGTGTCATGCTGTTCTTCTTTCTCTCCTTTCTCTCTCGTTCTTCTCTTCAGAGTCGCCACCCCACCCCGATCTCCTCCATTTGCCACCCATTTTCACATCCAAGCAACAGAATCGGTAGATCGAGCAAACTCCGACAGCCTATGGTGTTTTATTTTGCTATGGGATAGTTTTTGATGCATTTTGGGAGGAGTAGCCATGGTGGGGAGGAGGAGCCATGGTGGGGAGGAGGACGTGGGGTTGGGCGATGAGGTGGTGGTGACGAGGAGCAACAATGTGGAGGAGGAGGTGCTGCTTGGGGTCACGGAGTTGAACCTCCGGTCGTCGAGGGGCGGCGGTGTCGTTGTTCGGTGGTGCAAGTACTCATGAGGTGGCGGTGCCACTGACTCAAGAGAGGACACACGCTCAAGGTATAACCATGTAGTCATTTTGCGAATTTTAGTTTTAATATATTTGTGTCGGCATTTTAGCGCATAGTTAGATGCAGCGGGCAATATTAGTGTATATAAGTCATATTGCGAATTATAGTGTTAATATATTTGTGTCATCATTTTAGTGCATAGTTCGTGTAGCGGGTAATATTCGTGTTCGTTGTAATTGATGACAAGATGACAATGTCTGACAGGTGAAAATGTTCGAATCAAGAATCGATTGCTTACTACGGTCTTTGGTAATGTCCGATATAATGAGTTTGGGGTTGATCTTAGCGAGTTTAAAATGGCGTCATGACACTAGCGAACCGGACGAATGGACATTAGGCAGGTTGAAGTCTTGGTTGACAACTAGTTTGGGCTGGATCTCAAGTATGTTCCACGAGATTCGGGCATTGTGGACCAGATCTGTAAAAATGTCAAGTGGGAGTTGATGCGGTAGATAGGAGCCAACATTGGTTGTCCTGTTAAAGTACCGCCGAGACCGAAGAATCCACCCATATGCACTTGTGCAACTTTGTGCCAAGGAGGAGAATACCGAGAACTCCACGGGGGTATGAAACCGTCGAGGCGGTGAAGTGGCGACGAGATTGTTTTATCCGGTCACAGCCACAAGATGTGTATGCTAGCCAACCCGAGAAAGAGTCGGAGTATGTGCCACACAATGTTTGTGGTCCCGATCATGGCGAGTAGCCATCGATAATACTAGCTGGTTCGGTTTTCTTGATGGGGATGAGGAAGGGATGAAATCAGAGGGTGATGGAGGAAGAGGACGAGGATGGATTGGTGGAGGAACTGGATTCGAAAATTCGAGGATGAAGTTGAGGTACCGATTCATACGTATGGGAGCAGGACATATCCACCGGCCTCACGGTGAGCGATGGCCATGAGACTCCATGGCAATATAATCTGAACCAAGTACAAATAGGGGCTATGTTTGATACAAAGAAAAAATTGAAGTATCTTGGTGATAAAGTGGGCTATGTCTATGCAGAGGGTTTTCAAGACACACATATCAAGTCCAACAAACTATACCGTGAAATGTGTTGAAATAGGTTGTCGGGGAAGGTGCACGCAAGACGCGTCAAGTATGACATCCACGGGTTGTCACCATTGTCATCCCACATAATTGTGTGAGGAAGAACTCTTTGGTGAAGCATCCGAACCTGACTTCAACTCTCATTGCGCAACTCATGTATACTGAGATAGTAGAGAAGAAAGATATGGAAGCAAAACACATCCAGACAGCAGTGAAGGTCAGATGGAATTATGTCATTCCTTATGGAAAGGCTTGGAGGGCTAAGCAGAAGGCTATGGAGGAAAGGTTTGGGACGTTCTTTGACTCATATGATAATGTTGTCCGTCTCCTGGGCATACTGAAGGAGAGGAATCCCGGCACTTATGTGAATGTACAACACATGAGGTTGCTGAGTATACCTGATTTCAAGGTGTTGAAACGAGTTTTCTTCTCTTTTGCTATGTGCATCGAAGCTTTCCAACATTGTCCTCCTGTTATGTTTGTGGATGGTACATTCCTAACCGGTCAAGATAGAGGGCAAATCTGACTGCTATTGGTGTGGACGGAACAATCAAATCATCCCACTTGCCATGGCATTTGTGGAGGTGAGAACTTTCTCAGTGGGTATGGTTCTTCCGCCAAGTGAAAATTGCCATCGTGAAGGACCGACCAAATGTGTGTGTCATTCATGAGCAGACATGCTGGTATATTGAAGGCCGTGAAGACACTTCGTAATCCAACAGATGACGAACCAACACCTTGGAGGGACTTGCAGAGCGGTGGTGCATGCGCCATCTTGGGGCTAATTTTTCTCACAATTCAAGAACAAGCGGTTGATGAACTTGTTCAAAAATTATGCAAGCAAAGCCAGCAGCATAAATACGATTTTATATGGTCAAAACTAGATGAGTTTACTAAGAAGCAGGTCCGTGCGAGGAAGAAAATGGAAGAAGATCAAGGTTAAATTAGCGAGAACTCATCGCGGAGCTAGAGGAGCCAGAGGTCTTTGTGACTTGCCAGCAATTGACCCTCCTAATACTAAGAGAAAGAATGGAAGAGCAATAAAGAATTTTTCTGAGTGGATAGAGAAAGAGCCTCCAGTGAATTGGTCTTTGCTGCATGACACACATGGAGCTAGGTATGGGCACATGACAACCAATCTTGCAGAGGTGTATAACTTTGTCTTTGAGAGGGCAGAGCATTGCCCCTCACAGCTATTGTGGAGGCCGTATTCCATGGCACTTTGAGATATTTCAAAGAAAGGCACGAGTTAGCAAAGAAGCATATTGAAGATAATCAGAACACACCTTATTGTAGCCGTGTCATGGAATACATGGCAAAGAAGATAGAGAAAGCAAAGAAGCACCTTTGTCGGACTCATAGGGAATCAAGAAAGGAGGTATGAGGTTCAGCTTCCTACCGATGGTTTTGGTTCTGGAAATGAGGTGAAGACACACGAGGTAAAAATTGGAACGGAATTTTATCCAACGTGTGAGTGTACATGCAACAAACCGAAGTTGTTGCACCTACCTTGCTCTCATGTGTTGGCTGCATGTGGCCAGATTGAGCTGGATGCTATCTCCTTCGTGTCCCCATACTTTTTAAAAGAGGCAGTGCTCAACACCGGACAAAGCGAGATAGCGGGGTTTAGAGTCGTCGGCAATTTCAACAAGGTAAACAACGGTGAGAGAGTATACATCCCGCATCCAGACCTTCGGCGAACAAGTAGGGGCAGACGAAAGGCCCGTCGCATCCGGAACGATATGGACCAGTCTGAAGCTGGTGGAGCAACCAGACAATGTTTGTTATGCGCGGCTTATGGGCATAGGATGAAATATTGTCCCGACCTGAACAAAGATGGTGCTTCCGCATCGACGAGTGCTTCTACATCAACGGCTGCGACAACAGGAGCAAGAGGCGGACGTGGTCGTGGCAGTCGAGGCCGAAGGGGCGGACGAGGAAGAAACAACTCACAAGCTATATAATGTGTCGTATTGGGTTTTAATATGTAATATGTCAGGACTATGTTTTAATATGTAATATGTCAGGACTATGTTTTAATATGTAATATGTCAGGACTATGTTTTAATATGTAATATGTCAGGACTATTTTATAATTTGTAATATGTCAGGACTATGTTTTAATTGCATCGTTGATTTGTGGTTTGAATTGCAGAGATGTCTTCGTATCCGTTGCTTAATGGTAACATCGATAGAAAGCACCGGGGCGCCCTTCTGGAAGCGGGCAACACCTTAGACGTGCTGGTCACTCGTACCCCAAAGACTAACTGGATGATACACGATTCATGGGTTGATAGGTATGTGTGCATATAAAGGAGTCCATACAATGACTTACTATGTTTGACATACTTTTCAACGCCGATAACATTATCTTAATTTTGTAGGTTAAGTTGGGCTGGACTTCTACCCTTGGCACGGCTGGTTGAGGGTACATTGGATGAGTGGATTGATGGTCCGGACTTAGATGAGGCAGGTGAACCACTGCAGGTACACAAGAGGCAAGTGAAACGTTTCTCTTACGACAAGTCACTCCTTACCTGCTTAGTAGATAGATGGAGACCAGAGACACATACGTTTCACTTTCCCTGGGGAGAGATGGCGCCTACTTTACAGGATGTGTCGTACTTGTTGGGATTACCTCTGGGCGGTGCTGCCATAGGTCCCTTAGAGGCAGAATCTGGGTGGGAAGCAGCTATGCAGACCTGTTTTTTGGCTGCAGTCCCGACTGCTAGGGCCATAGACAACGATCCTCATGGGCCTCTTTTTAGATGGTTGAGCCGGGCCAGTAACCATCACGGCCACTTAAACAAATGTTGTTTTTAGTTGTCCGATGTTCATACAATTATTACGTTTCTATGTAGATTGTCTCGTTAGGATATCCCGATGTTCGGTTGTCGAGGCGATTGACCGGTCCCTAGAGGCATATATTCTTTGGCTGTTCGGCAAGACGATGTTTACGGAGAACCACGTGACCTTTGTCGATGCACGACTCATCGGTATTGCACGAGAGATAGCCGACGACGTTGCCTGCGGATATTCTGAGAGGAGTTTTGGTTCTGCTTGTGTTAGCGGCTACGTCTGAAGGACTATGCAAAGCTTGCCGATTGAAGTCTAGAAAATCTGGTATTGTTGGATGTCCATTATTGTTGCAGCTCGGTCATACGAGAGATTCCCTATTGGGCGACCCTATGTCTATGTTGATAAACCTTTTGGTTTGGAGGACTTAGTGGGGCTTATGTGCTCGCTATCGGCGACTTACCTACTATGGGATCTGTTTGGGCACGACGAGAGGTACATTTATATTAAGTAACAATTAATTCAATTACTTCTTGCCATTCAATAATATTACTAATGCTTATTTGTTGTCATGGCACGTAGACAGTTTGCCCATAGTCGTTAGGGATGCTACCCGTCCTTCACGGCGCAGATTTGATAGTTTGCACGAGGATCAAGTTATCTGGGAGCCATACTCGCCTCAAAGCTATATCATCGAGGTACCAGTTGGGATTTCTGGATTGTGCACTAGAGATCGGCACTTTTGGATGACCAAGGCCAAGTTGGTGTTCGACGTGACGGTTGAGGAGATGTCTCTTAATAGGGTGATGAGACAGTTCGGTCTATATCAAGAGCCCGAGATTCCAGATATTCCACACTTGCGTAACACCGCACAAGTAAGTACTAATACTATTTTAGTTGTCACTTTGCATTCATAATATACCTAATCATGTATCGCGCATGTCAATCTCAGGGACAGTCGCCTAGGAGGAAACAAGTCCATGGCTTATTGGCTTAAGAGCATTTCCCCTTACGTCGATGAATGGACTACCGCTGCGACAAATATCCGGGTGAGGTTAAGCCTTTAATCGAAAAGTTCGGGTTGTATCTGCAGCGTTACGGCATACAACGAGGATCTACTTGGTTCCATCACTGCTCCGATCGATCGAAGCCCTCTCACCAGCGATATGTACCCAATCGCCTCTGTTGTGGGAACCGGACACCACGCGGTAAATGCCTTGATTCTCATATGTGAAGTCTTTTGTTAATCTGGACATATTCGCTGGTTGTCTATTTGTGCCGTCTATCATACAACGAGGATATAATTGGTTAACTCTTCGTATGCAGTGTGACTTGACATTCAGCGCGAGGAGGTTTCCGCTTTAATGCGGCGCTTGATCGAGGGGAGAAACTATCCCACCGCAAGAGAGCGTCTCATGGTTGAGGCGTCTTGATGACAAGCTACGGGATTTACGCAGCTGTTACGTGTAGACGGTCTTCGGATGTTGCACTTCCTCCTCCAAAGACATCGTCCGCCACGACCCTCTATACAAAGATTCGTAACCACGACGCCTGTTCACCGCTCGTAACCACGACCCTCGTGCACCGTGCGTAACCACCTCCTTCACAGCCGTGGAGCTCTTCCGGCATGAGCCACCTCCTTCACAACTGTGGAGCTCTTCGGCATGAGCCACCTCCTTCACAACAGTGGAGCTCTTCCCGCATGAGCCACCTCCTTCACAGCCAGGAGCTCTTCCGGCATCGCCACCTCCTTCACAGCCGAGGAGCTCTTCACGGCATCAGCCACCTCCTTCACAGCTAGGGAGCGCCATCGGCATCGATGGAACTAGGTAACACTACTCACTTCATTCTTTTTAACAATGTAGTAATCATTCTTGCATTCTCGCGATCACCGATGCTTCTTGGTAGTGCTTCGCTCATTCATTTGTATCAATTTTACATGTTTTACTTTATCGCAGCGACAACCACCGCAACTGCTCATGCATTGAGCGCCACACCGATCCTTAGTGGTGATGCTGATTACTTTGAGGGCGACCGCGAGTATGATGACCTAGCTACAAACATTTATGGCTTCTCGCAGACAGTGTTTCACACTCCACCACCACCACCGACACAGGAGACACAGACCGTGAGAGACGAGGTTAACTATGGTCGTGGTTATCGCGAGCCTCGTCCACCGCCTCAGCGCTTATCGCCTTCCGGTCCTCGCCGAGGAAGACCTGACTGTCGTCGTCCCCCTTGATGATATGCTTATCTATCTATGTATGACTCATTATCTATGTTAGTTTCTGACTATTCGCATGGTGTGTGTCAAGATTTATGTATGAGACATGCTTCATGTATGTGTTATTATCGCACTTCCTTCTATCTAATCAGAGACATATATTGTTTTATGTATGCGAGAGACATATTATTATTAATTCGCATTCTTATTCCGATTACATTTCCAAATAGACTACAACCGATAATTAAGATACATCTTACATACTACAAAATGAAATTCAGATAGAACATAATGCCCTACAATAATACAATACAAACTAATAATGCAAATACATCTGAATGAAACGGTACAAATGGAATACATCTTACATACTACATGAAGTGATCATCGTCATCCTCCGTTGATGCAGCCCTCTTGCCCTTGGACGATGCGGTCCTCTTGCCCTCCGTTGATGCAGAACTCTTGCCTTTGCTGGATGCAGAACTCTTACCTTTCGAGGATGCAAAACTCTTGCCATTGGACGATACAGAACTCTTGCCCTTCGATGATGCAGAACCCGGAAGCGGCGACATAAAGATATCTTCATCGTCCTCGCTCTCCTCAATCCATAAAGATGGATTATTTGCTAAAAGCCTTCTGAAAGATTCACTCTTCGGCACCACCACCTTCTTCCACCTTTCATGCAACCTAAGAAGTTCTTGACGTACCTCCTCATAGGTCCTTTCGGCCACCCGCACCCACGTAATTGGTGAGCCAACTCATTCATTATGGTGTCACTACGGTGAGTTCGTCCCATGGAACTATCCTATTGTCCATCCCGAATCAAGAACTAGACTCGAAGAGTCCCGCTCATCCTGTGGTGAAAACTACGATCGAATGGATAATGGGACATCTCGACTACACTACATCGAATGCTTATCCACCTTCATCAAGGGGTTTTATAGATCTGAGAGGAGATAATGGCGGAAAGAATAATCTGCGGTATGGCGGGAAAGTGTCATGGAAGGAATGGCGAGAAAATAAGGCGGGAAGGATTGGCGGAAACGGGTGGCGGGAAGGGTCAAGGAAACAGTGGCGGGAACATAAGGCGGGAAGGGTTGGCGGAAGCGGGTGGCGGGAACATAAGGGGGGAAGGCGTTGGCGGGAAGGGGTGGGCGGGAAACGGGTGGAGACAAAATACATTTCAGCATGGGCCATGCAACTTCGGCCTACGGTTGACCAAAAAGTGAGTTTTCGGCCTAGGCTTGACCGAAAAGTGTATTTCGGCCTAGTGTTGGCCGAAAAGATACATTTCGGCCTAAGTGTGGCCGAAAAGTGCTACTTCGGCCTAGTGGTGGCCGAAAAGTACTACTTCGGCCTAGTGATGGCCGAAAAGTTATACTTCGGCTTAATTGTGGCCGAAAAGTTGTATTTCGGCCTAAAGATGGCCGACGGGCTACTACTTTTGGGTTTTTTGCATTACGTCCTATAGTTTTCGAAATTGCTAAAAAAAGAACACAGTTTTGAAAAAAAATCGAATATGAAGTAGGCGACGATGATGCTGATCTCGTCGCGTGCTTGTCTTTGTGAAGGGTGGCGGCTCCACCCCTGGAGCAGTGAGGCGCAGCGGGCGAGGAAGATCAGCGAGAACCCCGGCCGGCATCTGGCCACCGCGGCGGCGGGATGCAGGCACAGACGCGCCACCGGGGGAGATGCCCTGGAGATGTTCGAGGTGTGGGCCCCAGCCACCGATGAAGAGGAGGAGAGGTCGGATATGGTGCGTCGCTGGTGGCTCCGGCGGTTGGACCACCGGCGGCGGCGCCGGTCACGAGTCGAACTCGGATTGCGTGGTTTCTACGCGTCGGGGCATCTGGGGTCGATCTATATCAGCCGGCCTGCGGGGATAGATCGCACTTTTCCTTCGATCCGACGAGCAAGCCGTCCCCTCGATAGATCACGTGCGACGTTCTCCTGGCGACCTAACAACCCGGCGAGCTTCTCTCGCCGACGGCGAGCAAAGAATCCGGCGAGTTTCCTCTTTCTTCTCCGATCATCATTTGAATTTCAGCATCGCAATTGTTCTTTTTACTTGTTTCGCCTGTGCAATCACTTGGTCTCTCTGTTCGTTGCTGTGTTCTTTGTTTTGCAGAGATGGCTAGCCATGCCGCCGCGACTCTGCCGCCGCTGTTGCCTACCCCGGCGCGCTGCCACCTCCTGACGCCTCCTCCGGCGGTGTACACGGCTCGTGTGGAGCTGGACAGCAAGAAGCAGCAGCCTGGACGTGCCTCGATGAGCCGAAGCTGGATCAAAGACAAGGCCGACCTTCCTGGACGTGCTTCACGGAGCTCCAGCTGGGCCACTGACAAGACGCTCCGCCGTGCCGGGTCTCTGAACTGCGGCGTCGAGCGCTTCGGCCGCGTGGAGACGCCGAGGGAAAACTGGAAGAGGTCGGCGAGCCGTGCACCATCCGTCGACCGGTGCGACAAGAAGCCGAGGCCTCCCACTGAGATGGTGGCAGCCTCGGAGGCATCAATCTCCGCCGGCCCCGCCCCGTCGGTCGTCCAGTTCGAGAAGAAGGCAGAGCCTATGACTGAGATGGTGGCAGACTCGGAGGCATCAATCTCCGCCGGCCCCGCCCCGTCGGTCGTCCGGTTCGAGAAGAAGGCAGAGCCTATGACTGAGATGGTGGCAGACTCGGTGGTGACATCGTTCGCTGGCCCTGCTCCGTCGATCGACCTGTCGGAGAAGAAGGCAAAGCCTACGACTGAGATGGTGGCAGACTCGGAGGCGTCACTCTTGGCTGGCCCTGTGGTGTCGGTCGACTGGTCGGAGAAGAAGGTGACGCCTCCGACCGTGGTGGAGGCATCGCCCTTCGCTGGCCTCGCTCCGTTGATCGACCGGTCCGAGAAGAAGCCGGAGGCTCTGACTAAGATGGAGGAGGACTCAGAAGCGGCATCCTTCTTCGCAGGCCCGACATTCATGGTGTCGCCGAACCCCAGTGAGCTGCCCATGCCGACCTTCATCATGTCGCCGGACCCCAGCGAGCTGCCCATGCCCACCTTCCTCTATAAGCATAAGGTCACTAAAGTGTTAGCTAGATTAGTCGCTCCGATGCTCGTTGATCAGCAAGATTGAAGCTGTTTTCAGTAGTACAGTATGTAGGTAGGTGGACATGATTAATACAATCACCATTTAGTATTATCGAGCTTGGCACTGATCTTATGTGCGATGGAATGAAATGAAATGATGGTGTTGTGCATTCTGCAAATAAGTGTCCGACAAACTGCAAACAGAGACATTCTCGCAAACACCTTGAGGGCGTGAGCTGACCATGCTCTGGTCGTGGTCGAAGAAACATTGGGCCGCGTGGTGACTAGCTTTGACGTGTTAGCCAACTTGCCATCCTTTGGATGAGCTCCGTCAACTGCTTGACCGCCGTGCGCGTCAGCGGTTGCCGCGTTGGAGGGGTTGTGTCTTTGCCCAGTAAGTGTTCGACCAAACGCCCCGGCATCAGTCGCCGCAGGGCGGGCAGCCGCCGGAGCCGCGTTCCCCGACCCCGCGGTCCTCCCCGCCGCGTCGGCGTACAACCGGCCGCTCTCCCCGTCGCTGCGGCCCCCGGCTCACCCGCAGGCGCGTCTCACGTCGCCCAGCGGCCAGATCCGCCCCAACGCCGCCGACCGCCACTCGCCCTCCTCGCCATCGTCAACGACCCAGCGGCCTGCGGCAGCGGTGGCTATGGCCGGCCCGCAACCACAATAGCAAGTCTGTTGAATCAATGTCTCTCGCTAACACTGGGAAACCGTATTATGCAACAGCTTTTACGCCATCCCAATACACTTCTATTCATATTCATATACGTATGATTTATGCCATGTTGGAAGTAGGAAATGAAGTGTTTGACAATATTGTTTCTTTCCACTTATTGTAGGAAGAGGAGATACGAGATTTAACATTGTCAAGTCAGCGCGCCAGATTTTGGAAGAGGGGAAGCTCAACCAGGCATTACTAGCCAACAACACTACCTTGCTTGACCTGCTTGAAATCCCACAACATATGTACACATATGTGACATGCTTTGCCATTTGGTTCTTACATATGCAAAAATTTCAGGTTCCAGTTTTTTTCCAAATCATTGTGTTCTCTTTATTTTTCTCATTTACTGTAAGTTGCATGAAACGTATCTATCCTAGAGCAAGGGCAAACCTTTTCATTTTAAAGCTTACAACCTTTATGCCTTCCCCTGCTACACTATTCTACCTTTGCTAGACATTTTTCAACCTGATGTATTATTCATGCCTAGAATATATGTGCATTCTTTTTACCATGGTACATCTGCTGTCACATGATCTTCTTGATGCATATTCACAATCGAAAATAGATTTTGTGCCTACTTGCTTTCTTATGCACCATGCTGTTTTTTTTTTTTTTTTTTGCGGGTGGATGCACCATGCTGTTAGCTCGTGGTGAGAATCAGTAAAAATGATTCTGACATGAAACAGTATATGATTGTTCTGAAATTAGTGGTTCCATGGTGTCTATATATCTAACTTGTTTACTTTAGCAGTTCAGGAGGATGCTTTTGGGCGAGACACCCTACTTATGTAGGAAGAAATGAAGTCAACCTGCACCAGGGGTGTGCTTGACAACAACAGGGACACAAAGTTGGTCTGATTGGGAAGGCTTCTGGTTAGCTCTTTACACATGTCAATTTAAACATCTGACTATATTATAAGTGTTAGAGCATCTCCAATAGATGATATAGATGCAAAAATAACTAACTTTTGCATCTCCGAGGCCCAAAAACACCACTCCAACAGATGATGTAGATGCAAAATAAAAATAAAAATTGCATCTCTGCCTCCCGGAGATGAAAAATACAACACCTCGAGATGCAAATAAACATCTCGACCTACAGGAGATGTAAAACTGGCGGCCGTGCGCCAACCACCTTCAGTTTCGTTCCGCCCGCCCGCCCGACGGCTGCTCGCCTCCGCCGTCGGCGATTTCTGGCCGGAAACATTGCCGCCGCCACCCATCCGTCCATCCCCGACCCCGCCGCGACCCTGCCGGCTATCCCCGCCGCCCCCGTGCCACCGTAGCCGTTGATTTGAGTTCGTCCCGCCGCACTTCCGCCGCCGCTCCACTCGCCCACCGCACCATGCCGCCGCCGCCCCGCTGCCAGATCCGGCCGCTCCACCGCCTTCGCCACCGGTTCCGCCGCTGCTTTGTCGCCGCCCGCTTCCAAATCGGGAATTGGCAGCTTCTCCGCCGCCGAATCGCCGCCGCCCTGCTGCCAGATCCGGCCGCTCCACCGCCTTCGCCACCCGTTCGCCGCTGCTTTGTCGCCGCCGCCTTCAAATTGGCTGAATTGGCAGCTTCTCCGCCGCCGAATCGCCGCCTCGCCGCCGCATGATTTGAGCCCCCCCCCCCCCCCCCCCGCTGCCGCTGGATTCAAACCGCACACTTGCCGCCACATCCCCGCCGCCCCGCCGCGACCAATCCGCCGCTCAATTCACAGCCGCGCCGCCGGCCATTCGAGCTCCCGCCGCCGCATTCGACCTCCCAGCTCTCGTCGCTCGACCGCCGCCACACCTGCTGCCGCTGCTCGGTCCGCTGGCGCTCCTCCCGACTCTCGGCCCTCGGCCGTTGGCGCCATGCCGACTAGTTTTACATCTTCAGTTGCATCATCTATTGGAGTTGATCTTTTACATCTCCAATATACATCATCTGTTGGAGTTGCCTCTTTTTTGGAGATGTAAAATGCACTTTTTGGAGATGTAAATTTTTACATCTCCTGTTTTACATCTTCAAATTTGCATCTCTATTGGAGATGCTCTTAGAGTACTTCTGAAAATCAAGATTTATTTCTGATTATCACTAAAGAGAAGTATTCTTACTAAATCAGCTTTAGCTAGGAGAGAATGGAAAGAAATGTTCTTTACCAATCAGCTTTAGGCAGGAGAGGCTACAAAGGAGACGAAAAATGACATTTTTGTGATAAGATATCATTGGAGCGCCTCTTGTGTGCTTTCCCTGTAGATTCTCTTTGCTGAACTGAACTGCAGAGTCAAATGCTCTTATTTTCTAAACTCAATATTTACAAATATTAACCATTTGTGAGCGGTGATAACGGTTACATGGTTTTAGCCAAAATGTCTAGCTAAGACTTTCTGATCATATAGGACTCCTACTACAAAGAAAACACCAAAGGCAGTCATAAAGATGATGGCCTCACTACCAATCTGTTTTATGGGGTCAATGGAAACTGAACTTGCTTCTGCCGAACCACAATTGTTTGCAATCATAGGGCCACACAGTTTTGGGTTTCCACCAAAGCTAGAATCCGGAAACGTGCTAAACTGGCCCACGTTTGGAATAGTGCCTTCCAGGTCATTATTAGAAATGTTGAATCTGGAAAGGAAGTGCAGATTGTTCAATGCAGCTGGAATCTTACCAGTGAGATGATTACCAGACAAGTCGAGCATCTGCAGGTTCGTGAGGTTGCAGATCTGTTCTGGTATCTCTCCAGATAATCTGTTGGAGCTCAAGTTAAGTGAAAATAGTCCTTGTAACCGACCGATCTCCTCTGGAATCATACCAGTGAAATTATTCATGTCTAGATTAAGCTCTTTAGGAAAAGCACTGGGCGTGAGGTATTCCATAAATTGGTTCTTGTTCCAAACAGGCAGCTCAAAGAATACCTTTGGTGCAGTACTTTCTGATTCTAGCATTGGCATCTCCATTAAGGCACTTGGAATTTCCCCTGTAAGGCTGTTGTTTGATATATCTAGAGAGAAGAGAAAATGTAGGCTGCTGATCCATTCAGGTATGGGTCCAGTTAGTTTATTGCCTTGCAAAAATAGCATCCCTAAATTCGATAGCTTTGATAACCAATCAGGTATTTTTCCAGACAATGAACAATGATTTATATAAAGAACCTGGAGATTCTTGAAACCATCAATGCTGACTTCCTCTGGCATGGTCTCATGCTGGAAGTTGAACCCAAGATAAAGGGTGGTGAGGCTCCTGGAACTGCTTAGGATCTGAAGTGTTCTTGTGATATTTGTAAGAGAGTTATTAGCAAGTGATAGGAATGACAGGGACTTCAGATTGCCTATTTCTTCTGACAATTGACCATGGAAAGGATTGTAAGATAGCCGTAGTGCAGTCAGCTTGCTGCAGGAGTATATGCTTTCTGGAACTGTGCCGGTGAAGTTATTGGAAAGAAGATCTAGTTTTTTTAGATTGGACAGACTTGCGAAGTTGACCTTGGTAAGTTCCCCACTAAATTGGTTTGCCTTGAGGTCAATTGTTACAAGATTCGTGCAGTTGCTTAGAGCTGTTGGCAGCTCCCCTGACATGCTGTTGTGTTCCAAATGCAGATCCTCCAATCTCTTCAGATCACCTATAGACTCTGGAATACTGCCGTTGAGCTCATTCCCCCCAAGATCAATGGTGACCAGATTTGTGAGCTTGCTGATGCCATCGAGAGCTCCTTCTAACCTATTGTTAGGCAACGAGAGGTGCTCTAACGAGGTGACCTTGAAGAGTTCATCTGGAAGTGTACCATTGAGGTTGTTGTAGCCAGCACCAAGCAATTTCAGCGCCGAGCAATTACCAAGTCCCGGAGGGATGTTTCCACTGAGTTGGTTGAAACTGAGCTCAAGCACGGCAAAAGATGGCGCGCTGACACATGGCTTAGTTGGTATCTGACCAGTAAATCTGTTGGAACTGGCATTAAGAACGACCAGGCTCTTCATCGCCTCCCATGTTGTGGATGGAAACCTGCCTGTAAACAAGTTGCTTGAGATGTTGAGTACCTGCAGAGGCCGCACAGGGGTTGAAGATGGCAGCTCACCCAGGCCTCCTGCCAGGCGGTTGAAGCTGACGTCAAGAACAAGGATGCTGCTGGATGACACTAATTCCAGTGGCAAGCCACCGGATAGCGAGTTATGGGACAGGTTGAGGCGCAAAAGCCCGGAGAGGTTGCCAAGGAACGGCGAGATGGGCCCCTCGAGGCCTCGAGAAGCCAGTGAAACATCAGTGATCTTCCTATCCTGGTTGCAGGTGATCCCTTCCCATGTGCAGCAGTCAGTGTCGTGCCGCCACGATGCCGTGAGGCCGCCGTCCCGCGAGAGCCCTGTGAGGAGCTGGAGAAGGGAGCTCTTCTCCTGCTCGGTGCAGGAGCTGGTGGGAGAGACCAAATAGACCAGCAGCACCATAGCCAAGCTAAACGAAGGCATGCTAAAATTCTTGGTGTGCTTGTTGTATGAAATATAGTGGCTGCACGGTATTGTGGTGAACTGGCAATGGTCTAGTGAAGAAAGAGCGTGCAAACGGAACTGTCCATTGTGAAATTTGTTGGTTGACAGTTTCTGAAGCTGCTAATCGGATGCAGGATGCATCTTGCTTGCAAATTATTCTGTTTGTGACGCACAGAAGCATGACAGCAGACTTTGAAGATCGCAACTCCACTTTAGGACTTTGTGAGAGCTACGGAGCTACTCGAGTTCTTATTGCTTTGTACAAAAAGTCCACCTCACAGAGTCACAGTTTCCCACCTGGAAGGAGACGATTGTCAGTTGATGGGCATGTGTCTGTGAGCGCTTACGTAGAAGCTCATCTCTGATTCTCTTTTTTTGAGTTATAATTATTTGACATCAACCAAAATCTCACTAAAACGACCAAATGGGTGAAGGTGGACTTTAGAAGGAAAAAGAAGACCTCGAGGAGGGAGAAGAACCCTTTGGACATGGAATAAGAGTGGCCGGAGGTGATTTCAGAGTCAAAGAAAGGTAAAGTCAAAATTATTTGCTCCAGCTTATTCTCTCAACTTGAATAGAATGCTGCTGGATTCTCGTGAGGCCGCCATCCCGAGAGAGCCCGGCGAGGAGCTGGAGAAGGGAGCTACTCCAGCTCGGTGCAGGAGCTTGTTGGAGAGACCAAAGAGAGCAGCAGCACCAGAGAAGCTAAATGAAGGCATGTTAAAATTCTTAGTGTACTTGTTCTGTGAAAAATAGTGGATGCACGGTGTCGTGGTGAAACTAGCAACGGTCTAGTGAAGAAAGAGCGTGCGAACGGAACTGTCCATTCTGAATATTTTTGTTTGACAGTTTCCTGAAACTGTGCATTCCGAAAGCATACTACTAAACTGCCATTTCCTAAATAAAAACATAATAGCTGTCCATTCGGATTCTGTCAGTTTTGTTATATATTTTCTGTTTGAAATTTTCGGTGATGTCATTTTGATGCGACCTATTTTTCTTCTTCTGAGTTGCTAATAATATGCAGTGTTAAGTCGAGTGTCGAATACCAGTGTCTCACTGGTAGTCGAGTGGCTAACAATATTTTGTGTCAAGTAGTGTCATTGTATTTCAATGGGAGTGCAATATGTCATGGATTATTGTACAGGTGGCTAATAACATTTCCTATTAAATCGAGCGTCGATGCTATTAAGGTTTGCTGCTACTCAGATGCAATCTTCTCTTACAAAATATTCTGATCATTATGACGTACAGAAACACGACAACAGACTTTGAAGATTGCAACTGCACGTGTACCACTTTACGACTTTGTGGAGGTCTCGAATTCTTACTGATTTGTACAAAAAGTCCACCTCAAATTCTTAGTATTGCTTTGTGCAAAAATCCACCCAAGAGAGTCACGGTTCCCCACTTGGAAGGGGACGATCGTCTGCTGAGGGGTATAGTTTTCTTTGAAGATTGTGATCTCATCAGACATAACCCAAAATTTCATTGTGAAAAGACCAAACAGGTGAAGATGAACTTCAGATAGGGAAAGCAGGTCTCGAATAGAGAGATGAACCATTTGCACACTTGCTAAAGGCGATTTCAGTATAAAAAGAGTAAAGTAAAAAAAATATTTCGCTTATTCTCTCAACTTCAATTGACCGCTGCTGGATTTAATATGTCTTAGTGATCAGAACATCTATCGGTATAACTTCTAAAAGGTTATTAAAAAGGGGGTAATTTTAATGGGCATGTGTTCTTTTTCTAGGTACTTCCGTGTTGTTTATTGTTCACATTTGGACTGAGCTTACACCTGCAATATCATACTGTATGCTGGCTGGCAATCCCCCCGAGGATATTGTTATGCTGGCTTGGCAATACCCTAGAGGTTTTGCTAGCATTGTAGCCGCTGATTGTAATCATCCTATTCGAGTAATGAAAGTTCCTTTCCCACAAAAATAAAAGAGCACGTACAATTTTATCCTCTTTTCTTGAGAATCCAATTTTATTATTTTATTTCTTTAGAATCCAATTTTATCTATTTTTTTAGATTTTTTTTATCTTTTTGTAGGCATACAATTTTATCTCTCTTTTTTAGAAACATGTACAATTTTATCTACATTGAAGCATCTCTAAGCCCACCCAATTTGAAGCCCAAGACGAAGCCAGCCCAAACTGTTATCTGTAAGCCAACCCAAATACCGCCCCCATACGGCCCAACGTCGAGTTCTGCGGCCCAACTCAGTGCGCCGGCGTCCCGAGGCTGGCCGCACCGCCGCACTGGTGCTCCCACAGTCCCACTTCAGTGGCTAGAGCCCAGAGGCCAGGCAGAAATCGAACCAAGCCTCCTCCCTCCCGGAGCTCCCCGGCGAGGGGGATGCAGCGACTCGCGGCGACCCCGCGTGGCGGCGGGCTGGCTGCTCCAAGTTCGGTAAGCGTGCTCGAGGACGGACACCGGAGGCTAGGGCAACAAGTCCAGTGTCGCGCGCTCACGAGGTATGTTTCTGGAAAAAGGAAGTCTGAGGAGGAAAATTGGGGAGTCCGATTGATGTTCAGTTGTTGCTGTAGCAGCTAGTCTCGTCGACCTTTTACGGCGGCGTGCGGCGGCTCGTCTCCCGTCGCCGTTGGTCCGGAGGAGGCCAGGCAGGCAGGGGATGGGAGATTCGACGAAGGCCCGGCGTCCCGTGAGCCCTTCACCGAGGTATTGCGGAAACCAAGGAGCAGCTGCTTAATTCTCGTGCCGCATTGCAGTACTAGCTTCGTTGACATTTCTGAATTTTTCTCTCAGCGCGTGTTTTTTTTTTCTGCGGATAATTGCCACCCTGGGTTGGAGTTGGATGGCTAGACTGCAAAATGGGTCTGCAAATAGTTAGACAATTTTTTCTCTCAGCGCGTGTTTTTCTGCATCGAGCTTTAGGTTCCTCCCCTGCAGATTGCTAGACTGCAAATAGTTACAGATTTGAGTGTGCTTTGGCGATTTTGCTTATTATGTGTCCTCCTCTGGTCAACTACCAAGAGAAACATTCATCACCCTATGCATATGTATCAAAGTAATACTGACCAAATCGTTACACATTCCCCAGCAATAATCATGTTTCACTCGCTAATCTTGTTTCTGTTACATGGTGTACAACGATGAATGTCACTAACTCAAGGTAGCAGGTTTACAAGGGATGTTGATCTTGCTGGGGCTGGAGCTACTAACATGGTCTTGCTGAGCTGAGAACCACTTGAGATCGCATCATGGCGTTGGTGATAATAACAATTACAAGATTTTAGCCAAAATATGTGGCCAAGACCATCTCATCATATAAGACTCCTACTGCAAAGAAAGCACCAAAGGCGATTGCAAAGATGACTTTACTGCTAATCTCTTTGCTGGTGTTGATGGACTCTGGACCCGCTTCTGCTGAATCACAATGGTTTACAATCATAGGACCACACAATTTTGGGTTTCCATCAAAGCTAGAATCTGGAAACGTGCTAAGCTGGCCCACAGTTGGAATAGGGCCTTCGAGGTCATTATTAGAAATGTTGAATTTGGAAAGAAAGTGTAGATTGTTTAGTGCGGCCAGAATTGTACCAGTAAGATGATTGCTGGACAAATTGAGCATCTGCAGGTTTGTGAGGTTGCAGATCGGTTGTGGGATCTCTCCTGATAATTTGTTGTAGCTCAAATTAAGTGAAACGAGTGCTCTTAATTGGCCCATCTCCCTCGGGATCACACCAGTGAATTTATTGAAGATTAAGCACTTTCGGACATGCACCAGCGTTGATGTATTGGATAAATGGACTGAAAACATAAACAGGCAGCTCAAAGAAGGCCTTTGCTGCAATCTTATCTGATTTTAGCATTGGCATCTCCGCTAAAGCAGTTGAAATTTCCCCTGTAAAACTGTTGTTTGATATGTCTAGATGGAAGAGAAAGTTTAGGGTGCTAATCCAGTCAGGTATTGGTCCAGTTAGTTGATTGCCTTGCAAAAATAACATCCCCAAATTTATGAGCTTTGATAACCAATCAGGTATTGTTCCAGACATTGAACAATAACTCATAGAAAGAACTTGAAGATTCTCAAAACCATCAATGCTGTCATCCTCTGGCATGGTCTCATGCAGGAAGTTGAACCCAATAAAAAGGGTGGTGAGGCTCCTGGAACTCTCAAGGATCTGAAGTGTTCTCGTGATATTTGTAAGGGAGAGGTTAACAAGTGATAGAAAGCAAAGAGACTTCAGATTGCCTATCTTTTCTGACAATTGGCCATGGAAATGATTGTAAGATAGCCTTAGTGCAGTCAGCTTGCTGCAGGAGTATATGCTTTCTGGAATTGTGCCAGTGAAGTCGTTGAAAACAAGATCTAATTTTCTTAGCTTGGACAGGCTTACAAAGTTGACTTTGGTAAGTTCTCCGCTAAATTGGTTTGCCTTGAGGTCAACCGTTATGAGATTTGTGCAGTTGCTCAGAGCTGATGGCAGCTCCCCTGACATGTTGTTGTGGCCCAAATGGATCTTTTCCAATCTCTTCAGCTCACCTATGGAATCTGGAATATTTCCACTGAGCTCATTCTTCCCAAGATCAAGGGTGACAAGATTTGTGAGTTTGTTGATGCCATTTAGCGCTCCTTGTAACCGATTGTTAGGTAACGAGATGTACTGTAATGACCTGACCTTAAAGAGTTCATCTGGAAGTGTCCCATTGAGGTTATTGTAGCCAGCACTGAGGAATTTCAACGCCAAGCAATTACTGAGTCCTGGAGGGATGTTCCCACTGAGTTGGTTGAAACTGAGTTCAAGCACAGCAAAAGATGGCGCACTAACACAGGGCGTAGTGGGTATCTGCCCAGTGAAACTGTTGGTGCTAGCATTAAGCACGATCAGGCTCTTCATCACCTCCCATGTTGTGGATGGAAACCTTCCTGTAAAAAAGTTACTTGAGATGTTCAGTACCTGCAGAGGCCGTGCAGGGGTTGAAGATGGCAACTCACTCAGGCCTCCTGTCAGGCAGTTGAAGCTGACATCAAGAACAAGGATGCTGCTGGATGACAGTAATTCCAGTGGCAACCCACCGGACAGCGAGTTCTGGGACAGGTTGAGGCGCAAAAGGCCAGTGAGGTTGCCAAGGAACGGTGAGATGGACCCCTTAAGGCCTCGAGATGCCAGCGAAACATCAGTGACCGTCCTATCTTGGTTGCAGGTGATCCCTTCCCACGTGCAACAGTCCGTGTCAATTCGCCATGATGCTGTGAGGCCACTATCGCTCGAGAGCCCAGTGAGGAGCTGGAGTAGGGAGCTCTTCTCCTGGTCTGTGCAGGAACTGGTGGGAGAATCCAAGCAAACCAGTAGCACAAGAGCCAAACCGAAGAAAGGAACGGGAAACTGTTCCTGTGTGAGTGACTGAGTGGCTGCATGGTTTCCTCGAGAATCTAGCTTGGAAACCACAGGCTTAAGCTTTTGTCTGTCAGGATGAAGTGCCAAACTATCTGATGAAGAAAGAGCAAGACAGGAAAGGAACAACCTGCTCTGTTCTTTAGTTTGTTTGATCCGGTCTGGTTGTAGTGAGTAGTAATGAAAAGAAAATTTGGGTCAACACCTCAACAGTTATGTAGTTTATTTGTACCTTTGACTTCCAAGGACATCAAAGTGTTCATACTTAATCTGACCGTTTCTCCTACCAGTTTTACTAGGTACTGACATTTGGTGGCAGAATGGAAAGTTCACCTCGTGATGATCCCTTTATGGTGAGCAGGAAAAGGCACGTTTTTACCAAAAGTACATGGGAAGTAGCATCATTGGACTGCATACAGTTACATTCCATCATTGATGTCAGGGTCGATGTGCGTACTTGATTTGGAGAAGAGCACATGAGGTACGTGAAGGGGTTGTTACTGTAAACTGTTTGCATTTGCTTACTATTGAGATTTGGATTATTATGTTGATGGAGTAGGTGCAGTTGCAGGAAATATCTATTAGCAGTAAATGGTCATTACAGTTGGTTGATGGAATAATTTGTTGTAGCTATCTTCGTATGGCCTAGCCTAGCTTTTAACTGCTTCTCAAGCCTACATGTTCTTCTCACCATCCAGCATCCTCCCACTTGCATTGGCAGGGTGCATGCCATGCGAGCTAGCCTGGTCAAATGATTTCCCCAGAAGTCTGGTCCTAGCTTCCTAATTTCATTTCATGTAATCAATATAAATTCACGTATAAAGAAAAGATAATGTCGAAGCTATGCACACCTACCCACAACAGCAACATCTTGTATATAGCAGGCCTACAGGGGCTAGATTGGGTTTGACTTGAGCAAGTCAGGATTATTTTACAACTTATTTGTTGACAGCTACATCCTTTTCCTTACACGACTAACACCCACCAGGTGCAACTGAATCACCTGGGCTTCTTATGGTTGTTAGATTAGGTTGAATTCTGTGGCATCTAATTTAATCTTTACTGTGTACAATAAACAAGTGGCGTATGTTCTTCTTTTCCTACGTTTGGATGAGAAGCAGTCTCATTTCATTCTAATCCATAAAAAAGGTTTCATCCTTTTTCTAAAACGTAATGAGAATCAATGTCATATTTGTTTAATGAATAATTAAGGGATGTATGTCATGTGCACTATCTTTTTTCTTGATACTCTGCCCTTATACATCAATGTGAAACGACTCCTGTAATACATGTCAAGCTGCAACCGGTAGCCAAAAAGTATGTACTGTGTGAACAGAACCGTTCTAGGGTCAATGAACACAGCCAAGGGCCTCTCTGGTTTATGGGATCCTAGAATTGAAAACCACAACATTGTTCCACAAAACGTTGTTTTTTTCCTTGCGTCATAGGAAAACTATAGCCAATCTTCTCAAAATGTTGGGAGTCAATGGACAGTTTTCTACGAGATATAATGCAACATTATTTTTTATGAAATTGTATCTTGCATTTACAATCCTCCGAATCAAATAATCTACGTCCTATGGGTTAAACATATGAGCGCGCGGGGGAGGGGGGGGGGACGCCCAGCCCCGCACTCCCAGAATCCTTCTCCACCCCATCCAGGCCGTGACCCGGAGACACCGACAACGGGAGCACAGAGGCCGGCGTCGGTGCCATGCCGACAGAGAGCATGGGGGCGGTAGCCCTGACCAGCCCAGAGGTCGTCCCCCCCCCCCAATGGTGGCAGGGCTACGCTGGCCGATAGGCTGAGCAGGAGGGTCGTCCTCCTCCTCAGAAGAGTTGTCCTCAGACGGGTCATCATCCCCACCCCTCCGACCATTCGAGTGAGTCGGCGGGGAGGGAAGGGGCACCATCCCCGGCTGGCCCTCAAGCACGGGGATCTCGAGCTCGTAGGTGAGACGCTTGCCCTTCTTACCGAACTATAAGATCAAGGACAAGCCGTCCAACTCCGCCGGCACCGGACAAAGGATCTCGATGCGGGCCGGGCCATCCGCCTCCAATGATGCCAGATCGACGGTCAGTAGCTTGCCCACTGGCTTGGAGGCCGCCTTGAGGATGTGCTCGAGCTTGCCCCCTTGGGGAGCACTCTTGCCCCCTCCCCCCTCAAGGAAGCCCGTAGACAAGTACCCACACCTGAGCGAGCGGGGGAACGGGGTCGGGCTTAGCGACGGCCTCCCGGACATAGAAGAGGAGCTTGTTGAGCGGGCACTTGATGACGTCGCGGGTGCAAACGCGAAGCAGCTTGGCGAAGGGGAAGGGAACCAAGAAGACAAGGGGTGTTGTCTCGGTCACCTCCCAGGAGAACTCGGTGTCCCGGAAATCACCGATGTAGGCCGACATCTCAGGCCGGATGAGGTCGGAGGTGATCGCGAGTGATGGCGGTAGAGCCTGGTCGGGAACCAGCGACACCGTCGCCAGATGGGGTCGAGCAGGCACCTCTTCCACCTCCGCATCGGCGTAGTAGAAGCATCCCCCCTCAATCCCATAGCCCAGGTAAGCTAGGGTCGTGGGGCATCGGGGAGGCGCTTCGCACTCCGAGCGCAAGTGACCCGCACACCCTCAGTTGATGCACATCGTCTCCTCATGCATCCTCGGGTGGCCGACTTTGGTAGTAGGAGCCGCCAGAGCCTCCTGCTCTGGTGCCCCCTCAAGTACGGGACGGTCGGCCACCTCAGAAGCTTCTTCTTGCTCTTCTTCTTTTTCTTGGGTGGAGTGGAGGGGCCCGGAACCTCCGGGGTGCGACAAGGGGGCGAGTACCACGACGACCGAGAACCACCCTGCCGCCAATCGGGGTCCTCATCCCTAGCCGGGCACAGATCATCCTGCCTGGCAGAGCCAAGCTCACGTGAGGGCCGGTTGTGATTGTCGGGGCGTCCCCAGGAGCATCCTCCCACGGTTCATACGAAGAACCGACCCCATGGCCGCGGCGCCTCCAATCACCATCAGAGGGGCGTTCGCCAGAACCCCTAGACGCGGGGGACGGGGCACCGGCGCCTCGCGTGAGCGGACAGCCGGCGGTTGCCGATCCTCGAGCTCCAGCCTTAGCGTGGCCTCGCGTGCCTCATCCTCTACACGGCGCCGCGCCGCGTCCTGGCAGCGGAGGTCGCCCGGTGACCCAGGCAGTGGCAGCCGGGGATCACGGTTCGGGTCGCGCGGTGGGGGTGGTTGGTGCAGGGACGTGCCCGGAACGTGGTCGGGGCGCGCGCATGGCCCGCATCGGAGGCGTCGAGGCGGGCAGAGGCCGCTTCGGCCTGACCTGCCCGTCGCCCTACTCGCCATGAGGGCCTCGAGGTACGACCGGGGATGGGGCTGGTTCGGCAGAGAGGGCGGCGGCGGCGACGGCGATGGAGGAGAGACGGGGAGGTCAACAGCAGAGTCCGACAGCGGTGCAACGAGCGAGACCGGCATCTCCACGCGACCCTCCTCATCCTTGTCGTCCATGTCGGCCCAGGAGACAGCGGAGCGGGACAACCACAGGGTCGGCGCGCGACAGGCAGCAGCGGCCACGCCTAGCGATGGCGCGGAACTGGCCGGACCGCGGGCCATGACGGCACGGCCGGCGAGCACCAAAGCGCGGGGACCAGAGGCGAATTTCAAATTGCCCAGGAAGACTTCAGGGTCTGGTAACCCAAAAAAGGGTAAGTTTGCAGCCTCATGGACGCGGTGACCTGTTTTTTTTTTTTTTGCCTCTTTTGTCATGCCGGCGTTGCCTCGTGCATACGTCTGATGTTGTTTTCTATTCCCCCGGCTTCACTTACTGGCGCATCGTTCTGAAACATCAATTGTGAACTCAAGTATAGACAGCATAGCGTGCGAGGACTTGCGGTGGCATGATGACATGTGGGTTATTCTTGATATTACATCATGTACTGTGTGTGCTAGTTACTAATTCAGGGATTAGCACAGTGAGCACAGAGACTCGAATCCTACTAGGTTCGGTCGTTACGGAATTGGTGTTCTATGACTCAGATCACAATCGGGCTGGTTGATCAGACACCACTCCTTTGAAGATGAAGTCATTCGGCCATTCCTGGCCTTTAATTTCGCAAATCTAATGATAATTTTGTTTGTGCCTCACATTGCTGAGCATGGGCCAGAAAGCTTCACAAACCAGAAAGCTTGAAGAAAACAACGACCACAAGTCACCATTGCAAGCTTTCACAGAATGACTCTAGATCAGGACAATTGTGCGAAGATACAAGAACAACTCAATTGTTTGCAGCACAACATGTCTACCAGCATCCAAAAGATCCAAAACGAAGAATATGATGCACCAAAATAGCATAATACACACAATGGCGACATGCCAAATCACTTGTATCCAATGATTACGAGTCGAACGACTAGTCTAGACTAGTCGCTCGACTAGTCTATGAGTCGCAAAGTGGCTGTCGACTCGGTTTCTCGTGTAGACTACAAATATGAGTCGAGCCAGTCATCGACTAGTCGACGACTAGTCTGGACTAGTCGACATGTTCGAGTCGAACGACTCAAAAAACTGGGGGAGTATAAATACGATGGCTCATCCCGCGTGAGACGAGACCTAGTCCTTTCTTTCCTCTCCTCCTCTTTCTTCTTGGCTTGCTGCTGGTGTTGCTCTGCCTCGTTGCTCGAGGACTGCTCGTGCTGCTCTGCTTGCTGTTGGTGCTGCTCTGCTTGCTGCTGCTTGCTGGCGCTGCTCTGCTTGCTGGCGCTGCTCTGCTTGCTGTTGGTGCTGCTCTGCTTGCTGCTGTAGTGCTGATTGGTGGTGCTGCCCTGCTTGCTGCTGGTTGCTGGTGCTGCCAGACTGAGTGTGTTTCAATTTCCAGGTCCTGAGGTCTGAGCTACAATGTCTACAACACCGGAGATTGTATTGTATACTGTACTTGTATACTTATATAGTGTAATACTACATACTACTACTACATATTGTTAGTTATGTACTGTAAGTTCAGTGCTACAGTACCATGTCGACTAGTCTCGCACTAGTCTAGACTAGTCTATGAGTCTTAACCTTGGAACGACTCGTCGACTCTTCGACTCGTAAACGTTGCTTGTATCACGAGAAGGAAATTAGTAAATCAGTAACGACACAACAGATTGCAGGCTTGCATATCCAAATTTAGTAGTTTATGCACAGATAGGCGTCTGCTGTGAAACCATCCTGATTACTGGCTGATCAACGCGAGTTTAATCCACCAAACATACCCTTCTAGTCTTGTTGATTACACGAGGGCCAGTGTTCCAATCTCCAAAGTGCATTACTGTAGCTGCAGAGCATATGTGTATGGTAGCAAGGAAATTTTGGCTTAAACCAACTTGTGTAACAAATAACATTGACCCATCTTCGGTTTTATTTCATGTAGTTCCCTCTGCAGTCGAAGAAATGAAAATTAATCATGTTTTTAGCTTGCAAGACAAGATACCAGCGAAACCTCTTCAACTGCAAACTAAGAACATGACAAACAGCGAAACAATACCGGTTTGCCTGTCACATGATATGTGCTGAGCAGTGCCTTCAGAGACATCGCGTTCTGGAATGAGCACAACACACATTTATGAGGGCATACATCAACTCTGAGGATATATGACACAAGATTGCCTCAAAAGCAACCCAACGATATTTGTTGTATGTGTAGAAACATGGGCCTAGCATGGCGTCCAAGAAGAAATTCAATGGCCTGGACCAATTTTGACATTCAGCTTGCCCGTTGCTAACAGCCTGCATTGATCAGCTAAGTCCTTGCTGCAACTTTCGATTTCTATTTCTTCCAGCGAAGATGGGAGGCCAGTTTCCGGCAGCCTTGAGATGCCCCTACACCAATGTATCTTCAACCTCTTGAGGGAAGGAAGGGTGTGCAGCCCCGAAGGAAGATCTACGAGATCATAACAGGCAGAAAAGTGGAGCTCTTCAAGGGACTTGAGGAGCACAAGCGCTCCCTCTTGCTCATCTGTTAGTCTTTGCACTTGTTTGTCCAACCATTTGAGTTTTAGGTGTTGCAGGGAGGTGAGCTGCTTGCAGAATGATGTAGTAAGGACATAGGGGTCATCGATCTTGAGCGTTTCCAGCGGAGAGCATAGCCCATCATAGCCCGACCTTGAGGAGCTCCCCAAACATGCAGACAAGCGAGACCAGTCGTAAATTTTCAAATGCCTGAGGCTGCGTAGTGACTCCAAGCCCTCTAGTGCGAGGATCCATACACACTTTCGAATTATCAATTCTTCCAGTGCTGTGCATGAGTGCAGCTTCAGATATTTCAAACCCTGGTCGCTCTGCACCTCCAACTTTTTAAGGCTTGTGAGGTCACCTGGGAAGCAGAGTTGCAGCGTTCTTTCGGAAAACTTATCGATGAAAAGTTCCCCAAGTGATGTTGGGAGTAGCCATCTTCCGTAGTGCACCAACGACGAAAGCAGGCCGCGGCAGTTCTTAATGGTTAGCTCCTCAAGGGAGTTGAATGCAGAGAAACCTTCCTCGTTCCGTTTAAATGTTAGACAATGGCAGGAGTCAATAGTTATCTTCTTGAGAGAGGAGACCAGATTTAATGGAATGTGGAAGTTTCCGTCTCCTGCTAACCCTGTCAAAGCGTCATCTGGATTTCGTGATGACGAGTCCTCCCTGTCTGAGATAAGATTTGATAGATTGTTCTCTTCCCCTTCTCTCCGTAACAGTATTGCTGTTATATCATAGCAGAGATTTAAACTCAACTCCTCTAGGTCCGGCGCATGTTGCAGCATCAGAGATAGCCACTCCCCTGATATTCCACATGACTCAATACTGAGATTTTTAAGAGATGGGAAGGCCTTGTAATTCACAGTTGTCACACCTTCAAGGGTACGCCCTGGCATCCCATCATGAGAGAAAAGTTTTGTGCACCTTTTTATTCCCAAACTCTGTAAGGAGACAAGTTGACTAAAACCTTCGAATGAAAAAGACCTTAGATTTAGGCTATGATATATCACCATCGATTTGAGGTTTCTAAGATTATGGAACGCCAAAATTTTGTTATCCAGTGTGCTCGTCTCATCAGAATACTCATCAGTATCATAGCTCATATACTCATTAATGCGCCCAATAAGTAAATTGTCATTGGATGATCCCTCCATATACAGAAGTGTTGAAACTCGATTGATGAGTAACTCAGAACAGGTGGTTGAAGGTGGAAGAGGCTTCAACACTTTCAAATAAGGGCAATCACGCAGCATTGATTTCTTAAGACCAGGCAACCATGAGCTCTGTTCGGCTAATTCGGATTTATCATCGTTCTCAAATAGATCAAACTCCTTCAGTGCTTGACAGCTCTCGATCTGCAGTACCTTTAAGGTAGACTTCAGGCCCCGCATGGAAGTGCATGAGCATCTCTCCAACTTTGGCATTTCAAATAAAACTAGCTCCTCCAGTGACGGAACCAATACTTCTATTACTTTCTGCAGGTTGTTTAACTTCAGCTTTGTCAGAAACCGAAACCTCTCCAGAGATGGAAGTGTTTGCCATTCTCTACAACAATATAGATGAAGTGTGAATGCGGTGATAAGTGGCGCAATGCTGGCAAACCCTATTGGTGAGGTAGCATCACTATAGCCAGATATTTGGAGAATCTTTAAGTGCTGACGTGGTTCAAGACCCTCAAGCACCTCTCTTGCTGTGTCCACAGAAGGCTCACAACTTGGGCCACTTCCATCCGTTGGCAAGCACTCCATGCTTGTTCCCCTAGAAGATTCCTTCCAGGACAACTGCAATCTTACTAA
Source organism: Aegilops speltoides (assembly GCA_021437245.1). NCBI lineage: Eukaryota > Viridiplantae > Streptophyta > Magnoliopsida > Poales > Poaceae > Aegilops > Aegilops speltoides. The sequence continues at coordinate 104,933,055 of CM038146.1, forward strand.
GAGTTCGTTTTTGCCCCGTACTGCCTCATAAACCTCTTTCAGAGTTTTAACATTATCAAGTTGATGCAACCAATCTCTTACAAGCTCACCCGCGGATTGGGATTGTGTCATCTCAAAGTTGCTAGAAATTTGAAATTTAAGATCATGTTGCTCGTGAAGAGATGCCATTTTATCAATGGTAGCAAAGGAAGAATACACTCCCTTGTGTACAACAAGATGCCGCAGGTTAACAAGATTATTAATCCCATCAGGTATAGTTGGATCAGTGTATGAGCCGAGGTCTAATACTTGAAGATGATACAACTTGCTCAAAATTTCATCAGACCCACGTTTTAGAAAATCAGCAGATGGTGCAGAAATTTGTAGTACGCGTAAATTGTGTGCCTTTTGGACTATATCTTGGAACAATGGTAAGAAGGAAGAGTCATAGTGCCCATGTAACACCAATGTCCTCAATGCGCTAACTGATGTAATTGCGTTTCTCAGAATTTTTTCAAACTTCTCATCACGAGGAATGTTCCCATGCTGATCTATGTTGTATACAGAACCAGCTACTATTGACAAATGGCGAAGAGTTCGAGGCATTTTCTTGCACTGGCCATCTATACTTGCGCAGTCAGTCCTTGAAACCATCGTCGCAAAATCATGCATGAGACCACACATAGCATATAGAACTTTATTGCCTAGATAGGGTTCTTCTCTTTTAACTTCTTGAAAGAAGCCAAGGTTAACCAAATCAATGAGATAGCACCATCCTATCTCCTCCGACCTCTCACTAAAGTTGTTACACTTAACAAATCCCTGTGATATCCAAAAGCTGACCAACTCCTCACCAAGAAACTGATAACTGTCAGGAAATATAGAGCAATAGGAGAAACACTGTTGTAAATGGTAGGGAAGTTGATCATAGCTAAGCTTTAGAGCAGCCATGATTCCTTTACTGAGCTGCATAGATTTCCAATCTTCGTTCTTTAGAATGTTTCTCCAATAATCAGTGCTAAGTTTCTTCCTTAATAGTTTTCCTGTAGATACAGCTGCTAATGGGTTGCCATTTAACTTCTTAGCTATTTGCTGCCCAATGATACTTAAACTTCGATGCTCCTCACAGTTCTCGTATCCAAATGCATGTGATTTGAACAATAACCAAAAGTCATCATTTGCCAGAGCACCTAACTTGACTGGTTTGAGGGTGCCCAACCTTTGTGCGACAGACATATTTCTAGTTGTGACTAGAATCACGTTACCCTTCACATGACTTGATACTAGAGGAGCCAACATTTTATCCCATTGGATATTATTGTCCATGTCATCCCAGACATCATCTAAAATAACTAAAAGTCTTTTTGAGTTGACATGATCCTTCAAGATCTCCTGAAGCTTCACAAAACAGTTTATTTCTTCATGCCTTTCTCCAGAAATAGAGTTTAACATCTCCCTTGTTAGTCTCACTTCGTCAAAGTTGTGAGACACCCAAACCCATATCCTTTGGTCAAATCGGCGTTCCACATCTGGATCATTGTACACAAGTTGAGCAAGGGTTGTTTTCCCAACACCTGCAATGCCTACAATAGGCAGAACAACTACACCATCAGATTTTTCTTCAGTTATCATCTTTACAATGGAGTTCTCTTCTGCAACTCTTCCATACACTTCTCCTCGAACGAGACTTGATGTCCTTTGGTGCTGATCTAAGGTTGTACTCCTGTTGTGATCTGAACTGGAAGATAAGGCATGTAGCTTGAGAACCTCGCTCACTTCCCCTTGGATGTCTTGTAACTGCATAATAATTTCTCGCATCCTATTGGATAATGTATCCTTGTCCCAAGTGGTGTGTGTGTTACTATTAGCTGCAATGATTTGTGTTGACTCCTCATCCACTCTTCTTCTTTTTCTTCTAGATGAATCACCAATCACTGCAGGTATAGGTGTCACATTTGGAATAGCGTCACCGGTGCTGCAGCAAGAAAAAAAACGGTGAATTGGCTATTAGAACCTTACTGACTTGTAAAAATGTGTCGATGCAACGTATAAATCTTTAGCTACCTTGACATGTTTGGTGGCTGGTCATCTGGTCCAGGTTTCTTCTTACAAATCTTGTTATGGTTAAGCATACCTGCTGTCCCCGTCTTTGTCCCGCATTTTATCTCTGTGAGGCAGTATTTACATCTTCCTTTGAGTGGCTTCCCTTTTTCTTCTTCTATAACATCAAAAGCATCCCATGCCTTGGACCGTCTTTTCTTTCCTTTCATGGATGAGTTGCCAATTACAATTGGCTCATCGGTGGCAGTGCTGCAGTAAGAAGAAAATTGGTGGGTTGGCTATTAGGACCACCTTTAGTGCACTCAAGAAGATGCATGTAAACGATTTCTAAAAATGGGTATTACACAATTTTTCTTTAGGTATACCTTGAAGAGTTTGGTGGATGTGCTTCAGGTTTCTTCGTACAAGTCACGGGATGCTCTTTCTTCAAATGCTTTTTCATAGATGATGTACCATTCGTCTTCGTATCACACCTGAACTCATTACCACCACTGGTGGAAAAACAGGCTTCCGTCCAGCCCCATAAGTCGCGAAGCTGTAGGAACCGCGACTAATGGGACCTTTAGTCGCGGTTCGAGGTGAACGCGACCAAAGGCTGGGCCAGGCGCTCGGTGGCGGCTGGTGCGTGAGGGCTTTAGTCGCGGTTGGCGGACAACCGCGACTAAAGGTTTCGGCACCTTTTAGTCACGGTTTGCCGTGCCAACCGCAACTAAAGCCCTCCCTATATATACCCATCCAGCAGCCAACACTTAGCCATTTGGAGCCATTCTCTTCACAAGTGGGTGTAGGTTTGCTTTTGGTTCCTCTTATGCACATAAGGTGTTTGATGAAATGCCCCAAGAGCATGAAACAAACATGACATGAAGTGTTGGAGCCACACTCTTCGATCGCGGTTAGCAACTTGATGAACCTTTGATGTGTCAATATGCATGTGTGTAGTTCATTGTTTAATTTATATTGTTTGTAGCTAGTTAGTTTAACAAATGCATGATGGTTAATTATATATTTTATATTATAATAATGCAGATGAATCGGCAATGGATGTACGGTAACCGACTCTCCGTGAGTTCACTACGGGTTTGAAAGATTTCCTCGTAGTGGCTAATGCGAACAAGCGGGGGTTTTGTTATCTCATCCATGTGTTATCTGTAAGAATGAGAAGGGTTACTCTTCCTCAAGAGTTGTTCACATGCATCCGCTTGAAGGGTTTCATGCCAAGCTATAATTGTTGGACCAAGCATGGAGAAAGAGGGTTATAATGGAAGAAGATGAAGAAGGGATGATTTCATCGATGAAAGCTATCTTGCTCATTTCGGTGATACTTTCATGGAGGATTGAAGGTGAAGGGAAGGTGAAGAAGAGGCACGTGATGATCCCGTTGATGATCTTGGTCGGACCATTGCCGATGCACGGAGACGCTGCTAAACCGAAAAGGAGAGGAGAATTTGGATCGCATGTTAGAGGATCACGTAAAGGCGCTGTACCGGATGCGATGATGGTCGAAAAAGTGGGCTGCACAATGGATTTGCTGAAATGGAAGGCGAGGCAGGTGTAGCTGACTCGGCATTTGAAAACTTCTTGAAAATGTTGAAGAATATGTTTCCAAAGGATAACGAGTTGCCCGCCAAGACGTCTGAAGCAAAGAAGGTTGTCGCCTCTAGGTTTAGAGGTTACGAAGATACATGCATGCATCAACGATCGCATCCTCTACCATGTGAATACGAGAATTTGAATGAATGCCCGGTATGCACTTGCATTGCGTTATAAGATCGAGGCGATGACCACGGTGACGATGTTGAGGGCCGAAACCGGAAGAGGGTTCCCGCCAAGGTGATGTGGTATGCTCCTATAATACCACGGTTGAAACGTCTGCTCAGAACAAAGAGCATGCCAAGTTGTTGCGATGGCACAAAGAGGACCGTAAGTCGGACGGGAGTTGAGACACACCGCAGATGGAGCGCAATGGAGAAAGATCGACAGATGGTTCAAAGATTTTGCGGTGACGCAAGGAACATAAGATTTGCTCTAAGCACGGATGGCATGAATCCTTTTGGCGAGCGAGCTCCAGCCATAGCACTGCCCGTGACTCTATGCATCTACAACCTTCCTCCTTGGTTGTGCATGAAGCGGAAGTTCATTATGATGCCGTGCTCATCCAAGGTCCGGCAACCCGCAACGACATCGATGTGTACCTAAGGCCATTAGTTGATGAACTTTTACGGCTGTGGGGTGGTGTCCGTGTGTGGGATGAGCACAAACAAGAGGAATTTGACCTCGGCGTTGCTTTTCGTAACCATCAACGATTGGCCTGCTCTTAGTAACCTTTCGGGATGTCAAATAAGGGATACAATGCATGCACGCATCGCTTACATGAGACCGAAAGTGTACATTTGCCAAATTGTAAGAAGAACGTGTACCTTGGGCATCGTCGATTTCTTCCAAAATTCATCCAAGAAGAAAGAAAGGCAAGCATTACAACGGCAAGGCGATCACCGGCGAAGCTCGCGAACGACCTTGGTGTGAAGTATTTGATATGGTCAAGGATTTGAAAGTCATCTTTGGAAAGGGTCTGGCGGACAATCGGTTCGAAGGGAGCCGACGGCACGCAACCATGTGGAAGAAGAAATCTATATTCGGGAGCTAGAATATTGGAAAGTCCTAGATGTCCGCTCTCGCAATCGACGTGATGCACGTTACGAAGAATATTTGCGTGAACCTCCTAAGCTTCTTGGGCGTGTATGGGAAGACAAATGATACAAAGGAAGCACGGCGGGACCAGAACGTTTGAAAGACCACGATGACCGCATCCGAATGGTTTCAAGGTCGTGCCGACTACGCTCGACCAAAGAAGAGAAGGTCATCTTTTTGAATGCCCGAGCAAAGTATGAAGGTCCCGTCTGGATTCTCGCCCAATATAAAGGGAATAATAAACATGGCGGAGAAAAAGTTCCAAAACTGAAGTCTCACGACCGCCACGTGATTATGACGCAATTGCTTCCGATTGCTTTGAGGGCTCTGCCGGAAAATGTTCGAGTAGCCATTGTGAAGCTATGTGCATTCCTCAATGCAATCTCTCGAAGGTAATCAATCCGGAAGTTCTACCACGGTTACTGAGCGATGTGATCCAATGTCTTGTCGATTTCGAGTTGGTGTCCCCGCCATCCTTCTTCAATATTATGACGCACCTCCTGGTTCACCTAGTCGAAGAGATTTTCGTTCTCGGTCTGTATTTCTACACAATATGTTCCCTTCGAGAGGTTCATGGGAGTATTAAAGAAATATGTTAAGTAACCGTGCTAGGCAGAAGGAAGCATCGCCAAGGGCTATGGAAATGAGGAGGTGGCGAGTTTTGTGTTGACTTTGTTCCCGACCTTAAGCCGATTGGTCTTCCTCGATCGCGCACGAGGGAGACTAAGTGGAAAAGGCACGATCGGAAGGAAATCAACGATATGTATGGACGGCCATTCTCTGATGAAGCACACCACACTTTGTCTTGACCAATTCCAGCTTGGTGGCTCCGTACTTTGAGAAACACAAGAATATTTTACGTTCGACAACCCGGGAAGCTGAATCTCGGATTAGGAAGGCCCACATGGAGACTTTCGGCAGTTGGTTGAGAAAACATTTAATGAATGACAATGATGTTGTAGATCATTTGTACATGTTGGCCAAGACACCATCTTCGACTATAACGACTTTCCAAGGGTACGAGATAAATGGGAATACATTTTACACGATCGCCCAAGATAAAAAGAGCACCAACCAAAACAGTGGTGTCCGCTTTGATGCAAGAACCGAGAATGGGCAAGAGGTCACATATTATGGTTACATAGAGGAGATATGGGAACTTGACTATGGACCCTCCTTTAAGGTCCCTTTGTTCGGTGCAAATGGTTCAAGCTAACAGGAGGTGGGGTAAAGGTGGACCAGCAATACGGAATGACAATGGTGGATTTCAACAATCTTGGTTACCTTGACGAACCATTCGTCCTAGCGAAAGATGTCGCTCGGGTTTTCTATGTGAAGGACATGAGTAGCAAACCGAGGAAACGGAAAGATAAGAAAACGATCAAGACATCATGCGATGATTCAAAGCGCCACATTGTTCTTTCGGGGAAAAGAAACATCGTGGGAGTGGAGGACAAGACAGACATGTCGAAGATTATAATATGTTTGCTGAAATTCCGCCTTCAAAGTGAACACCGACCCAAGCATTAAGTTAAATGATGAGGATGCTCCATGGATACGGCACAATCGTAAGCAAGCGGGGACACAAGGGAAGAAATGATGTGTAATAATTTATTGTACCAAACTTTGTTGAATGGATCATGTGAATTATATTACCCGTGATGTGTTTGGTGTCCATTTTGAATGATTCGAGATACCACCGATGATACATGAAATTTGGAGTGATTTAGTCATACTCCCGCCTATGCGTATAATATGCATGTATGTAGTACCGTAGAATATGTGAAACTCCTTCAAAATTAAAATAAAGCACAAAAGAAATAAAACAATACAAATTAAACAGAAAACAATACAAATTAAAAAGAAAACAATACAAATTAAGCAGAAAACAGGTTTGGGGGCTAAAACCCTAAACTCATATGGTTTTAATCGCGGTTGGCGAACCAACCGCGACTAAAGCGGGCGCTGAACATAAAAACTCGCTAAAAAACCCTTTAGTCGCGGTTGGGCGGGCGACCGCGACTAAAGGGTACCTTTAATCATGGTCTCGCCGCCAACCGCGACTAAAGGGGCGGCTATAAATACAAGGCTCCGTCGATTCTCGTCTTCTCCGATTCCCTTTGTTAAATCTGCGCGCCCTCGACGCCGCCGCCGTCGCCGCGCGCCATTGTCGTTCGCTGGTCGCCACGACCTTGCCGCGCGCGCCTCGCCGGATGCGTCATCTCGCTCCGTCGCGCGGATCGCTCCTCCTCTCGCCGTCGGTCCTCTCGCGCCGACGCCGCTCTTTCGTCAACGGGTGAGCTCCCATCGGCCCGTCCGTCTCTTCTCGAGCGCTGCGCCAGACACCGTCCGTCGCGCGCCGCCTCTGCAGATGGCGCGCGCTGCGTCGCGTTTCCTGACGTCCTCGCGCGCCAGTAGCGCGCCTTCTCGCGCCGCCGCTGGGCGGCTTCCCACTAGCTCGCCGCTAGTTTCGCCATCGCCGCTTCGCCCTACGCCGGGCGCGCCGTTTACCGCCGCAGTGGCCTCTTCCGCGCGCCGTCTTGCTAACGCCGGTAGCGCGCACGCCTTCGGTTGGCTCGGCGAAGGCCTTAGCAGTCTGGCGCCAGACGCCGCGCCAGAATTCCGCCCGATAGGCCCTCGTGTTTATGACAATGGGTCCCACCCCAAAACGTTAAAAATGATATAAAAAAGAATAATAAAAATATATTAATTAATTAATTAATTAATTAATTAACTTAAATAGTTATGTTAACACTAATAGTGCATTAGTTAAACAGAGTCAATGACATCTGGGTCCCTTGTCCTTTGACTAGTCAACAGCCTCGATTGACTGCATGCAGGCGGTCAGCAGGACCCCCTGTCAACCTCTATGCTGCTTTCTGTGTACACTTTGTGTGTGCACGTAGCAATTTAATCTTTATTCTCGAATTAGTTTTAATTACAATATATCAATAAAACTTTAGAAAATCATAGAAAATAAACCGTAGCTCGGATGGAAAAACTTTGTACATGAAAGTTGCTCGAACAGCGAGACGAATCGATTCACGCAGACCGTTCGTCCGCCACACACCCCTAACCTATCGAACCTGCAAACTTTCCTCTCCGGTTCATCCATCGACAGACGTCCGAACCGGAAAACTTTCCGGATGTTTCCCCTTCGCGCGGTATCGCCTAGCGCTGCGTTAGAACACGTCTAGCTCTGCTCATTGACCTGTTATGCACTTGCTCTGCTATGTATTTAGAATTTTATAAGAAAATTTGACGAAATTTGAAAGAGAAATAAAATCAAAAATACATATAAAGTGAAAAAACAAAAACAATGAAAACCGCCAAAAAAAACAAAAAATAAAATGGAGGCGGCGAGGGCGGCGAGGGGGCGCGATGCTGTGGTTTTTTTTGGATCGAGAGGCGGCGAGGTTATACATGTGTGTTGTCCTCGCCTCCCTCTCCGTGACGCCGTCGTCTGCCGCCTGCCTCTCGGCTCTCCGCGACACCCTCTCCCACCCCTTTCTCGCCTCCTTTTGCCACCGCCTTTCGCCACCGCCACCGCCATCGCCCTTCTTCACTTAATTAATTTGTTTTACTACATGTTTTCGGATGACATAATGGCGGACGATAGAGTGACCGATTATGGACAACTATGATCCGGACGGTGAAGCACATATGTTCGGCATCATAAACGGCGATATTCTATATGTGCCGACCGGAGAAGAAGAAGATGATATCTCTTCTTATCCGAACCTCGACGGTGAAGATGAAGGCGCCGTCGACAAGATGATGTTCGAACAAACGTCGATAAACGCAGCGATCTTCAAATGGAAGTAGCAACCACCTCCCGCCGAGGTATATATATACATTGAGCCTCGGTGATACAAACTAACCGATTTGAATAAATATGTGTGTACTAACGCGACTCTCTTTCTTATTTTAGCCCTCGCCTTACGTCCGGATGCCCCGAGATCATACAAGCTGCGGCAACACGAGGATTGGTATGTAACGAGTGCGAGAGAACAAGCGCCAACTTAGGTATTACTCTTCGTGAACTATTAGGCCTTGATGAGGCGCCCGATGAAGGAGGTAGTAATTACATATGTCAAGAATGGGCCTCTCGTCGAGCTGCTTGCAGAAAAGGATCTACCGACCAAATGAAAGGTCTGCTGAATTGGTACAAGGGTTACATAAAAATAAAACGCCAAAGAATATATTTATGCGGAAGTTAGACATGAGCATCACTTCAAACATTACTATGTACAAATTGCCTTTGAGTGAATTGTTCCACTTTTCAATCTGCTTGAGCTCGACAAATCTATCATCGGTTGCTACGTTCGTAAGTGATTTATTAATTTCTACCCCATCTCGTTCATATTGCCTGCACTATATATATGTCCTAACTATATTGTTGTGTCCGCTATTATACATGAGAATGAAGATTAAGGAATGCGAGTAAGGAACATCCATGATGTTGGGTTCATTGACCCACACATCGTTAATGGACATGTGTTGGGCGCCACCCGACGACGTGGAGGCGGCACTGTGGCGATTTCTTACAAAGCAGGAACTCAAAAGTGATATTCTATTTCCTTACCATTTTGGGTGAGTGTTTCATCTTGAGCACATTCTCTTTTGTTTACTCCATGCATGGTATGTGGCGGCTAATCGATGAGTTATGCATGACGTCTTGTGCATGTATCGTGTCCGCAGTTCCTTTGGATTCGCTAGTAATTAAAGTTAACACCTCGTAATGTCTCTCGCCCACGACTCTCGAATATGGATCCAAAGCTTTGGGGCGACATGAGAAGAATCTGCGAAGTAATTATTTTCATTCATTTGCGCTCTATATCGATCGGCCTATTTCGTTCATTTCCTAATATCAAGTAACTAATAACTCTCTTGTTCATTTAATTTTCTTTGCCTCGTAGGGTTTGGAGACGGTTCGTAGATACAAAGGTCGGTGAATTCAAAAAGAGCTAGAATTCAAAAGGTTAAAGCCTAAGAATCTTTGGGATATTCAGCCACCGGAGACCAATCTATGTGGATACTATGTTCGTGAGATGATCCGAGATACACCTCGGCGGGTTCGAGTGATACCAATGCTCGGAGGAATAACCTCCGTAGATGCTTAGTCGAGCTCGCTCCCGACCACTTCAAGAGGAACTAGTGGATGGTTCAAGCAGGAAGTCCTCCATCCTAAAGGAGAACACTATTACGAGGACGAGAACTTTATATGGATTAAATCATGTATGGAAACTTGTTCAAAATTGTATATGGTCATCCGATGATATTGAATATATATTGTATATTCCTCTTTAATTTTTTTGGTTCTAATTTCAAATTTATTTGAAATTGTACATTCATATGCATGTATGTAGTACCGTAGAATATATGAAACTCCTTCAAAATTAAAATAAAGCACAAAAGAAATAAAACAATACAAATTAAGCAGAAAACAGGTTTAGGGGGCTAAAACCCTAAACTGCGGCGGCCTTTAGTCGCGGTTGGCGAAGAACCGCGACTAAAGGTCCTCCTCCCGACAACCGCTGGCGCCACGTGGACGGGCCGTTAGTCGCGGTTCTTAAGCAGCCGCGACTAAAGGTGGGGGGCTTTAGTCGCGCTTATTTGGTTGCGGTTGCGCAGCCGCGACTAATGGCAGTTGCGAACCGCGACCAAAGGCCTTTTTTCCACCAGTGCACAGTGTCTACATACTGCTTTGACGGGCTTTCCGTTATCTTTTTCTGTGATCGTAAAGTTTGCCCAGACCACAGACCGTAATTTGCCAATATTGTTACTCGGTGTATCAGCATCGCCCCTGGACATCTCATCGACTTGCTCAGCTACATGCATACCTTCGGGCTCGTCTCTTGCAGCTGTGTCAACTGAAAATATGGACCAGAATAGCATGGTCGTCCATCACATAATATAAATTTCATTTTTCTAACGAGTTCCGCTTCGGTACAACTCCCCTCACAATATGTATAAAGGGTAATATGGACTTTTCACAATTTATATCTACTTTTGTAGAAACGTACAGTACAGCTTACTTGGGCCGGCCCATTTGGGATGGCATGCGTCCAAAAATAGCGAACAAAGATTGCACGAGCTGGGAATCGAACCCACGATCAATTAAAACATTAAGTGCGTCCAGACCACTGCGATAGGATACCTTTTGTGACTGATTTAAAGCTAGACACATTAAGTAATGGATGGGCTGGGAATTTTAAAAGGATTTTAGATTTTTTGTGAACTGGTCTTTTTTCCATGGTTTCTTTTTATTTATTTTCCTTTTCCTGTTATGTTTCTTTTTTATTTTTCAAAAATGCCCACACTTTCGAAATGTTGTTCAAAATTTGAAAAGGTTTGATATTTCCAAATTTTGTTCATAAACTAAAAAATATTTGCATTTTCGAAAATTGTAAGGTAATTTCAAAAAATGTTTGTGTCTTTAATTTTTTTTCAGAATGTCAAAATGCGAATAATTTTTTGAAAAGCACAAAAAAGTTGTGAAAACAAACATTTTCTGAGAGCATGGAAAAAAATTCTAAAACATTTTTCAGAAATGAGACTAAATAAATGATATCAAAAAAGTGTTCTAAATTTGCCCGAACATTTTTCCAGTTTATGAACAATTTTTGAAAATAAGATTTAAATTCTGAACAAATTCCAATAGTCGCCCAACAGGACCGATGCCGTCGCTTAGTTGGGCAAGGCCTAAGATTTTCTTTTTACTTTTCTATTTCTTTCGTTTTTTCTATCTTTTTTCAAAATTTGTCTTCTCTCCTGTTAAAACTTTATTATTTTTTGAAACCTATTCAAAAAATTGAAATACCGAAATAACAGTTTTAAGTAACTATTTTAAATCATGATTTTAATTCTTTTATGTTTAAATATTTATTAAATGCATAAAAAACATCTGTTGTTTTCAATTCTATGATTTTGTATTTGTTAGTTATGTTAGAAACTTAAAATGACAGTTTTAAGTATCTATATAAATTATGATTTAAATACATTTTTCCTTCAAACCTGGCGTGGATGACTACTCGGACACGCTACTTTGAACATGGTGTTTTTTTGGACATTCTTGAAATGACCCCAACATTTGCCAGCAGGTGGCATGCCCATGGTAGGCATCCATGCCTGGGTTTTTGACAACTTTTGCATTTCTAAAGTTTTCTCTGTCAAAAAGGTCGATAAATGGCTAGATGTGTCGCAACTTGCATACGGTGTCGGAAGTAGTTCAAACCCGACATGGATGCCTACCACAGCATGTCCACCTAATGGCAAAAGTTGTGGTAATTTCAAGGATGTCCACGAAAAGACCATGTTCAATGAAGGGTGTTCAGTTGGCCGGAAGGGTATGTCAGAGAGCACATTGTTTTTCAACATCTTTGAAATGGCCCTAATTTTTTTTTCATGGCCTCGTATGACAAATTCATGGAACCATGACAAGTTGTTTTGGTTTCCGACAAGTTTTGTATTTTTTCTAGACTTTTCTCGGTAAGAAAATGCAAAAAAAGGCTAGATGTGTCGCAACTTGCATACGGTGTAGGAAATTGTTCAAACCTGGCAGGGATGCCTATGAGGGGCATGCCCACTAGTGGAAAAAGTTGGGATCATTCCAAGGATGTACAAAAATATACCATGTTGAACGAAGTGTGTTCTGGGGCCAGAAGGCTCCGTTTGTGAGCATGTTATTTCTTGACATCCTTGAAATTACTCCAATTTTTTTAAGGGCCTTGTACGACCAATTCAAGGCATCATGACAAGTTGTTTGGTTTTCGACAAGTTTTGCATTTCCTGGGCATGGGCATGCCCACTTGTCCAAAAGTTGGGGGCATGTCTGATATTTCCAAAGAAATACCATGTTCAATGGAGAGTGTTCGACTAGGCCAGAAGGATATGTTTGGGAGCACCTAATTTCTCGACATTCCTTAAATGACTATTTTTTCATGGTCTTGTATGACCAATTCAAGGCACCATGCCAAATTATTTGACTTTTTTTTGCCAAGTTTTGCATTTTTTTTCCTGTTTTCTCGGTGAAAAAAGCCGATAAATGTCAAAATGTATCAAAACATGCATACGGTGTCGGAAGTCGCATGGATGCCTCATATGTCCATGCCAAACTCTTACAAGAAATTTGTCAATAGTTTTGGAATTTCAAAGTGTGTATGAAAATTTTACTAACTTGAACACTTTTTCCCAAAATTGTTAACAAACTACGAAATATTGATGAAAAATTTGAACAAACATTGCAAACCACGTACTTTATTAAAAAAATCATCAACTTTTTCAAAACGCATACATTTCTTAAATTTATGAACAAAAAAATTCGAAAATTGGGACATTTTATAAAATTGCAGAATAGTATTTAGAATTTTAAACAATATTTGAAAACAAGAACATTTTATGTTATGCCAAACAAATTTTCAAATTTTTGAACAAGTTTCACAAAGAATAATAAAGTTCAAAACTAGAAAAATGGATTACCAAAAAGAGAAGAAAAACGAAAATAATTTCAACCAAAAAATGCTTTGGCCCTAGAAAATGAGAAATGTTTTCAGAAAACTTTAGTATATAAGAAAAAATATTTGCAAATTTGAATTTTTATCTGTTTTAGAATAATGCTCGCCAATTTTTAAAACTGTTTGCATTTTTAAATTAAAAATTTTTAAAAATTGTTCATGTCTTCAACAAAATGTTCACAAATTTGATAAATTATTCGTCTTTTCGAAAAAATGTCTGCAGTTTCCGAAGAATGTTGAGAATTCGGAAAAACTGTTCATAGAATTTGAAATTATTGACAAAATCAATGTGTTTTTCATAAAAGATGATCAGAAATTTGAAGAAAATTCGCTTTTCCAAAATATGTTCAAATTTTGATTTTTTTTGTATCTTTAAAAATATTCATGTTTTCGAAAAATATTCCAAAAGATGAAAACACATTATTTTTTAAGCTATAAAAAACGCTTTAGATAGGATGTCCGGCCAGGCTGTACAGTACTAATTTTGATCTGCTACTGTATTTCTAATTAAAAACACCTACAATTCATTTATTCTAGGTGATAAAGTACGGCGCTCCATAAGTACCACGTAACTATGATGGTCCAGGTGGCTATCAGCTAATTCACAACCCCTAGAGGTCCTGTGTTCGATGCCTAATAGGCTCATTAATTTTTTGTATTTTCGATCAGTGCTACCGATACTCACTAATGGGCTGGCCCAAGATGGACTCAAAAACGTGATAGATCTCCTGTTGTATTTTCTAGAAAAGACCATCCTACCCTTTATTATGAAGGGATATGGACAGATCTTGACCGTTGAAGTGTTTTCTAACTAAGATATAGGATCAAACTAAGAATAATTAGCAGTTTGCCACACTTTGGATTGGATCTACTCCCTCCGTTTACAAATATAAGGTGTTTTGGATATTTCAGTATGGACTACCCATACGGACTGAAATGAGAGAACAGACAAACTATATATATTTATGAACAGAGGAAGTACATGGCAGTAGTACGCACGCGTACCTTCTTGGATGGAAAGGTTGGAAGGAACTAGCACGCTTGGATCTGCAGGCAGCGGGGCGGCTTCGATCAGCTGTTGGAGCATGCAGTAGTCAAGTTCGTCGAACACATCGTCGGCTTCATAGAGCCGCTCCATGAGAAGACCAAAAGATTCGTCCAGCGACTCGTTCCTAATCCCTCTACCCTTCACAGCGGAGACCACCATCTTGACTCGCTTGATCTCCGCCTTGAGCTTCTCAACGTCATCGGCAAGCCCGACTCTTTGAATCCACGCACCCAGCTTGTCCATCAGGAGGGTTGCAAGGATGGTCTGCACCAGCCATGCAATCGCGGGCTCCAGAGAACTATTTTCGGTCGGCTCCATCAGATTCGGAAGGAGAGAACTCAGCGTGTGGAAAGGTGAGCAGCCGAGCGGAGAAGAACACCAGCCACAAGCATTTATCTGTACATTACTTTTTCGTCCTTTCTAAATAAAATTTTGCGATGGTTAATTCACCTACTGATGTCCCCTCACAAAAAATGGAAGCAAGTGGATAACTTTGTGGATACGGCACACTGAATTGACATGAACATTGAGCTGCCAACATTTTTTTTTCAATTCCATTATTCCATGAGCATGACATCACGTCTCAGGTTGCTTTTTTCCTCTCTTTTTTTTAGCTAGGATGCTTTTTTCCTTTTAAGAAGATGACGTCTCATGCTGCTAATTGGGCCATGAGCTTTTTTACAAAATGTATAGGGCCCATGCATATGATGATGAATTAAGAAGCCAAGCTATTGGGCCTTCGAGGCATCTGGGCTGCTTTCGTACAAATGACAAGAAAAATAAAAATCTAATGACGTCCTGTTTGTTCTTAAAAAAAAAATCTAATGACTTCCTGTTTGACCACCGAATGCAGCAGGGCAGCCGAGGAAGTGATAAGAAGAGGGCTAGGCCAGCGTTTCAAAGCATATCTTTCTTGCCATTTTACTAAGATCAAGTGCAATATTGTTTTTATTAGTTCAATGTCTGATACGTGGGCTATACGCTCCACAACACTAAAATTATATTTTATGGGGAAGGGTCCATAACAGATAACACTAGCTTGCTAGTGGGGCCCTAATATGTCACCTGGGTGTTGCACTACTGTCCAGACACATCCCAACCAGGGCCGGCCCTGGGGTATGACCGCTGGGGCGACGGCCCAGGGCCCAGGCGAGGGGGGGCATGATGGGGTGTATATATATACTAGCAAAAGGGCCTGCGTTGCAACGGGAGATTTTTTTTCATAATCGTTAATGGTCATGACCACATTTTGTTGCACCATCGAGATACATTATCACTCCCAATCTCGTGAAATCATGAATAATTTTTAAAATCATGAACATTTTTTAAAACTCGTGCATATATTTGAAATCATGAACATTTTTTAAATTTGTGAAGGCTTTTACAATTTTCTGAAAAAAAATCTAAAATCAAGAATATATTTTGAATTCATGAAAATTTTATACTATTTGCAAGTATTTTTTGTTTTCTATTTTATTTTATGTGCAAATGGACGAACCAAACGACATATGAAAATCTGCTAATAAGCGACGTACAAAAAAAGGGAGCAAGAAACGTCCCTGCCTTTAATAGAAAAGAAAAATACTAATTAAGGGTGCAACATAAAATAATTTTAAAAATAATTAACATGCAAGATAACATTATATTTAGAATCTGCAATTTCTTTTTGGACAATTATGACATGCTAAATTTGGTGTTGGGGGTTGAACCATATGAAGATTCTAAAAAATACCTGAATTTACCAAAAAAAAAAGTTAAAAAAAGAATTTTTTTGACCGTAATACTGTATAGATCATCTGTGAAGCGACACTTAGCGATGTAGCTCTATCTTATCCCAACTGAAATTCGCGAAAAAAAGGCTTGAAAAATGGGGACAATTCGGGTTTGAACACAGATCTGCTGGGTGGTAGAGCAACGCCCAAGCCAGTAGGGTGGTTGGTTTGCTTGTGTTTTGCCAGCGCATTTCCTTATATGAACCAGACGCTCTCGGCGGTGACTTAAGAAAAAAACAAAACGTTTTCCACTTACGGGTGGCATTGGTGGGTAATTTTTATCAACTTGAAGGGTAATTTTAATGACGGACGACCAGAAACGATAGTCGCTTTATTAGTAGGTAAAGATAAAGATAAAGATAAAGATAAAGAGGTAAAGATACTATAGCCCAGCAAAAAAAGGTAAAAAATACAAAAGAAAAGAAATAAGATGGGCTAGGCCCAGCAGATAGCTAGCTAGCTATCACCGATCGATTAGCGAACGCGAAGCGTCAGGCGCCGTGAGTCACGCTAGTTGCCAGGCAAGACTGCTCATTTTCCTTCGTATATTCGTCGACCTTGAACCCTCGGCCTCCTCGCTCGGCGCCTTGCCGCGTCGCCCTCGCCTCGGCCGCCGCTGGAGCTGCGCGCGCTGCACGGCAGCCCGACCATCCGGCATCCGGCAAGGCGGCAATACCTATACATCCAGCTACTTGGCCGACTGCAAGCAAGTCTGAAGTCTGCAACGCTGTCCGACTGTCCCCTATCCCAGCAATTGAATCCCTGAAAGTCTGCAAGTAAGTACGTTTGAACGTTTCGATGATTCGATCCATGTTCCTTAGTTCCTGTCCATTCCCCCAAACCCTAATTTGACAATTTCGGTAGTTTATTTTATTCTTTATTTAGTATGTACGTATTCAACCATACATCCATGATCTATCCTCCAATTTCAGTATGCACGAAGTTTTAAAATTTTCTAATCCAATCTGTCAATTTTTTGCCATTCTATGTACATGTCTATGGCTTCAATCATCCGGTGTATAAATTCCTAATTATTTTCTTCATGATTTTAGGACATTAGTCAGCCATGTTACCTAGAAATGCCCGAAGAAACTTTTTATGAAGCACTGGAGTATTATTGTTGTCGATGGAGTCAGCCTAATTTGGTTCTTATTTGAGGTAATCATGTCATGCTAGTTTCATTTTACGATCTTTTTAGTATTATTGTTGTTGATGGAGTCAGCTCGGATTTGGTTATTATTGTTCTCGATGGAGTCATTTGAATTATTATAGTCAAATTTTAAACTGAATATATCACGCACACGCATACATATATATGGTCTTAGGACATAGGGGCCATGTCGTCAAGTTCGCCTAGGGCCTCCCGAAACACAGGGTCGGCCCTGATCCCAACCGTAGGAAGTAAAAAGTTTTAATCTTGTCACTTGTGATTAATAATATTAATAGTGTAGAAAGAAAAGGCAATCTCATCTTCCGCCGCTAGGGACTTGCCCTCGTCATCGGCCTCTGGCGGCTCCCCTCCGCCGACGACTTCGGTCGTTGGTGCTGAGGGGGGTCACCGGATCCACGTGTGTGGATCGTGTTTAGGTTCTCGTAGTTTAGTTTTTTAGGCTGTTCATCGTCTTTGCTTCGGCGGCGGCGGCGACGGCGCTGAATAAAGTTTCTTCATATCCTACTCTGACGAGGCGATCGGTTCTAGGGTTGTGTTTTGATTGAAGGAAATATGCCCTAGAGGTAATAATAAAGTTATTATTTATTTCCTTATTTCATGATAAATGTTTATCATTCATGCTAGAATTGTATTAACCGGAAACATGATACATGTGTGAATGCATAGACAAAACAACATGTCACTAGTATGCCTCTACTAGACTAGCTTGTTAATCAAAGATGGTCATGTTTCCTGACCATGAACAAAGAGTTGTTATTTGATTAAACAAGGTCACATCATTAGTAGAATGATCTGATTGACATGACCCATTCCCTTAGCTTAGCACACGATCGTTTAGTATGTTGCTACTGCTTTTATCCATGACATATACATGTTCCTGTAACTATGAGATTATGCAACTCCCGTTTGCGGAGGAACACTTTGGTGCTACCAAAGCGTCACAGCGTAATCGGGTGATTATAAAGGAGTACTACAGGTGTCTCCAAAGGCAGATGTTGGGTTGGCGTATTTCGAGATTAGGTTTTGTCACTCCGATTGTCGGAGAGGTATCTCTGGGCCCTCTCGGTAATGCACATCATTGAAGCCTTGCAAGCACTACAACTAATGAGTTAGTTGTGAGATGATGTATTACGGAACGAGTAAAGAGACTTGCCGGTAGACGAGATTGAACTAGGTATTGGATACCGACGATCGAATCTCGGACAAGTAACATACCGATGACAAAGGAACAACGTATGTTGTTATGCGGTCGACCGATAAAGATCTTCGTAGAATATGTAGGAACCAATATGGGCATCCAGGTCCGCTGTTGGTTATTGACCGTGAATAGTTCTAGGTCATGTCTACATTGTTCTCGAACCGTAGGGTCCCACGCTTAAGGTTTCGATGGCGGTTATTATGAGTTTATGTATTTTGATGTACCGAAGGAGTTCGAGTCCGGATGTGATCACGGACATGACGAGGAGTCTCGGAATGGTCGAGACATAAAGATTGATATATTGGAAGCCTATGTTTGGAGTTGGAATGGTTCGGTAAAGCGGAATTCTGAGAATCTTGGGAGGTTACGGAACCCCGGGAGGTAAATGGGCCTCGATGGGCCTTGGTGGAAAGGAGAAGGGCAGCCCAAGGGGCTGCGCCTCCCCTTCCCTAGTCCTATTAGGACTAGGAGAAGGCCGCCCCCTCTCTCTCTTTCCCTCAGGAATCCTAGTCCAACTAGGATTGGGGGAATCCTACTCCCGAGAGGAGTAGGACTCCTGTAGCGCCTCCTTGGCCGCGGCCCCCCTCCCCTGGCTCCTTTATATCACAGGCGGGGGGCACCTTGAAACACACAAGTTGATCGTGAGATCGTTCCTTAGCCGTGTCGGTGCCCCTCCACCATATTCCACCTCGGTTATACTGTCATGAAGCTTAAGCGAAGCCCGCGCCGGTGAAACATCAAGATCGTCCACCACGCCGTCGTCTTGTGGAACTCTCCCTCGACACTCGGCTGGATCGAGTCGAGGGACGTCATCGAGCTGTCGTGTGTCAAGAACTCGGGCGTCGGAGTTGGCGCCGGATCGGTCGGATCGCGAGGAGAACGTCGACTACTTCCTCTACGTTGTGATCGCTTCGCCGTGTCTACAAGGGTATGTGGACAACACTCTCCCTCTCGTTGCTATGCATCACCATGATCTTGCGTGTGCGTAGGAAAATTTTTGAAATTACTACGTTCCCCAACGGTGGCATCGAGCCTAGGTTTTTCTATGGTTTGATGTTTTGCACGAGTAGAACACAAGTGAGTTGTGGGCGATACAAGTCATACTACCTACCAGCATGTCATACTTTGGTTCAGCGGTATTGTGAGATGAAGCGGCCCGGACCGACATTACGCAGACGCTTACGCGAGACTGGTTTCACCGCCGCGAGCACTCGTTGCTTAAAGGTGGTGGTGGGTGCTGTCTCTCTCACTTTAGTTGAACCGAGTGTGGCTACGCCCGGTCCTTGAGAAGGTTAAACGGAGTCTATTTGACGAAATATCGTTGTGGTTTTGATGCGAGGTGAGACTGGTTCTTGCTTAAGCCCGTAGCAGCCACGTAAAATTTGCAACAACAAAGTAGAGGACGTCTAACTTGTTTTTGCGGGGTATGTTGTGATGTGATATGGTCAAGGCGTGATGCTATATTTTATTGTATGAGATGATCATGTTTTGTAACGAAGTTATCGGCAATCTGGCAGGAGCCATATGGTTGTCGCTTTATTGTATGCAATGCAATCGCCTGTAATGCTTTACTTTATCACTAAGCGGTAGCGATAGTCGTAATAGCATAAGTTTGGCGAGGCGACAACGATGCTGCGATGGAGATCAAGGTGTCACGGCGGTGACAATGGTGATCATGGTGGTGCTGCAAGATGGAGATCGTGAAGCACAAGATGATGATGACCATATCATATCACTTATATTGATTTGCATGTGATGTTTATCCTTTTATGCATCTTATCTTGCTTTGATTGACGGTAGCATTATAAGATGATCTCTCACTAAATAATCAAGAAGTGTTCTCCCGAGTATGCACCGTTGCCAAAGTTAAATCGTGCCCGGACACCACGTGATGATCGGGTGTGATAAGCTCTCGTCCATCTACAACGGTGCAAGCCAGTTTTGCACACGCAGAATACTCGGGTTATACTTGACGAGCCTAGCATATGCAGATATGGCCTCGGAACACGGAGACCGAAAGGTCGGCGTGAATCATATAGTAGATATGATCAACATAAGATGTTCACCATTGAAAACTACTCCATTTCACGTGATGATCGGTTATGGTTTAGTTGATTTGGATCACGTGATCACTTAGATGACTAGAGATGTTTTTCTAAGTGGGAGTTCTTAAGTAATATGATTAATTGAACTTAAATTTATCATGAACTTAGTACTGATAGTATCTTGCTTGTTTATGTTTGATTGTAGATAGATGGCTCGTGCTGTTGTTCCGTTGAATTTTAATCGTTCCTTGAGAAAGCAAAGTTGAAAGATGATGGTAGCAATTACGGATTGGGTCCGTAATTTGAGGATCATCCTCATTCTGCCTGAGAAGAGCTACGTCTGGATGCACCGCTAGGTGCGAACTTCTTCTTTGAGCAACGCCAGATGTTATGAGCGTTTGGCGAGCAAAGTGATGACTACTCTATAGTTCGATGTGCCATGCTTTACGGCTTAGAACCGGGACTTCAACGGCGTTTTGAGCGTCATGGAGCATATGAGATGTTCCAGGAGTTGAAGTTGATATTCAACAGAATGCCCGGATTGAGAGATATGAAGTCTCCAATAAGTTCTATAGCTGCAAGATGGAGGAGAACAGTTACATTAGTGAGCATATACTCAAAATGTCCGGGTACTACAATCACTTGACACAATTGGGAGTTAATCTTCCGGATGATTGTGTCATTGATGAATTCTCAATCACGCCACCAAGCTACAAAGGCTTCGTGATGAACTATAATATGCAAGGGTTAGTAAAGACTATACGAGCTCTTCGCAATGCTAAAGGCTGCGGAGGTAGAAATCAAGAAGGAGCATCAAGTGTTGATGGTCAATAAGACCACTAGTTTCAAGAAGAAAGGCAAAGGGAAGAAGAAGGGAATCTCAAGAAGAACAGCAAGCAAGTTCTTTGCTCAGAGAAGAAACCCAAGTCGGCCCTAAACCTGAAACCGAGTGCTTCTCCGAAGTGATAGTCCTTTGAAGCGGAACTGCCCCAAGTATTTGGCGGATAAGAAGGATGGCAAGGTGAACAAAGGTATATGTGATATACATGTTATTGATGTGTACCTTACTAGAGCTCGTAGTAGCACTGGTATTTGATCTTGGTTACATTGCTAATATTTGCAACTCAAACAGGGACTACTGATTGCGAACTCGCAAAGGGCGAGGTGACGATCGCGCGTGGGAAATGGTTCCAAAGTCGATGTGATCGCGGTCGGCACGCTACCTCTACATCTACCTTGGGATTAGTTTTAGACCTAAATAATTGTTATTTGGTGCTGCGTTGAGCATGAACATTATATCTGGATCTTGTTTGATGCGAGGCGGTTATTCATTTAAATCGAGAGAATAATGGTTGTTCTATTTATATGAGTAATATCTTTTATGGTCATGCACCCTTGAGGAGTGGTCTATTTCTTATGAATCTCGATAGTAGTGATACACATATTCATAATGTTGAAACCAAAAGATGCAGAGTTGATAATGATAGTGCAACTTATTTGTGGCACTGCCGTTTAGGTCATATCGGTGTAAAGCGCATGAAGAAACTCCATACTGATGGACTTTTGGAGTCACTTGATTATGAATCACTTGGCACTTGCGAACCGTGCCTCATGGGCAAGATGACTAGAACACCGTTCTCGGTACTATGGAGAGAGCAACAGATTTGTTGGAAATCATACATACTGAGATGTATGTGGTCCGATGAATGTTGAGGCTCGTGGCGGATATCGTTATTTTCTCACCTTCACAGATGACTTAAGCGGATATGGGTATATCTACTTAATGAAACATAAGTCTGAAACGTTTGAAAAGTTCAAAGAATTTCAGAGTGAAGTTGAAAATCATCGTAACAAGAAAATTAAGTTTCTACGATCGATCGTGGAGGTGAATATTTGAGTTCTGAGTTTGGTCTACATTTGAAACAATGCGGAATAGTTTCGCAACTCACGCCACCGGAACACCACAGCGTAATGGTGTGTCGAGCGTCGTGTCGTACTTTACTAGATATGGTACGATCTATGATGTCTCTTACAGATTTACCGCTATCGTTTTGGGGTTATGCTCTAGAGACGGCCGCATTCACCTGAATAGAACACCATCAAAATCCGTTGAGGCGACACCTTATGAACTATGGTTTGGCAAGAAACCAAAGTTGTCGTTTCTTAAAGTTTGGGGATGCGATGCTTATGTGAAAAAGCTTCAACTGATAAGCTCGAACCCAAATCGAGAAATGTGTCTTCATAGGATACCCAAAGGAGACAGTTGGGTACACCTTCTATCACAGATCCGAAGGCAAGACATTCGTTGCTAAGAATGGATCCTTTCTAGAGAAGGAGTTTCTCTCGAAAGAAGTGAGTGGGAGGAAAGTGGAACTTGATGAGGTAATAGTACCTTCTCCCTTACTTGAAAGTAGTTCATCGCAGAAACCAGTTTCTGAGACACCTACACCAAGTAGCGAGGAAGTTGATGATGTTGATCATGAAACTTCAGATCAAGTTACTCTGAGAACCTCGTAGATCAACGAGTAAGATCCGCTTTTGAGTGGTACGGTAACCCTGTTTCGGAAGTCATGCTACTAGATCATGATGAACCTACGAACTATGAAGAAGCGATGGTGAGCCCAGATTCCATAAAATGGCTTGAGGCCATGAAATCGAGATGGGATCCATGTATGAAAACAAAGTGTGGACTTTGGTTGACTTGCCCGAGGGTAGGCAAGCAATAGAAAATAAGTGGATCTTCAAGAAGAAGACCGACGCCGACGGTAATGTAATCGTCTATAAAGCTCGACTTGTGCAAAGGTTTCGACAAGTTCAAGGGGTTGACTACGATGAGACCTTCTCACCGTAGCGATGCTTAAGTCCGTCCGAATCATGTTAGCAATTGCGCATTTTATGATTATGAAATTTGGCAAATGGATGTAAAGCTGCATTCTGAATGGATTTACGGAAGAAGAGTTGTATATGATGCAACGAGAAGGTTTTATCGATCCAAAGGAGCTAACAAAGTATGCAAGCTCCGGCGATCCATCTATGGACTGGTGCAAGCATCTCGGAGTTGGAATAAGCGTTTTGATAGTGTGATCAAAGCATTTGGGTTTATCTGAGACTTTGGAGAAGCTTTGTATTTACAAGAAAGTGAGTGGGAGCTCAGTAGCATTTACGATATTATATGTGGATGACATATTGTTGATCGGAAATGATATAGAATTCTGGATAGCATAAAGGGATACTTGAATAAGAGTTTTTCAATGAAAGACCTCGGTGAAGCTGCTTACATATTGGGCATTAAGATCTATAGAGATAGATCAAGGCGCCTAATTGGACTTTCACAAAGCACATACCTTGACAAAGTTTTGAAAAAGTTCAAAATGGATCAAGCAAAGAAAGGGTTCTTGCACGTGTTACAAGGTGTGAAGTTGAGTCGGACTCAATGCCCGACCACTGCAGAAGATAGAGAAAATGAAAGATGTTCCTATGCTTCAGCCATAGGCTCTATCATGTATGCAATCTTGTGTACCAGACCAGATGTGTGCCTTGCTATAAGCCTAGCAGGAGGTACCAAAGTAATCCGAGTGGATCATCGACAGCGGTCAAGAACATCTGAAATACGAAAAGGACTAAGGATATGTTTCTCGTATATGGAGGTGACAAAGAGCTCATCGTGGCAGTTACGTTGATGCAAGCTTTGACACCGATCGGACAATTCTAAATCGCAAACCGGATCGTATTTACACTAAGCGGAGGAGCTGTCGGTTGGTGCAGTTCTAAACAAAGCGTCGTGGCGGGATCTACATGTGAAGCGGAATACATAGCAGCCGGAAGCAGCTAATGAAGGAGTGCGGATGAAGGAGTTCATATCCGATCTAGGTGTCATACCTAGTGCATCGGGTCCAATGAAAATCTTCGTGACAATCTTGGAGCAATTGCCTTAGCAAAGGAATCCAGATTTCACAAGAGGACCAAGCACATCAAGAGGCGCTTCAATTCCATCCGGGACTTAGTCCGGACGGAGACATAGAGATTTGCAAGATACATACGGATCTGAATGTTGCAGACCGTTGACTAAGCCTCTTCCACGAGCAAAACATGATCAGCACCAAGACTCCATGGGTGTTAGAATCATTACTATGTAATCTAGATTATTGACTCTAGTGCAAGTGGGAGGCTGAAGGAAATATGCCCTAGAGGCAATAATAAAGTTATTATTTATTTCCTTATTTCATGATAAATGTTTATCATTCATGCTAGAATTGTATTAACCGGAAACATGATACATGTGTGAATGCATAGACAAAACAACATGTCACTAGTATGCCTCTACTAGACTAGCTTGTTAATCAAAGATGGTCATGTTTCGACCATGAACAAAGAGTTGTTATTTGATTAAACAAGGTCACATCATTAGTAGAATGATCGATTGACATGACCCATTCCCTTAGCTTAGCACACGATCGTTTAGTATGTTGCTCTGCTTTTATCCATGACATATACATGTTCCTGTAACTATGAGATTATGCAACTCCGTTTGCGGAGGAACACTTTGGGTGCTACCAAGCGTCACAGCGTGAATCGGGTGATTATAAAGGAGTACTACAGGTGTCTCCAAAGGCAGATGTTGGGTTGGCGTATTTGAGATTAGGTTTTGTCACTCCGATTGTCGGAGAGGTATCTCTGGGCCCTCTCGGTAATGCACATCATGAAGCCTTGCAAGCACTACAACTAATGAGTTAGTTGTGAGATGATGTATTACGGAACGAGTAAAGAGACTTGCGATAGCGAGATTGAACTAGGTATTGGATACCGACGATCGAATCTCGGACAAGTAACATACCGATGACAAAGGGAACAACGTATGTTGTTATGCGGTCGACCGATAAAGATCTTCGTAGAATATGTAGGAACCAATATGGGCATCCAGGTCCGCTGTTGGTTATTGACCGTGAATAGTTCTAGGTCATGTCTACATTGTTCTCGAACCGTAGGGTCCCACGCTTAAGGTTTCGATGGCGGTTATTATGAGTTTATGTATTTTGATGTACGAAGGAGTTGAGTCCCGGATGTGATCACGGACATGACGAGGAGTCTCGGAATGGTCGAGACATAAAGATTGATATATTGGAAGCCTATGTTTGGAGTTGGAATGGTTCCGGCGGCGGAATTTACCGAATCTTGGGAGGTTCTGAACCCCGGGAGGTAAATGGGCCTCGATGGGCCTTGGTGGAAAGGAGAAGGGCAGCCCAAGGGGCTGCGCCCCCCTTCCCTAGTCCTATTAGGACTAGGAGAAGGGGCCCCCTCTCTCTTTCCCCTCCGGGAATCCTAGTCCAACTAGGATTGGGGAATCCTACTCCCGGAGGAGTAGGACTCCTGTAGCGCCCTCCTTGGCCGCCGGCCCCTCCCCCTGGCTCCTTTATATACGGGGCAGGGGGCACCTTGAAACACACAAGTTGATCGTGAGATCGTTCCTTAGCCGTGTCGGTGCCCCCTCCACCATATTCCACCTCGGTTATACCGTCGCTGAAGCTTAAGCGAAGCCCTGCGCGGTGAAACATCAAGATCGTCCTGCGCCGTCGTCTTGTGGAACTCTCCCTCGACACTCGGCTGGATCGAGTCTGAGGGCGTCATCGAGCTGTCGTGTGTCAAGAACTGGGGCGTCGAGATAACGGCGCCGGGATCGGTCGGATCGCGAGGAGAACGTCGACTACTTCCTCTACGTTGTGATCGCTTCCGCTTCGTGTCTACAAGGGTATGTGGACAACACTCTCCCCTCTCGTTGCTATGCATCACCATGATCTTGCGTGTGCGTAGGAAAATTTTTGAAATTACTACGTTCCCCAACATTGATTTGGGAATCAGTCTGTTCAAGCGAGGATGGTGCGGTGGCGGCATCCTCGTGGTGGACATGTGTCCTTGGGCTCTGCCGTTGCGACAGCGTTTGCTCCAGCGCCGGCGCGGAGCTTGGGAGGTAGTCTAGGAGCGGATGCAGATTGTGGTCTGCATCGACAGCATCTGAAAGATGGTGGATCTTGTGCTGCGTATGTGGTTCGTGGATGGCGGGTGTGGTTTCCTCCTCCGACGTCTTAGTCATGTGGGGGTGCCAGACTTGGAGTTTGATGGCGTGTCCGGGTGTTGCTCCGATCTGATTCGTTCAACGGTAATAGTTTCGCCTTTGGCGGGCCACCTTGGAGGTCTGCAAAGTTGTATATCAGCGATGGAAC
This sequence comes from Aegilops speltoides, assembly GCA_021437245.1. Classification (NCBI taxonomy): domain Eukaryota; kingdom Viridiplantae; phylum Streptophyta; class Magnoliopsida; order Poales; family Poaceae; genus Aegilops; species Aegilops speltoides. Next base: position 104,959,751 of record CM038146.1, read on the forward strand.
CGCGTCGAGCTCGGGTATGGAGGTGTTCCATCATTTTTTTCTTTTGGTGGCTACTGTGGTGGTGCCAGAGGTAGGTGACAGGCGTCGGTGTCAAACTCGGAGGATTCTTCGGTCTTATTGGTAATTTTACTTCTTGGCTGGTGTTCCTTTGTGAAAAGGCTTGCATTTTGCTGTCTTTTCAGTTTTGTCTGTTCAGTTTATACATGGCTTGTACTATGATCCTTATGATTTATAAATGAGACATGTATTACCATGCAAAAATAAATAATAATAATAATAATAATAATAATAGTAATTTTTAGTTGTTTGTTGTGACTAATCACATATCTGCACTTAATGGCCTTGAGGCATCTTTTCTTGAATCAAAAGAAACCAGATATTCCTGTTCTACAAACTAAATTTTAGTCTTGATAAACAAATCAATTTTTTAGCCTTTTGATGAAAAAACTTATTTTTTTAGTCTTGATTGTTTTGTCCTTCTCACATGCCTTCCAGTTTCACCTACTGGAAGTCTAGAACATTCTGTTGTGCGCACCTTCTGTCGGGGAACGCAGTAATTTCAAAAAAATTCCTACGCACACGCAAGATCATGGTGATGCATAGCAACGAGCGGGAGAGTGTTGTCCACATACCCTCGTAGACCGTAAGCGGAAGCGTTATGACAACGCGGTTGATGTAGTCGTACATCTTCACAATCCGACCGATCCTAGTACCGAAAGTACGGCACCTCCGTGATCTGCACACGTTCAGCTCGATGACGTCCCATGAACTCACAATCCAGCAGAGTGTCGAGGGAGAGCTTCGTCAGCACGACGACGTGATGACGGTGATGATGAAGCTACCGGCACAGGGCTTCGCCTAAGCGCTGCAACGATATGACTGAGGTGGATTATGGTGGAGGGGGGCACCGCACACGACTAAGAATAATGTCTGTTGTGCCTCTAGGGTGCCACCCTGCCCCTGTATATAAAGGAGCAAGGGGGAGGCCGACCGGCCCTTGGGGCGCACCAAGGAGGGGGAGGAGTCCTCCTCCTAGTAGGAGTAGGACTCCCCCTTTCCTAGTCCAACTAGGAGGAGGAAGGGGGAAGGAAGGAGAGGGAGAGGGAGAGGGAAAGAGGGGCTGCGCCCCTCCCCTAGTCCAATTCGGACTCCCCTTAGGGGGCACCTCCTGGGATGCTGCCCTTTCTCTCCCCTAAGGCCCACTAAGGCCCAATACTTCCCCGGGGGTTTCCGGTAACCCTTCTGGCACTCCGGTTTTCTTCGAAATCACCCGGAACACTTCCGCTGTCCGAATATAGCCGTCCAATATATCAATCTTTATGTCTTGACCATTTCGAGACTCCTCGTCATGTCCGTGATCATATCCGGGACTCCGAACTACCTTCGGTACATCAAAACACATAAACTCAAAATACCGATCATCACCGAACTTTACGTGTGCGGACCCTACGGGTTCGAGAACTATGTAGAAATGACCGAGCACGTCTCCGATCAATAACCAATAGCGGAACCTGGATGCTCATATTGGCTCCCACATCTTCTACGAAGATCTTTATCGGTCAAACCGCATAACAACATACATTGTTCCCTTTGTCTTCGGTATGTTACTTACCCGAGATTCGGATCGTTGGTATCTCAATACCTAGTTCAATCTCGTTACCGGCAAGTCTCTTTACTCGTTCCGTAATGCATCATTCTGCAACTAACTCATTAGTCACATTGCTTGCAAGGCTTATAGTGATGTGCATTACCAAGAGGGCCCAGAGATACCTCTCCGACAATCGGAGTGACAAATCCTAATCTTGTTCTATGCCAACTCAACAAACACCATCAGAGACACCTGTAGAGCACCTTTATAATCACCCAGTTACGTTGTGACGTTTGGTAACACACAAAGTGTTCCTCCGATATTCGGAAGTTGCATAATCTCATAGTCATAGGAACATGTATAAGTCATGACGAAAGCAATAGCAACATACTAAACGATCAAGTGCTAAGCTAACGGAATGGGTCAAGTCAATCACATCATTCTCTAATGATGTGATCCCGTTCATCAAATGACAACTCATGTCAATGGCTAGGAAACTTAACCATCTTTGATTAACGAGCTAGTCAAGTAGAGGCATACTAGTGACACTCTGTTTGTTTATGTATTCACACATGTACTAAGTTTCCGGTTAATACAATTTTAGCATGAATAATAAACACTTATCATGATATAGGGAAATATAAATAACAACTTTATTATTGCCTTTAGGGTATATTTCCTTCAGTCTCCCACTTGCACTAGAGTCAATAATCTAGATTACACAGTAATGATTCTAACACCCATGGAGTCTTGGTGCTGATCATGTTTTGCTCGTGAGAGAGGCTTAGTCAACGGGTCTGCAACATTCAGATCCGTATGTATCTTGCAAATCTCTAAGTCTCCCTCCTTGACTTGATCACAGATGGAATTGAAACGTCTCTTGATGTGCTTGGTTCTCTTGTGAAATTTGGATTCCTTTGCCAAGGCAATTGCACCAGTATTGTCACAAAAAAAATTCATTGGACCCGATGCACTAGGTATGACACCTAGATCGTATATGAACTCCTTCATCCAGACTCCTTCATTTGCTGCTTTCGAAGCAGCTATGTACTCCGCTTCACACGTAGATCCCGCCATGACGCTTTGCTTAAAACTGCACCAACTTACAGCTCCACCGTTCAATATAAATATGTATCCGGTTTGTGACTTAGAGTCATCCGTGTCAAAGTTTGCATCGACGTAACCATTTACGAAGATCTCTTTGTCACCTCCATAAACGAGAAACATATTCTTAGTCCTTTTCAGGTATTTCAGGATGTTCTTGACCGATGTCCAGTGATCCACTCCTGGATTACTTTGGTACCTCCCTGCTAAACTAATAGCGAGGCACACCTCAGGTTTGGTACACAACATTGCATACATGATAGAGCCTATGGCTGAATCATAGGGAACAACTTTCATTTTCTCTCTATCTTCTGTAGTGGTCGGGCATTGAGTCTGACTCAACTTCACACCTTGTAACACAGGCAAGAACCCTTTCTTTGCTTGATCCATTTTGAACTTTTTCAAACCTTTATCAAGGTATGTGCTTTGTGAAAGTCCAATTAAGCGTCTTGATCTATCTCTATAGATCTTGATGCCCAATATATAAGCAGCTTCACCGAGGTCTTTCATTGAAAAACTCTTGTTTAAGTATCCTTTTATGCTATCCAGAAATTCTATATCATTTCCAATCAACAATATTTTATCCACATATAATATTAGAAATGCTACAGAGCTCCCACTCACTTTCTTGTAAATACAGGCTTCTCCAAAAGTATGTATAAAATCATATGCTTTGATCACACTATCAAAGCGTTTATTCCAACTCCGAGATGCTTGCACCAGTCCATTAATGGATCGTTGGAGCTTGCACACTTTGTTAGCATCTTTTGGATCGATAAAACCTTCGGGTTACATCATATACAACTCTTCTTCCAGAAATCCATTCAGGAATGTAGTCTTTATATCCATTTGCCAAATTTCATAATCATAAAATGCAGCAATTGCTAACATGATCCGGACGGACTTAAGCATCGGTACAGGTGAGAAGGTCTCATCGTAGTCAACTCCTTGAACTTGTCGAAAACCTTTCGCGATAAGTCAAGCTTTGTAGACAGTAACATTACCATCAGCGGCAGTTTTCTTCTTGAAGATCCATTTATTCTCGACGGCTTGTCGTTCATCGGGCAAGTCAACCAAAGTCCACACTTTGTTCTCATACATGGATCCCATCTCAGATTTAATGGCCTCAAGCCATTTCGTGAAATCTGGGCTCATCATCGCTTCCTCATAGTTCGTAGGTTCGTCATGGTCTAGTAACATGACCTCCAGAACAGGATTACCGTACCACTTTGGTGCGGATCTTACTCTTGTTGACCTACTAGGTTTGGTAGTAATTTGATCTGAAGTTTTATGATCATTTTGAGCGGCACGAAGGTGCGCATCTCCCGAATTGAAGGCATCCAATGCCTCTAGGGAGAAACATGCGTCACGAAGAACTGTCCGGCGACGCCTGTGATTCATGGCACTCTCCACCTCGGAATTGGTGGCAGATAACCTGTCGGCATCCTCTGTCGGAGGAGCATCCGACGCATGCCTCGTGTTCGCCTCCGCTTCTGGACCTGGCTTTGGAGCCTGGCGAGCGGAGGATTGATTGGCAACCTCTCCGGATATAGTTCGGCAAGCGCTCTTCTTCCTGAGAAAGCACGAGCGTTAGTATGCCTCCCGGGAATAAAACCTGGGAGCAAGATGACACGCCATACCGTCGCATCGGCGTTTCATTCTGGACTGCACTTCTTTTCGGCCTGTTGGGCCTTGCTGTCCCTTGTTGACTGGCCGTCGCAGGCTCGGCCTTCCACCTCAAGGACTTCCCCTGTGAAACACCATTGGTATACGATGATCAAAAACACGCAAGGATGGGTCATTTTCAAAGTATTGGGACTTCGGTCTTAGTTACCTGCGAGGCGGGAAGTATTCCGGGGTAATCGGCCATAATGGCGACCAAGGCATTATCGATGCTCAGTTGGTGGAATACCCCGTCGATCAGATCCATCGATATGTCTGGATCCTCTTGGGAGGTCGGATCGAGGAACCGTTCCGGATCCTCAGGTTGTGGAGGCGGGCTGTTTAAATCCTTTACGGCCCGGCGTAGTTCCTGCGCCGAAATTACAAAATGAGATACTTGACTATGGGATTATGGATCAGATAGGCAAAAATAAATGTCCGCTCACCCAGCTTGGAGGATTGTTCATAGAAAATCCGCCCTGCAGATTGACGCGGAGAAATTCCTACTCTTCTCCCTTGTACAATGCGGACAAGATCTTCATCAGATTGGCGATCCATCCCGGCCCCTGACGGCCGCAGCGGGTGGCATCATCATCCCCGTTGAAATCCCACATGGGGTGGCCTCTATACTGGATCGGCTGCACCCCCCGCATAATGCATGTGGCCATGAACCCGATCATGGTCAGTCCGGAATGAGCTAACAGCCTAATTCGGCTCATCAGGTAAAGGACGTCCCTGTCATTTTCCTTCTGAGGGCTCCGTGGACGCCAGCTTAGGCGTTTCTTCAAAGGAGCGTTATTGAACTCAGGGAGGCCGATTCGAATAGGGTCCGGCAGGGGGACATCTTCTATATAAAACCATTCCGAAGGCCAGTCTTCGGACGCCTTCTTCGGGGTTCCGGATAGATATCCGGTCCCGGCGATGCGCCATAGTTCGGCTCCGCCCACTTGATATATCGACCCCTCTTGGAGACGGGGCACAAGGCAGAACAGCTTCTTCCACAGCGCAAAATGAGGCTCGATGCCCAAAAATAGCTCGCAAAGGGCCACGAAGCCCGCAATATGCAAAATGGAGGCAGGCATAAGGTTGTGCAACTGGAGGCCGTAGAACTCCAGGAGCCCCCGGAGAAACGGATGAGTTGGAAATCCAAGCCCTCTTATCAAATAAGAGACAAGGCATACCCGCTCTCCTTTGGAGGGGTTGGGGACGCTCTCCGCTTGTTTTCCGCCCTTATAGGTGGCGAGTCCGGCTCGAACCGAAACCATGAAGGCTAGGGCAAGAAATCCCCTGGTTTGGAGCGTCACTAACTTCATTTGACGGAATGAGCATCTCTCCCAATCTCGGGCCGAGGGCTGGGAGGCGAGAGGAGCCGCGTCGTATCCATGATGGAGTGGATTTACATCGGATGCGCCTCGATGAATGCTCGCGAAGGGAGGATAGTGTGATTCGGATCTAGATCCTCGTCTCTTTTATAGGCAGCTCATTTGCGCAGCTAGGAGGGTAAATGTAAAAATACCCTGACTTTTCGCATTCGTTCAACACGTGGAATACGGCCATTATTGGGCGTGGAAGCCGAGGAGTGCAATATTCACAGGAAGCCGGACGCTATTCAACAGGTACACAGGATTTGGAGAAGAACCTGCCTTGCAATGCCGAAGACAATCTACGCGTCGGACTCATCGCCATTGAAGCTTGGTTCGGGGGCTACTGAGGGAGTCCCGGATTAGGGGGTGTCCGGATAGCCGAACTATCACCTTTGGCCGGACTCCTGGACTATGAAGATACAAGATTGAAGACTTCGTCCCGTGTCCGGATGGGACCTTCCTTGGCGTGGAAGGCAAGCTTGGCAATACGGATATGTAGATCTCCTACCATTGTAACCGACTCTGTGTAACCCTAACCCTCTTTGGTGCCTATATAAACCGGAGGGTTTTAGTCTGTAGGACGAACAACAATTATACCATAGGCTAGCTTCTAGGGTTTAGCCTCACTGATCTCGTGGTAGATCTACTCTTGTACTACCCATATCATCAATATCAATCAAGCAGGAGTAGGGTTTTACCTCCATCGAGAGGGCCCGAACCTGGGTAAAAACATCGTGTCCCTTGTCTCCTGTTACCATCCGCCTAGACGCACAGTTCGGGACCCCCTACCCGAGATCCGCCGGTTTTGACACCGACAGGAGGTTTCCAGAGTTTATTGCCAGTTCTGACTTTATCAACTGTTAATCCTAAATATTTCTTAGGCAAGGTACATATAGGACATGTAATGTTTTTTGCATATTCATCCTTTTTATCAATTGCTTCCTCTAATAAAAATAGCTCACTCTTATGGAAGTTAATCTTCAGCCCAGACATTTGCTCAAAGAGGCACAAGATATATTTCAGATTATGGGTACTATCTAAATCATCTTGTAATAAGAAGATAGTATCATCTGCATATTGTAACATGTTAACCCCATTTGGAACATTTTCATTTAGAACCCCTTTAACCAGACCATTTTTCTAGCATTGTCTAACATAATTGCTAAAGCATCAGCAGCCAGTTCAAAGCTAAGAGGTGACAAAGAATCCCCTGTCTCAACCCTTTTTGAGTAAGGAAGTATTTCCCTAGATCTTCATTAACTTTAACACAAACTCCCCCCCCTAATGGTTTCCATCACCCAGTCTACCCATTTGTCAAGGAAACCTTTTAATCTAAGCATCTGAAAGAGGAAAGACCATTTAATTTTATCATATGCCTTTTCAAAATCAATTTTCAATAAAAGAGCACTTTGCCTTTTCTTTTTAATGTTGTTTAAGGCTTCATGTAAAATTAGAACCCCGTCCATGATATACCTGCCTTTAACAAAAGCAGTCTGAGCAAGAGATATAACATCAACAGCTACCAAATTTAGCCTGTTCATTAATACTTTTGTAATGATTTTAAAGCATACATTCAGCAGGCAAATTGGCCTAAATTTTTGTATTTTATTAGCATCTTTTACTTTAGAGACTAGAGTTATTATCCCATAGTTTAATCTACTAATATCTATTTTCCTACTGGCAAAGTCATCCAACAAGGCTTTGAGGTCATGTTCCACTAGGTCCCAGTAATGCTGATAGAATTCAGCTGTAAATCCATCTGGGCCAGGTGATTTGTTATGTGCCATTTTGAAGACAACCTTCTTAATTTCCTCTAAAGAGAACTCTTTAGTCAGAATATCTCTGTATCTATCTTGTATCTTTTCTGGATTATCAATATTTAAAGAGACTGAAGAGTCATCAGGGGGACCAAACAAGTTTTTATAAAAGGCAGTGATGTAATCAATCAGATTTTTTCACCCTCCACAACCCCCTCATCTTTTTCTAGTCTGTTAATTCTATTTCTTCTAAGTATCCCATTAGCTTTGGCATGGAATAATTTGGTGTTGCTATCTCCTTCTAGAATTTCATCTATCTTAGCTCTCTGCCTCCATTTTATTAGCCTCCTCCTGCTAAGAAGTCTATCAAGTTGAGCTCTCAGCTCCATTTGTTCTTTTCTATCAGCAGCTGTGAGACCATTTAATTCACAATGTTTATCAATAACATCCAATTTCATCAGGATATCTTTTTTTAATTCTATGTACCAGGCATTCATACTCCTGTTCCATCCTTTGAGTTTAGGTCTAACGATCCTAAATTTACCCAGCAATCTATCTATACTGTCCCCTTTAATCCCTAGGTCATTCCAAACCTCCTGAACAATTCTATCAACACCTACCCTCGGGAACCAGGCATTTTCAAATCTGAAAATTGGGCCAGATTTTTGAAAATCCCCAGAGTCTAAGAAAAGAGGAGTGTGATCGGATTTTTCTCTAGTCAGAGCTGTAATCTGGGTTAAAGGGTAAGTCTCTTCCCACTCTGGACTACAAAGAATTCTATCTAATTTTCCAAAAGTGGGAACAGGTAAATTATTTCCCCATGTAAATTGTCTCCCATTCATCTCAAGCTCTCTCACCCCGGCTTGTTCCAAAATGGCATTAAACAAGAAACTCCAGTGTCCAGGGGACCCTCGTTTGTTTTTTTCACTGGATTTTCTAATAATGTTAATGTCACCTCCAATCAAAATTGGGTTGACACAATTTTGAAAAACTCTGGATAGCTCAGCAAGAAAGATTGCTTTTCTTTCTGGTTGGGCATCTCCATAAATCACCACCAGGTCCCAAATCAACCTGGTTTTCATATCTTGGACTGTCATTTTGATATGATAATCCCACTCATCTTGTGAGATCACATCTAGAGTGGTATAATTAACTCCCAACAAGAGACCAGCAGATTTGCCCCTAGCTGGGGTGAAATGCCAGTGAAAATCTCTACCAGCACAAATTTGCTGCAAATCATTTCTAGAGAATTGTTGCCTCATGGTCTCCTGCAGACCCAAAAAGTCCACCTTCATGTCCATAATCATTTCCCTGAGAATTTTTTTTGATATCCCCCCAAACCCTCTCATATTCCAAAAGATGCATCTCATCTTTTTTTCTTCTTTTTCTTAGCAGAAGATTCTAGGGCCTTAATAGCAGAGGCAGTTTTAACTCCAGAACCTCTGGTAGTTTTGCCTCTCTTTTTTTCCTTTTTTGGATGAGAAAAGCCCCCTCAGTAAATCCCAGTCCTCTTCCTCCTCTTTATCTTCTTCATTCTCACCTCGATCTAATAAATCTTCCAGGGGTGTTCCCCAGTATCAATGATATCAATCTCCTCAGGTAAAGAGGTTTGTTTTTATTTTTGTTATAATCAGTTAGCCACATATCAATTCTAGCTTGTTCAATAGTTCTTATCAATTCTAGATTATGATTAATCATGTCAGGTTTGTCCCCCAAGTTGACTCCCACCCCTTCAACAATCTTTTGAAGGAAACTATTAGATCTAGCAATAATCCTAGCAGATGTTGACTCACCATAGTTGTTCTTTTGTGCTACTCTCTCCTTGGCCAGCTCAGTGATTTTGCGATCTTCCTTGCCTTTCAATCTAGTGCATCTCCTTAGCTCTTCTTCCTCTTGGGATTCCATTTCCCCTTTCTCAGCCTTTTTAAGTTTTGTCTCAAAGGAGTATGTTTCTTGGCTAGCAGTATAGTCCACTGGCTCCATATAACCCAAACCAACAGCCTGATCCATTAGCTCAAGATCAGTCATTTCCTCTTCATCCACCTGCTTGTCTTCTGCTGCTGCTTCATCATCAATGTCTTCTCCCTCTTCTCTATTTTCTATGTTTTTTCCTCTGACTGTGACCCCCTCACTTCTTCATTTACTTTCAGGTTAATTTGCAACAGTTCATGTTGTCTCTTGACCTCTTTTTCTAGTGTTTTCCTTATGATTTCCATTTCCTTCCTCTTCTTCTCTTCAAGAATAAGTTGTGTAGTCTACCTAGCAACTAATTCCTCTAGTTTTTGTAATCTCATCCTCAGACTTTCTTCTTCACCTTGAGTGTCCCTTACTGTCACTGTCGCCACTCTCCCCTTAGCTGCTTCACTAGTTTGGCCTATGTCACCAGCATTAAGGACCATCTGTTCATATTGCTTTAGCCCCAGGCTATCCAGACTGACATTTGGTTTCACAATCTCAGATTGTTTGCTTTTCTTCTGCATATCATTCTCTCTCGGTGTTTCAGGATTTTCCAGATCAAGATAGTCCAAAGTTTTCCTTTTATTCCCCTCATCAAACTTGTACCATCCCTACTCTGCAATAGAATCAAACTCAAAGCCTATGTCATATAACAACAGGTCTTTTGTAGTTATTTCAGTGCCAGCAGGGATCTTGTGCAAGTCTCTCACTCCCACCTTCACCCTAATTTCTTCCTTGGAATGGATATGTTCTACATCCACTTCAACCACAGGGCCCAAAGCTTAGCCAATTTCACACACACCCAGGTAATGTCTCAGAGTATCAGGCACTCCCCACATTTTTATCCATACTGAATGAAGTTTCCCTTTTGCCTTATCACCTGGACTCCAAAAGTCCACCTCCACCATAGCCCCTGTACCAAGCAGAGTGAACTTACCAAAAAATTTAAGCTCCACCAACTTGGCCTTATTGGGAAATCTCATAAGAAAGGTTTTTGGGCTCTGAAATTTGGCTCTCCAGGCCCACCCCCAATCAAACATCTTGCTGAATCCATAAGCCACAGTGGTTTCATTCAGCTGCCCATCATGCACAGTAACCAAGGCCATAGGATTTATATGTTCAGCAGCTACAATCACTACAAAAAAATACTCTTCCGTGATGATACGTGTTTGTCACAGTAGGTCACGTTTTCTGTCATGCATGTACATCCATGAAAATTTATGACAGAATCAAGATAGTCATACATGTGTTGTCGTAGAAGTGTTCCATGACATTACCAAAATTATCATCACGGAAGTGTCCACTTCCATGACGATAAATCGTGCGCCACATAAGTGCTTTCGTCAAGGGTGACCGACACGTGGCATGCACCGTAACGGAATGCCGTTAAGCTATCGGGTCCGGTTTTGGATCCGATAACCCGTTAACGGCCCACACCAATGGGGATTTTCCACGTGTAAAATCATCATTGGCTGGAGGAAACACGTGTCAGCTCACCATTGGGACAGATGTCATCCACTGATTGAACCTAAAGCGCCTATGATACGTCGACATGTGGCACGGCCCAACAGAGGCCCATATAGGTTAAAAAGGCCGGCCCAGTCAAAGGCCCGTAGTACTTACTCAGGTACTAGTGGGCCAGCCCAAAAATGACCTGCTCAATAAAGGCCCATTTACGGCCCGAGGCCATATCTGGCCCGTTAATTGTTCGCCGAATATTTGGGCCCGTTTACGGCCCGAAGCCAGATCTGGCCCGTTAATTGTTCGCCGAATATTTGGGCCCAATTACAGCCCAGTGACTTTCGGCCTGTTAGAGGCCCGATGTAGACAGGGGCCCATTTCAGCTCGGTGTGACTTTTGGCCTAGGAATGACCCGTGCTGCCCATGGGCCATATATGGTCCGATAGGACATCGGAACCACTAATGACCCATGATAAAAGTGGTAACAGTTAAGCCCAATGTGACTTTGGGCATGTTAAAGGCCTGTCGCATAATTCGGCCCATTGATGTCTGTACTAAGCTTTTGGCCTCTTAAAGGCCCATGATTTCAGTGGGCCAACTAAGGCCCGAGATATGTTTCGGCCTGGTAACTGCCTGTGATATAACTGGGCCCAGAAAGGCCCTGTCGACATTTCTTCCTGCTGAAGGCCCGTCGACGACTAGTGAAAATTGAGGCCCAATATGCATTTCAGCCTGCTAAAGGCCCATGGTTTCATCTGGGCCGTAACAGGCCAGTACAATATTCAGCGTGTTAATGGCCCAACGCTAAGCGCTGAGTCCACAAAAGGCCCAACTAAAATATAGGCCGGTGTAAGTTGTGGGCCTCGTGCAAAGTGTGAAGGCCCCAATGATTTGGGCCCAACAAAGATGCAGGCCAGCCCAATTGTGGCCCGCTAAACACCAGGCCTGCTAGAGGCGAATGTTTCGGCCCGGTCGACTACATCTGATTTTTTTTCAGATAGCGAATGATGGCAGTAACTAGTAAGAATTAAGAACAAACCTACTCTATACAATAAAGAAATTATGACATAGTAACTAAGAATAAACCTACACTATACAATAAAGGATTTATGGTATATTACATCCATTGGGCATTGAAGTTCGCCACCAGTGATCATAACACGCAACGAAGAAGCAGATTACAAAAACTGGTCACCATTGCAACGTAACAAAATAATACTAAACCGAGACCACTTCCAAGACAATTCAAGAAAGGTTAGCCTTGCGCGGGAACTACTGCTCAAGCTGCTGAGCAAGGCTGTGAGACCGGCCTAGCATGTCGGTCATAGCTTCCAGGTGTAGCTGTTTAGCGATGCGGTTCTCATTGGTGTTCTCCGCAATCTTTCTTAGAGATAGGACTTCAAGTCGAAGTTGAGTTGCAGAATGCCTTTCTGTTAGAAGTTAGGACTGAAGAAGTCGAACTGATTCAGACAATGAATTCTGTGAGCTTGTCTGACTGCTAGTCTCAAGTAACTTGAACACTGCATCAAGACAAGACTTTGGGGTTGTCTCGCTATCTTCAAGATGTTTTGCCTTTCTTTGCAATAGATGTTGGGTTTGTCTCAAAGCCTTGAAGAGACTTGTGCATGCCATCGGGCATATCACCTGAAACAAAGCGAGGAGATGACAGGTTTTGCGATGTATAAACAAAGATGATAACTGTCTTGCCAATTCCATCCAATTTCAAATTAGAAAATAAAGAGTAAGTTCAAAATATCAATAGCATAATTTGGCATTGTTCATAATGCGGGGAGCTTCACCACACTACTGGATTACCATGTCAACATAACAAGCATAGATAAAGGGCAAAGAAAATCATTGTATATATTTTGGTTAATGTGCATGGCATGTTGTTCATATCATCAGCCACATCACTAAGATAAAACAGGAGATGACAAGGTGCGAACGTGGGCTGCTTCACCACACACTGGATTATAGATCCACAAAAACAAGCATACATATAGGGAGTATTGAGTAATGTGCATGGTATGAATAAGGAATTTGGTTTTACAAGTAAAACTTAGAACTTACGGTTCTTGCGAACATGCATTTTGGTAGAAACAGCAAACTAAACAGCAGTAAACGATAGGGAGTATGAGCAAATTAAACAGCAGTTGAGGATAGAGGCTTTAGAAGGACTGACTTACATTAACAGTTAACACCGGCTTTATAATGCCCTTCTCCATGTCAAGGGAAGGATAACTCAAGAATTTCAGCACAAAATCTTCTTCATAAGCATTGCCGGTACTCTACATTTTGTAGAGACTAATTATAGATATGATAATACTGGAAGGGATAGAGGATAATGAAGATAAGATGCAGATTGATGCTACATAATCAACTACCAATCCCTGGAAGTACAAGCATTACAGGACAAAATGTACTGACAAGAGCAATGGGCTACGCTTCTGCACTGGCATTGTTTGTGTATTCTACTTTTCGGTAAGATTAAATATAGATCTGATCTTTTTTAGTAAATGGTGGGCGAGGGAGATAAGATGTAGAATGGTACACAATGAACCAATCCATCTTCCCATAATACAAGAGTGTTTTGAACACTGGTGTACTGTACAAAATGTTCTTATATTATGGGACGGAGGGAGTAGCTGTTACTGTAAGTACAGTGATAGACGACGTTCAGTCCTTACAAGAGGACTGCAGAGCTAAACCTCTTCAAAAGCATTGGGTTGATTCTAAATTTATGTAAGAGTCCATACGGATCTTATAATGTCCACCAAATGGACGATAACAAGGCTAACATGTGCAGTGATGCTACATAATCAAACAACTATGAAAATAAGTATGGTCATACAGGGCAAGAGGTACTCACAAGAGCAATGCAGTGTGCAATATAGTAGCGAGATTCTGTGGTCCCTTGAGAATGAATGTTCTTCTGCTAACAATTTTCGTACAAGTGAGACGTTAAGGCAAATGCAGAAATGTAGTTCAAATTGTGATGTGATATCATAGATAGTACCTTATGCTGCAGCCGAGACCAATGTGTAACAAGACTATTCCAGTCACCATCGGATAAATGTAGCACTGGAGACTTTACAGAAATTTCGTTTAGAGGCTTGCCATCGAAGTGCGCTTGCCTCAGGTAGGAACGATACTTCATCAACGAGTGCTTGAAAAGGGCAACCAACCCTTGCTCGTCTTCACAATCCAGTTTGGTCCTCGCCTATTTAAAAGAATGAAATATTGTGTCTTCTGTCAGCAGAAACATATGCAGCAATGACCATGAATAACATTAGTACATTGCTTGCGCGTAAGTTGCGGAGAAAGACTAGAAATTGTTCCGTGTCTGCGGTATAATCTTTCCATGAAGGAAAGATGCGCACAAAGTTCCTGGCAACAATATAAGCTTTGTCTTCTAAACTAGGAAGAAATGGAACAGGGGTCCTATCTGCTGCAATTGGGGCTCTCTCTAGTTCGAAAAGGGATTTGGCAACTGGATTTGGTGTACTCTTTGCTGGAATGGGGGTTCTGCATCGTAGAGCTGGTGTTATCTCAACTGGCATAATCATACTGTTTGTTGCAGTTGGGGTCTGCTGAGTTGGGGCATCAGAAATGACCAGTGTAGTAGGGCTAGAGTCTGCTAGAGTTGGGTGTTTTGTGGCTCAGGTGATATTGCAACTACACCTAATGTGCTATTTGATTTATCAGGTGCCACTACCTTTTCCAAATACTTTGCTTGTGCTCCTCCACGATCAGCAATCGCCCTCTTCCTTTTGAACGTCTGATACACAAGAACAACATTTGAATGGATAAATATCGTATGATGACAGAAGGAATATGTACTGAAAATGGATAGGCAGGGCGTATTCACATACACGATGTGTAAACTAAGCTAATGGCAGTTCAACAAAGTAGAACCAATGCAAAGTATCAGTTGCAAGATATGTGCGGCAAATATAACCTTGGAAAGTTAGAGCAAGCACCTTGATGGGTGAATAAGATAGGGCATCTTCCTCTGACTCCTCCACTAGGGAGCTACATTGACTTAGGTCTCCCTCTAGCTCAGAATCAATGTTAGGGTCATATTCTGAGCATGAATCTGTAGGTGGAGAGCGTTTGCATTGCATTGCATCTAGACTTGATTTCAGTCCCTTAATGCCAAGTTTGACAGCCATGGCATTGTTCTGCTTTATTTTTTTCATGCACGCAAGCTCATAATCAATATGATGCTGTTCAGAATCTGAGATTCATGAAAACATAAAAAATAGTGAGATTATCTATGGAATGCATTGCGGATTCAAGTCGAAGAGTGTCTCCCTATAAAGCCCTGCATATGCAAAGTTCACCCCCCAACCGTGCTGACCAGACCACACACAGAAATACAAACCCCTTATGTCTCTATAACAGGCAGACACACATTTCAAAACTGAAGTAGGAACATTAGAATCATATGAAATTCGTATTTGAACAAATAAAGTAAGGAATTATGAGTGGCATAATGTTTAGCTTCAAGGGTGGAGTGTTGGTAGTGCGAGACAAAGCAATTAGGCAGATTGTATTCCATGTAAAAGATCGAAGCCTATGTAAAAGCTGGAAATGACACTTTCTTTCTATACAATGCAGTGTTCGTTGCCCACACATGATGGAAGAGATCACATAGAGAAATACTATTCACTCATGTCTACTGATTCTGAGATTCGAAGCAGGGTGGTCCACCCTTAAAGAATATTGACAACAAATATGACAAGGCAAGCATAGATGTAGTGAATCAATCATTTACTTGTGAGCTTACTAGGACAAGTATGCAGAATTGTAACTGTAGTAAGAGACCGTCCAAAATCTGAATCAAGAAGTTTGTCTAGCACTTATTGTTTGCAACTAATCGACGTGAATAATTCGATATTATATCAAATGAGTAAGAAAGACAAGTAAAATTGTCAACAAACCTGGCTTGCAGTAGTAATCTGTGTCAATGTCACTACGACCAACAATCCAAAATGACTAGTGTCTGTTCCTAGGGCCGGAATTTTGAAAACCCTGTGAACTTTACAGGTACTAAAGATTACCGAAATACATCTGAACCATTAAGTGTAGGTAGCACTAAGGACACAACAAACCCTAATGACAGTCCTGCCTAATGAGTAATGAATCAATTAGAAAATGGGTGATGAGGAGTGGCTGCTGAGTGTTGAGGACTTATCTCAGGATAAATCGGGTTGGCTTAGTGGGTGCTGCATGCCTGAGCCTTGAACAGACTGGGATGGTAGGCACGGCGACGCGCGCGGGCAGCGGTGACGCTATTGGGTGAGCGGCTCCTGACCTCCTATTAGTCCGGCATCTCCTAGAGTCATGCCGTCCGGGGACAGCAAGTCACCAGCGAGGCAGGCGGCTGGGGGCGAGTAGAGATCAGAAGCGCGCAGCAGAACAAAGGGGAATCGGGGCCTGGGACGACCCAAAATCCCAGGGTGGGCCGGCCCACCGTGGGCACCTTGTAGAGATACACACCCGAGCGGCGAACATGCATTTTCGAAACTAATTTAGCAACATTTAGCTGACCAATTAAACGAATCTGTTTTAATAATATCAGCTTCGTATTTGAACAACTAAGCTTGTTTAGCTTGATGGGTCGAGCAGTGCTATTATGACACGAAGCATGTATTCTGATAGTATAGTGATCATAAAAGGGGGAAACTGGAGATATGATATTTAACAGCCATTGTTTGCTTCGAACTAAGAACTAAATTCTGAGAGCTGAAAAGAAAGTAGAGTAACCAAGTTAAGATCTATTTTCTGGTTGAGATCAAAAAGTTGAGGAGATATGAAGTACCACCTCTCTTGCGGCACCGTGTAGGCATCGGGGGTGCGATGGCTATCGGTGGCGTTGAAGCAGATCTGCGACGGTAGACAGGTGCATCGGGGGATAGGTCCCGTTGCGGTGGAAGAGAAGGTCGTGTGAGCGGCCCCGGCAAAGAGGACGACGACGCCAATGAAGCGAGAGTACGTGATGCAAGGCTCTTGGTCCGTCGCCGTGGATGAGAAACGCCCATCTCTAGCAGTGGACGACGCGGTCTTGGTAGGCACTCTGGCATGGTGGAGGACGGTGGTGATGGATGTGGTGGAGGACGGCGGTGATGGATGTGGTGGAGGACGGCGGTGATGGATGTGGTGGAGGACGGCGGCGATGGATGGGGTGGCGGACAGAGGCTGGTGTGGGGATGGTGTTCTAGCGCGGAAGGTGTATCTAAGGTAGGAATGACTTTGAAAAATATTAAAGAAAAAGAACCCATAGTTAATGAGAAAATAAATCTAGATTCCGCAAGAATCGATAAACTTGAGGGTATCATTACCAACTTGGGAACCGCTTTTTCTTCCGTTCAAAACACTCCAAGTTCTTCTACTAAAAATACTAAGCTTATGTATGTTCCTAAGAATAAGGGTGAATCATCTAGTAAGGAAACCGCGGATCTTAAATCTATAAGTATTCATCCCAATCTTCTTACCATCATTAAGGAACCATTTGCTATAGATGAATTTTTTGATCTTTTGCCTGAAAATTTGACAATTACTAGGAAGAAAGAAAATTCTAAAGGAGGTAGATGTCTCATTGAAGAATTGCCTACTAAAGATGGCAATACCTAGATCTATCCTTGCTTTTATGCCTAGCTAGGGGCGTTAAACGATAACGCTTGTTGGGAGGCAACCCAATTTTATTTTGTGTTTTTTTTGTTTTTGCTTCTGTTTAGGAATAAATAATCCATCTAGCCTCTGTTTGGATGTGGTTTTGTCTTTTAGTTAGTGTTTGTGCCAAGTAGAACCTATAGGATAACCTACGATGATAGTTGATTTGATTCTGCTGAAAAACAGAAACTTTGCACGCATGAATATAATTTTGTTAAATCACAGGAACATGCTTTTGCGTTGATTCTTTTTGCTTCTGTTCAATAAACAAATTTTCCAGGACTTGCTATTTTGTTACAATTTTTAGAGTTCCAGAAGTTTGCGTTAGTTACAGATTGCTACAGACTGTTCTGTTTTGGACAGATTCTGCTTTGCGTGTGTTGTTTGCTTATTTTGATGAATCTATGGCTAGTAAATAGTTTATAATCCATAGAGAAGTTGGAATACAGTAGGTTTAACACCAATATAAATAAAGAATGAGTTCATTACAGTAACTTGAAGTAGTCTTTTGTTTTCTTTCTCTAACGGAGCTCATGAGATTTCTGTTGAGTTTCGTGTTGTGAAGTTTTCAAGTTTTTGGTGAATTCTTTTGATGGATTATGGAACAAGGAGTGGCAAGAGCCTAAGCTTGGGGATGCCCATGGCACCCCCAAGATAATCCAAGGACACCAAAAAGTCAAAGCTTGGGGATGCCCCGGAAGGCATCCCTCTTTAAATCCACTTCCATCGGTAATTTACTTGGAGCTATATTTTTATTCACCACATGATATGTGTTTTGCTTGGAGCGTCTTGTATTATTTGTGTCTTTGCTTGTTAGTCTACCACAATCATCCTTGCTGTACACACCTTTTGAGAAAGCCATACATGATTTGGAATTTGTTAGAATACTCTATGTGCTTCATTTATATCTTTTGAGCTTGATAGTTTTGCTCATAGTACTTCACTTATATCTTCTGAGCTTGATAATTTTTGCTCTAGTGCTTCACTTATATCTTTTAGAGCATGGTGGTGGATTTGTTTTAAAGAAACTATTGATCTCTCATGCTTCACTTAAATTATTTTGAGAGTCGTTAATAGCATGGTAATTTGCTTAATGTTAATATACTTGGTATTCAAGATATGTGAAACTTTCTTTTGAGTGAATTGAATACTAAGATAAGTTTGATGCTTGATAATTGTTTTGAGATATGGAGGTGATAATATGAAAGTCGTGCTAGTTGGATGATTATGAATTTGAGAAATACTTGTGTTGAAGTTTGCAAGTCCCGTAGCATGCACGTATGGTTAAAGTTGTGTAACTGATACGTCTCCGTCGTATCTATAATTCTTGATTGTTCCATGCCAATATTATTCACTTTCATATACTTTTTGGCAACTTTTTATACTATTTCTGGGACTAACATATTGATCCGATTACCAGTGCAGTTCTGTCTCATTGCATGTTTTTGTTTCAGAGAAACCCAATATCAAACGGAGTCCAAACGGGATAAAAACGGACGGAGATTTTTTTGGAATATTTATGATTTTCGGAAGTAAAATCAAGCGAAACGGTGTCGAGGCTGGTCACGAGGTAGAAGCGCGCCTACCCCGGCGCGCCCTGACCTCGTGGTCCACCCGTAAGGCGGTTGATGCTCTCCTTCTGGCGTAAGAAAGCTAATTTTACAAGGAAGATCTGAGCGAAAGATTCACCCCAATCGGAGTTACGGATCTCCGGATATAAAAGAAACGGTGAAGGTGTAGAATCTGCCAACACAGAGAACGCAGAAACAGAGAGATGGATCCAATCTCGGAGGGGCTCTCGCCCCTACCAAGCCATGGGAGCCAAGGACCAGAGGGGAAACCCTGATCCCAACATTCACCTCGGGTGCTCCAGAGCCTGCCACCAAACCGACCACCATCTTGCGCCACCATGGTCAAGAAGCCTCCACGCCGTCTCACCACGGCACCACGAGGTGAGGTCTGCACAACAAGGGATAGGAGCCGGGACTAGGGGGCCGCAGCACCATCGGCACGCGGGAGGGCACAACCTCCACCGTCAACGACGGTAGCCGACCGGACACACTGGCAGGAGCCTACCAGGCCCGTGTGCCCACAGCCCGGCCGTGAACTCCATTCCCGGAAAGCTCCCTCCATCGCGCTGCAGCAGGCACGCCATCGGCTTCGCCGCCCCCCATCCGAGCCGCTCCTCCTCCTCACCACACAGACGACGAGAAGCCACGCCAGGGACCGGCCCGATAGGACCCAGATGGGGCCAGGAGGGCCCAGATCTGGGCCGGGGACGCGCCGCCGGCCACCGCATGCCACCACGCCGCTCTGCTGCCAAAGCGGCAAGACCGCCATCAGCGCCTACGCGGCGATCGCTGCGGGGTCGCCGGCCGCCGCCACCGAAACATCACCACCGCCGTCACCAGCCCGGGAGGAAGACGAACGCTGGTCTGAAGAAGCCCGCCGCGCCGGCAAAGACTGCAGAACAGCTGGCCACCCACCGGCGGCGGCGGGGGAGAGCTCATGGGGGTGGCGGCCGAGGGAAAAGGAGGGGCGCTCCGCCCCGGCCACCTCCCGGGGAGGCGGCGCAGGGACGGGAACGAGATGGGGAGGAGGAAGAGGGGGAGGGGAGGGCCGGGGCGCACAAGCCAGCAGCCGGCGGCGGCGAGAGGGGGCTAGGACGCCGCCGGCGGCGGCGGTGGAACCTTAGCGGGAGGGAGAGCGCCATAAGCTATTCACAATGAGCAGATTAAAGACGGGACATAATAGAATGAAATATGCATTACATAAACAGAGTGTAGCTTAAGTTGGTAATCCCTCCGTTCCATATTAAGTGCCACTGATTTTGTACAACTTTTTACTAAATCAGCGACGCTTAGGAATGGAGGGAGTAACAATTAAACATTCAGGACATGATTAATGAACTGTTAAGGGCTATTGAAAAGAAAGACACAAAAAGAATAGACTTGAGTTTGCTCTTACATCAAAAACAACAGCAAAGGGCAACTCATCTTGCAGTCTCCTCTTTATCGAAAAATCTTGCAGTTTCCTACTCCCTCCTTCCATCTATATAGGGCCTAATGCGTTTTCCAAGAGCGCCTTTGACTATTGATAAGGTTAATAGTACATGAAATGTATAATGTGAAAATTATATCATTGGAAGCTCCTTGCACATACGAATTTGAGGGTATGCTTTGTGCAAGTTGCATGTCATATATTATTCCTCTAATGTTTGGTCAAAGTTAGCCTTGAAAAACGCATTAGGCCCTATATAGATGGAAGGAGGGAGTAGTTAAATTCATGCGTAGCATCAAAGCTATGTGTCTAATCCTGCGGAATTACCTGAAAACAAAGAAGTAAAAAATGCATCATGTAAGTAGCTCATAATTATGTGCATTAGCTAAACCTGAACCTCATCTATAAGGCGTCATTGATGGACCCACAAAATCAACAACACTGCAAGTTCCATAAAAATGCTACATCTACGACCGTACAGCCTACGGGTTGTTACGTAATCTTCCTTGACTAAACTTTTCTCCCCTCTGATTTCAACCCGGGTGGGCCCCAGCCACTAACCCTTATCCAATTAATTACCTTCACATCACTCTTTATGTAAACTCCTCACGTAATTGTACGTGGAACTAGCATTACTCTGAGTTCCACTGCAATTTATTTTGAAACTTTTGACATGCCAAGGAACATTTTATAAGTAGGATTCTAAACTGCCTACAATGAGCACGAATCCGAGGCCGAGATCGTGGTGGCAGCCCCAATCCTCTTGTCAAGCCTAGCGCCGTCGGAAGGCAAACCAAAGCCTGCCAAAGCTACGGGCGCTGGACACCGTCAAGGTAGGCATGGCATGGAGCGGCGGGCGTCCTCAATCTGACCACTGCTCGAGGGCGGACGCGGGATGCCATCCACAGTAGGATTCCACACCGCCTACACTACAATTCAGAAGGGCAAATGATAAAATGTACTCCCTCTGTAAAGACATATAAGAGCGTTTAGATCATTAATGGAGGGAGAGTATTAGAGTCCGTGTGCCGAGAATGATCTTTTTTTGCTCGGGTGCAATATTAATGATTTCTAGCAGTGCCATGAGCGGCGATTTCGTGAAACTGAAAGAGCTGCCAACACATTATACCGTTCTCAAACCACAAAGAAATAGTAATACGTGTGATGTTAATATGTTACGGCCTCCCAAGCCTGTTTCTAATTTCAGCAAGTATCGAGGGGGATTTCGTCATCAGCTCCAAGAAACCATCCGTGAGCGCGACCTTCTTGAAATTCCCATCCGCCACCACGAAGTCGATGCACTCTGTCTTCAGCTCAGGGCAGCTGTACGTGTCGGCACAGTCCAACACGGCGGCGACCGTGTCCACCGACACGTTGTCCAGCAGCCTCCGGGCGCACAGAAGCTTCAGCCGGTTCAGGGCGTACCGGTCCGCCGCGGCAAGAAGGGACCGGAGAGCCTCGTCCTCGCCGGGGTCGCCTCCAAGACCGGCGGGAAGGTCGTCCGTGTATATGAAGCGGAGCATCGCCATGAACGTCTCGGGGTCCATGTCGCGCACCGTGACGGGCGACGACGGCGAGGTGGCCTCCAGCATCGGGCCGCTGAACATCGCCTTGAAGACCCGCGAGCGGGCGGCGAGAACAGAACGGTGGGCGCGCAGCGGCGCCGCCTGGTCGTCGCCCACGACGAACGACACGTCCGTCAGTGCGGCGGAGTCCAGCAGGCCGCCGAGATGATCTCTTATGTCCGATGGCGGCACGGCTATCCCCTGTTTCATCGGGAGGGGCTTGCCGTCGTCGACAACCAAGACCGAACACCTGACCGTGACGCGCCCATTGCTCCTCGCGTCGTGGTTGTGGAGCAGGCCCGTCGATGAGGGGGAGCGGAATGAGCGACCGCACAGGGCCTCCAAAATCGAGGGGCCCCCATCGTAGAAAAAACCAGTATATATAGCAAAAATGCTAGACATACAAAGACTTACACGTTTTTACACGCTCCTTCCATCTAACAACCAATCACAAACCTCTCCCCCTCCTGATTTTCAGGGGGTGGGCCACCCCGCTCACCTATTGACCAATCAAGGTTAATCATCCTGTAAAAGCCTGTAAATCGTTTGTACGTGTAGCATTGCCGGTATATATAGATGCGTTTCATTGGCTCACTTGATCGCTGAAAAATCAGTACGTACAGGTACAGGAAAAAATCAGTACGTACTTGGCTCCCTGGAACGCTAGAGGCCCAAATTAGCCTACAGCCCATTACCCGGATGACAGAGATTGGAACCGAACAGGCAGCAAACTGGGCAACTAGCGTCTCGCGAGTCGCGATTGGCGACGCCCTAGCAATTGTGCCGGCGTAGTTCAGTTGGCTCCGATCCGATCCGGACCATCCGGCGATCCCATCTTCCACCCGTTGAACGCTGATCATCTACTCATCTGATTGTGCCGGGCTGATTGCTTGATTCGGTTGTCGTGAAGATCAAGACGAATAACATCACAGGACGCCTCACTGTGTTTTAATCTTCAAGACCAAGGTTATTTTTCCAACTTATTTTCTTGTATTCAAACGATCTACACATTTAGTCATCTAGTTGTTACTATTTGAAACTAATTACATTCTGTTTGATCACTTGTAATTTTGTTAGGTTTTGTTCTTGGATCTTCATCATGTCTACTAGAATTAGGAAGCATGCTTCTGGTGCTTCAAAGCGTAAGAAGAAACAAAGACTAGATCGTGAGGCTCGATCTCAAACAGGTTCCCTCGATTTGTTTGTCGTGAGAGAACCCCGACTTGATTCGGAAAATCAAACTGTGGATGTTAATGTAGATGATGGTCATGATGACAATGACATGGAGGTTGAGGCTCATGATGCAGAAATTGATGATGGTATTGCCGAAGAAGCGGGTGATGATAATGTTGCCGATGGGGGTGATGATGTTGATACTGCCAATGAAGGTGATAATGCCAATACCACCGATGATGATAATATTGCTGATGACATCAAATATCCTTTTCCATTTGACATATTTGATCCAAGAAATTGGGATGCACTTGATCCTAAAATGATAGATGTTTTGGTGCAAAAGGGTCCTAAAAGAGACTCATCTATTCAGCATGGTAAAAAGGACAAATTGTCTAGAAGGTTTTCTGCAGTATCATATACTAGAGTTCTCTCAAATGGGGAAAAGTGTGACAGAGAATGGCTTGTGTACAACAAAGATCTTGACAAGGTATTTTGTTTTTGCTGCAAATTATTAAGAAAAGGGCTCGTGAGAGGGCAGTTAGCAAATGAAGGTTTCAGTGACTGGGCTCATCTTGGTCATAGACTTAAAGAGCATGAAACTAGTAGAGAACATGTGACAAATATGACTACATGGTATGACTTGCGCCTTATGTTGGAGAAGAATCAAACAATTGACAAAGTTGCTCAGCGAGAACTTGAGAAGGAAAAGGAACATTGGAGAAAAGTTTTGCTTAGAATCCTCTTAATTGTTAAATTTCTTGCAGAACACAATATAGCATTCCGTGGTAGTAATACTAAGTTATACCAAGACAGCAATGGAAATTTCTTAGGGCTTGTTCAAATGTTGGCTGAATTTGACCCAGTTATAAAAGAGCATGTTGACCGCATCACGAATGATAAAATTCGTGATCATTATCTTGGTTCCTCCATACAGAATGAGTTAATCAATTTGCTCGCTGCTGCAATCAAGTCAAAAATTATTGACAAGGTAAAAGAAGCAAAGTACTTCTCAGTTATACTTGACTGTACTCCTGATGCAAGCCACCAAGAACAAATGTCTTTGATAATTAGGTATGTTGATGCATCTCCAGATTCTTTTTGCATTGAGGAATCCTTCTTAGGTTTTTTGGATGTGAATGATACCACCGGGCAAGGATTGTTTGATGTTTTACAGAAGGAATTGAAGAGTCTTGACCTTGATGTAGACAATGTGAGAGGTCAGGGATATGATAATGGGTCGAATATGAAAGGAAAAAATAAAGGAGTACAAAACAAAGTATTGGAAATAAACCGAAGAGCCTTTTATTCAGCTTGTGGTTGCCATAGTCTGAATTTGGCACTAAGTGATATGGCAAAGTCTTGTCGTAAAGCAACGGATTTTTTTGGAGTTATCCAGCGTATCTATACAATATTTGCTAATTCTACTAAGAGATGGCAAATTCTGAAAGAGAACATACCAGGATTGACTCTCAAGTCATTATCATCTACTCGTTGGGAGAGTCATGTTGATAGTGTTCAGGCTATAAGGTTCCAGCTACCGGAAATAAGGGAGGCCTTACTGCAAGTGGCTGAAAGCGATAAAGATTCTTCGACACAAAGTGAAGCTCAATCATTGGCGGAGAATGAACTTGGTGGCTTTGATTTTTTAGTATCAATCATCATCTGGTATGAAATATTATCCACTGTTAATTTGATTAGCAAAGAGTTACAGTCAAAGGATATGCTTATTGATATTGCAATTGAATCTGTAAAAGGCTTGCTTTCCTTTTTCAAAAAGTATAGAGAAACTGGCTTTTCAAAAGCATTGGAAGTTGCCAAAAAAATTGCAGTTGAGATGGATATTCATCCAGAGTTCCGCACCAAGTGTAAAATCAAAAGGAAAAAACAATTTGATGACGGTGAAGATGATGCATCTATTGACTCACAATCTGCAGAGGAGTCATTTAGGGTCAATTATTTTATACGTGTTGTTGATCAAGCTATAACTTCACTTACCATTAGATTTGCACAATATGAGGGGTATGAAAAGATATTTGGTTTCTTGTTTACTTCAGATAGGCTGCGATCACTAGATGACAAGAGTTTGATGGCTGCTTGTGTTAATCTTGAAGATGCACTTAAGAGTCGAGAACATACGGATACTGATGGAGTTGAATTGTGTTGTGAGCTAATTTTCATCCAGGATTTACTTCATAAATCAATGGGTCCTCTTGACATTCTGAATTATTTGAAGAAGCGCTCCACAATCTATCCTAATGCTGTTATTGCATACAGAATTTTGTTGACCATTCCTGTAACGGTTGCATCTGCTGAAAGGAGTTTTTCTAAACTCAAGTTGTTGAAGTCCTACTTGCGTTCTACTATGACACAAGAAAGACTTAATGGATTGGCGACAATAGCACTTGAAAATGATGTCTTGGAGAAGATAAAGTATGAAGATATGATTGAAGATTTTATTTCAAGAAATACCAGACGAATGCTTCTTTTTGGTAGAACATGAGGTTACTGGTTAGTTTATTGCTTTCCTATCCCTTTACCTTTCCAGCTTTAATATTTGATATATGCCTAAATAAGGTACAGATAAACTGATTTGAAATTATATAATAAAGTGAGAGTATCGTTTGCGAATGTTAGTTCTTTTGTTATGTGAATTGATCAAAATTTGGGCCACATTTTGGTTTTCGCCCGGGGCCCCGAATTTCTGGAGACGGGCCTGTTGTGGAGATCTCTGTGGTGGACGAACTAACCGAACCCCCAGAAGTCATCATCCCTGTGGTCGTCCTCACGTGAGTTACTGAAGCCGAAGACATGCACGGCCCGCCTGTGCCACAAGAAGCGTGAAGCCCCCGCCGCCAGCTGGTCGTTGCCCGTAACGGCGGCGTCGAAGATGGCCGTGACGTTCTTGGCTTCGTCCATTAGCTCGAGGTACACGGACACGAAGCTTCCGACGTCGTTCGGGTAGCAGGCTATCCGCCATTCGTACCCTCCGGCGGAGAAGATGTCCGTGTGGAAAACGTGGTCGCATGGGAACTGATCGATCGACAAGTAGTTGAGCTCGAACTCCGCGGCACCGGTGGAATCCGACATTGCCGGACGATCGATCGATTATACAAAGCTACGTGTAGCTGCTACTACTGTTTTTTTAGACAGAATCGTGGGTTCCGTGCGTTAGAGCATCTCCAATAGCGCGTATTATAGCGCCGCAAAAACGATTTGGCGCTAGCAACGCCGGTTTGGCGGCGTGGCGTTGCTCCAAAGAGTGTAAAAAGAAGCTGCAGCAGCCAAGAGCTCCAAAGTAGCGCGTAAAAAATACAGCAGCGAACATTTTTTTCATAGATATCAAAAACGATGCATATACATTGATAGATAGTTCGACATACATAGATAGATAGTTCGACATACATAGATAGATAGGCACTACTACGGCATACATAGATAGATAGGCACTACTACGGCATAGATAAAAGCTACTCCAAGTCGCTACATCACCATCATCATCCTCGTCGATGTCGTCCGAGGTTGAGAGCCATATGTCGTCCCAACGGTCATCGTCGCGCGTGAAGAACGACCTCCCACCTGCTGAAACAATTTCGCACTGAGCGTTCGCCAATGCTTTCACGACGCCGGTCAGCCGCTCCGCGACGGCGCTTGCCGCCCTCTCCGCCAAGAGGCGTGCTCGTCGGCGGCGTCCTCCGGTGGCGACGACGCCACTCCGCCATGGCTCGCTCGTCCTCCTCGGCGACGAGGAGGCGGCGCTGCCGCCGAGCGTGGTCGGCACGGCCCATGTCGGTGATGAGACGCGGCGGAGGGGCGGCGCTGCGCGCCGCCGCGTGAAGACATCCGGAAGTTCATCTGCGGCCGGGGCTCGCCCAGCGCCACGCCGCGCGTCGTATCGCGCGCTGGCCGCCGTCGCGCGCTCCGGAATGTCCCGAGGCGAGCCGCACGTCGCCGGACCGTATCTCGGCGGAGAACCGGCCGTTAGGCGCGCGACGACGCCGCGATAGCCTGGCACCGGCGCGCGCGGTGGCGCGATGGTGGCGCGAAAAAGCTACTAAACGGCGCGGCGGCGAGCTTGCGAGGAAGGGGCGTGGCTGTGTGTGGTGCGCGCGTTGGGCGCTGCAATTTATAAGCGCGATGTAAGCGCGGTAGTTTTGACGCGCCGCGTGCCGCTTTCTCCAGCAGCGCAAGAAGCGCTTCCAGCTGTAATTTCCCGCCACCGCTGGAGCGCGCGAAATCAGCCGGTGCGCGCTAAATCGCGATTTTACCCCGCGCGCGCGCCTTTTGCTGCGCCTGTTGAAGATGCTCTTAGGGTTTGGGTGTTAGAATTAACCACGATTATGTTAGCTTGTCCGGCACGACTCGTAAACATCATCGATTCGTAGCGGTACTAGTTAGCTTCTGGACAAACATTTTTCTCTTTTCTAACGGATTGACACACAAAAGTTTAGGACCACCTTGGATAGAAAAATAATAATATTTTCGACGGTGAATGGATGAAATTTTTTGAAGAAACACACCTTGCCTATTAGTAGGTATAGTTTTTACTATAAAATCTCGAAGAATTTTTTAAAAGAACAAACATTTTTTAAAATATGAAAAAAATTTGGAAACAAGATTTTTTAAAGAATTCAAATATTTTTCAAATTAGGAACACCACTTTAGAATTCTGACCATATTTTAAATATGCAAACAAAATTGAAATTTTGAATATTTTTGTATTAGGAAAAGGAAATATAAAAAAGAAGGAGAAAGGAACAGAAAAATAAAAATAAAAATAGAACATCGAAAAAGGGGAAACGTACCGGCCCAATCTTAGGCGCCCTGTGGGTAGTTTCAACTATTTATCGCCTGATGCGACAAATAAGCTTTTCCCAACAGCGTGGGCAATACTAAGTGGGCTGGCTTCGTTGGACCGAAGCACGCGCGGCCCAATTACGGAATTCTGGACAAACATTCTTTCTTTTCTAGCGGATTGACACACAAAAGTTTAGTACCACCTCGGATAGAAAAAAAATAATATTTTCGACGGTGAACGGATGAAAAAATTGGAGAAACACACCTTGCTTTATTAGTAGGTATAGATAAAGCAAACCGCCCAAGCCAAACATCCAATAAGGTTCAACACAAACACACACATACATAGAGGTCTCGCAGGCACATAGAGTAATCATAAGGGTTAATAATGCTGAGGGCACAGCACAACAAGCCCTGAGAACAAAACACACACTCAACACAGCAACCTGAGCAACATCTAGTCGAGCTCCGGTGGAGCGGGCTGCAGCAGGGGCGCCATGTGGAAGGCCATCGAGCGAAGGTCGGCGAGGAGGGTGTTGTTGGCGTCCCGGTCCTGAGGGCGGCTTAGCGGCCGCCAAAGCTGCAAGTAGCCACACATTTTAAAGATCGCGTCAGTCGCACATCGGAGAGGCACTTTCTGAATAACAAGCTTGTTGCGGATGGTTCAAAGCGTCCAGACGAGGACCCCAACACACAACCATCTAATTTGGCGGTAGCGAGGGGAGGGGGCGTGGATCTCTGCAAGTAAGCCGGGGAAGTTGGTGTTGCACCACTGTCCACCGACCGTCTCGCGAAAGCAGGCCCACAGGAACTTGGCAGTGGAGCACGAGAAGAAGATGTGGTTAGCATCCTCCACCGTGCCGCACATGGGGCACATCCCATCTCCTGGCCCATTACGCTTGAGGACCTCAACCCCAGAGGGGAGACGTCCACGGATCCACTGCCACAAGAAGATCCGAATCTTTAGAGGCAGTCGAATGTCCCAGATCAGGCTAAAGGGCTCAGGGGCTGACGAGGGTGCGATGGCGGCGTATGAGGACTTAGTGGAGAAGCGGTCAGAAGGCTCCAGACGCGAAGTGAAGGAATCCGGGGTATCCTCGACGTCCATCGGCATATGGGCAATGTCCTGGAGGAGGGACTCCCAAGCAGCCACCTCGGGGGGGGGGGCGAAGGGGCGCCGGAAAGCGAGATGCCCTAAGTCAATAAGAGCCATCTCGACAGAGACCCGAGGGTCAACCGCAATGGCAAATAGTTCCGGGAATCGAGCAGCCATGGGGGAATCCCCTAATTAACGATCGAACCAGAACAGGGTCGAGGACCCGGAGCCAACCGAGATGGATGTGTGTAGGACGGGAAGGAGCTGAATCCCAGCCTACCAGAACTGGGAGCCACCAGAGCGCTGGCAGAAAGCTAGAGGTTGACCCCTGAGGTACTTATTTCGGATGATGGTAAGCCAGAGTCCTTCCTTCCCATTGGCGATACGCCAAAGCCATTGGGTCAGGAGAGCAATGTTCATGCGCTCTGGTATATATGTATCCCCTCGTAATCAGATTATTATACTAGATAAGAGCAATAAAATCTACGGAAATGCTACAAGTCTCACATCAAGTTTTTAGACATGACAAATCGAATATTTTCATGGCAATTTATATTGACACGAGAATGACACTTTAGTTTGAGCACGACAATTTTTTTGACAAAAATGAACTCAGGCGGTTTTGTCGTGCTCGCCAACTAAAGTTGTCATTCTCAACAAACATAATTTGCTATGAAAACATTTGATTTGCCATGCCTAAAAATTTGGTCCGCTAGACATTCAGGTCCGGACGCTGATAATGCACGTACGTTCGGCCTGGGGAACCCCCAAACCGAGCAAGTCATTCGGTACGAGGGATCACCACCAACGAACGCTTTCATTCGATGGGAGAACCCCCACAGCCCGAACGCATACTCTCGCCACGTACATGCCTTTCCCTGCAAAAAACCAAAAAAGAAAATTAAAGCTCAGTAGCAAAACAAAAGAAAATCACAAGTTTTGTTTTTCTGTTGTGAGGAAACTGGACCGTGAAAATAATGTATAATTACATCAAATTTTTATGAGAAACAGTGTCATGGGAAATAAAAATTAAATTTTGTCATGGTTGAAAAAGCAATGAAACATTGCCATGGTCCAAAAAAATGAATTTATCAAGTTGTATAAACTACATTTGCCTTTCTCCATAAAAAATTGTCGTGCCAAAAAATAGATAGAAAAATTTGCCATGAGCGTTTAAAATTAAATTTGCCTTGTATGTTGTAGTAAAATTGCCATGGCAATATAGGAAGGTTGGCAATTGCAAAGAAAAGGTAAAATTTCCCATCGAAAATAAAAAGTAATTTTTTTGCCATGGTTGAAAACAAATGAAATTTGCCATGGTCCGACCAAAAAAGAAAATTTCCATGTTGTATAAACTATGTTCCATTGTCCGTAAAAGTAAATTTGTCCTGGCAAAAAATAGAAAGTAAAATATTGCCATGAGAGTTTAAAATTATTACCAAGTATGTTACACTAAGAATGACATAGCAATATAGGATGATTAGAGATACCAAAAATGAAGATAAATTTCCATGGGAAATAATAGGTAACGTTTGACATGGTTGGGAAACAAATTAAAATTTGCCATAGTCCGGAAACTAAAAATTGCCATGTTGTATAAACATCATTTGCCTGATCCATAAAACTAAAATTGCCATGCGCGCATAGAAAGTATGCCACAAGCTAGTTTGCAGTTGTAGCCCTCAGATTTGGTTACAGTATAAACAGGGCTAGCCAAATTATGCACAAATTAACGACAACTAACTAAACCAAATAGAAACCAACCTCGGTTAGTGGTCTCACCAGAAACGAAAGCTAGGTAGCACCAAGCTACGCTAGCGTCGGTTTATTCTTCGGATCAAAACACATAAGCACAATCTTAGGACTTGAACTGTTGGCGGCAATGGCAGCAGTCGAAAGCAGCAAGACGAATTCGTCATCTTGCACGGTCGCACTACCAAATCTACACCACACAGCACCAACAAAGCTAATGGCCAAAATTCAAAGTGTTTGGAACTAAATTGTAGTACATCAGAATATGCTAATGCCAATTCCTGGGTACAGTATGGCTCCCATTTATCTGTCGGGTAGTATGTGACAGAGGAGTAAATAAGTGCTTAGATTGATAATATTTGACATTATTTATAGCTCACTAGAAAATAAAAATGTTGTCGCCTGAAAGAACACATAGACTAAAACAAACATGTTCTTATTGAGATGACAAAACTCACAAAGAAATAAAATATTCTGAGTCTACAAAGACACCTCAACATACTATTCCTATGCCACTCCAAGAAAATAAAAATGAAGGTAAAATTTGCCATGGAAAATAGTATGAACATTGCAAACATAAATTATGAACAAAAAAGTGCCATGGCAGATTTATATTGGAATATGCCATGGTATTGCCCCCATGGAAATGACAAGAGAAGTTTGAAATGGTTGTAAAGGTGAATTTGCCACGGTCCAGGGAAAAGGAATTTTGCCATTGTCCAAAAGAATAAAGAAAAGTGCCATGTTCCGTCAAGTGAATTTGCCATGGTCTGTAAAGTGAATTTTCCATGGCAGATTCATATTGGAATTTGCCATGGTATTCCTCCCGTGGAAATGACAAAAGAATATTGCCATGGTTCATCAAGTGAATTTGCCATGGTCCAGTGAAAAAGAAGTTTGCCACTATCCAACAAATAGGAAAGGGACGCCGATAAGTGCCACGCGTGTGGGCGTTAGGGAG
The DNA here is from genome assembly GCA_021437245.1 of Aegilops speltoides. NCBI lineage: Eukaryota > Viridiplantae > Streptophyta > Magnoliopsida > Poales > Poaceae > Aegilops > Aegilops speltoides. Next base: position 104,991,662 of record CM038146.1, read on the forward strand.
TCTGCCCACACATTTTGTGTGGTGTATAAGAGGAACAGCCTACACACCTACGTGCGGGCAAAACAATTAATGCCCACACACCTCTTTTTTTCCTCTTGATCCACGCGTGTGGGCGAAATAGATAATGCCCACACGCCCCGTGCGTCAGGCCTCGTACCTCGTGGTCCCGCACGCCCCGTGTGACAGTCACCGTGCGCTCGCAATTGCCATGGTCCAGACCCTCATCCATGTTCGTTTAACTGCAGTTGCCATGTCGCTGAACTATGGTTGCCATGTCGGACAACTACAATTGCCATGGTTGCTCAACTGCAGTTGCCATATGGTCTGGTCTACTGCAGTTGCCACGATTTCAAAACTTTAGGAGTTGCCACCTACTAACACTAGGCAGTTGAGAGAGTTGTCATGTGCTCACAAGCACGCTAGGGCAGTTGCCATGTAAAAAGGAAGAGTTGTCATCTGCTTACGTGCACACTAGGGCATTTGCCATGTACAATGCAAAAACACATGGCAATTCGGGTAAAAAAGAGTTGCCATCTGCTTACGTGCACACTAGACAGCTTCCGTGTACCCTGCAAAACACATGGCAACTGACATGTTCGGGTAAAAAAAGAGAGTTGCCATCTGCTTACAAGCACAATAGGGCAGTTGCCATGTACACTGCAAAACACATGAAAACTAGCAGCTTGGGTGTGGGAGAGGAGATGGGCATGTGGGCGAGATGGCAAATGCCCACACACCAGCCCTTGTGCGTTAGAGAAAAGTGGCGTGCGGGCGAACTGCTGAACGCCCACACACCGGCTCCTCCCGTGTGGTGAAACGGCCGTGTGGACGACCGGGTGAATGCCCACACACCAGCCCAGTCCTACGTGGCACTAGAAACATGCCAAGATTCATGCGCTCACAAACGGACGAGGATCCACGCGTGTGGGCGAGATGCAAACGCCCACACGTGTGGGCGTTAGTGTTTCCGATAGGAAAATTGCCATTGTCCGTTAAGTGAAAATGTCATGGTCTAAACTGAATTTTCCATGGAAAGGAAGTTTGACAATGCCTTCATCAATTAAAAATTTGAAACATGAAAAACATGACAATGGGGGGGGGGGACATGCTTTTAGTTGCCATGGTAAAAAAACACATCTATAAATTTTACTGATTTTAGTTGCCATGCGAGTTTGCCATGTTTCTGAACATATTAAGATGCCATGTTTCCTAACATATTAAGATGCCATGTTTTTGAAGATCTTAAGTTGCCATGGCAAGTTTATCATGTTTTTGAACATCTTAATTAGAGAAGTTTGCCATGTTTTTGAATAATTTAAGTAAAAAAGTTTGCCATGTTTTTGAACATCCTAAGATCTCCATGGCAAGTTTGCCATATTTTTGAACATCTTAAGTTGCCATGGCAATTGGCAAGTTTTCCATGTTTTTGAACATCTATAACTTTGCTATGTGTTTGAACACCGTAAGTTGCCATCACTACGAAAGCTACCATAAAGTTCACATATACATGGATACAACAAGGAAAGAAGAGGCAAAAAAATGAAGTTTACACTTCAAAAGTTGCCATCATGGCAACATATGCAAAAAAAGGTATGGCGAAAAATGTTTCTCTAGACACATGATTTTTTTTTTGAAAAATGGAGAAAACATCTGAAAGTGATATGGTACATGTAATCGCCACGACAAAACAAATTTTGAAGGATCAAATACTTTTTTCCATGGCAAAACAAATTTGAAAGATCAAACTTGCCGTGTTACCAAAGTAATTTGTTATTGTCATGGCAACATTTTTCGGATGGACATGGCAAAAGATACAATGAATCATAGCAACACATGTTTTTAGTTGCCACAGGTAAAAACACATATATAAATTTACCAATTTTAGTTGCCATGGCAAGTTCAACAACTTCTGATATCTAGGCAAGGTAATTGTATGAAAAACAACATGGCAAGTTACTGATTTTTTTCCCAGAAACGGTCATGGCAAAATGTATCAAAAAGTCATGTTCCCTCTAAACATGTCAAGTTGTAAACAGAAAGACAAAATTGCTATGGAAACACAACTTCAAAAAGTAGATTTCTAAACTAAAAGTTGCCAACTAACAACTTAAGTTTAGGAGATGTAAAAGTTTCAAAGTTTAGAGATGGCAAATATATGTAAGTTTGCATCTCGAGCACTAACTAATGCCGACAACATGGATTCAAGTTGAAAACGACAATCATGTTCACACCAAGTTGCCATGATTTTCAAAAAATAAAAATGTACCATGGCAAATCACATGAATTTCATCATATAGAGCATTATACAGTATAAAATTTCCATTGTGTTTGAATAAGGATAGAGATGAAAATTGACATGAACTTTGCAAGTACCTACTACATGAATTATCTTTGTTTGAGAGAGAAAACATGGGGAAATGGATGAGAGTAGAACACATGCAGTCGTCAATGGGTGCCTGAATGTAGATGACGACCAAGAAGCGCCCAAGAGAAGGAATTATGTATGAGATCAGAGAATTGCTCGATGCCTCCAGCTTGCTCCTCTTGTAATTTAGGAAAATGCAAATTGTTGCACGCCAAAATTAGCACATCTTGTGTCCTGAATCATGGCATAAATTAGCACATCGACCAAATGAGTCATCCCGTCCCACTTACAAATAGCCTAGGCCCATGCCTCCCAATGCTGATTAAAAAGGCCCATAAAACGACAAGATCAACAAGCCCAATTAACAAAGGGAAGAATGGAACACCAAGCTGGGGAAGACCGAGTCGAAATCGATGCTACATGAAGGTCGCCGTTCTAACAATGATTCTCATAGCTTAGCAAACATTTCCCTTAATCTAGTTCAGGGGCGCCACATTGGCTTCCTCAACCCGATGATCCTTTATGTATCCCACAAACTGTGGTATTTGATGAATAAAGTTATCTTCATCCCTCAAAAATAAAAACCAGGGGAAGGCCGCCTGAAATCGCTATTCAAGCCCAGGGAGCTTAGTGATTTTAAGTATTATACATATTTTTCAACCGATTTTTCATTCAATCTAAGCCTTCAGAAAATTAGAACAGTCGGAATTGTGCTTCTTTAGTTTTTTACAAGGCATATTCTTCAGTTAACTGGTTGTTTTTTTCTTGAATGTGTCCATCATTAGCATATGAGGCAGTAAAACACACAAAATTCCCAAAAGAAAAAGTGAAACGCAAAGCTAGTAGGAGAAACCGATTGATCGTGTTGATGATAGTATTAAAGTAAAATACACCATCTTCCTCCTTGATCATTATTATTATTACATCATAATAACCCCTCCATCATCTTCCTCCTTGATGAATGTAAGCGGTACCGTAATTATAGATAAGTGGGCGACGACGACAAATTGGGTTGATGGGTGATTAAAGAGTAGCGGGGATAAAGGAAGCGCACGCGATCGAGCTTCGTGCTCGTCGAATGTAGTTCAGGCGTCGGGGTTGAGCCGCGACTTGCGGGCAGTGACGGGGCTTTGGTTGTCGTCCATGACGGTCTCAAAGGCGCCGACGAGAGCCTTCACCTTGTTCACCTGCCGCAGCTCCAGCAGCTTGATCCGTGCCTCCTCGACCGCCTCGTTGCTGCGTGCCGACTCCCGCCGCCGCGGCGTGTCAGCGTCGAACGACCGCTTCCCCGTCGACGTCCTCACCCGGCAGCCCTGGAACCTCCTCACAACCTCCGCCTTGATGTCATCCTCGCGCTGCTGCTTCTTGGCAGCCGCGATTTTGTCCACTTCGGCGACCGTGTCCTCCGGAATAGGAGGAGCTTCCTTCATGGGCACTTCCTCCTCCTCCTTGGGCACCTCCTCCTCCTTCTTGGGTTCCTCCTCCTCCTTCTTGGGCTCTGCGGCGGCTTCCTCCTTCTTCGGCGAGTTATTGCGCGCCTCTTCCTGTTCCTCCGCCACGGGCGCCAGCTGATTGATCATGGGCGACGGCGGGTTCGCCTCGTGTATGATCTTCTCCGGCACGATCTCCTCCTGCTTGGAGGCGGCTCCGGCGTCGACGACGTCGTCCGTGATCTGATCGTCCAAGGAAAAGACGCTGCTTTCAGCGTCGGACCCCTTGCTGGCGACCGACCTGGGGCTGTCCACTTCGCCGACGTCCGCCGCCGCCGCCAAGTTCCTCTTGTGCCGGGACGACCTGCCACGGAAGGCGCGGGAGGCCCGCTGCATGAGCTTCCTCGGGGAGAACATCGACGAGTACGACGCCGACTTGGGCTTCTGCAGCTTGGTGCCCCTGGGGGTGGCCGGCGGCGTGTCGGTGGACGTGGCCGCCATGCAGTTAATGGACGGCGCCTTGTGGCGCGCGAACGCAGGCGCGTTGGTCGTGGACGTCGAGGCGCGCGCCGGCTGGTACTGGGAGGAGGAGGAGGAGACGCTGAGCGGCGACGGGGAGGACGCCTGCTTCGCGCTCGCGCTCCGCCGGAGCACTGGCGCGCCGTCTTCCGCCGATGGAGCCCTACGCTGCTTCGGCATATAGATCGACAAAGGACAACCGTGAGACGTGGCGGTGTTAGGGCAAATCGAGAACAACCCTAGCTACGAACAAGGCGTCCAATAAGTACATCCAACCCCAGCTCCGAAAATTATGGTATATATATATATATATATATATATATATATATATATATATATATATATATATATATATAATTAATAGGAAAACCAATTCTAGGAAGATTGGGAACTAAGTAATGACCAGGATATAATTATTTTTGAACGTGTATTTTGGAGTTGTTTGTTCGAACCATGTCTAATCAAAAGAACTGATACTGCAGAGTATGAATTATTAATTGTCAACACATGGAAACTCGATTTTGTGTTCCAGCCCGGCCCAATAACCGGCAACATGTCCAAAGAAGACATTGTTACTCAGAACATCATAAAGTGTAAGTAAATTTACCTGAAGACTATACGACTTCATTTCTTAGAGGAGGTGGAGAGGGCGACGCGATGGATTTTTTAGTTATAAGCGTGGCGCCGCGCTAGGAGGTAGGGAGGAGACAAAGGGCCCCATATGAAGGCCCCAAATGGCCTGAAAATTGCACGGTGAAGGATTGGAGGAGATGACAACGGAGGAGCGTGCGCTAGGAGGAGGGCGAATGCAACAGTTAAAACCGTCTTGGAATCTATTGTTAGAGAGGAAACCGACTAAGTTGGGGAGAAGTTCATGCGTAGCCTCAAGTGCTCATGCCCAGAATCGCATGGCTTGGAGGAATTTTAGGAGCCGTATTTTTTGGTTCCTCTCACACCTACGCATCTGTAATACAATGTGTTTAGGGAATTATATTTTAACTCTGTTTAAGTTATGAAGGTGATATCCCTATAATTTTCTTTCATTGGTCAGGAAGTAAAATTCGCAAAGTCTTTCATGGATTTATATCAAATAATTAGAGAAGATAGGTTCCAAGTCGAGGCCGCTATACAAGTGCCCGGTCAGTTGAACACAGAGGAGTATCAAATCGTTCACTAAATAGTCCTTTTTTTTACTCTCTCTTTCTCATAAAATACGCCCAACCTAAGATTTCCGGGAAAAACACCTAATATCTAAACCAGAGGGGTCCTCCTCAATAGGAAAAACATCCAACCTAAGATTTCCAGGAAAAAACACCTAAGATCTAAATCGGCGGGGTCCTACTCAATAGGAAAAATACCCAACCTAAGATCTAAACTGGCGGATCTCCTTTCATAAAAAAAGACCATATCTACAGTGTGTGAGCCATCCAACCAAATTGCCCACATCGGTTGTCTGAAAGTTTCCTTTTTTATTATTCAATCTTGGTTTTTTCCTTCAAACCCCACCATGGTCTTCCTCCAACCCCTCACATCCTCCTACCCTTAAACCATCCTATATATGGCACTCCGTCCCTGCTCCAGAGATCCCCAAGGTGAGATCTAGATCTTCCCCAAATCTGCCCGCTAAATCTTCTCACTCAACATGCTCTAGCTTCGAACCGGTGCTCATCGGCAGGGTTCACCGAGGTCGGCCCCGACCCAGAATGGGGTTTCCATCCAAGCCAATGCATTCCTCCCCCACGTGGACCATGCCCCCATTGCCCTCTTTGATCATCCCTCCCATGCGCACCTCTGATCCAAAAACATTGCATGGCCATCCAATTCATGTGGGTAAGCATAGCAAGTCTTCAGAAGAATTCATCCTTGCATTGAGGTTTCTAGAATGCACCACGTGTTTTCTATAGTGTAATCGTCACCTATAGTGTATGATTTTTGGACAAATACTCTACTAACTGATTCACTGTGGATGAGTTACTCTAGTTTATACCAAACAATGTCCATAATAATTGGTAATTTGGTATATACATCTACGAAAAAGGTTCTTGAACATAGCATAGTAAAATGAGGAAAAAAAGAGAAATTATCTAGTGAGAATTTGACCCCAAAACTCATTTATCATGGGCATTGTTTAGTATAACCTATAACGGATCTAGAAAATAACTCATCGGATAACAAAATATTGATCCGGAAAGCATATACAACAGGTGATGATGGCGTTGTAGAAAACAAGGAATGCATCCCAGCAACCTCAATGCAAGAAATGGATGAATTCTTTTGAAGACTCGAGTAACCGCTCTGCTTACCCGCAGGCAATGGATGGTCGCACAAAGCTTTTGGATCGGAGGCCGCACGGGAGGGATGATTGAAGTGGGCGATGGGGGCACGGGCCACATGGGCGAGGAAGGTCTCGGCTTGGATGGAAACCCCGTTTGTGGTTGAGGCCGACTTTGGTGGTGCCTGCCGAAGGGCATCTACTCAACGCTAGACCACGCTGAGGGAGAAGTGAAGGAAATACTAGAAGCAATAATAAAGTTGTTATTTTATATTTCCTTATATCAAGATAAATATCTATTATTCATGCTAGAATTTTATTAACCGAAAACTTGATACATGTGTGAATACATAGATAAAACATCGTGTCCCTAGTATGCCCCTACTAGACTAGCTCGTTAACCAAAGATGTTTATGTTTCCTAACCATGGACATGTGTTGTCATTTGATGAACGGGATCACAACATTAGGAGAATGATGTGATGGACAAGACCCATCCATTAGCTTAGCATAATGATCATTCAGTTTTATTACTACTGCTTTCTTCATGTGAAATACATATTCCTCTGACTATGAGATTACGCAACTCCCGGACACCGGAGGAATACCTTGTGTGTTATCAAACGTCACAATGTAAATGGGTGATTATAAAGATGCTCTACAGGTATCACCGATGGTGTTTGTTGGGTTGGCACAGATCGAGATTAGGATTTGTCACTCTGAGTATCGGAGAGGTATCTCTGGGCCCTCTCGGTAACGCACATCATATGAAGCCTTGCAAGCAATGTGACTAATGAGTTAGTTGCGGGATGATGCATTATGGAATGAGTAAAGAGACTTGCCAGTAAATAGATTGAACTAGGTATGAAGATACCGACGATCGAATCTCGGGCAAGTAGACAAAGGGAATAACGTATGTTGACATAGCGGTTCGACCGATAAAGATCTTCATAGAATATGTGGGAACCAATATGAGCATCTAGGTTCCGCTATTGATTATTAATAAGAGAGGTGTCTCGGTCATGTCTACATAGTTCTCGTACCCATAGGGTCCGCACACTTAACGTTTGATGACGATATGTATTATATGAGTTGTATGTTTTGGTGACCGAAGGTTGTTTGGAGTCCTGGTTGAGATCACAGACAGGACGAGGAGTCTCGAAATGGTCGAGAGGTAACTGATATATTAAAGGTAGTATTTGGACACTAGAAGGGTTTCGGAGTGTATCGGGTACATACCGGAGTACCGGAGGGGTTACAGGAACCCCCCCCCCCCGGGGGAGATATGGGCAATAGGAGGGAGGCTAACTAGCCCGCAAGGGGCTGGTGCGCCCCCCACAAGGGAGGAGGCCGAATTGGACTAGGGCAGGGGGTGCCACCCCCCTTTCCTTCTCCTAGTCCCTCTACTTCCCCCTTTCCCCCTCCGTTAGAAGGAAGGGGGTGACTAGGACTAGGAGTCCTAGTAGGACTCCCCCCATGGCGCGCTCCCAAGGGGCGTCTGAAGGAAATATGCCCTAGAGGCAATAATAAAGTTATTATTTATTTCCTTATTTCATGATAAATGTTTATCATTCATGCTAGAATTGTATTAACCGGAAACATGATACATGTGTGAATGAATAAACAAACAACATGTCACTAGTATGCCTCTACTAGACTAGCTTGTTAATCAAAGATGGTTATGTTTCCTAACCATGAACAAAGAGTTGTTATTTGATTAACAAGGTCACATCATTAGTAGAATGATCGATTGACATGACCCATTCCATTAGCTTAGCACACGATCGTTTAGTATGTTGCTCTGCTTTTATCCATGACTTATACATGTTCTGTAACTATGAGATTATGCAACTCCGTTTACGGAGGAACACTTTGGTGCTACCAAACGCCTGGCGTAATCGGGTGATTATAAAGGAGTACTACAGGTGTCTCCAAAGGCAGATGTTGGGTTGGCGTATTTCGAGATTAGGTTTTGTCACTCCGATTGTCGGAGAGGTATCTCTAGGCCCTCTCGGTAATACACATCATGAAGCCTTGCAAGCATTACAACTAATGAGTTAGCTGTGAGATGATGTATTACGAAGCGAGTAAAGAGACTTGCCGTAACGAGATTGAACTAGGTATTGGATACCGACGATCGAATCTCGGGCAAGTAACATACCGATGACAAAGGAACAACGTATGTTGTTATGCGGTCGACCGATAAAGATCTTCGTAGAATATGTAGGAACCAATATGGGCATCCAGGTCCGCTGTTGGTTATTGACCGAGAATAGTTCTAGGTCATGTCTACATTGTTCTCGAACCGTAGGGTCCGCACGCTTAAGGTTTCGATGGCGGTTATTATGAGTTTATGTATTTTGATGTACCGAAGAAGTTGAGTCCCGGATGTGATCACGGACATGACGAGGAGTCTCAAATGGTCGAGACATAAAGATTGATATATTGGAAGCCTATGTTTGGAGTTGAAATGGTTCGGGTGAAAACAGGAATTTCTCGAGTACCGGAGGTTACGGAACCCCGAGAACTAAATGGGCCATAGTGGGCCTTGGTGGAAAGGAGAAAGGGCCAGCCCTAGGTGGCCGCGCGCCTCCCCCCCTTTCCCTAGTCCTACTAGGACTAGGAAAGGGGGCCGGCCCCCCTCTCTCTTTCCCCCTCCGGTGAATCCTATTCCAACTAGGATTGGGGGAATCCTACTCCCAGAGGGAGTAGGACCCCCTGGCGCGCCTCCCTTGGCCGGCCGGCCCCCTCCCCTTGCTCCTTTATATACGGGGGCACGGGGGCACCCTAGAACACACAAGTTTGATCTACGGATCGTTCCTTAGCCGTGTGCGGTGCCCCCCTCCACCATATTCCACCTCGGTCATACCGTCACGAAGCTTAGGCGAAGCCTGCGCCGGTGAAACATCAAGATCGTCCTGCGCCGTCGTCTTGTGAAACTCTCCTCGACACTCGGCTGGATCGAGTCTGAGGGACGTCATCGAGCTGTCACGTGTGTCAAGAACCCGGGCGCCGGAGTAACGGTGCGGGATCGGTCGGATCGCGAGGAGAACGTCGACTACTTCCTCTACGTTGTGATCGCTACGCCGGGTCTACAAGGGTATGTGGACAACACTCTCCCTCTCGTTGCTATTCATCACCATGATCTTGTGTGTGCGAGGAAAATTTTTGAAATTACTACGTTCCCCAACAGTGGTATCAGAGCCTAGGTTTTTATGGTTTGATGTTTTGCACGAGTAGAACACAAGTGAGTTGTGGGCGATACAAGTCATACTACCTACCAGCATGTCATACTTTGGTTCATCGGTATTGTGAGATGAAGCGGCCCGGACCGACATTACGCGTACGCTTACGCGAGACTGGTTTCACCGCTACGAGCACTCGTTGCTTAAAGGTGACCTGGTGGGTGCTGTCTCTCTCACTTTAGTTGAACCGAGTGTGGCTACGCCCGGTCCTTGAGAAGGTTAAAGCGGAGTCTATTTGACGAAGTATCGTTGTGGTTTTGATGCGAGGTGAGACTGGTTCTTGCTTAAGCCCATAGCAGCCACGTAAAATTTGCAACAACAAAGTAGAGGACGTCTAACTTGTTTTTGCAGGGCATGTTGTGATGTGATATGGTCAAGGCGTGATGCTATATTTTATTGTATGAGATGATCATGTTTTGTAACGAAGTTATCGGCAATGGCAGAGCCATATGGTTGTCGCTTTATTGTATGCAATGCAATCGCTCGTAATGCTTTACTTTATCACTAAGCGGTAGAGATAGTCGTAGAAGCATAAGATTGGCGAGGCGACAACGATGCTACGATGAAGATCAAGGTGTCGCGCCGGTGGCGATGGTGATCATGGTGGTGCTGCAAGATGGAGATCATGAAGCACAAGATGATGATGACCATATCATATCACTTATATTGATTTGCATGTGATGTTTATCCTTTTATGCATCTTATCTTGCTTTGATTGACGGTAGCATTATAAGATGATCTCTCACTAAATTATCAAGAAGTGTTCTCCCAGTATGCACCGTTGCCAAAGTTCGTCGTGCCCGGACACCACGTGATGATCGGGTGTGATAAGCTCTCACGTCCATCTACAACGGGTGCAAGCCAGTTTTGCACACGAGAATACTCGGGTTATACTTGACGAGCCTAGCATATGCAGATATGGCCTCGGAACACGAGACCGAAAGGTCGGCGTGAATCATATAGTAGATATGATCAACATAAGATGTTCACCATTGAAAACTACTCCATTTCACGTGATGATCGGTTATGGTTTAGTTGATTTGGATCACGTGATCACTTAGATGATTAGAGATGTTTTTCTAAGTGGGAGTTCTTAAGTAATATGATTAATTGAACTTAAATTTATCATGAACTTAGTACTGATAGTATCTTGCTTGTTTATGTTTGATTGTAGATAGATGGCTCGTGTTGTTGTTCCGTTGAATTTTAATGCGTTCCTTGAGAAAGCAAAGTTGAAAGATGATGGTAGCAATTACACGGATTGGGTCCGTAACTCGAGGATTATCCTCATTGCTGCCTGAAGAGTTACGTCTGGATGCACCGCTGGGTGCGAACTGCTGCTGATGCTAACCGACGACGTTAAGAACGTCTGGCGAGCAAAGCTGATGACTACTCTATAGTTCGATGTGCCATGCTTTACGGCTTAGAACCGGGACTTCAACGGCGTTTTGAGCGTCATGGAGCATATGAGATGTTCCAGAGTTGAAGTTAATATTCAACAGAATGCGGATTGAGAGATATGAAGTCTCCAATAAGTTCTATAGCTGCAAGATGGAGGAGAATAGTTACATCGGTGAGCACATACTCAAAATGTCCGGGTATTACAATCACTTGACACAATTGGGAGTTAATCTTCCGGATGATTGTGTCATTGATGTAATTCTTCAATCACGCCACCAAGCTACAAGGGCTTCGTGATGAACTATAATATGCAAGGGTTAGTAAAGACTATACCGAGCTCTTCGCAATGCTAAAGGCTGCGGAGGTAGAAATCAAGAAGGAGCATCAAGTGTTGATGGTCAATAAGACCACTAGTTTCAAGAAGAAAGGCAAAGGGAAGAAGAAGGGAACTTCAAGAAGAACAGCAAGCAAGTTGTTGCTCGGGAGAAGAAACCCAAGTCTGGACCTAAGCCTGAAATCGAGTGCTTCTACTGCAAGCGGATAGTCCTTTGGAAGCGGAACTGCCCCAAGTATTTGGCGGATAGGAAGGATGGTAAGGTGAACAAAGGTATATGTGATATACATGTTATTGATGTGTACCTTACTAGAGCTCGCAGAGCACTGGTATTTGATCTTGGTTACATTGCTAATATTTGCAACTCAAGCAGGACTCTGATTAAGCAAACACGGCAAAGGACGAGGTGACGATGCGCGTGGGAAATGGTTCCAAAGTCGATGTGATCGCGGTCAAGACGCTACCTCTACATCTACCTTGGGATTAGTTTTAGACCTAAATAATTGTTATTTGGTGCTGCGTTGAGCATGAACATTATATCTGGATCTTGTTTGATGCGAGGCGGTTATTCATTTAAATCGAGAGAATAATGGTTGTTCTATTTATATGAGTAATATCTTTTATGGTCATGCACCCTTGAGGAATGGTCTATTTTGATGAATCTCGATAGTAGTGATACACATATTCATAATGTTGAAACCAAAAGATGCAGAGTTGATAATGATAGTGCAACTTATTTGTGGCACTTGCCGTTTAGGTCATATCGGTGTAAAGCGCATGAAGAAACTCCATCTTGATGGACTTTTGGAGTCACTTGATTATGAATCACTTGGCACTTGCGAACCGTGCCTCATGGGCAAGATGACTAGAACCCGTTCTCGGTACTATGGAGAGAGCAACAGATTTGTTGGAAATCATACATGAGATGTATGTGGTCCGATGAATATTGAGGCTCGTGGCGGATATCGTTATTTTCTCACCTTCACAGATGACTTAAGCAGATATGGGTATATCTACTTAATGAAACATAAGTCTGAAACATTTGAAAAGTTCAAAGAATTTCAGAGTGAAGTTGAAACTCATCGTAACAAGAAAATCAAATTTCTACGATCGATCGTGGAGGTGAATATTTGAGTTACGAGTTTGGTCTACATTTGAAACAATGCGGAATAGTTTCGCAACTCACGCCACCGGAACACCACAGCGTAATGGTGTGTCTCGAGCGTCGAATCGCACTTTACTAGACATGGTGCGATCTATGATGTCTCTTCTGATTTACCGCTATCGTTTTGGGGTTATGCTCTAGAGACGGCTGCATTCACCTGAATAGAACACCGTCGAAATCCATTGAGACGACACCTTATGAACTGTGGTTTGGCAAGAAACCAAAGTTGTCGTTTCTTAAAGTTTGGGGATGCAATGCTTATGTGAAAAAGCTTCAACCTGATAAGCTCGAACCCAAATCGGAGAAATGTGTCTTCATAGGATACCCAAAGGAGACAGTTGGGTACACCTTCTATCACAGATCCGAAGGCAAGACATTCGTTGCTAAGAATGGATCCTTTCTAGAGAAGGAGTTTCTCTCGAAAAAAGTGAGTGGGAGGAAAGTGGAATTTGATGAGGTAATAATACCTTCTTCCTTACTTGAAAGTAGTTCGTCGCAGAAATCGGTTTCTGAGACGCCTACACCAAGTAGCGAGGAAGTTGATGATGTTGATCATGAAACTTCAGATCAAATTACTACAGAACCTCGTAGATCAACGAGTAAGATCCGCACTGAGTGGTACGGCAATCCTGTTCGGAAATCATGCTGCTAGATCATGATGAACCCACGAACTATGAAGAAGCGATGGTGAGCCCAGATTCCGCAAAATGGCTTGAAGCCATGAAATCGAGATGGGATCCATGTATGAAAACAAAGTATGGACTTTGGTTGACTTGCCCGAGGGTAGGCAAGCAATAGAAAACAAGTGGATCTTCAAGAAGAAGACCGACACGACGGTAATATTCTTGTCTACAAAGCTCGACTTATGCAAAGGGTTTCGACAAGTTCAAGGGGTTGACTACGATGAGACCTTCTCACCCGTAGCGATGCTTAAGTCTGTTCGAATCATGTTAGCAATTGCCGCATTTTATGATTATGAAATTTGGCAAATGGATGTAAAGACTGCATTCTGAATGGATTTACGGAAGAAGAGTTGTATATGATGCAACCGAAGGTTTTATCGATCCAAAGGAGCTAACAAAGTATGCAAGCTCCAGCGATCCATCTATGGACTGGTGCAAGCATCTCGGAGTTGGAATAAGCGCTTTGATAGTGTGATCAAAGCATTTGGGTTTATCTGAGACTTTTGGAGAAGCTTTGTATTTACAAGAAAGTGAGTGGGAGCTCAGTAGCATTTCGATAGTATATGTAGATGACATATTGCTAATCGGAAATGATATAGAAATTCTGGATAGCATAAAGGGATACTTGAATAAGAGTTTTTCAATGAAAGACCTCGGTGAAGCTGCTTACATATTGGGCATTAGGATCTATAGAGATAGATCAAGGCGCTTAATTGGACTTTCACAAAGCACATACCTTGACAAAATTTTGAAGAAGTTCAAAATGGATCAAGCAAAGAAAGGGTTCTTGCCTGTGTTACAAGGTGTGAAGTTGAGTAAGACTCAATGCCCGACCACTGCAGAAGATAGAGAGAAAATGAAAGATGTTCCTATGCTTCAGCCATAGGCTCTATCATGTATGCAATGCTGTGTACCAGACACGATGTGTGCCTTGCTATAAACCTAGCAGGAGGTACCAAAGTAATCCAGAGTGGATCATTGGACAGCGGTCAAGAACATCTGAAATACGAAAAGGACTAAGGATATGTTTCTCGTATATGGAGGTGACAAAGAGCTCATAAATGGCAGTTACGTTGATGCAAGCTTTGACACCGATCCGGACGATTCTAAATCGCAGACCGGATCGTATTTACACTAAGCGGAGGAGCTGTCGGTTGGTGCAGTTCTAAACAAAGCGTCGAGCAGGATCTACATGTGAAGCGGAGTACATAGCAGCCGGAAGCAGCTAATAAAGGAGTCGGATGAAGGAGTTCATATCCGATCTAGGTGTCATACCTAGTGCATCGGGTCCAATGAAAATCTTCGTGACAATCTTGGAGCAATTGCCTTAGCAAAGGAATCCAGATTTCACAAGAGGACCAAGCACATCAAGAGACGCTTCAATTCCATCCGGACTTAGTCCGGTGGGAGACATAGAGATTTGCAAGATACATACGGATCTGAATGTCATGAGACCGTTGACTAAGCCTCTTCCACGAGCAAAACATGATCAGCACCAAGACTCCATGGGTGTTAGAATCATTACTATGTAATCTAGATTATTGACTCTAGTGCAAGTGGGAGGCTGAAGGAAATATGCCCTATAGGCAATAATAAAGTTATTATTTATTTCCTTATTTCATGATAAATGTTTATCATTCATGCTAGAATTGTATTAACCGGAAACATGATACATGTGTGAATGAATAAACAAACAACATGTCACTAGTATGCCTCTACTAGACTAGCTTGTTAATCAAAGATGGTTATGTTTCCTAACCATGAACAAAGAGTTGTTATTTGATTAACAAGGTCACATCATTAGTAGAATGATCGATTGACATGACCCATTCCATTAGCTTAGCACACGATCGTTTAGTATGTTGCTACTGCTTTTATCCATGACTTATACATGTTCCTGTAACTATGAGATTATGCAACTCCGTTTACGGAGGAACACTTTGGTGCTACCAAGCGTCACAACGAATCGGGTGATTATAAAGGAGTACTACAGGTGTCTCCAAAGGCAGATGTTGGGTTGGCGTATTTCGAGATTAGGTTTTGTCACTCCGATTGTCGGAGAGGTATCTCTGGGCCCTCTCGGTAATACACATCATGAAGCCTTGCAAGCATTACAACTAATGAGTTAGCTGTGAGATGATGTATTACGGAACGAGTAAAGAGACTTGCGGTAGCGAGATTGAACTAGGTATTGGATACCGACGATCGAATCTCGGGCAAGTAACATACCGATGACAAAGGGAACAACGTATGTTGTTATGCGGTCGACCGATAAAGATCTTCGTAGAATATGTAGGAACCAATATGGGCATCCAGGTCCGCTGTTGGTTATTGACCGAGAATAGTTCTAGGTCATGTCTACATTGTTCTCGAACCGTAGAGTCCGCACGCTTAAGGTTTCGATGGCGGTTATTATGAGTTTATGTATTTTGATGTACCGAAGAAGTTCGAGTCCCGGATGTGATCACGGACATGACGAGGAGTCTCGAAATGGTCGAGACATAAAGATTGATATATTGGAAGCCTATGTTTGGAGTTCGAATGGTTCGGGTGAAAACAGAATTTCTCGAGTACGGAGGTTCTGGAACCCCCGGAACTAAATGGGCCATAGTGGGCCTTGGTGGAAAGGAGAAAGGGCCAGCCCTAGGTGGGCGCAAGGCCCCCCTTCCCTAGTCCTACTAGGACTAGGAAAGGGGCCGCCCCCCTCTCTCTTTCCCCTCCGGTGAATCCTATTCCAACTAGGATTGGAGGGAATCCTACTCCCGGAGGAGTAGGACTCCTGGCAGCGCCTCCCTTGGCCGGCCGGCCCCCTCCCCTTGCTCCTTTATATACGGGGCGGGGGCACCCTAGAACACACAAGTTTGATCTACGGATCGTTCCTTAGCCGTGTCGGTGCCCCCTCCACCATATTCCACCTCGGTCATACCGTCAAGCTTAAGCGAAGCCCTGCGCCGATGAAACATCAAGATCGTCACCACGCCGTCGTCTTGTGAAACTCTCCTCGACACTCGGCTGGATCGAGTCGAGGGGCGTCATCGAGCTGTCGTGTGTCAAGAACTCGGGGCGCCGAGTAACGGTGCGGGATCGGTCGGATCGCGAGGAGAGCGTCGACTACTTCCTCTACGTTGTGATCGCTTCGCCGGGTCTACAAGGGTATGTGGACAACACTCTCCCCTCTCGTTGCTATTCATCACCATGATCTTGTGTGTGCGTAGGAAATTTTTTGAAATTACTACGTTCCCCAACAACGTCCTCCTCCCCTCTCCCTCCTTTATATACGTGGGCTGGGGGCACCTCTAGGACATCAATTTGGCTTAGCCGTGTGCGGTGCCCCCTCCACCATTTACTCCTCCGATCATATTGTCGTAGTGCTTGAGTGAAGCCCTGCATGGATCACTTCACCAACACCGTCATCACGCCGTCGTGCTGACGGAACTGATCAACTCCTTTGTGCCCCTACTGGATCAAGAGTTCCAGGGACGTCATCGAGATGAACATGTGCAGAACTCGGAGGTGCCGTACATTCAGTACTTGATCGGTTGATTCAAGAAGACGTTCGACTACATCAACCGCGTTGAGTTAACGCTTCCATTTTCGGTCTACGAGGGTACGTGGACACACTTGATGATCCACAAGTATATGGGTTCAATTGTAGCCTTTTCGAGGAGCAGAAGGAAATGACAAGTGGTTTTCAGCTAGGTATTGTGTGCAAGTGCTAAAATTGTAAGTAGTGGAGTAGTTTGATAGCAAGATAATTTGTAACAAACAAGTAATGAAAGTAGTAACCAAACTGCAGCAAGGTATCCCAATCCTTTTGAGTCAAAGGACCGGCCAAAACGGTTTCTTATGATAAGCAAAGTGTTCTTGAGGGTACACGGGAATTTCATCTAGTCACTTCCATCATGTTTGCTTAATTTGTGTTCGGTACTTTGACAATTTGATATGTGGGTGGACCGGTGCTTAGGTGTTGTTCTTACTTGAACAAACCTTCTACTTATAATTAACCCTCTCGCAAGCATCCGCAACTACGAGAAAAGTATTAAGAATAAATTCTAACCATAGTGTTAAACTTTTGGATCCAATCGGTCCCTTACAGAATAACGCATAAACTGGGGTTTAAGCTCCTGTCACTCTCGCAACCCACCATCTAATAACTACTCCACAATGCATTCCCTTAGGCCCAAATATTGTTAAGTGTCATGTAGTCGATGTTCACATGACACCACTAAGAGAATGGCAACATACATATCATCAAAATAATGAACACATATCAAGTTCACATGATTACTTGCAACATGATTTCTCCCGTGACCTCAAGAACGAAAGTAACTACTCACAAATGATAAACAGGTTCAAGATCATAGGGGTATTAAATAACATAATGGATCTGAACATATAATCTTCCACCAAAGAAACCATATAGTAATCAGCTACAAGATGTAATCAACACTACTAGTCACCCACAAGCACCAATCTATAGTTTTGATACAAAGATTGAACACAAGAGATGAACTAAGGTTTGAGAGGAGTTGGTGCTGTGAAGATGTTCATGAAGATAGCCCTCCCCAAGATGGGAGAGTTGTTGGTTATGATGATGACGATGATTTCCCCCGACGGAATCGCTCCGCCGGAGGGCAAAACTGCTCCTGCCCAAGTTCCACCTCGAGGCGGCGGCGCTTCGTCCCGAATGTCCTCCTCTGATTTTTTTATAGGTCAAAATGACATATATACCAAACGATGGGCACCGGAGGTGGGCCGAGGAGGGCAGCACCCACCAAGGCGCACTTGGGCCTCCTGGCGCGCCCAGGTGGATTGTGAACACCTGGTGGCCCCCCTATGGTACTTATTTGCTCCAATATTTATTAAATAATCCATAAAATATCATCGGGAAGTTTCAGCTCATTTGAATGCAGAATAGGTAGCTTGACATAGCTTTTTCAGGTCCAGATTTCCAGCTGCCGGAATTCTCCCCCTTGGTGCATACCTTGCATATTATGAGGGAAAAGGCATTAGAATTACTCCAAAAAGCATTATTATACAATAAAACAACATAAATAACAGTACGAAAACATGATGCAACATGGACGTATCAACTCCCCCAAGCTTAGACCTCGCTTGTCCTCAAGCGAAAACCAAAATCGAAAAACATGTCCACATGCTTAGAGAGAGAGAGGTGTCGATAAAAACAAAAATACGGACATAGCAGCATCATGTGACTTATTATAACAGCAACAAACTTTAATATAAAACTTTTATCATAGAACTTTTTTTTATAGACTTCTCATGAACAAGTGACAATTCATCACAACATCAAAGTATAAAGCATAAACTCTGACCAACAAACTATGTTCTCAGTCAACTTTGCAACTACAATTCATCATTTTTCCAGGAAGGGTCACGTATCGGAGCCTTTAGGCAAGTCCACATACTCAACCATCATTTAGTCTTCTATGATTGCTAACACTCACCGTGTACACATGAGCAAAACGTTTCAACTGGACACAAAGAAAGATATAGGGGCTTATAGTTTCGCCTCCCAACACACTCACCTCAAGGGTGATGTCAACAATAATAACTTATGCCACCCATATTCAACTAACATGTGTGCCTAGATCTTTCCTCACCACATGATGCTTGCCAAAGGAGAAAAATAAAAGGAATAGAGAGAAAAATTTTGACTCTTGCATGAAAGTAAATACATGAAAGTAAAAGATAGGCCCTTCGCAGAGGGAAGCAGAGGTTGCCATGAACTGCGCTTTTGTTTGTATGCTCAACCCCTTAATGCAAGATAACGTCACGTTATATTACCCCTTGTGATAGCAACCTTTATTATGCAGTCTGTCGCTTTTATTCTTCACCATCACAAGTTCGTACAATGCTCAATTTTCCCTTACACTAAAGGATCTCACATTTTTATAAGCAATTTTTATTGCCCTTTTTGCACCGATGACAACTTACTTGAAGGATCTTACTCAATCCATAGGTAGGTGTGGTGGACTCTCAAACAAGATAGGGTTTAAGGGTTTTGGATGTACAAGTAGTATCTCTACTTAGTGCGGAGTTTTTGGCTAGCAAAGATAGGGGCAAGCACCACATGTTGAAGGATCTATGACAATATAACTTCTATGTGAATATGAACAAACATAAATCATTAAGTTGTCTTCGTTGTCCAACATCAACAATTTTGGCATATAATATTTTGATGGGTGCTTACAATCATAAAGGATTTCCATGATAGTATATTTATATGTGAATCTTCTCTTCCCTTATTAATTCTTTCATGAGTTGCATCATTGACCAATGCTATGTTTGTTAATCTACAATAAAGTTTTCTACTTATACTTTTCCTTGTGTAATGTCATCACTTACCATAAGGTTAGCATATGATCTTTTTCTTTTTATTTCCTTTATTTTTATTGCAACAAGAAAGTAAAGAAGGCAGAACTCAAACTAAACTTTATTATATCTCGCACACGATTACAAGGATTGATCACTAAGCAAACTCACAAAAAAGAAAGGATCGAACTAAACTTTTATTCATCTAATAGCAAAAGATAACCATGGATCGAACTAGGAAAGTAAAGGCAAAAGATAGTGGAGATTATACGATACCGGGGCACCTCCCCCAAGCTTGGCAAAAGCCAAGGGGAGTTCCCATACCCGATACTCAATTTTCTTTTGGTGGTGAAGAAGAAGGTGGTGGTGATGAAGTAGTGGTGATCATATTCTTTTTCTTTAGCTTGTTTCGGAGGCAGAAATTATCTATCCTCAACTCATCGTTCTCCTCCTCGAGCTTTAGTATCCTCTTGCATAATGTTTCCTTGCTTTCCTTCAGGAAGCGAGGAGGGACCGGTTCATCTTCATCTTCTTCATCAGAAAACCATATGTAGGGATAGGTGCCCTTGAAGACATTTTTATCTAAAGGTTGATAAGAAACTGGGCTCTCCTTCTCGGAGTCTTGAGACGACATATTTTCAGATCTATCAAAAAGCAGCAAGAAAAGAAAACATGAGATTTCTCTGTGATACGGAGGTTAACAGGTTCAGGAGGTATATATAGATTTTTTATATTGGGAAACAAGCAGAACGGAAGAAAAACAGAGTCCAGAAAGTACCCGAGGTGGGCACAACCCACCTGGGCGCGCCAGGCATGCCTGGCGTGCCCTGGTGTATCGTGCCCACCAGGGTCACTTTCCTGGAAGTTTCTTGTTTTCCTAATTTTCTAAATATTCCAAAACTGACAAAAAATATTTTTGTGGATTTTTCGGAGTCCGTTTACTTACCATATCACGTATTTTTTTGCATTATTCTGGAGTGTTCCGGAAGGTTTCCTTTATATGTTCTTCCGGTGTCAAAACATTAATGGGCGTACCTGAGATATAGTGTTTTATTCGTTGCCCATTGACAACCTTAGGGTTAGTCCCTTCGGCATTATTTATTTAGATAGCTCCGGATCGATAGACCTCCTCGATGACATAGGGTCCTTCCCATTTGCAGAGGAGTTTTCCTGCAAAGAATCTGAAACGAGAGAAGGAACATATTCTCCGACTTTGAACTCATGCTTTTGGATTCTTTTGTCATGCCATCTTTTAATGTTTTCTTTGAATAACTTAACATTTTCATAAGCCTGGGTTCTCCATTCATCTAATGAGCTAATATCAAATAGCCTCTTTTCCCCAACAAGTTTGAAATCATAATTGAGTTCTTTTATTGCCTAAAATGCTTTGTGTTCTAACTCAAGAGGTAAATGACAAGCTTTTCCACAAACCATTTTATATGGAGACATACCCATAGGATTTTTATAAGCCGTTCTATAAGCCCAAAGTGCATCATCTAATTTCTTAGACCAATGCTTCCGGAACCTATCGACAGTCTTTTGTAAGAAGAGATTTATTTATCTATTGCTGAGATCAACTTGACCACTAGACTGAGGATGATAAGGTGACGCAATTCTATGGTTAACATCATACTTAGCAAGCATTTTACAGAAAGCACCATGAATAAAGTGTGACTGATGGCCCACAAGTATAGGGGATCAATTGTAGCTCCTTTCGATAAGTAAGAGTGTCGAACCCAACGAGGAGCAGAAGGAAATGACAAGTAGTTTTTGGTAAGGCAATGTCTGCAAGTGCTGAAACTGTAAGTAGCGAGTAGTTTTATAGCAAGATAATTTGTAAAGAGCAAGTAACGATAGTAACAATAAGTATGCAGCAAGGTATCCCAATCCTTTTTAGACAAAGGGCAGGCCAAAACGGTCTCTTATAACAAGCAAAGCAATCTTGAGGGTACACGTGAATTCCATCTAGTTACTTTCGTCATGTGGGTTTGATTTGTGTTCGCTACTTTGATAATTTGATATGTGGGTGGACCGGTGCTTAGGTGTTGTTCTTACTTGGACAAACCTCCTACTTATTATTAACCCTCCCGCAAGCATCCGCAACTACGAGAAAAGTATTAAGAATAAATTCTAACCATAGCATTAAACTCTAGGATCCAATATGTCCCTTACAAAATAGTGCATAAACTGGGGTTTAAGTTTCTGTCACTCTCGCAACCCACCATCTATTTACTACTCCACAATGCATTCCCTTAGGCCCAAATATGGTGAAGTGTCATGTAGTCGACGTTCACATGACACCATTAAGGGAATCACAACATACATACTATCAAAATATCGAACACATATCAAATTCACATGATTACTTGCAACTTGATTTCTCCCGTGACCTCAAGAACAAAAGTAACTACTCACAAATAATCAACATGCTAATTATCAGAGGGGTATTAAATATCATAATGGATCTAAACATATAATCTTCCACCAAAAAACCATATAGTAATCAACTACAAGATGTAATCAACACTACTAGTCACCCCCTAGCACCAATCTATAGTTTTGGTAACAAGATTGAATACAAGAGATGAACTAGGGTTTGAGATGAGATGGTGCTAGTGAAGATGTTGATGGAGATTGCCCTCCCCAAGATAGGAGTGTTGTTGGTGATGATGATGACGATGATTTCCCCCTCTGGGAGGGAAGTTCCCCCGTCAAAATCTCTCCGCCGGAGAGCAGAAGTGCTCCTGCCCAAGTTCCGCCTCGAGGCGGCGGCGCTTCGTCCCGAATGTCTTTCCCTTTATTTTTCTAGGTCAAAATGACTTATATACCAGAAGATGGGCACCGGAGGTGCACCGAGGAGGGCACAACCCACCAGGGTGCGCCTGGGCTCCCTGGCACGCCCAGGTGGGTTGTGCCCACCTAGTGGGCCCCCTCTGGTAGTTATTTGCTCCAATATTTCTTAAATATTCCATAAAAAATTCTCCGTGAGGTTTCAGCTTGTTTGGAGTTCTGCAGAATAGGTAGCCTGACGTAGCTTTTTCAGGTCCAGATTTCCAGCTCCCAGAATTCTTCCTCTTGGTGTGTACCTTGCAAATTATGAGAGAAAAGGCATTAGAATTACTCCAAAAAGCATTATTATGGATAAAAACATTATAAATAACAGTAATAAAACATGATGCAAAATGGACGTATCAGCTCCCCCAAGCTTAGACCTCGCTTATCCTCAAGCGAAACCCGAAATCGAAAAACATGTCCACATGCTTTGAGAGAGAGGTGTCGATAAAAACAAAAATACAGACAAAGAAGCATCATGTTGATTATTATAACAGCAACAAAATTGAACATAGAATTCTTATCATTGAACTTGCATCATATACTTCCCATTAATAAGTAACAGCTCATCACATAATCAAAGTATAAAGCAAAACTCTATTTAAAACCAACAAACTATGTTCTCAGTCAACTTTGCAACTACAATTCATCATCTTTTCAGGAAGAGTCACGTGTCGGAGCCTTTTAGCAAGTCCACATACTCAACCATCAGATAGTCTTCTATGATTGCTAACACTCACCTCGTACCATGAGCAAAACGTTTCGACTGGACACCTAGAAAGATAGGGGCTCATAGTTTCGCCTCCCAACATACTCAACTCAAGGGTGATGTCAACAATAATAAGTCATGCTATCAATATTCAACTGGACATATGTGCCTAGATCTTTCCTCACCACATGATGCTTGCCAAAAGAGAAAAATAAAAAGGAATAGAAGGAAAACTTTGACTCTTTGCATACAAGTAAATACATAAATGTAAAAGATAGGCCCTTCGCAGAGGGAAGCAGAGGTTGCCATGCGCTTACTTGTTTGCATGATCAATCCCTTAGTGCAAGAGAACATCATGTTGTATTGCCCCTTAAGATGACAACCTTTATTATGCAGTCTGTTGCTTTTATTCTTTGTCATCCAAGTTCGTACAACACTCCATTTTCTCTTACACTAAATGATCTCACATATTTAGAAGCAATTTTTATTGCCTTTTTGTACCGATGACAAGTTACTTGAGGGATCTTGCTTAATCCAGAGGTAGGTATGGTGGACACTTGAAAAAGATTTGGGTTTAAGGGTTTTGGATGCACAAGTAGTATCTCTACTTGGTGCGGAATTTTTGGCTAGCAAAGATAGGGGGCAAGCATCACATGTTAAAGGATCTATGACAATATGACTTCTATGTGAATATAAATATACATAATTCATTAAG
The DNA here is from genome assembly GCA_021437245.1 of Aegilops speltoides. NCBI lineage: Eukaryota > Viridiplantae > Streptophyta > Magnoliopsida > Poales > Poaceae > Aegilops > Aegilops speltoides. The sequence continues at coordinate 105,015,667 of CM038146.1, forward strand.
TTGTCTTCCTTGTCCAACGTCAACAATTTTGGCATATAATATTTTGATGAGGGCTCACAATCACAAAAGATTTCTAGGAATATAGTATATTTATATGTGAATCTTCTCTTCCCATATTAATTCTTTCATGAGTTGCATCATTGACTAATGCTCTATTTGTCAATCTCTAATAAAATTTCCTACTTATACTTTTCCTTATGTGGTGCCATCACCTACCATAGGATTAGTATATGATCTTATTGATTTATTTATTTTCTTTACTTTTATTTATTTTTTTTCCTTTCTTACTTCTTTTCTTTATTTGCAACATGAAAGTAAAGAAAGAAAAACTCACACTAACTTTATTATATAACTTGCACACGATTACGAGGATAGATCACTAAGCAGACTCTCAAATAAGAAAGGATCGAACTAACTTTACTTTATCTAAAGCAAAAAGATCGAACTAAGACAAGTAAAAGCAAAAAGATCGTGGGATGATACGATACCGGGGCACCTCCCCCAAGCTTGGCGGAAGCCAAGGGGAGTGCCCATACCCGATACTTAGTTCTCCTTTGGTGTAAAGAAGCTTCTTCCTCCTCCTCGGCAAGCAGAGCTTGTGCTATCACCGGGGATGGATTTACGGTAGCTTCCTTGCCCTTGCCTCACTTGACAGCATCCGTAGGCTCCTCCCTCTTTGTCTCGATCTTCATCAGCCAAGCATCTTCTTCCATGTTGTTGGAGGAGTAGGAAGACGTGAAGCCTAGCTTGATAAATTTGATAATGAACAACAAGAAAAGAAAACAGAGGATTTCTTTGCGATATGGTGGTTAACAAGTTCGGGTTATATATAAATTTTTTATCTTGTAGGACAAGTATACAGAAGAAAAACAGAGTCCGGAAGGTGCCCCAGGTGGGCACAACCCACCTGGGCGCGCCAGGCATGCCTCGCATGCCCCGATGTCTTATGCCCACCAGGGGAAATCTCTTGGGAGTTTCTTTATTTCCAAAATTCTAAAATATTCCAAAACTAACAAAAAATAATTTTGTGGATTTTTCGGAGACCGTTTACTTACCGTATTACGTACCTCCTTATTTTGACGATTCTGGGGTGTTCCGGAAGGACTCTTTTATGTGTTCTTCCGGTGTCAAAGTTTGGATAATATTACTTTCAACATTGATAGGCATACCTGAGATATAATGCTGTATTCGTTGCCCGTTGACAACCTTCGGGTTAGTGCCTTGGAAATTATTTATTTTGATGGCTCCAGACCGGTAAACCTCCTCGATGACATATGGGCCTTCCCATTTCGAGAGGAGCTTTCCTACAAAAAAAAATCAAAAACGAGAGTTGTACAAAAGAACATATTCTCCGACTTTGAACTCACGCTTGTGGATTCTTTTGTCATGCCATCTTTTAACTTTATCTTTGAATAATTTTGCATTTTCATAAGCCTGGGTTCTCCATTCATCTATAGAGCAAATATCAAATAACCTCTTTTCATCGGCAAGTTTGAAATCATAGTTGAGTTCTTTAACTACCCGGTATGCTTTATGTTCTAACTCAAGAGGCAAATGACAAGCTTTTCCATAAACCATTTTATAAGGAGGCATATCCATAGGATTTTTATATGCTGTTCTATAAGCACAAAATGCATCATCTAATTTCTTAGACCAATTCTTCCTGGACCTATTGATAGTCTTTTGCAAAATTAATTTTATTTCCTTATTGCTAAGTTTAACTTGACCGGATGATAAGGTGATGCAATTCTATGGTTAACATCATACTTGGCAAGCATTTTACGAAAAGCACCATGAATAAAGTGTGAACCACCATCAGTCAGTAAATATCTAGGGACTCCAAACCTTGGGAAAATAACTTCCTTAAGCATTTTAATAGAGGTGTTGTGATCAGCACTACTAGTTGGATAGCTTCTACCGATTTAGTAACATAATCAACAGCAACCAAAATATGTGTATACCCATTAGAGGAAGGAAAAGGTCCCATGTAATCAAATCCCCAAACATCAAATGGTTCAACAACAAGTGAATAATTCATAGGCATTTCTTGACGCTTACCAATGTTACCTATTCTTTGGCATTTATCACAAAATGAGACAAACTTACGGGCATCCCTGAAAAGAGTAGGTCAATAAAATCTAGATTGCAATACCTTGTGAGCAGTTCTATCTCCAGCATGATGCCCTCCATAAGCCTTGGAGTGACATTTCCGTAGGATTTGTCCCTGTTCATACTTGGGTACACAACGTCTAATAATACCATCTACTCCTTCTTTATAAAGATGTGGGTCATCCCAAAAGTAATGTCCTAAATCATAGAAGAAATTTTTATTTTGTTGGTATGTAAAGCTAGGAGGTAAATATTTAGCAACAATGTAATTAGCATAATTCGCATACCAAGGAGTACTATTAGCAACATTTATTGCAGCTAACTACTCATCAGGAAAAGTATCATCAATAGGTAGTGGGTCCTCAAGCACATTTTCAAGCCTAGACAAGTTATCTGCTATGGGGTTCTCAGCTCCTTTTCTGTCAATAATATGTAAATCAAATTCTTGTAACAAGAGAACCCAACGAATAAGTCTAGGTTTAGCATATTTCTTTTCCATAAGATATTTAATAGCAGCATGGTCTGTGTGAACAGTTACTTTGGAATCAATAATATAAGGTCTAAATTTATCACAAGCAAACACCACTGCTAAAAATTCTTTTCAGTAGTAGCATAATTTATTTGAGCACTATCTAGAGTTTTACTAGCATAATGAATAACATTCAATTTCATATCAACTCTTTGTCCTAGAACAGCACCCACAGCATAATCACTAGCATCACACATAATTTCAAAAGGCAAGTTCCAATCAGGTGGTTGACGATAGGTGCAGAAATTAAGGCTTTCTTGAGTGTTTCAAATGCTTCTAAACAATCATCATCAAAAAGAAAAGGAACATCCTTTTGCAAAAGAATAGTGAGAGGCCAAGAAATTTTAGACAAGTCTTTAATAAATCTCCTATAGAAACCAGCATGACCTAGGAAACTACAAATACCGGAAACTACAAATACCTTTGATGTCCTTAGGACATGGCATTTTCTCAATTGCATCAACCTTAGCTTAGTCCACTTCAATACCTCTTTCAGAAATTTTATGACCCAAGACAATGCCCTCATTAACCATAAAGTGGCACTTCTCCCAGTTCAAGACAAGATTTGTTTGTTCACATCTCTACAAAACTCGCTCAAGATTGCTTAAATAATCATCAAACGACTTCCCATAAACAGAAAGGTCATCCATGAAAACCTCAACAATCTTTTCACAAAAGTCAGAGAATATAGCAGTCATACATATTTGCAAGGTAGCAGGTGCATTACATAAACCGAAAGGCATACATCTATAACAAAAAGTTCTAGAAGGACAAGTAAAAGTGGTATTTTCTTGATCAGATTGTAAAACAGGTATTTGTGAAAAGCTAGAGTATCCATCAAGGAAGCAAAAATGTGTGTGCTTAGATAGTCTTTTTAACATTTGATCAATAAAGGCAGAGGGTAATGATCTTTTCTAGTAGCTTTATTTAATTTTCTATAATCAATTACCATTCTGTAGCCCGTAACAAATCTTTGTGGAATAAGCTCATTCTTATCATTGGGAACAACAGTTATACCTCCTCCTTTCTTAGGGACACAACGAACAGGACTTACCCATCTACTATCAGCTATGGGGTAGATTATATCTGCTTCCAGAAGTTTTAGTATTTCTGTTCTTACCACTTCTTTCATCTTCGGATTTAACCGACGTTGATGATCAGCAACTGGTTTAGCATCAGGTTCCATATTAATTTTGTGCTGACATAGAGTGGGACTAATGCCCTTTAAATCATCAAGAGTATATCCAATAGCAGCTTGGTGCTTCCTTAGAACTTTCAATAATCTTTCTTCTTCATGTTCTGAAAGGTTAGCACTGATAATAACAGGATATATCCTCTTTTCATCAAGATAAGCATATTTCAAAGTGTCTATAAATTGTTTTAATTCAAACACAGTGTCACCCTTAGGTGGAGGAGGACCTCCAAGAGTTTCAATAGGCAAATTCTGTTTAAGCAGAGGACGTTGTTCAAAGAAGATCTTATCTATTTCATTTCTTTCATGCATATGTAAATCATTCTCATGGTCTAGAAAGTATTGCTCTAAAGGATCAGTAGGTGGCACATCAATAGAAGCAAGGACAATTAATTCATACTTACTAGGCAATTCTTTTTCATGATGATTTCTACTAAATTTGGAAAAATGAAAATCATGAGACTCATCACCAAAGCTAACACCCACAATTTGCTTCTTGCAATCTATGTTAGCATTGATGGTGTTCAAGAAAGGTCTACCAAATATAATGGGCCAAAATTTATCTAGTGGGGTTGTAAGAACAAGAAAATCAGTAGGGTATTTTGTCTTCCCACACAAGACTTCAACATCTCTAAGAATCCCTATTGGTGATATAGTATCTCTATTAGCAAGTTTAATAGTAACATCTATGTCTTCTATTTCAGCAGGTGCTATTTCATCTCTAATTTCTTCATATAAGGAGTGAGGAATAGCACTCACACTAGCACCTACGTCACATAACCCATGATAATAATGATATCCTATCTTAACTGAGACAACAGGCATGCCAACAACTCGTCTATGTTTATCTTTCCCCTTAGGTTTAGAAATTCTAGCAGCTTCTTCACAGAAGTAAATAACATGCCCATCCATATCTTCTTCCAAGAGATCTTTAACCATAGCAATGCTAGGTTATACTTTAATTTATTCATCAGGTTTAGGTGTTCTAACAGAGCTTTTGTTAACCACGGTTGAAACTTTAGCATGTTCTTTTATCATAACAGGGAAAGGTGGTTTCTCAATATAAGTAGAAGGAACAACTGGATCAACATTATAAAGTATAGTTTCTTCTTTAACTGGTACTGGCTATTTAATTTCATCTTTAATAGGTCGGTGATATTTAACCCACTTCTTTTTAGGAAGTTCAACATGAGTAGCAAATGATTCACAAAAGGAGGCTACTATTTCAGAGTCAAGTCCATATTTAGTGCTAAACTTTTGAAAAGCATCGGTGTCCATAAAAGATTTAACACAATCATACTTAACCTTTATAGCCGACTCTTTACCTTCGTCAAGTTCCCAACCTTTAGAGTTGCGTTTAATTCTTTCCAAAAGATCCCACCGGAATTCAATAGTTTTCTTCATAAAAGAACCAGCACAAGAAGTATCCAGCATGGTTTGATCATTACGAGAAAGCCGAGCATAAAAATTCTGAATAATAATTTCTCTTGAGACCTCATGATTGGGACATGAATATAACATCGTCTTAAGCCTCCTCATGCTAGAGCGATACTTTCTCCTATTATAAATATAATTCCGATCACGATGAACTAGATGCATAGGATAAAAATTTTGATGGAACTCCAATTTCAGACGATTCCAATTCCATGATCCAATATCATCGCATAGCCTATACCATGCCAATGCTTTTCCCTTCAAAGATAAAGGGAAAACCTTTTTTCATCACTTCATCCATGGGTAAACCTGCAAGCTTAAACAATCCACAAATTTGTTCCACATGTATCAAGTGCATATCAAGATGTTCAGTTCCATCTCCTGCATAAGGATTAGCTAGCAGTTGTTCTATCATACCCGAAGGGATTTCATATTAAATATTTTCAGCAGGTGCAGTAGGTTGAGGGGTAACTAATTGTGGTTCCGGACGAGGTGAAGATACCCCGAACAAACTCCTCAAAGGATTGTTTTCCATAGTAACAAGTGACAATAAATTTCAGCACACTATATAAATGTTTCCTTACCGAATTCCACTTACCAAAGGCGCTTCATTCCCCGGCAACGGCGCCAGAAAATAGCCTTGATGACCCACAAGTATAGGGGATCAATTGTAGCTCTTTTCGATAAGTAAGAGTGTCGAACCCAACGATGAGAAGAAGGAAATGACAAGAAGTTTTCAGTAAGGTAATGTGTGCAAGTGCTGAAACTGTAAGTAGTGAGTAGTTTGATAGCAAGATAATTTGTAACGAGCAAGTAACGATAGTAACAATAAGTATATAGCAAGGTAGCCCAATCCTTTTTAGACAAAGGACAGGCCAAAACAGTCTCTTATAACAAGCAAAGCGTTCTTGAGGGTACACGGGAATTTCATCTAGTTACTTTCGTCATTTTGGTTTGATTTGTGTTCGCTACTTTGATAATTTGATATGTGGGTGGACCGGTGCTTAGGTGCTGTTCTTACTTGAACAAACCTCCTACTTATTATTAACCCTCCCGCAAGCATCCACAACTACGAGAAAAGTATTAAGAATAAATTCTAACCATAGCATTAAACTCTAGGATCCAATCGGTCCCTTCCGGAATAGTGCATAAACTGGGGTTTAAGTTTCCATCACTCTCGCAATCCACCATCTATTTACTACTCCACAATGGATTCCTTTAGGCCCAAATATGGTGAAGTGTCATGTATTCGACATTCACATGACACCACTAAGGGAATCACAACATACATACTGTCAAAATATCGAACACATATCAAATTCACATGATTACTTGCAACATGATTTCTCCCGTGACCTCAAGAACAAAAGTAACTACTCACAAATAATAAACATGCTCATGATTAGAGGGGTATCAAATAGCATAATTGATCTGAACATATAAACTTCCACCAAATAAACCATATAGTAATCAACTACAAGATGTAATCAACACTACTAGTCACCCCCTAGCACCAATCTATAGTTTCGGTAACACGATTGAATACAAGAGGTGAACTAGGGTTTGAGATGATATGGTGCTGGCGAAGCTATTGATAGAGATTGGCCTCCCCAAGATGGGAGAGTTGTTGGTGATGATAATGACGATGATTTCACCCTCCAGGAGGGAAGTTCCCCCGGCAGAATAGCTCCCCCAGAGAGCAAAAGTGCTCCTGCCCAAGTTTCCCCTCGAGGTGGTTGCGCTTCGTCCCGAATGTCTCCCCCTTTATTTTTCTAGGTCAAAATGACTTATATACCAGAAGATGGGCACCGGAGGTGGGCCGAGGAGGAAACAACCCACCAGGGCGCGCCTGGGCTCCTTGGCGCATCCAGGTGGGTTGTGCCCACCTGGTGGGCCCCCTCTGGTAGTTATTTGCTCCAATATTTTTTAAATATTCCATAAAAAATTCTCCATGAGGCTTCAGATTGTTTGGAGTTCTGCAGAATAGGTAGCCTGACGTAGCTTTTTCCGGTCTAGATTTCCAGTTGCCACAATTCTCCCTCTTGGTGTGTACCTTGCAAATTATGAGAGAAAAGGCATTAGAATTACTCCAAAAAGCATTATTATGGATAAAAACATTATAAATAACAGTAAGAAAACATGATGCAAAATGTATGTATCATGAACCACCATCAGTCATTAAATATCTAGGGACTCAAAACCTTGGGAAAATAACTCCCTTAAGCATTTTAGTAGAGGTGTTGTGATCAGCACTACTGGTTGGAATAGCTTCTACCCATTTAGTAACATAATCAACAGCAACCAAAATATGTGTATACCCATTAGAGGAAGGAAAAGGTCCCATGAAGTCAAATCCTCCAACATCAAATGGTTCAATAGCAAGTGGATAATTCATAAGCATTTCTTGACGCTTATCGATATTACCTATTCTTTGGCATTCATCACACGATGAGACGAACTTACGGGCATCCTTGAAGAGAGTAGGCCAATAAAAACCAGATTGCAATACCTTTTGAGCGGTTCTATCTCCTGCGTGATGTCCTCCATAAGCTTTCGAGTGACATTTCCATAGGATTTGTTCCTGTTCATGCTCAGGTACACAACGTCTAATAATACCATCTACTTTCTTTATAAAGATGTGGGTCATCCCAAAAGTTATGTCTTGAATCATAGAAGAATTTTTTTCTTTTGTTGGTATGTGAAGCTAGGTGGTATGTATTTAACAACAATATAATTAGCATAGTCAGCATACCAAGGTGTACTATGAGAAACATTTGTTGCAGCTAGTTGTTCATCAGGGAAGCTATCATTAATAGGTTGTGGGTCATCAAGAATATTTTCAAGCCTAGACAAGTTATCAGCTACGGGGTTCTCTGCTCCTTTCCTATGAGTGATATGCAAATCAAATTCTTGTAGCAGAAGAACCCACCTAATGAGTCTAGGTTTAGCATCTTTCTTTTCCATAAGATATTTTATAGCACCATGATCTGTGTGAACAATTACTTTAGAATCAACTATGTAAGATATGAATTTATCACAAGCAAACACCACTCCTAAGAATTCTTTTTCAGTAGTAGCATAGTTTCGTTGAGCACTGTCTAGAGTTTTACTAGGATAATGAATAACATTTAGTTTCTTATCAACTCTTTGTCCTAGAACAGCACCAACAACATAATCACTAGCATCACACATAATCTCAAAAGGCAAGTTCCAATCAGGTGGTTGAACAACAGGTGCAGTAATTAAGGCTTTCTTTGGTGTTTCAAAGGCTTCCATACAATCATCATCAAACACAAAGGGAATATCCTTTTGAAAAAGATTAGTAAGAGGCCTAGAAATTTTAGAAAAGTCTTTGATAAACCTCCTATAGAAACCAGCATGACCAAGGAAACTACGAATACCTTTGATATCTTTAGGACATGGCATTTTCTCAATTGCATCAACCTTGGCTTTGTCCACCTCAATGCCTCTTTCAGAAATTTTATGGCCCAAGAAAATACCTTCATTAACCATAAAGTGGCACTTCTCCCAATTCAAGACGAGATTTGTTTGTTCACGTCTCTGCAAGGCTCAATCAAGATTGCTTAAAAAATCATCAAAAGACTTCCCATCAACAGAAAAGTCATCCATGAAAACCTCAATAATCTTTTCATGAAAATCAGAGAATATAGCAGGCATACGTCTTTGAAAGGTAGCAGGTGCATTAAATAAACCGAAAGGCATACGTCTATAAGCAAATGTTCCAAAAGGACAAGTAAAAGTGGTCTTTTCTTGATCAAATTGTAAAACAGATATTTGTGAAAAGCAAGAGCTTCCATCAAGGAAGCGAAAATGTGTGTGCTTGGATAATCTTTCTAATATTTGATCGATAAAAGGTAGAGGGAAATGATCTTTTCTAGTAGCTTTATTTAATTTTCTATAATCAATTACCATTCTATAGCCCGTGACAATTCTTTGTGGAATAAGCTCATTCTTATCATTAGGAACAATAGTAATACCTCCTTTCTTAGGGACACAATGAACAGGACTTACCCATCTACTATCAGCTATAGGATAGATTATACCTGCTTCCAGAAGTTCCAATATTTCCGTTCTTACCACTTCTTTCATTTTCGGATTTAACCGATGTTGGTGATCAACAACTGGTTTAGCATCAGGTTCCATATTAATCTTGTGCTGACATAGAGTGGTACTAATGCCCTTAAGATCATCAAGACTATATCCAATAGCAGTCTTGTGCTTCCTTAGTACTTTCAATAACCTTTCTTCTTCATGTTCTAAAAGGTTAGCACTAATAATAACAGGATATGTCTTCTTTTCATCAAAATAAGCATATTTCGAAGTGCCTGGGAATTGTTTTGATTCAAACACAGGATCACCTTTAGGTGGAGGAGGACCTCCTAGAGTTTCAATAGGCAAATTGTGTTTAAGCAGAGGTTGTTGTTCGAAAAAGATTCTATCTATTTCATTTATTTCAAGCATATGCAAATCATGTTCATGGTCTAGCAAATATTGTTCTAGAGGATCAGTAGGAGGTACAGCAATAGAAGCAAGACCAATAATCTCATCCTTATTAGGAAAATCTTTCTTATGAGGTTGTTTACTAAACTTCAAAAAATTAAATTCATGAGATTCATTACTGAAGCTAACACCGACAGTTTGTTTCTCACAATCTATTTTGGCATTGACGGTGTTCAAGAAAGGCCTACTAAAAATAATGGGACAAAAGTCAGTAGGGTATTTTATTTTCCCACACAAGGCTTCAACATCTCTAAGAATCCCAATTGGTGATATAGTATCTCTATTAGCAAGTTTAATAGTGACATATATGCCTTCTATTAAGAATCCCAATTGGTGATATAGTATCTCTATTAGCAAGTTTAATAGTGACATATATGCCTTCTATTTCAACAGGTGCTATTTCATCTTTAATTTCTTGATATAATGAGAAAGGAATAGCACTCACACTAGCACCTAGGTCACATAACCCATGATAACAATTATCTCCTATCTTAACTGAGACAACAGGCATGCCAACAACTGGTCTATGTTTATCTTTTCCTTCAGGTTTGGCAACTCTAGAAGCTTCACCACAGAAGTAAATAGCATGCCCATCAATATTATCAACTAAGAGATCTTTAACTGTAGCAACACTAGGTTCAACTATGATTTTTTCAGGTGGTTTGGTTGTTCTAACATAACTTTAGTTAACCATAGTTGAAGCTTTAGCATGTTCCTTCACCCTAACAGGAAAAGGGGGTTTTTCATTATAAGTAGTGGGAACAACCGGATCAACATTGTAAATAACGGTTTCTTCTTTAGCTTTTACCAGTTCTTTAATTTCTTCTTTAATTTGTGGGTGATATTTAAACCACTTATCCTTAGGGAGATCAACATGAGTAGCAAAAGATTCACAAAAGGAAGCTACTATCTCAGAGTCAAGTCCATATTTAGTGCTAAACTTTTGAAAAGCTTCAGTATTCATAAAAGATTTAACACAATCAAACTTAGGTTCAATACCTGACTCTTTGCCTTCGTCGAGTTCCCAATCTTCAGAGTTGCATTTAATTCTTTCTAAAAGATCCCATCGAAATTCAATAGTTTTCTTCATAAAAGAACCAGTACAAGAAGTATCGAGCATGGATTGATCATTACGAGAAAGCCGAGCATAAAAATTCTGAATAATAATTTCTCTCGAGAGCTCATGATTGGGACATGAATATAACATTGACTTAAGCCTCCCCCAAGCTAGAGCGATACTTTCTCCTTCACGAGGTCAAAAATTATATATATAATTCCGATCACGATGAACTAGATGCATAGGATAAAATTTCTGATGAAATTCCAATTTCAAACGGTTCCAGTTCCAAGATCCAATATCATCGCATAGCCTATACCATGTCAATGCTTTTACCTTCAAATATAAAGGGAAAACCTTCTTCTTAGCTTCATCTCCGGGCAGACCTGCAAGCTTAAACAATCCGCAAATTTCATCCACATATATCAAGTGCATTGTTCGGTTCCATCTCCTGCATAAGGATTAGCTAGCAGTTGCTATAACATACCTGAAGGAATTTCATATTCAATATTTTCAGTAGGTGCAGTAGGTTGAGGGGCAACTAATTGTGGTTCCGGTCGAGGTGAAGATACCCCGAACAAACCCCTCAAAGGTTTGTTTTCCATAGTAGCAAGTGACAATAAATTTCAGCACGTTGTAATAATGTTTCCTTACCAATTTCCACTTACCAAGAGTGCTTCACTCCCCGGCAACGGCACCAGAAAATAGCCTTGATGAACCACAAGTATATGGGGTCAATTGTAGCCTTTTCGATATGTAAGAGTGTCGAACCCAACGAGGAACAGAAGGAAATGACAAGTGGTTTTCAGCAAGGTATTGTCTGCAAGTGCTAAAATTGTTAGTAGCGGAGTAGTTTGATAGCAAGATAATTTGTAATGAACAAGTAACAAAAGTAGTAACAAAAGTGAAGCAAGGTAGCCCAATCCTTTTGAGGCAAAGAACAGGCCAAAACAGTTTCTTATGATAAGCAAAGTGTTCTTGAGGGTACACGGGAATTTCATCTAGTCACTTCCATCATGTTGGCTTAATTCGTGTTCGGTACTTCGATAATTTGATATGTGGGTGGACCAGTGCTTAGGTGTTGTTCTTACTTGAACAGACCTCCTACTTATGATTAACCCTCTCACAAGCATCCGCAACTATGAGAAAAGTATTAAGAATAAATTCTAACCATAGCATTAAACTTTTGGATCATATCGGTCCCTTACGGAATAGCGCATAAACTGGGGTTTAAGCTTCTGTCACTCTTGCAACCCACCATCTAATGACTACTCTACAATGCATTCCCTTAGGCCCAATTATGGTGAAGTGTCATGTAGTCTACGTTCACATGGCACCACTAAGAGAATGGCAACATACATATCATCAAAATATTGAACACATATCAAGTTCACATGATTACTTGCAACATGATTTCTCCCGTGACCTCAAGAACAAAAGTAACTACTGACAAATGATAAACATGCTCAAGATCAGAGGGGTATGAAATAGCATAATGGATCTGCACATATAATCTTCCACCAAATAAACCATATAGTAATCAACTACAAGATGTAATCAACACTACTAGTCACCCATAAGCACCAATCTATAGTTTTGATACGAAGATTGAACACAAGAGATGAACTAGGGTTTGAGAGGAGTTAGTGCTGTGAAGATGTTGATGAAGATAGCCCTCCCCAAGATGGGAGAGTTGTTGGTGATGATGATGATAGTGATTTCCCCCTCCGGGAGGGAAGTTCTCTCGGCGGAACCGCTCCGCCGAAGGGCAAACGTGCTCCTGCCCAAGTTCCGCCTCGAAGCGGCGGTGCTTCATCCCGAATGCCCTCCTCTGATTTTTTTTTTCCTAGGTCAAAATGACTTATATGCCAGAACATGGGCACCGGAGGTGGGCCGAGGAGGGCAGTACCCACCAGGGCGCGCATGGGCCTCCTGGCGCGCTGAGGTGGGTTGTGCCCACATGGTGGCCCCTTCTGGTACTTATTTGCTCCAATATTTATTAAATATTCCATAAAAAACCTCGGGAAGTTTCAGCTCATTTGGAGTTGTGCAGAATAGGTAGCTTGACGTAGCTTTTTCAGGTCCAGATTTCTAGCTGCCAGAATTCTCGCCCTTGGTGCATACCTTGCATATTATGAGGGAAAAGGAATTAGAATTACTCCAAAAAGCATTATTATACAATAAAACAACATAAATAACAGTAGGAAAACATGATGCAAAATGGACGTATCAACACTCTCCCCTCTCGTTGTTATGCATTTCCTAGATAGATCTTGTGTGAGCATAGGAAACTTTTTGAAATTGCATGCTACGTTTCCCAACAGTGGCATTAGAGCCAGGTCTATGCGTAGATGATATGCATGAGTAGAACACAAAGAGTTGTGGGCGGTGATCATCATACTGCTTACCACCAATGTCTTATTTTGATTCGGCGGTATTGTTGGATGAAGCGGCCCGGACCAACCTTACATGACCGCGTTCATGAGACCGGTTCCACCGATAGACATGCAACTAGTTTTGCATAAAGGTGTCTGGTGGGTATATGTTTCTCCAACTTTAGTTGAGTCAAATTTGACTGTGGTCAGTCCTTGTGAAGGTTAAAACAGCAAACTTGATAAATTACTGTTGTGATTTTTGTGTCATAGGTATGTACGGTTCATGCTAGAAGCTCATAGCAGCCACATAAAACTTGCAACAAACAAAGTACAGGACGTCTCACTTGTTCTTCCAAGGCATGTTGTGATGTGATATCGTCAAGGCATGATGTGATATAAGTTGTTGTATGAGATGATCATGTTTTGTAAAAGTTATCAGCAACTGGCAAGAGCCATATGGTTGTCGCTTTATTGTATGAAATACAAACGCCATGTAATTGCTTTACTTTATCACTAAGCGCTAGCGATGGTCGTAGAAGCAATAGTTGGCGAGACGACCACGACGCTATGATGGAGATCAAGGTGTCAAGCCGGTGACGATGGAGATCATGACGTTGCTTTGGTGATGGAGATCAAAAGCACAAGATGATGCTAGCCATATCATGTCATTTTTTGATTGCATGTGATGTTTATCTTTATGCATCTTATTTTGCTTAGTATGGCTGTAGCATTATAAAATGATCCCTTACTAAAATTTCAAGGTATAAGTGTTCTCCCCGAGTATGCACCGTTGTGAAAGTTCTTCGTGCTGAGACACCACGTGATGATCGGGTGTGATAAGCTCTACGTTCAAATAAAATGGGTGCAAGCCATTTTTGCACATGGGGAATACTCGGGTTAAACTTGACGAGCCTGCTACCTCTTGAGCACTGCGTTGGTTTTCCTTGAAGAGGAAAGGGCGATGCAGCAAAGTAGCGTAAGTATTTCCCTCAGTTTTTGATAACCAAGGTATCAATGCAGTAGGAGGCTCCTCAAAAGTCCCACGCACCTACACAAACAAACAAGAACCTCGCAACCAAGGCAATAAAGAGGTTGTCAATCCCTTCACGGGAACTTGCAAAAGTGATATCTGATAGAGATAATAAGATAAGATAAATATTTTTGGTATTTTTATGATATAGATTGGAAAGTAAAATATGCAAATAAAAGTAGATGTAAAACTTATATGATAAAAGATAGACCCGGGGGCCATAGGTTTCACTAGTGGCTTCTCTCAAGATAGCATAAGTATTACGGTGGGTGGACAAATTACTGTCGAGCAATTGATAGAAAAGTGCATAGTTATGAGAATATCTAGGCATGATCATGTATATATGCATCACGTCCGTGTCAAGTAGATCAAAACAATTATGCATCTACTACTATTACTCCACACATCGACCGACTCTTGCCTGCATCTAGAGTATTAAGTTCATGAAGAATAGAGTAACGCATTAAGAAAGACATGATGTAGAGGGATAAACTCATGCAATATGATATAAACCCCATCTTTTTATCCGCGATGGCAACAATACAATATGTGCCTTGCTTCCCCTGCTGTCACTGGGAAAGGACACCGTACCGCAAGATTGAACCCAAAGCTAAGCACTTCTCCCATTGCAAGAAAGATCAATCTAGTAGGCCAAACCAAACTGATAATTCGAAGAGACTTGCAAAGATAAAAAATCATACATAAAAGAATTCAGAGGCGATTCAAATACTTCTCATAGATAAACTTGATCATAAACCCACAATTCATCGGATCTTGACAAACACACCGCAAAAAGAGTTATATCGAATAGATCTCCAAGAAGATCGAGGAGAACTTTGTATTGAGATTCAAAGAGAGAGAAGAAGCCATCTAGCTAATAACTATGGACCCGAAGGTCTATGGTAAGCTAATCACAACTCATCGGAGAGGCCTTGGAGATGATGTAGAGGCCCTCCGTGGTCGATTCCCCCTCCAGCGGAGCGCCGGCGAAGGCTCCAAGATGGGAACTCGCGGATACAGAAGATTGCGGCGGTGGAGTTAGGTTTTCGTGGTGCGCTTCGATGTTTTCAGGGTACAGGAGTATATATAGGAGGAAGAAGTAGTCCGGTTGACGCTCGAGGGGCCCACGAGGGTGGGGGGCGCGCCCACCGTCAGGGGGCACGCCGGGCACCCTCGTGGCCGCCTCGTTTGTTGCTTGACGTCCACTCCAAGTCTCCAGGTTTGCATTTGTTCCGAAAAGATCGCTCCCGAAGGTTTCATTCCGTTTGGACTCCATTTGATATTCCTTTTCTTCGAAACACTAAAATAGGCACAAAAAAACAGCAATTCAGGCTAGGCCTCCGGTTAGTAGGTTAATCCTAAAAATGGTATAAAAGTGTAAAGTAAAGTCCATAAACATCCAAAACAGGTAGTATAATAGCATGGAACAATCAAAAATTATAGATACGTTGGAGATGTATCAAGCATCCCCAAGCTTAATTCATGCTTGTCCTCGAGTAGGTAAATGATAAAAACAGAATTTTTGATGTGGAATGCTACCTAGCATAATTCTCAATGTAATTTTCTTTAATGTGGCATGAATGTTCAGATCCAAATGATTCAAAATAAAAGTTTATATTGACGTAAGAAATAGTAATACTTCAAGCATACTAACAAAGCAATCATGTCTTCTCAAAATAACATGGCTAAAGAAAGTTCATCCCTACAAAATCATATAGTTTGGTCATGCTCCATTTTCGTCACACAAGAATGCTCTCATCTTTCACACGCCGATGACAAGCCAAGCAATTGTTTCATACTTTAGCAATCTCAAACTTTTTTTCAACTTTCACGCAATACATGAGCGCGAGCCATGGATATAGCACTATGGGTGGAGTAGAATATGATGATGGAGGTTGTGTGGAGAAGAAAAAAAGGGAGAAAGTCTCATATTGATGAGGATAATCAATGGGCTATGGAGATGCCCATCAATTGATGTCAACATATGAGGAGTAGGGATTGCCATGCAACGGATGCACTAGAGCTATAAATGTATGAAGCTCAACAAAAGAAACTAGTGGGTGTTCATCCAACTTGCTTGCTCATGAAGACCTAGGGCATTTTGAGGAAGCACATCGTTGGAATATACAAGCCAAGTTCTATAATGAAAAATTCCCACTAGTATATGAAAGTGACAACAAATGAGACTCTCTATATGAAGAACATGGTGCTACTTTGAAGCACAAGTGTGGAAAAAGATAGTAACATTGTCCCCCTTTTTATTTTATTTTATTTATTTATTTTTTATTTTTTTGGGCCTTCTTTTTATTTGGCCTTTCCTTTTTTTTTCTTTGGCCTTTCTTTTTTTTCTTTTTGGCCTTTCTTTTTTTTATAAGGGACAATGCTCTAATAATGATGATCACACTTCTATTTATTTACAACTCATGAATTACAACTCAAAACTAGAACAAGATATGACTCTATATGAATGCCTCCGGCGGTGTACCGGGATGGGCAATGAATCAAGACTGACATGTATGAAAAATTATGAAGGTGGCTTTGCCACAATACAATGTCAACTACATGATCATGCAAGGCAATATGACAATGATGATGCGTGTCATGATAAACGAACGGTGGAAAGTTGCATGGCAATATATCTCGGAATGGCTATGGAAATGCCGTAATAGGTAGGTATGGTGGCTGTTTTGAGGAAGATATAAGGAGGTTTATGTGTGATAGAGCGTATCGTATCACAGGGTTTGGATGCACCAGCGAAGTTTGCACCAACTCTCAAGGTGAGAAAGGGCAATGCACGGTATCGAAGAGGCTAGCAATTGTGGAAAGGTAAGAGTGTGTATAATCCATGGACTCAACATTAGTCATAAAGAACTCATATACTTATTGCAAAAATCTACAAGTCATCAAAAACCAAGCACTACGCGCATGCTCCTAGGGGGATAGATTGGTAGGAAAAGACCATCGCTCGTCCCCGACCGCCACTCATAAGGATGACAATCTAAGAACACCTCATGTTTCAAATTTGTTACACAACGGTTACCATACGTGCATGCTACGGGACTTGTCAACTTCAACACAAGTATTCTTTAAATTCACAATTACCCAACTATCATGACTCTAATATCACCACCTCCATATCTCAAAACAATTATCAAGTATCAAATTGATCATAGCATCCAATTCACTTCCTATGATAGTTTTTATTATACCCAACTTGGATGCCCATCATTCTAGGACCAATTTTATAACCATAGAAAATAACATGCTGTTCTAAAAGACTCTCAAAATAATATAAGTGAATCATGAGAGATCAACAATTTCTACAAAATTAAACCACCGCCGTGCTCTAAAAGATATAAGTGAAGCACTAGAGCAAAACTATCTAGCTCAAAAGATATAAGTGAAGCACATAGAGTATTCTAATAAATTTCAAATCATGTGGGTTTCTCCCAAAAGGTGTGTACAGCAAAGATGATTGTGGAAATCTAAAAATCAAAGACTAATATCATACAAGACGCTCCAAGCAAAACACATATCATGTGGCGAATAAAAATATAGCTCCAAGTAAAGTTACCGATAGATGAGGACGAAAGAGGGGATGCCTTCCGGGGCATCCTCAAGATTAGGCTTTTGGTCATCCTTGAATATCTTGGGGTGCCATGGGCATCCCCAAGCTTAGTCTCTTGCCACTCCTTATTCCATAGTCCATCAAATCTTTACCCAAAACTTGAAAACTTCACAACACAAAACTCAACAGGAAAGCTCATAAGCTCCGTTAGTGCAAGAAAGAAAAACCACCACATAAGGTAATGTAATGAACTCATTATTTATTTATATTGGTGTTAAACCTACTGTATTACAACTTATATATGGTTCATACCCCCCGATACTAGCCATAGATGCATCAAAATAAGCAAACAACACACGAAAAACAGAATCTGCCAAAAACAGAACAGTCTGTAGCAATCTGTAACTTTCGAATACTTCTTGAACTCTAAAAATCCTACAAAAATAGGAAGTCCTGGGAAATTTGTCTATTGATATACATAAAAAAGAATAAATGCAAGATCACGTGTCTGTGATTTATTAAAATTATTCTCGTGCACGCAAAAGTTTCTGTTTTTCAGCAGAATCAAATTAACTATCACCATAGGTTATCCTATAGGTTCTACTTGGCACAAATACTAATTAAAACATAAAACCACATCTAAACAGAGTCTAGATGAAATATTTATTACTAAACAGAAGCAAAAAGTAAGGAATAAAAATAAAATTGGGTTGCCTGCCAACAAGCGCTATCGTTTAACGCCCCTAGCTAGGCATTGATAATTTTAATGATGCTCATATGAAAGACAAGAATTGAAGCGCAAAGAGAGCATCATGAAACACGTGACAAACACATCTAAGTCTAACATACTTCCTATGCATAGGTATATTATAAGCAAACAAATTTGCAAGGTAAGCAAAAACTAGCATATGCAAGGAAGAAGAAAGAGACGATAGCAATCTCAACATGACGAGAGGTAATTTAGTAAGATAAAAAATTATACGACCATATTTTCCTCTCTCATAATAATTACATGTAGGATAATAGGAAAATTCAACAAAATAGCTATACATAACATATTCTCAACACGATCCACATGCAGGTGAAGTTGACACTCTTCCAAAATAGTGGGATTATCATTCATTAAAGTCATGACCTCTCCAAACCCACTTTTATAAAAAAATTATAAGATTGAACATTCTCCAAATATGTGGGATCTAAAGTTGACACTCTTCCAAACCCACTTTAAATATTATTGCAAACACTATTATCAATCTCATATTCATCATGGGGCTTAAATGAATCTTCAAGATCATAGGAAGAATCACCCCAATCATGGTCATTGCAACAAGTAGTAGACATAGCAAAACTAGCATCCCCAAGCTTAGGGTTTTGCATATTTGACATCAAGAGAATTTATAGTAACATCATTGCAATCATGCTTTTCTTTGAAGGAACTACCAAGTATGGGTGCAATAGCAACGATCTCATGTTTAACATAAGGAACTATAGCAAATTCATCTTCATAAATATTGGCATCATGACCACAAGAATAGCAAGCATCATGTTCATCAAGGGATATTTCAAACAAATCATCATAATCAAAATTATCTATAGATTCATGCATATCATTATTTTCGTCCAAAGCAATGGTCATTCTTTCAATAAATTCTTTGAAATAGACATTATGAGCATAGTTTTCATAGCAATATTTAAGTATGTCAAAATTTTCAGATTCGTAGAGAGTAATATCATACTTTTCTATCAAAGAAGCAACTTCATAAGCACCCTTAAAAGCAACAAATTCTTCAATTTGTTCGATATCATAGTAACTATAAACACCCTTTGCATAAGAAGATAAGATTTCATTATCATTAAACTCACATAGGTAGGGAAGGTGTTTTTTAGGGTTCTTAGAGCAACAAGTAAAATCATAAATTTCACAAAGATTCCAAGCATAACACAGCAATCTATTTATTTGATCCCATAAGAGTCTCCCCTTTTCAGACAATCGGTGACGCACAAAATGAGCGTGCTCATCAAAAGATTTCCCATCAACTAGGCTAGTTGGGGTTTCAGCACGAGCGCATATAGATTGAAGATGATCCAAGTAGAATACTTTAAGTGGATCCATAACAATAGATTGTTAGCAAGCAAACATGCAAGCATACAGAAGGCACATGGAGACACAAGCAAACAAGATCGAACGGAAGAAGAGCGAATAAAATGGCAAGGGTGAAGTGGGGGAGAGGAAAACGAGAGGCAAATGGCAAATAATGTAATGCGAGGGAGATGAGTTTGTGATGGGTACTTTGTATGTCTTGACTTGAGCGAAGACCTCCCCGGCAATGGTGCCAGAAATCCTTCTTGCTACCTCTTGAGCACTGCGTTGGTTTTCCTTGAAGAGTAAAGGGTGATGCAGCAAAGTAGCGTAAGTATTTCCCTCAGTTTTTGAGAACCAAGGTATCAATCCAGTAGGAGGCTCCTCAAAAGTCCCACGCACCTACACAAACAAATAAGAACCTCGCAACCAACACAATAAAGGGGTTGACAATCCCTTCAAGGTAACTTGCAAAAGTGAGATCTGATAGAGATAATAAGATAAGATAAATATTTTTGGTATTTTTATGATATAAATTGGAAAGTAAAAGATGCAAATAATAGTAGATGTAAAACTTATATGATAAAAGATAGACTCGGGGGCCATAGGTTTCACTAGTGGCTTCTCTCAAGATAGCATAAGTATTACGATGGGTGAACAAATTACAGTCGAGCAACTGATAGAAAAGTGCATAGTTATGAGAATATCTAGGCATGATCATGTATATAGGCATCACGTCCGTGTCAAGTAGATCGAAACGATTCTGCATCTACTACTATTACTCCACACATCGACCGACTCCTGCCTGCATCTAGAGTATTAAGTTCATGAAGAACACAGTAACGCATTAAGAAAGATGACATGATGTAGAGGGATAAACTCATGCAATATGATATAAACCCCATCTTTTTATCCTCGATGGCAACAATACAATACATGCCTTGCTGCCCCTGCTGTCACTGGGAAAGGACACCGCAAGATTGAACCCAAAGCTAAGCACTTCTCCCATTGCAAGAAAGATCAATCTAGTTGGCCAAACCAAACTGATAATTCGAAGAGACTTGCAAAGATAACAAAGCATACATAAAAGAATTCAGAGGAGATTCAAATACTTCTCATAGATAAACTTGATCATAAACCCACAATTCATCGGATCTCGACAAACACACCGCAAAAAGAGTTACATCGAATAGATCTCCAAGAAGATCGAGGAGAACTTTGTATTGAGATTCAAAGAGAGAGAAGAAGCCATCTAGCTAATAACTATGGAGCCGAAGGTCTGTGGTAAACTACTCACAACTCATCGGAGAGGCCTTGGATATGATGTAGAGGCCCTCCATGGTCGATTCCCCCTCCGGCGTAGCACTGGCGAAGGCTCCAAGTTGGGATCTCACGGATACAGAAGATTGCGACGGTGGAATTAGGTTTTCGTGGTGCCCTTCGATGTTTTCAGGGTACGGGAGTATATATAGGAGAAGAGTCGGTTGATGCTCGAGGGGCCCACGAGGGTGGGGGGCGCGCCCACCCCCAGGGGGCGCATCAGGCACCCTCGTGGTCGCCTTGTTTGTTGCTTGACGTCCACTCCAAGTCTCCAGGTTTGCATTTGTTCCGAAAAGATCGCTCCCAAAGGTTTCATTCCGTTTGGACTCCGTTTGATATTCCTTTTCTTCGAAACACTGAAATAGGCAAAAAAAACAGCAATTAAATTTGGGCCTCCGGTTAGTAGGTTAGTCCCAAAAATGATATAAAAGTGTAAAGTAAAGCCCATAAACATCCAAAATGGGTAATATAATAGCATGGAACAATCAAAAATTATAGATACGTTGGAGACGTATCAGAGCCTAGCATATACAGATATGGCCTCGGAACACTAGAGACCGAAAGGTCGAATGTGAATCATATAATGGATATGATCAACATAGAGATGTTCACCATTGATGACTACTCCATCTGACATGGTGATCGGACATGGTATAGTTGATTTGGATCGAGTATCATTTAGTTGACTTGAGGGATGTCTATCTAAGTGGGAGTTCTTAAGTAATATGATTAATTGAACTTCAATTTATCATGAACTTAGTTCTGATAGTATTTGCAAATTATGTTGTAGATCAATAGCTCGCATTGTAGGTCCCCTATGTTTTTTATATGTTCCTAGAGAAAACTAAGTTGAAAGATGATAGTAGCAATGATGCGGATTGGATCCGTTCTGAGGTTTATCCTCATTGCTACAAGAAGAATTATGTCCTTGATGCACTGCTAGGTGACAGACCTATTGCAGGAGTAGATGCAGACTTTATGAATGTTTGGCTAGCTCAATATGATGACTACTTAATAGTTTAGTGCACCATGCTTAACGTCTCAGAACCAGAACTTCAAAATTGTTTTGAATGCCATAGAGCATATGAGATGTTCCAAGAGCTGAAATTGGTATTTCAGACTCATGCCTGTGTCGAGAGGTATGAAACCTCTGGCAAGTACTTTGCCTAAAAGATGGAGGAGAATAGCTTAGCTAGTGAGCATGTGCTCAGATGTCTAGGTACTACAATCGCTTGAATCAAGTGGGAGTTAATCTTCCGGATAAGATAGTGATTGACAGAGTTCTCTAGACATCATCACCAAGTTACTGGAACTTCGTGATGAACCATAATATGCAAGGGATGACGAGAGCGATTCCCGAGCTCTTAGTGATGCTGAAATCGATGAAGGTAGAAATCAAGAAAAAGCATCAAGTATTGATGATTAAACAAGACCACTAGTTTCAAGAAAAGGGCAAAGTGTAAGAAGGGGAACTTCAAGAAGAATGGCAAGCAAGTTGTCACTCCCGTGAAGAAGCCCAAAGCTGGACCTAAGCCTGAAATTGAGTGCTTCTATTGCAAAGGAAATGGTCACTGGAAGTAGAACTACCCCAAATATTTGGCGGATAAGAAGGATGGCAAAGTGAAAAAAGGTATATTTTATATACATGTTATTGATGTGTACCTTACTAGTGCTCATAGTAGCCCCTGGGTATTTCATACCTGTTCGATTGCTAAGATTGGTAACTCGAAACAGGAGTTGTAGAATAAATAGAGACTGGTTGAGGGTGAAGTGACGATGTGTGTTGGAAGTGGTTCAATGATTGATATGATCATCATCGCGCACTCCCTATACATTCGGGATTAGTGCCGAACCTAAATAAATGTTATTTGGTGTTCGTGTTGAGCATGAATGTGATTAGATCATGTTTATTGCAATACGGTTATTCATTTAAGACAGAGAATAATTGTTATTCTGTTTACATGAATAAAACCTTCTATGGTCATACACCCAATGTTAATGGTTTATTGAATCTCGATCGTAGTGATACACATATTCCTAATATTGATGCCCAAAGATGCAAAGTTGATAATGAGAGTGCAACATATTTGTGGCGCTGCCGTTTGGGTCATATCGGTGTAAAGCGCATGAAGAAACTCCATGCAGATGGACTTTTAGAATCACTTGATTATGAATCATTTGATACTTGCAAACCGTGCCTTATGGGCAAGATGACTAAAACCCCGTTCTCTGGAACAATGGAACGAGCCAACGACTAATTGAAAATAATACATACCGATGTATGCGGCCCAATGAGTGTTGAGGCTCGTGGCAGGTATCGTTATTTTCTGATCTTCATAGATGATTTGAGCAGATATGGGTATATCTACTTAATGAACACAAGTCTGGAACATTTGAAAAATTCAAAGAATTTCATAGTGAAGTGGAGAATCATCGTAATAAGAAAATAAAGTTTCTCCGATCTGATCGTGGAGGTGAATATTTGAGTTACGAGTTTGGCCTTCATTAAAACAATGTGGAATAGTTTCACAGCTCAAGCCACCTGGAACACCATAGCGTAATGGTGTGTCTGAACGTCGTAACCGCACTTTATTAGATATGGTGCGATCTATGATGTCTGTTACTGATTTACCACTATCGTTTTGGGGATATGCATTAAAGACAGCTGCATTCACGTTAAATAGGGCACCGTCAAAGTCCGTTGAGACGACACCGTATGAATTGTGGTTTGGCAACAAAACTAAGCTATCATTTCTTAAAGTTTGGGGATGCGAGGCTTATGTCAAAAGGCTTCAGCCCGATAAGCTCGAACCCAAATTGGAGAAGTGCGTATTCATAGGATATCCTAAGGAAACAATTGGGTACACCTTCTACCACAAGTCCGATGGCAAGATTTTTGTTGCTCAGAACGGAACCTTTCTAGAGAAGGAGTTTCTCTGGAAAGAAGTGAGTTGCAGGAAAGTAGAACTTGATGGGGTAATAGTACCTACTCTCAACTTGGAAAGTAGCTCGTTCGAGAAATTTGTTCTTGTGATGCTACACCAACTGGAGAGGAAGCTAATGATAAAGATCATGAAGCTTCAAATCAAGTTGCTACAGAACCTCGTAGGTCAAACAGAGAACAATCCGCACAAGACTGGTATGGTAATCCTATTCTGGAGGTCATGTTACTTGACCATGACAAACCTACAAACTATGAAGAAGCTATGATGACCCTAGATTCCGATAAATGGCTTGACAAGATTTTGAAAGAGTTCAAAATGGATCGGTAAGGAGTTCTTGCCTGTATTACAAGGTGTAAAGTTGAGTAAGACTCAAAACCCGACCACATCAGAAAATAGAAAGAGAATGAAAGTCATTCCCTATGCCTCAGCCACAGGTTCTATAAAGTATGCTATGTTGTGTACCAGACCTATTGTGTACCTTATCATGAGTTTGACAATGGGGTACGATAGTGATCCAGGAGTGGATCACTGGACAGCGGTCAAAGTTATCCTTAGTTACCTAAGAGAACTAAGGAAATATTTCTTGGTTATGGAGGTGATAAACAGTTCGTCGTAAAGAGTTACGTCGATGCAAGCTTTTACAACGATCCAGATGACTCTTAGTCTCAATCTGGATACATGTTGAAAGTGGGAGCAATTAGCTAGAGTAGCTCCATGCAGAGCATTGTAGACATAAAATTCAGAGAATGATATAATGTTGAAACTTTTTGCATATTGAGCTATGATAAATTAGAGAAAAGTTAGAGAATGATATAATGTTGAAACTTTTTGCATATTGAGCTATGATAAATCTTCTATAGCTTAGTATTTTTCTCATAATTTTTGGAGTTAGGGAAGTATGATGAATCTTGCATTCTTCACAGACTATACTGTTTTGACAGATTGCTGTTATGCTTGCATTGTTTGCATATGTTTGCTTGTTTAATGATTCTATTTAAGGATAGGAGTATTAAATATGCAGAGGCATTTAGTATGCAATGTTGAATAATAATTTTAGTGATTTGTTACAGTAGAAAATGATAAGGTTTTGCATTGGTCTATACTAACTTATCTCACGAGTTCTTGTTGAGTTTTATGTGGATGAAGTTTTTGAGAAATAGAGAAACCATGATATGAGAGAGATTAAGGAGACACAAAAGTTCAAGCTTGGGGATGCCCAAGGCACCCCCAAGATAATATTCCAAGAAGTCTCAAGCATCTAAGCTTGGGGATGCCCCGTTAGGCATCCCACCTTTCTTCTTCAACAACTATCGGTTAGTATCGGTTGAACCTAAATTTTTGCTTCTTCACATGAGTCGTGCTATCCTTGAAATGCCATTTTATTTTGTTTTGCTTTCTGTTTGAATACAATACCAAGATCTGAAATTCTTTAATGAGAGAGTCTTCACGTAGTTACATAGTTATTTAGCTACTCATTGATCTTCACTTATATCTTGTTGGAGTAGTTTGTCATTTACTCGTGTGCTTCACTTATATCCTATGAGTAAATGGTTGAATGAGTTGAATGTCATAAATATGAATTTATATATGTTTCATTTGCTTATCCCATGGGGAGTAATGACTTCACATCTAAGAATTAAGTAGAGGTTGTAAATTCATTGAAGGTTAGGAAGCATTGTATTGGTCATTTGAACAATTCATGAAAGAATATTGAAGGAAGAGAGATTTCACATATAAATATACTATCTTAGACATCTTTTATATTTGTGAGCACTCATTAAGTATGACATGCTAAAGAGTTGATGTTGGACAAGGAAGACAACATAATGGGTTATGTTTTCTCACATCTCAGTTAAAGTATATTGTCATGGATCATTCAAACATGTTAAGCTTGCCTTTCCCCCTCATGCTAGCCAAAATTCCTTGCACCAAGTAGAGATACTACTTGTGCTTCCAAATATCCTTAAACCCAGTTTTTGCCATGAGAGTCCACCATACCTACCTATGGATTGAATAAGATCCTTCAAGTAAGTTGTCATGTTGCAAGCAATAAAATTTGCTCTCTAAATATGTATGACTTATTAGTGCGGAGAAAATAAGTTGTATACGATCGTGTGATATGGAAGTAATAAAAGCGACGGACTGCATAATAAAGGTTCATATCACAAGTGGCAATATAAAGTGATGTTCTTTTGCATTAAGATTTTGTGCATCCAACCCTAAAAACACATGACAACATCTGCTTCCCTCTGCGAAGGGCCTATCTTTTACCTTATGTCTTTTACTTTATGCAAGAGTCAAGTTGATCTTCACCTTTCCCTTTTTTCATTTTATCCTTTGGCAAGCACCTTGTGTTGGAAAGATCCTAATATATATGTCCAATTGGATGTAAGTTAGCATGAACTATTATTGTTGGCATCACCCAAACACTACAAGGAAAAGGGCTATAGATGATATGCACACTAATGGTGCACCATACATGTGGTGCGCCACTACTATATACTAATGGCGCACCATGTGTTGGTGCGCCATTAGTGTCCAAATACTAATGGCGCACCACATCCATGGTGCGCCACTAGTAACAATTTTTTTTAATTTTTTCTTCAAAACTAGTAATAGCGCACCAGGGGATAGTGCGCCATTACTAGTTAAACTAGTAATGGCGCACCACATCCACGGTGCGCCACTAGTAAAAAAATTTCAAACTTTTTTCAAATTTTTTTTCAAAACTAGTAATGGCGCACCGTGGGAGTGGTGCGCCATTACTAGTTGAACTAGTAATGGCGCACCACTCCCATGGTGCGCCATTACTAACTTGGCCCAAAAATTCCACCAAATGCACCCCTCCCCTATGGATCGCCTTTTCAGTTTTAAAAAAAATAAAAGAAAATGATGAAAATGTCAAAAAAAATAAAAGAAAATAAGTTTCCCATGTGATATGTGGTCTACTTGTTGGGAAAATTTACAAATATGAATTTCGACTTTATTTGCAAAATCTCTCTGAAATTTGTAAAATGGGCATAACTTTTGCATACGAACTTGGATTAAAAACTTTTTTATATGAAAAATCATCTACTCGAAAAGTTACATCCGAATTTAACCGGGGAACTATGTTAAACATTTTCAAAATCCTCAAAAACCTAACAGAAAAAAGTTACTGGGCTGTTAAGATCTAGAGGGGGAAAATGGAAAAAATATTCAAACTTACTAGTGGCGCACCGTTTGCTAGGTGCGCCACTACTAACAGGGAAAAAAATAGTTTTGATTTTTTTTGGAATTTTTTTTCAAAAAATGATACATAATATGACCGGGAAGTTTGAAATATTTTTTAAAATTTCATCATACTCATGAACATGAACAAAGTCCTATACATCAACAAGGTTTAATAGGATTGATATGATAGATATATCAACAAGTGCCTGTTAAGTGAGGTGGTGCTGGGTTGGATAGAACTGCAAAGTTAAGCATGCTCAGGCTGGAGTAGTGTGAGGATGGGTGACCTTCCGGAAAGTTTGACCACTTAGTGCGATTTGACTTGAGATTAAGCATATTGACCCGAGATTAAGCCATAGTGACCCGAGATTAAAAAACAAAAAAAATTGAAAAAAAATTGAAAAATATTACTAAGTGGTGCACCATTACTAAGTCAGATAGTAATGGCGCACCATGTGATGCTACTGGCGCACCTATAGTGCACCATTAGTAGGCAAAACAGGTGCGCCACTAGCAGGCCTTTTCCTAGTAGTGAAAGCTGAATACGTTGGGAGGCGAAATTATAAGCACCTATCTTTCTTAGTGTCCGATTAAAACTCCATAACCGTAAGTATTGCGTGAGTGTTAGCAATTGTAGAAGACTATATGCTAGTTGAGTATGTGGAGTTTGCTAAATCAAAGATTTGACATAGACCCTTCCTAAAAATAAGATGAATTGTAATTGTTTGATGACTAAGAATGAAGTTTGCTAGTTTTCAAGAAAGTTTATGGTCTATGTTTTAACATGTGAATAGCTTGTTACTTGATCGTGAGAAGTTTTATGAGATGAACTACTATTATGACATATAATCATGCTAGAAAAGGTGATTGAAATTATCATTGATCAAACTTGTGCACCTGATAGCATTCACACTTCATAAATTCTTTCTTTTATCATTTACCTACTTGAGGACGAGCATGAATTAAGCTTGGGGATGCTGATACGTCTCCAACGTATCTATAATTTATGAAGCATTCATGCTATTTTATTATCTGTTTTGGATGTTTATGGGCTTTATTATACACTTCTATATTATTTTTGGGACTAACCTATTAACTGGAGGCCGGCCCATATTGCTGTTTTATTGCCTATTTCAGTGTTTCGATGAAAAGGAATATCAAACGGAGTCCAAACGGAATGAAACCTTCGGGAGCGTTATTTTTGGAACGGAAGCCATCAGGAACTTGGAGTTCAAGTCAAGGAAGCTTCGAGGTGGCCAGGAGGGTGGGGGCGCCCCCCCCCCTACTGGGTGCGCCCCCTGTCTCGTGGGCCCCTCAAGGCTCCCTCGATCGACTTCTTTCGCCTATATATTCCCATATACCCTAAAAACATCGAAGCGAACAATAGATCAGGAGTTCCGCCGCCGCAAGCCTCTGTAGACACCAAAAACCTCTCGGGAGCCCGTTCCGGCACCCTACCGGAGGGTGAATCCCTCACCGGTGGCCATCTTCATCATCCCGATGCTCTCCATGACGAGGAGGGAGTAGTTCACCCTCGGGGCTGAGGGTATGTACCACTAGCTATGTGTTTGATCTCTCTCTCTCTCTCTCTCGTATTCTTGAGGTGATACGATCTTGATGTATCACGAGCTTTGCTATTATAGTTGGATCTTATGATGTTTCTGCCCCTCTACTCTCTTGTGATGAATTGAGTTTTCCCTTTGAAGTTATCTTATTGGATTGAGTCTTTAAGGATTTGAGAACACTTGATGTATGTCTTGCCGTGCTTATCTGTGGTGACAATGGGATATCACATGATCCACTTGATGTATGTTTTGGTGATCAACTTGCGGGTTCCACCCATGAACCTATGCATAGGTGTTGGCACACGTTTTCGTCTTGACTCTCCGGTAGAAACTTTGGGGCACTCTTTGAAGTACTTTGTGTTGGTTGAATAGATGAATCTGAGATTGTGTGATGCATATCGTATAATCATGCCCACGGATACTTGAGGTGACAATGGAGTATCTAGGTGACATTAGGGTTTTGGTTGATTTGTGTCTTAAGGTGTTATTCTAGTATGAACTCTAGGATAGATTGAACGGAAAGAATAGCTTCGTGTTATTTTACTACGGACTCTTGAATAGATCGATCACAAAGGATAACTTTGAGGTGGTTTCGTACCCTACCATAATCTCTTCGTTTGTTCTCCGCTATTAGTGGCTTTGGAGTGACTCTTTGTTGCATGTTGAGGGATAGTTATATGATCCAGTTATGTTATTATTGTTGAGAGAACTTGCACTAGTGAAAGTATGAACCCTATGCCTTGTTTTCTACCATTGCAATACCGTTTGTGCTCAAATTTATCATTAGTTACCTTGCTGTTTTTATATTTTCAGATTACAAAAACCTATATCTATCATCCATATTGCACTTGTATCACCATCTCTTCGCTGAACTAGTGCACCTATACAATTTGGCATTGTATTGGGTGTGTTGGGGACACAAGAGACTCTTTGTTATTTGGTTGCAGGGTTGTTTGAGAGAGACCTTCATCCTACGCCTCCTACGGATTGATAAACCTTAGGTCATCCACTTGAGGGAAATTTGCTACTGTCCTACAAACCTCTGCACTTGGAGGGCCCAACAACGTCTACAAGAAGAAGGTTGTATAGTAGACATCACACCCCCCCCCCCCGGGGAAAGATATGGGCCATATGGGCCATAGGAGGGAGGTTAACCAGCCCACAAGGGTCTGATGCGCCCCCCACAAGGGAGGAGGCCGAATTGGACTAGGGAAGGGGTGCCACCCCCCTTTCCTTCTCCTAGTCCCTCTCCTTCCCCCTTTCCCCCTCCGTTAGAAGGAAGGGGTCGACTAGGACTAGGAGTCCTAGTAGGACTCCCTCACATGGCGCGCGCCCTAGGACTGGCCTCCTCCCCTCTCCCTCCTTTATATACGGGGGCTGGGGGCACCTCTAGGACATCAATTGTCTTAGTCATGTGTTGTGCCCCCCTCCACCATTTACTCTTCCAATCATATTGTCATAGTGCTTAGGCGAAGCCATGCGCGGATCAGTTCACCAACATCGTCATCACGCCGTCATGCTGACAGAACTCATCGACTCCTTTGTGCCTCTACTGGATCAAGAGTTCGAGGGACGTCATCGAGCTGAACGTGTGCAGAACTCGGAGGTGTCGTATGTTCGGTACTTGATCGGTTGATTCGAGAAGACGTTCGACTACATCAACCGCGTTAAGTTAACGCTTCCACTTTCGGTCTACGAGGGTACATGGACACACTCTCCCCTCTCGTTGCTATGCATTTCCTAGATAGATCTTGCATGAGCGTAGGAATTTTTTTGAAATTGCATGTTATGTTTCCCAACAAGAAGATCTAGCGAGTGCCCTTGGGAGAAGATCTAGATCTCGCCACTATGATCTTTGGAGCCCGGACGGAGTGTCATATATGGAGGGTTTAAGCACAGAATCATGTGAGGAGTTGGAGGAAGACGACAAGGTTTGGAGTAAAAAATGCAAGACGGAATAATGAAAAAGGAAATTCCTAGACAACCAATGTGGGAAAATTTGGTTGGAGGCCTTAGACACTGTAGTTGCGGTTATTTCGTTTTTATTTTTAATGAAATGAGACCCGCCGGTTTAGATCTTCTGTCTGGTGTTTGTTCCTATGGAATAAAACCACGCCATTCTTTAGAATAATCCTTATATTTTTTTCTTGGTAAAAAATGGCACTAAGTGATGAAGTTGGCCCATTTATTTTCTCATCTAATTTTCCTCTTGATACAATAATCCTAACTCAAAGCATGCTAGTTCTTTCCTTTGATTGCGGTAGGGTTGCATAAGGCAGTTGCCAAACCACCCCAAGTATCTGCCTTGAATGCATTATAGTTTTCTAATGGAACACAAGTACTCCATTAAGACACAACTAAGTCACTGGCGCCGCATGAGTTATATAATCACATACTGTCACCACTGAAGGACTATGTCTCAACTAATCCACTTGGTACTACTCCTGAAGTTAGGTACCCTGTAAAGTATGAAAAAATTACAAATTTCATTTTTGGTTGTGGTATCTTGGGGGACAAAATTTGTTTGTTGTATCTTGGGGCACACTACGGAGAGGTTGTGTATGATCCCAAAAGAGCATCATGCAACGACCTCCAACATTAGGGCATTGCCACTTTGTACAAAAAAGAGCCACTAGGTTTTGTGCGTTGATCCCTAAAATTTGAGGAGTTGGAGAACGACGACAACCCGAAGGGGAGGCGGCCACAGTGTCCCGGGAGGTCATCCAATACCAGAACCATTTTAACACAACCCCATCATCAGCGCCACCCATAGGACCACGCGTCAGTGATGAGCATCAGCACTGACTGGCCATTTCAGAGGTATCAATGATAGAGTCCTAAGGGTTTGGCTCGAGGATTATCACCAACCGGGCAAAAACAGATCGGCCAGTGAGGATTTTTGGATTGAATGGGAGGGATGTGAATTTGTATTGGTTTACTAGCATGCCCCTATTGAATCCTAGTGATCCCCGGTTAGCTTGGGATCCGGATGCGATGTTTGGAGGGGGGATGGGTGATGTTCTAACTTCTAAATCCTGAGAGGTAACTTTAAGCACATCTTTAGAATAGGGCATGCTTTGCGTTGATCTTATAACGGATAATAGGAAGATAGAATATTATGAGTCTTTGTTGATAATTGGAGGTGCTCCAACTAGTGTCGAACTTGCTACAGAAAGCGTAGCAGACTATCAAGAGAAGAAGGTGACACTAGTTCATAGAGGACCATGATTAATTCACTCATAAAAAAGGCTTCAAAAAGTTGTCTTGATTGGCTGACTTCCAAGAAACAAGAATGTTTGCGTGAATTTGAGGAACATGCAACACGTTTCTAAGGGCGATGGAATATTGTGAGCCAAAAAATAGCATGACGACCGTGAGAAATTTGCAAAGCTGTACTATTTCACAACTTGAACTTGGTCTTTGCCACCATTACGCTCATGCATCGTCAGGTGGTCAAGGTCGTTGGTCGTTGGTGAGGTGGCTGGTGGCACCTGTGTTGAGATACCAGTTGTTGACAACATGCTCATATGCCTCCATGTTCCTGCCACAGTACTCCTCTGCCTGCTAGTAGGTGTGGTTGAAGCGGTTGCTACACTTGAGTGCCTCATGCCCAAATTCCTTGTAGATTTGACACTTGGGATGATATCAGTCGCCACTACCACCGCCGCCACCATTCCTGTCACATTCACCATTACCTCCATGACCACCATTTCCACCATCACAAGAGTTGGTGTCGATGTCGGTCGTGTGGTGTGTGACATTGTTTGTCGAGGAAGAGAAGTCACCGTTCGTGACATGCTACTCCTGCCATGCCGCGAACATTGGAAGGTATGTGTACGAGTCGTTAAGGTTGATGTTCATATTGAAGATGGTGAGCGAGTCCATGAGAGGGGCATACTTTGGACCCAAACCAGCGAGGATGTAACCTATGATCTCGTCGTGGGATAGTGGGTGTCCAACGACAACCATGTGATCGATGTAGCCCGTCATCTTGTTGAAATAGTTGGCGGCGGACATGTCCTTCTTGGTCTAAGATAGAGATATCAGACGCCACCCTATTCTACGCAGCGAACATGGCGTCCATCACTACTCATGCATGGGTTGACGAGGTGGCAAATATCATTTGTCCAAGAACTTCCTCTGACGTGGAGGAGAGAGAAGCATGCTGAGAGCACCCAAATTGATCTGCTTCCAGGCTACGCGGGTGGGAATGGGAACCCGGCGAGCCGCATCATCTGTGCCCTTGGCGATGGTATGCGATGGTGTAGTTGGTACCATTGAGGTACCTGAAGAGATTAGCGCACGACAGATTCGACACAACCTGGGCCTTCCACAATGTGAGTGTCCCAAACCATGATGAGGTCGACGAAGGACTACAAGGAGATGGTGGTAGCAGGGCATAGACTATGGTGTCGGCTTGTTGTGAAGTTAAGGCAACGGAGGTGGTGGACATGGTGTCGACCTAGATAAACGAGATGGTATCGAGGCTCTCTATACCAAGGCAGATGGGAAGGTTTTGATATGTGAATACCAGCGACCTCTTGTCTATGTATAGGTCTATTAGCCTTGTACATCAAATATATATATATATCTAATCGGATCAATCTTTGGTTGATTACGACAGATTCATAATATCTCCTATATACAAAAACTACTAAATATACCGGATCATGTATAGAATACATTGGATTGTCTTGGATAAGATATGCATTAACATTCAGCTCATTCCACAATGTTCGGGTGCTAAGGTGAAGCGCGACAACAACTGGGTTAAATCACTAGTAGAGAAAATGGCTAGCCACAACTTTAGTTGGTGGCGTCCTATTTTCAATCAATGTCACCACTATATTTTGCAAATATCGGTGTTGTTGGCATATTTGGTACGGCAACTTTATAAGGATAGTGTTGGCGTTAGTTTTTTCTAACACGCCACAAATTGGTGGACCCAACTATACTGACCAGTTGGTAGATAGTGGTGCCTTGGATTTGTATGAATGTTGTAGGTAATTAGTCTAGTGTTGGCGTGCATTGAATTGGAACGCCAACACTAAGTTTTGCCTATATATATAGGAGTGCGGGCAACACTTGTTTCTCAAACAATTTAACTTCCTTTCTCCACAAAAATGGTCTCCCTTGTTTTTCCTATATAGGAGCCTTTTATTATTTTGACTTTTTATCTTATTTTTGAAACTTTTTGTTATGAAAGTTAGGATAGTTATTTCGAATTTGTTAATATTATGAGACATTTTATTATTTTTGAAACATTTAGTTATTAAAGTAAGAATATTTATTTTGAATCTATTATTATTTTGAGCCTTTTAATGATTTTTGAGCCATTTAGTTATTAAAGTAAGAGTATTTATTTTGAACTTATTAGTATTTTCAGAGTTTTTAAATATTTTCCGAAACATTTAGTTATTAAAGTAAGAATATTTATTTGGAATCTATTATTATTTTGAGCCCTTTTAATGATTTTTTAGATTTTATTTATTAAAATAAGAATATTTATTTTGAATTTATTAGTATTTTGAGACTTTTATTTTTTTTAAACACGTATTTATTAAAGTAAAAAATTCTTATTTTTAATATATTATTATTTTGAGTTTGAATTTATTAGTGTTTTGAGACTTTTTAGTTATTAAAGTAAGAATAATTATATTTTGAGACATTTAGTTATTTTATATGTCTTTACTATTTTTTGATTATTTTTATTGATCTTTGTGTCTTTTTTATTGATTCTTGTATCTTTTTATTATTTTTGACACGGGCCTATTGGGCCTAACCCAGCGTTGCGTCGGACTTTGTCTAGGCTAAACCAAAGGGGGCTACGGCCTTCTCGCCCCACTCGCCCACTCCACTCGATCCCCTTCTCGTCGTTGCCCTGCTCTCAATGCCCCTTTTGCCAATGGCAGCCGCCGCCCGATTCCGGCGATTTGCAGCATCCTCCGGTCTCCGGGTACACATCTATGCCTCCCCCTCTTGATACCAAGTGAAATGGTACATTTGGATTTGTTTTTTATATGAGGTGTGATTCCCATTCCCAATGTTAGGGTTTCGGCGATAGAGACAACGACGGGCAACGACGATGGAGTAGACGGCAGGTGACGACGACGGAGTAGACAGTAGGCGACTGCGACCCTCGGCTCCAACCCAAGTGAGCATCTCATCCTCTGTTTCTTGCTATAGGTCACTGCCGAAACAAATGGCTTTTTGCATAGGTCATGGCCACTGTAATTTTACTTGGGCTTTGGTTACTCTCAGCTCACTGTAATTTTGCTTAGGTCATGGCCAAACATGTTGACATGAAATTTGTTTGCTCTAGGTCATGGCCATGGCATTTCTAAGAATTGTTTAAAAATTGTTTCCTCTAGGCCATGGCCAAAAAGACCAAACTAGTTCAAAGACCATGGCCATGGCATTTTTAAGAATCGTTTGCTCTAGTTCATGGCCTAAAAGACCATGGCATTTTTAAGAATATTTTGCTATAGGTCATGGCCAGAACAGTGCCAAGATTTAGTTGCATTTAGTTATATACTTATATACATTGCTACTTTAGTGCCAAAATATGCAATATTTGAACTACTTTTCACTGTTTTCATGATTTAGTTGCATTGCCAAAACTTTGACAGTGTCAAATTAGTGCCAAAACATGCCAACATATACAATATTTGAACTAGTTTTCATTGGTGTCAAGATTTAGTGCTTGATTAAAGCCGAGAACCAGTGTTAAATTGTGTGTTTGCTTAAAGATTTTGTGCTTGATTAAAGCCATGAACTAATGCTATTTTTTTGTTTGCCAAAGCTTTGACACTGCCAAAACAGTGCCAAAACTAGTGTTAATAGGTCATGTATTCTTTTAGTTGCATTCATGTACTCTAGTTCATCCTAGCCAGATGTTATCATAGTTCAAAAGTGCCAAAAATAGTGCCTCCTCTAGTTCATACACTCTAGTGCATTCTCTAGTTCATATACTATAGTTCACCTCTAGTGTCATTCATACTCTTGTTCTAATAACTAGAGTCAACTATGAAATTGTTAACTCGTGTGAAATTGTCTTCGACTTTGGGTTTCATTCATAAAACTTGTTATTATTTTGTAGTTGGCGTTGATGAGTCTACAACAGTCATTACAGGTCTTCTTGCAACTTCGCGACATATGACGACGGAGGCGAAGCGAGCACCAACCAAGTAAGATTCCAAAGTCCAAACACATCCATGATCTGCAAACACATGCATATTGAAGGAAATATGCCCTAGAGGCAATAATAAAGTTATTATTTATTTCCTTATTTCATGATAAATGTTTATCATTCATGCTAGAATTGTATTAACCGGAAACATGATACATGTGTGAATGCATAAACAAACAACATGTCACTAGTATGCCTCTACTAGACTAGCTTGTTAATCAAAGATGGTTCTGTTTCCTAACCATGAACAAAGAGTTGTTATTTGATTAACAAGGTCACATCATTAGTAGAATGATCTGATTGACATGACCCATTCCATTAGCTTAGCACACGATCGTTTAGTATGTTGCTACTGCTTTTATCCATGACTTATACATGTTCCTGTAACTATGAGATTATGCAACTCCGTTTACGGAGGAACACTTTGGTGCTACCAAACGTCTCACAACGAATCGGGTGATTATAAAGGAGTACTACAGGTGTCTCCAAAGGCGATGTTGGGTTGGCGTATTTGAGATTAGGTTTTGTCACTCCAATTGTCGGAGAGGTATCTCTGGGCCTTCTCGGTAATGCACATCATGAAGCCTTGCAAGCATTACAACTAATGAGTTAGTTGTGAGATGATGTATTACGGAACGAGTAAAGAGACTTGCGTAACGAGATTGAACTAGGTATTGGATACCGACGATCGAATCTCGGGCAAGTAACATACCGATGACAAAGGAACAACGTATGTTGTTATGCGGTCTCGACCGATAAAGATCTTCGTAGAATATGTAGGAACCAATATGGGCATCCAGGTCCGCTATTGGTTATTGACCGAGAATAGTTCTAGGTCATGTCTACATTGTTCTCGAACCGTAGGGTCCGCACGCTTAAGGTTTCGATGATGGTTATTATGAGTTTATGTATTTTGATGTACCGAAGAAGTTCGAGTCCGGATGTGATCACGGACATGACGAGGAGTCTCAAATGGTCGAGACATAAAGATTGATATATTGGAAGCCTATATTTGGAGTTGGAATGGTTCGGGTGAAAACAGGAATTTATCGGAGTACCGGTGGTTACTGGAACCCCGGGTACTACATGGGCCTTAGTGGGCCTCGAGGGAGAAGAGGAGGGGCCGGCGGGGGTGGCCGCCCCCTCCCCCAGTCCGAATAGGACAAGGAGGGGGCGGCGCCCTTCCTCTTCCCTCCCCAATCCTACTCCAACTAGGAAGGGGAGTCCTACTCCGGTGGGAGTAGGACTCCTCGGCGCGCCTCCTCTGGGCGGCCGCACCTCCCCCTCCCTCCTTTATATACGGGGCAGGGGCACCCTAGAACACACAAGTTTGATCTACGGATCGTTCCTTAACCGTGTGGTGCCCCTCCACCATATTCCACCTCGGTCATATCGTCGCGAAGCTTAGGCGAAGCCTCGCGCCGTAACACATCAAGATCGTCACCACGCCGTCGTCTTGATGGAACTCTCCTCGACACTCGGCTGGATCGAGTACGAGGGACGCCATCGAGCTGTACGTGTGTCAAGAACTCGGGGCGCCGGAGTAACGGCGCCGGATCGGTCGGATCGCGAGGAGAACGTCGACTACTTCCTCTACGTTGTGATCGCTTCGCTTTGGGTCTACGAGGGTACATAGACAACACTCTCCCCTCTCGTTGCTATGCATCACCATGATCTTGCGTGTGCGTAGGAAAATTTTGAAATTACTATGTTCCCCAACAGTGGCATCCGAACCTAGGTTTTTATGGTTTGATGTTTTGCACGAGTAGAACACAAGTGAGTTGTGGGCGATACAAGTCATACTACCTACCAGCATGTCATACTTTGGTTCAGTGGTATTGTGAGATGAAGCGGCCTGACCGACATTACGCAGACGCTTACGCGAGACTGGTTTCACCGCCACGAGCACTCGTTGCTTAAAGGTGACTGGTGGGTGTCTGTCTCTCTCACTTTAGTTGAACTGAGTGTGGCTACGCCCGGTCCTTGAGAAGGTTAAACGGAGTCTATTTGACGAAGTATCGTTGTGGTTTTGATGCGTAGGTGAGACTGGTTCTTGCTTGACCCGTAGCAGCCACGTAAAATTTGCAACAACAAAGTAGAGGACGTCTAACTTGTTTTTGCGGGGCATGTTGTGATGTGATATGGTCAAGACGTGATGCTATATTTTATTGTATGAGATGATCATGTTTTGTAACGAAGTTATCGGCAATCGGCTGGAGCCATATGGTTGTCGCTTTATTGTATGCAATGCAATCGCTCGTAATGCTTTACTTTATCACTAAGCGGTAGAGATAGTCGAGAAGCATAAGATTGGCAAGACGACAACGATGCTACGATGGAGATCAAGGTGTCGCGCCGTAACGATGGTGATCATGATGGTGCTGCGGAGATGAAGATCACGAAGCACAAGATGATGATGACCATATCATATCACTTATATTGATTTGCATGTGATGTTTATCCTTTATGCATCTTATCTTGCTTTGATTGACGGTAGCATTATAAGATGATCTCTCACTAAATTATCAAGAAGTGTTCTCCCAGTATGCACCATTGCCAAAGTTAAGTCGTGCCCGGACACCACGTGATGATCGGGTGTGATAAGCTCTCACGTCCATCTACAACGGTGCAAGCCAGTTTTGCACACGCAGAATACTCGGGTTATACTTGACGAGCCTAGCATATGCAGATATGGCCTCGAACACGGAGACCGAAGGTCGGCGTGAATCATATAGTAGATATGATCAACATAAGATGTTCACCATTGAAAACTACTCCATTTCACGTGATGATCGGTTATGGTTTAGTTGATTTGGATCACGTGATCACTTAGATGACTAGAGGGATGTCTTTCTAAGTGGGAGTTCTTAAGTAATATGATTAATTGAACTTAAATTTATCATGAACTTAGTACCTGATAGTATCTTGCTTGTTTATGTTTTATTGTAGATAGATGGCTCGTCTTTGTTGTTCCGTTGAATTTTAATGCGTTCCTTGAGAAAGCAAAGTTGAAAGATGATGGTAGCAATTACACGGATTGGGTCCGAACTCGAGGATTATCCTCATTGCTGCACGTAAGAGTTACGCCTGGATGCACCGCTAGGTGCGAACTTCTTCTTTGAGCAACAGCAGATGTTGTGAACGTCTGGCGAGCAAAGCGATGACTACTCTATAGTTCGATGTGCCATGCTTTACGGCTTAGAACCGGGACTTCAACGACGTTTTGAGCGTCATGGAGCATATGAGATGTTCCAGAGTTGAAGTTAATATTCCAACAGAATGCCCGGATTGAGAGATATGAAGTCTCCAATAAGTTCTATAGCTGCAAGATGGAGGAGAATAGTTCGTCGGTGAGCACATACTCAAAATGTCCGGGTATTACAATCACTTGACACAATTGGGAGTTAATCTTCCGGATGATTGTGTCATTGATGAATTCTTCAATCACGCCACCAAGCTACAAGGGCTTCGTGATGAACTATAATATGCAAGGGTTAGTAAAGACTATACCGAGCTCTTCGCAATGCTAAAGGCTGCGGAGGTAGAAATCAAGAAGGAGCATCAAGTGTTGATGGTCAATAAGACCACTAGTTTCAAGAAGAAAGGCAAAGGGAAGAAGAAGGGAACTTCAAGAAGAACAGCAAGCAAGTTCTTTGCTCGGGAGAAGAAACCCAAGTCCGGACCTAAGCCTGAAGGCGAAAGTGCTTCTACCGCAAGCGCATCGTCACCGAAGCGGAACTGCCCCAAGTATTTGGCGGATAAGAAGGATGGCAAGGTGAACAAAGGTATATGTGATATACATGTTATTGATGTGTACCTTACTAGAGCTCGCAGAGCACTGGTATTTGATCTGGTTACATTGCTAATATTTGCAACTCAAAGCAGGACTACTGATTGCGAACACCGCAAAGGACGAGGTGACGATGCGCGTGGAAATGGTTCCAAAGTCGATGTGATCGCGATCGGCACGCTACCTCTACATCTACCTTGGGATTAGTTTTAGACCTAAATAATTGTTATTTGGTGCTGCGTTGAGCATGAACATTATATCTGGATCTTGTTTGATGCGAGACGGTTATTCATTTAAATCGAGAATAATGGTTGTTCTATTTATATGCGTAATATCTTTTATGGTCATGCACCCTTGAGGAGTGGTCTATTTTGATGAATCTCGATAGTAGTGATACACATATTCATAATGTTGAAACCAAAAGATGCAGAGTTGATAATGATAGTGCAACTTATTTGTGGCACCGCCGTTTAGGTCATATCGATTGTAAAGCGCATGAAGAAACTCCATCTTGATGGACTTTTGGAGTCACTTGATTATAAATCACTTGGCACTTGCGAACCGTGCCTTATGGGCAAGATGACTAGAACCCGTTCTCGGTACTATGGAGAGAGCAACAGATTTGTTGGAAATCATACATGAGATGTATGTGGACCGATGAATGTTGAGGCTCGTGGCGGATATCGTTATTTTCTCACCTTCACAGATGACTTAAGCAGATATGGGTATATCTACTTAATGAAACATAAGTCTGAAACATTTGAAAAGTTTAAAGAATTTGAGTGAAGTTGAAAATCATCGTAACAAGAAAATTAAATTTCTACGATCGATCGTGGAGGTGAATATTTGAGTTACGAGTTTGGTTTACATTTGAAACAATGCGGAATAGTTTAGCAACTCACGCCACCGGAACACCACAACAGTAATGGTGTGTCCGAACGTCGAATCGCACTTTACTAGATATGGTGCGATCTATGATGTCTCTTACTGATTTACCGCTATCGTTTTGGGGTTATGCTCTAGAGATGGCCGCATTCACCTGAATAGAACACCGTCGAAATCCGTTGAGACGACACCTTATGAACTGTGGTTTGGCAAGAAACCAAAGTTGTCGTTTCTTAAAGTTTGGGGATGCGATGCTTATGTGAAAAAGCTTCAAGATAAGCTCGAACCCAAATCGGAGAAATGTGTCTTCATAGGATACCCAAAGGAGACAGTTGGGTACACCTTCTATCACAGATCCGAAGGCAAGACATTCGTTGCTAAGAATGGATCCTTTCTAGAGAAGGAGTTTCTCTCGAAAGAAGTGAGTGGGAGGAAAGTAGAACTTGATGAGGTAATAGTACCTTCTCCCTTACTTGAAAGTAGTTCGTCACAGAAACCGGTTTCTGAGACATCTACACCAAGTAGTGAGGAAGTTGATGATGTTGATCATGAAACTTGAGATCAAGTTCTTCGCAGAACCTCGTAGATCAACAGAGTAAGATCCGCACTGAGTGGTACGGTAATCCTGTTCTGGAAATCATGCTACTAGATCATGATGAACCTACGAACTATGAAGAAGCGATGGTGAGCCCAGATTCCGCAAAATGGCTTGAGGCCATGAAATCTGAGATGGGATCCATGTATGAAAACAAAGTATGGACTTTGGTTGACTTGCCCAAGGGTAGGCAAGCAATAGAAAACAAGTGGATCTTCAAGAAGAAGACTGACGCTGACGGTAATGTTACTGTCTACAAAGGTCGACTTGTCGCAAAGGGTTTTCGACAAGTTCAAGGGGTTGACTACGATGAGACCTTCTCACCCGTAGCGATGCTTAAGTCTGTCCGAATCATGTTAGCAATTGCCGCATTTTATGATTATGAAATTTGGCAAATGGATGTAAAGACGCATTCTGAATGGATTTACGGAAGAAGAGTTGTATATGATGCAACCGAAGGTTTTGTCGATCCAAAGGAGCTAACAAAGTATGCAAGCTCCAATGATCCATCTATGGACTGGTGCAAGCATCTCGGAGTTGGAATAAACGCTTTGATAGTGTGATCAAAGCATTTGGGTTTGTCTGAGACTTTTGGAGAAGCTTTGTATTTACAAGAAAGTGAGTGGGAGCTCAGTAGCATTTACGATATTATATGTAGATGACATATTGCTAATCGGAAATGATATAGAATTCTGGATAGCATAAAGGGATACTTGAATAAGAGTTTTTCAATGAAAGACCTCGGTGAAGCTGCTTACATATTGGGTATTAAGATCTATAGAGATAGATCAAGGCGCTTAATTGGGCTTTCACAAAGCACATACCTTGACAAAATTTTGAAGAAGTTCAAAATGGATCAAGCAAAGAAAGGGTTCTTGCACGTGTTACAAGGTGTGAAGTTGAGTAAGACTCAATGCCCGACCACTGCAGAAGATAGAGAGAAAATGAAAGATGTTCCTATGCTTCAGCCATAGGCTCTATCATGTATGCAATGCTGTGTACCGGACCGATGTGTGCCTTGCTATAAGCCTAGCAGGAGGTATCAAAGTAATCCAGAGTGGATCATCGACAGCGGTCAAGAACATCTGAAAATACGAAAAGGACTAAGGATATGTTTCTCGTATATGGAGGTGACAAAGAGCTCATAAATGGCAGTTACGTTGATGCAAGCTTTGACACCGATCCGGACGATTCTAAATCGCAGACCGGATCGATTTACACTAAGCGGAGGAGCTGTCGGTTGGTGCAGCTCTAAACAAAGCGTCGTGGCGGGATCTACATGTGAAGCGGAGTACATAGCAGCCGGAAGCAGCTAATGAAGGAGTGCGGATGAAGGAGTTCATATCCGATCTAGGTGTCATACCTAGTGCATCGGGTCCAATGAAAATCTTCGTGACAATCTTGGAGCAATTGCCTTAGCAGAGGAATCCAGATTTCACAAGAGGACCAAGCACATCAAGAGACGCTTCAATTCCATCCGGGACTTAGTCCGGTGGGAGACATAGAGATTTGCAAGATACATACGGATCTGAATGTTGCGACCGTTGACTAAGCCTCTTCCACGAGCAAAACATGATCAGCACCAAGACTCCATGGGTGTTAGAATCATTACTATGTAATCTAGATTATTGACTCTAGTGCAAGTGGGAGCTGAAGGAAATATGCCCTAGAGGCAATAATAAAGTTATTATTTATTTCCTTATTTCATGATAAATGTTTACCATTCATGCTAGAATTGTATTAACAGGAAACATGATACATGTGTGAATGCATAAACAAACAACATGTCACTAGTATGCCTCTACTAGACTAGCTTGTTAATCAAAGATGGTTATGTTTCCTAACCATGAACAAAGAGTTGTTATTTGATTAACAAGGTCACATCATTAGTAGAATGATCGATTGACATGACCCATTCCATTAGCTTAGCACACGATCGTTTAGTATGTTGCTCTGCTTTTATCCATGACTTATACATGTTCCTCGTAACTATGAGATTATGCAACTCCGTTTACGGAGGAACACTTTGGTGCTACCAAAGCGTCACAACGAATCGGGTGATTATAAAGGAGTACTACAGTGTCTCCAAAGGCGATGTTGGGTTGGCGTATTTGAGATTAGGTTTTGTCACTCCAATTGTCGAGAGGTATCTCGGGCCTTCTCGGTAATGCACATCATGAAGCCTTGCAAGCATTACAACTAATGAGTTAGTTGTGAGATGATGTATTACGGAACGAGTAAAGAGACTTGCGTAGCGAGATTGAACTAGGTATTGGATACCGACGATCGAATCTCGGGCAAGTAACATACCGATGACAAAGGAACAACGTATGTTGTTATGCGGTCTGACCGATAAAGATCTTCGTAGAATATGTAGGAACCAATATGGGCATCCAGGTCCCGCTATTGGTTATTGACGAGAATAGTTCTAGGTCATGTCTACATTGTTCTCGAACCGTAGGGTCCGCACGCTTAAGGTTTCGATGGCGATTACTATGAGTTTATGTATTTTGATGTACCGAAGAAGTTCGAGTCCGGATGTGATCACGGACATGACGAGGAGTCTCGAAATGGTCGAGACATAAAGATTGATATATTGGAAGCCTATATTTGGAGTTCGGAATGGTTCGGGTGAAAACAGAATTTCTCGGAGTACCGGAGGTTCTGGAACCCCCGGTACTACATGGGCCTTAGTGGGCCTCGAGGGAGAAGAGGAGGGCCGGCCAGGTGGTGTGCGCCCCCCCAGTCCGAATAGGACAAGGAGGGGGCGCGCCTTTCCTCTTCCCTCCCCCAATCCTACTCCAACTAGGAAAGGGTGGGAGTAGGACTCCTCCGTGGCGCCTCCTCTAGGCGGCCGCACTCCCCCTCCCTCCTTTATATCAGGGGGGGGCACCCTAGAACACACAAGTTTGATCTATGGATCGTTCCTTAACCGTGTCTGTGCCCCCTCCACCATATTCCACCTCGGTCATATCGTCGCAAGCTTAGGCGAAAGCCCTGCCGATAACACATCAAGATCGTCACCACGCCGTCGTCTTGTGGAACTCTCCCTCGACACTCGGCTGGATCGGATCTGAGGATGTCATCGAGCTGTACGTGTGTCAAGAACTCGGGGCGCGGAGCTTGGCACCGGATCGGTCGGATCGCGAGGAGAACGTACGACTACTTCCTCTACGTTGTGATCGCTTCCGCTTCGGGTCTACGAGGGTACGTAGACAACACTCTCCCCTCTCGTTGCTATGCATCACCATGATCTTGCGTGTGCGTAGGAAAATTTTGAAATTACTACGTTCCCCAACACA
Organism: Aegilops speltoides; assembly: GCA_021437245.1. Lineage (NCBI taxonomy): Eukaryota > Viridiplantae > Streptophyta > Magnoliopsida > Poales > Poaceae > Aegilops > Aegilops speltoides. The sequence continues at coordinate 105,060,366 of CM038146.1, forward strand.
TATATCTAACCATTCATGATGATTGCAAACACATGCATATCTAACGATTTTAAACATTTGACTTGGTAGGGATATGTACTGAATCCGACAACCGTCGAGGAGAAGGCCTATGATGTGAACATACTCAAGCGTCAACTTATAGAGTCTCATGAAAGCACCATCAAGCCCCTAAAGGAGGTGAATGTCGCGCTGAAGGCGGAGAGGAATCAACTAATCGACTAGAAGGTTGATCTCTTCGATAAGACTCTTAGGCTGAGGGAGCTGAGGGATCAGCTGATCGAGGAGAGGGGACAGCTAAAGAAGGAGAGAAAGCTCCTCAGGGCTAAGAGGAATGAGCTTAAGATGGTGAAAGCTCGTTTTAAAAAAGAGGGAGAGAACAATAGGTACAAGATTCAACAGATGAAGGCAATCCTTGATCATGAAATATGATCGACCACCAAGGCTAGCTATGGATGATGTAGTTTGTTAAGTTGAACTAGTTTAGTTCTTGAACTGCTAACGTCTATGTAGTTTGTTAAGTTGAACTAGTTGATGCAGTAGTATATCTTAAATTAGTTGATGGTTTACATAGCTACATATATATTTTTAAGCGAAAAATCAATTTGGTGGTGTTGGCCTAACAAGGCATGTCAGTGGTAACATACACTTGTTGTTGGCATTGGCCACATGACAGACCATCAGTATATAAAATACTGTTGACGTGTGCTCCGACGCCACTAGTAAAAAAAATCACTGGCACCATATTGGTGGTGTTGGAACCCAACGCCAGCAAGGCTAATTTTCCTGTGTCATAGCTAGGATTTTCTGCACTAGTGGATGGTAAAGGTAAGGGTTGTCAATGATGTATTTGGTTGCCCGCATGCACCCGGGTCAAGCCCAGAGGATGCAAATTCGGCCTATTTGGTTGCCTGGGCTGCACCAAATTCATGTCCTGCACGAATTTCAGAGTAGCCCGGGGCTTGGCTAAGAAGGAGCGGCCAAATCATCCATTTTCCTAGAGTCAGGCTTCAACGAGCCATGTGTGTTGCTCGTCTACATGTCTCGGAAAGCCCAGAAAACAAGGCGGTGCTTCACGGAAAAAGGGATTAGCATAGTTATGCTTCTCCAAAAGGGATTAGCACTACCCATGCTTTCTGAAAAAGGGAAAGCGCAACCGTGCTTCCCAAAAAAACTAAAAAAGCACAATTGTGCTTCCAGGTTATAGCATTTTCTTCTTTCGATTCTCCCCTTTTCTGTTGCAATCTCTTTTTCTGGTTCTTGTTTTCTCGACTTCGCTTTTTTGTGAAAAAAAAGTTCATTGAAACTTATTAACATGCGATCTAATTTTAAAGATCTCGAAGCGGGGCAGATGATTCATGATTTGTACACATGACTCAAGAGATAAAAAGTACTGAAAAAAAGAGCAAAACTCACGGGTTACGACAAGTGGCGCACTTGCAGTGCTTCAGTTGTCACCACTAGAGAAGATGGGAGTGACCTTACAAGGGGGCGAATATCATGTGCTCCCATCCCTTATGTGCTCTCATGCTCCAAATTATCAAAATGCACATTAAATGTTTCAAAAATTCTGAAAAAAAGCATGGATGTTCACATCACATGAGTGTGCAATCCCTAAATTTGATAGTGTCACAAAATTGAGAAACAAAAAAAAACAAATCCAGCATGATAGTGCCATAGAAAAGATAAAAGTCGAAGCGCCACTATTCATATCCGAATTTATCTTTTTTTGTTTCTCCATGTGTATTTTGAATTTTGAGTTAAAAGGTTTAGGGCTTGTACACTCATGTGGTGTCAACGCAACATCCATACTATGCACGTAAAAGCTAGGGTTTTTGCGTAGCCGCCGCCTCCTCCTCCTCCATAAAAAGCTAGGGTTTTTGCCTCCCGCCGCCACCGCCGCAGATCCGCCTACTCTCCGATGGCCTTAGGGCCATGGGGGCGCAGTGGATCTCGGCAAGGGTCGGCGGAGGGCTCCGTTTGTCGTTTCTTTCGGTTTTGCTAGGGTTTGTGTCACCTTTCGGGAAGACGAGACGGCGGCGGCTCCACGAAGATGGAATAAAGGTCTCCCGCCTAGCCCGTTCGGCGTCGTCTAGCATCGTTGGTGGCGTGTGGAGGTGTGTCTCCGGCGGATCTATCTTTGGTGGATTTGCTCGGATCTCGTCGTTGTTCGCTCTACGTTCGTGTGTCTTGGATTGGATTTTTCGATCTACGTTATTCTTCATCTGCGGCGGTTCTTTTGTTACAGTGCTGCTGGTCCTCACGGGCCTTAGCACGACGACTTCCATTATCTACTACAACAAGTTGTGCCCGACTCCGCGATGGAGGGCGATGATGGCGGCGCGCCTTGGCTCGCTTGATCTTTGGTAGTTGTCGCTAGGTGGTCTACGGATCGGATGTAATTTCTATTATTTACGGTATTCGCAGATCGCCATGATTGAAGATGAATAGATCGGAAATTTTCTCGCAAAAAAAAAAACGCAACATCCATACTTTTTTGAAATTTTAAAGCAGTGATTTTGTTCAACCACATCCTATCTGGGGATGTCCGTCCTGCGTGATGTATCTTGCAACAAATTATTGCGCGGCAATTTCGTAACCAAATGCTGTTTAAGGTCCCCGCAAAAAAATGACGTTTAAGGAAAACACCAATTTCTCATGGGAAGAGAAAATTTTAGACCATCTTTTCTCAAGAAAAAACGGAAGCGCGTAGCCGAAGGATGGAACGCATGATACGTTTCTTTTTTGGATTTTTTTTCAGATTTTATTACGCATGATACGTTTCGTTAGCAAAGCAACGCGCAATTCCTTTCTTCCCCGCCACGCGCGGGTGAAGAGGGGCCCGCCTCATCACGCCCGTCCAGACGGCGACGGACGGCTCAGATGCGACGAGGGAAAGCCGCGCGATGGAACGTGCATCCCATCCCTCGGCTTAAAACGGGGCGTCAGCTGTGACAGTCGACAGAGCAGCGGTGGAGTCAGTGAGGGGAGCTGGAGGTTCGCGGTTGGTGCGCGAGCGAGACAGCGAGGCGCGGCGATGGCGGAGGCGGGAAAGCCGAGGGTGGTGGTGGTCGGCGGCGGCATCGGCGGCGCCCTCCTCGCCAAGACCATGGAGCCCGACGCCGACGTCGTCCTCCTCGACCCGTAAGCCACTCTCGCGCTCGCGGCCCCCGCTCCATTTCACGCCCACCGCGTGTTTGATGAAATGTCTTCCTGTCAGTGTCGGTGAGGCGCGGGTGGGAACGGATCTTGGTTTAGCTGTATCTTCGAATCTGTCGTCGGCGCGATGGAGCGCCCGGCCTGCAGCCGGCGATTATTGTATCGAGCGGGGAGGGATGAGATTTGGGCTTGGTTTAGTAGCCTGCCCCTGGTGAATCCTAGTGATCGCACGGTCAAGCTTGGAGCTGGATGTGCTATTCGTGTGGGGCTTGGGGATGTTCTTACTTCTGTTTGTTTGTTCAGGATTGCAGCATCGTTAGGATATAATCGAGTCATATCATGTTCCATCGTTTCCTTGTTTTATGTTTGGTATACTATGCAATAGGATTTATCTATGATGTAGAGCCTTAGGGGATCAAGGTGAATTCTATCAGATACTAGTGGTCGTCCGGTTAGCGCATGAAATCGATGTGCTGTTCGGGGGGATAGGGATGTTCTTACTTATGATTGTTGGTTCAGGATTGCACACATCTCTGCTTCCGTTTTTCTGGTAGGAGAGAAATGCAGCAACGTCAGGATATAATTCAGTCATATCAAGTTTGGTCGTTTCCTTGTTTTATGTGTTGTGATATGCAGTGGAGTTTATTTATGATGTACAGCCTTAGAGGATCAAAAGTGAATTATGCCAATGGGAGTACCACTGTTGATGACAAAATGACAGTTGAAAACAAAATGCGCCTGTTTGTACCACTGTCTAAGGATTCCTCGGGCTATTTTTTCCTGAACTCTGAATTGACAACAATAGCTGTTGTTTTCGGTTCATTAGTCGGTCATCAGTTTCATAGCTCAAAGGGTTAACATCGCAAAGGATCTCCTTTCTTGAAATAGATTGTAACATAAAGGAAGTCTCTCAGGCCCTCGTTTTGTAAAGGTTTTTTTGAATAAGACAAGCCCTCAGTGTTCTGTTTTCTTAACGTGTGAACCATCTAAGTACAAATTCAGTTAAGCTAAAACCGCAATAATATGATTTTCTTTGTATGGACAAGGCTTCATACCTTTAACTATTATTAGCCTTCAGAATTGGTAGGTTCATTCATGAAAATGATTTCTTCTGATGACAGGAAGGACTACCTGGAGATCACCTGGGCTGAATTGAGATCAACGGTTGAACCATCTTTTGCTGAGAGATCATTAATATATCACAGAGATTACCTCACCACTGCTACTATTGTAACATCTTCTGCAGTCAATATCACTGAGCATGCTGTTCTGACTGCTGATGGTCAATCACTTGCATATGATTATCTTGTTGTAGCTACTGGCCATGTTTTTGCTTCTGCTGGAAGCAGAACAGAGAGGCTTGCAGAATTCCAGAGAGGTAACTAAGTGCATATTTGAAAGATGGCATGCTTTGCGACCTTGTATTTCCTACTTATGCCTTGATCTTGTAACAGATAACGGGAAGATAGAATCTTCCGAGTCTGTGTTGATAATTGGAGGTGGTCCAACTGGGGTTGAACTTGCTGCAGAGATCGCAGTAGACTATCCAGAGAAAAAGGTGACACTTGTTCACAGAGGATCACGATTACTTGATTTCATTGATCAAAAGGCTTCGAAGAAGTGCCTTGATTGGCTGACTTCCAAGAAAGTGGATGTACTTTTCCAGCAATCAGTTGACCTAAAATCACTATCAGACACAGAGAAGTTCTACAAAACATCAGCTGGAGAAACAATAACAGCTGATTGCCACTTTGTGTGTATTGGTAAGCCACTGAGTTCATCGTGGCTACATGATACCATCCTGAAGGAATCTTTGGACACCAAAGGAAGAGTAATGGTGGAAAAGGACCTAAGAGTGAAGGGTTACAATAACATTTTTGCAATTGGTGACATCACTGATATTCCTGTAAGCCTGCACTTAAAACTTCATGCTCGTTATGCTTCTAGATTCTCCTTCATTTGAGAATGTTATTCTGTTTTCTTCAGGCTGACAGTTTTCATTTTCCCTATCAGTGTTAATTAACTTGCACATATTAGCAATCATTTGACCTGAATCAAGATGTGACCGAAATTTGCAGAGTGATTTCTGCATGGCTGCATTTGTTTGTAGACTGTAGTCTGTTAGATTTAGCTCAGCAATTCATTTCTGCTGTCTGATGAGTATGTATCGTGACTTCCTTCCATGTCCAAAGGCCTGTGTTTTTATCTGACGCATTTCTAGCATACCCCAGAATCTTCTGTGCGTTGGGATTGTTCAGTTCAAATCCGTGTAAAACAAAATTATGCACAAGTAAATGCTAATCGTCTTATGTGTAGATGCACTAAATAAAATTAGTATCCAATACACTTTATCTAGCAGTCTGAACCGTGAACCCACTCTAATGCTTGGTCTTAAGATATTTCATCTTATTTGATTGAAAGGTGTTTATTTCCATGTGAAATAACTTGTTCTTCAGTGTGTGTATATAGCGATCATGTTTCTCCAGTTTCTGCATAATTTATCCAACATCTCCGACTTATAATGTAACTCTGTATCTTGGAAACACTACGAGATTACTGATATACCCACCATTGATGTCCAGGAAATCAAACAAGGGTACCTCGCCCAGAAGCACGCGCTGCTGGTAGCGAAGAACCTGAAGCTACTGATCAAGGGGTCGCCTCCGAGCAAGCTCGCCGCCTACAGCACCGGCTTCCCGCTGGCGATCGTCTCCCTTGGAAGGAAGGAAGGGCTGGCGCAGCTACCCTACCTGACGCTCACCGGGTGCATACCGGGGATGCTCAAATCCAAGGACCTGTTCGTCGGCAAGACGAGGAAGCAGATGGGCCTGAGTGCTTGAGCCGATCTTCAGACGAACAAATAAACCTATGGCTGGCTGCACATATGTGTTGTATTTTCATGCGTTCTCTTCTCTGTGCGAGTAATTGTTGGTGATGTGCTGCGGATGGTGATGAACATCTTAACAAAAGTGTAAATGTATGTAGCAAGTACATGTATGCAAAGGCCTGTTTGGCCTGCGCTTTGGAGTGTGTTCCTTCCTGGTGATGTGCACAAATGTTTTCGTTGGAAGACCTTCATGGAGTGTGTTTCTCTTCCAGGCGGGCCGGATGTAACGTGACGGTGCTTTCTGGGAAAGTAAAAGAGAAAGCAGCCTGATCCTGAGACCGAAGACACTTTGCCAGGCGCACAGTAGTTGCCTTGAGGATGGGAACAATTTGGTGGTTTCTTCCCTTCTTTCCGGCCTCTCGCCATGCCCTGTCTTTCATGAGGCATCAACAGCGGGGAGACAAGTCATGTCATTCTGAATTTCTGGTTTCTGGAAGTCCGTGATCGATGACCCAGACGACCCAGTCCGGCCATCTTTTTCTTTTGTCGATGACAGCACCATGGGGGATGGCCCTGTTTGGATACTCTAACTCAGTTAGAGGTTAGAGTTAGATTCTAACTCTGAACTAACCCTGAACTAACTCTAACCAAAGAGATGTTTGGATGACAGGGTTAGATTGAAAATAAATATTCTTTCTCAATCATTTGGCTACTTTGGACCCTATTTCCTGCCGGATTTGGTGTGGCCAGCTCTTATGTGGCCTCCTCCCACTCACAATTGACACAAACAAATGATATTTACAAACCAAGGGTCCGGAATTCTGCTCTCTCGAATGAAACTATGAAGAGCCATACAAGCAACAATAATTCTAGTTTGCTTTGTACAATACGGCTGCGAACCCCACGTATTGAAGCCGTCTCCGTCCATCGCGGGTGCTCTGCTCCAAGCTATACTACCTGCACCAGAAGAGAAGATTCAGTAGCGCATCCAGAAAATGAAATTGTACCAAAATATTATTTAATGATGAAGTATTGAGTTGATCACACTATATAGATCAGCTGTTCGTTTCTTAATGCTCTAAATTTGCACAAGAACATCTACAACAAAAGAGGAGGCTGGACAGGGTGTTCTGATTCAGTTAATGTTCTTCACATAACTCTCTTTCTTATGTAAAATGCATCGATGGTTTTCTTTTAACCATCACCGCCCGTTCTGTTAACAAAAAAAATACAAAATCTAGCTATTACCTAATCAGAAGTTCTGCCAACAAATTAGCATGCAAGAATCTGGAACAGCAAGAAATTTCCTATGGAGAGAAGGAGGGCAGACTACTCTTGCTGACTTGCTCATGCATGCACCAGCCACATGCACATACATCCATTTCTCTTGCTCATGCATGCACCAGCCACATGTGCATAGCCGCCGCCTAGTCCTTAATCACCGGCCACTCACTCCACCCAAGCCCCTGTGTCCGGCTCCAACGGATCCAGCCACCCCGCCGGCTCAAATCCCGGCCACGCGCCGTTGCTAGCTAGAGAGACGAGCGTGTAGGAGGAGGTAGAGCACAAGTACAGAAGGATGAACGAACTCACCATCGCTGGATCCCCGGTAGATGCGCCGCCTCGGACGACACAGAGAGAGAGAGACGACCGGGGACGGGGGAGGAGGGCGAGCGCCGGCCGGAGGAGGGCGAGCGCCGTCCGGAGGAGGGCGCGCCTGGGGTTCCGGCGGCGCGGCGCTCGGGCTGGCGGCGCGGCGCTTGGGCGGGGGCGCGATGGGGAACGGGAGAGGAGTCGCGGAGGGGCGATGCGGAGGGAAGGATCTGGTGTGGGAGGGGGATTTTTTAGTTGTTTTTTCAGTGGGCCCTAGGAAATCTAACCCAACTAGCACCTCTCGCCCGGGTTAGTTTTTTTACATGGGTTGGATCCAACTAGCTGAAACTAACCCATGTGTTTGGATCCTTTGGAGTTAGTTCAGGCAAAACTAACTCAATCTAACTCTAACTGAGGGATCCAAACAGGGCCGATATCGGGGCCCTGTCCAGCCATTGCACTTCCCATCTCTTCAACGTCGCCGATGTGTGAATACAGGTTCGAGAAGGAATTAGCTGGAATTTGCAAGAATACTACGTGTGGACTTCACTGGTGTACGGTCAGCCAACTTCTTGATAAGCATGGTCACCGGTTACCAAGTTTATCAAGTACTCGCAGTAGGTATGATGAGTTGATTGAGGAACAAACAAAAGTGAATACTAGCACTGAGCACTGTATCTTTATGTAGGTCTTTAGTTCTTTACCTCCAAAGCTACTGCACTCACAAGTCACAACAGTCATCCATGTTGATGATGATCGACCGTGACCTGAAACTTCCTCTAGTATATTACTGCACTCTGAAAAGAAAAAACTAATTCCCAAATTGATGCTCGAGGACCGCAAACTCAGCAATACTCTTTAATTAATTTTCCCCAAGTTCTTGTCTAACCATTTAATGCGCCTGACCTGGGGAGGTGGCTAGGTGCAACCACCACCTGTCCTAGGGAGGCCACAGGCCCGGACATGACGCATTGCTGTCTGGTCGATCTAATCTACGCAGTGGTCTGCGTACACGTAAACCTGCTCTCCCTACTCCACAGCCCAGATGGCGCCGGCTTAATCTGCGCATGTCGATCGAGCAAAGGGAAACCGTTATCATCATCACCGTGTCCCTAAAATCCTCAATCCTAATCATCATCATCAAACTTATCGCATCAGATTCATCGATGTCATCATGCCAACCACTCCCGCAAAGCTACAAGGCGTGTTTCTTGCACGTAATTAATATACGTGGCCCCTTTTTGTCATACGTACATGTTGTTAGAAACATATACTTTTAATTTTAAAAAAATATACTTTTACCACAAGTAATTCGTCTACGCGCTTGGCCACCTCGCACACCGATCCGTGTCGAACGTAGTATGGGTCCTGAATTTTTTTAAGCATCAGTACAGACACAAGCGTTCATATACACGCGCATACACTCACCCCTATGAACGCACACACGCACACCCTACCCCGAGCACCTATGAGAGACCGAGCCGGCATATCATCTTGAAATTTACAAAACCACCGTAGGCACCTCATCGTCGACGGAAACGTCTCCTCCCACTAAAAGCGCATCGCCGGAAATCCTGAAATAAATCGAGAAATAATGCGATCACCAGGATTTGAACCCTAGTGGGTTGGGGATACCACTGTTCACCTAACCATCTCAAACACAGGTTGGTTCGTGTATGGGTCCTGAACTTGATGTCTGCGCACATACGTGGGCGTGTTTGCTGGGTTTCTTAAACAACGGGGCGTGTCCGTGATGCTGTCTCTAGACAGGACCCCCTGAATCATTTCAGGTTGATCCCACCCATAAAAAGAAACATTTCAGGTTGATGATCAATCGTCTGCGCTCAGCTATATATACGTAGACGTGGGGATGAGCTGCTGTGCTTTGGTAGTGCCATGTTAGTGCCGGTTTAAGTGAGTGATTAATGAGTGTACAGAGAAGATGCCACTAACTAATTAAGCGGCCAAGGTATGAGGGACAGCACGACATGCGCATTATCTTTGTGCCCATGACATTATGTGATTCCGTCGGGGCAACTTTCTCGCCCAGTTAACTACGAATGCAGCTGCAGCTTGTATTCCCTAAGGAATATAAGCGTTTAGATCAAACGCTCTTATATTTCTTTACAGAGAGAGTGACGACGAAGCTGAAGGAACAACACATGGGTAAGTGAGTGTGAGTGTGTCACGCCGACAATGCGTGCCTTTACAAAAGAAAAATGAAGTTGACAATGCCCGCCTCACCGCCGAGCATCAGAGATTTTCTCTCTGTCCAGGAATATATGGCGTGTGATTTTTGGGGATGCCCCCTTTCTGTGCTCAAAGGATCATATGCTTCTGGATAAGTTGTAAAATCATAAATAAATAAATAATTTTTTTTTTAATTTTCACCGTGGGGGAGGGAACTCCCCCACCTGAATATATATATATGAAGCCCTGATTAGGCAGCATAATACAGCAGCAGGGGGCGGGGGCGGGGGACAATCCCCCCTTTACACTACTCCAAACACCACACACACCAACACACACATTCACAGACGCAGGACACCAAGCCAAATGTCAATGTGGCTACGTTCGTCGGGGGGGAACCGGCTACGCCAGAGGACGGCGTCATCGCGGCAAGCTTTCAGCGTCGCGGAGAGTGAGGGGGATTCCTGCCGGAACACCACCGCATTCCTCCGCTTCCAAAGGTGCCAGCAGCACAACATGGTGAAGGCATGTGGCGACGACACACCGACGGCCGGGGAGACATCCAAGAGGTGCAGGGCACGGACCGTCGCACCTGCGGAGGAGAGACCCAGGGCACACCAGAACGCCTGGGCGTAGGGGCACGCGAAGATCAAGTGATCGGGAGTCTCGAGCGCAGCACCGCACTCGGGGCAGGCCGAGTCACGCAGCTCCACGATGTGTTTTTTGAGCAGGTTGTCGCGTGTGTGGATCCGCCCAAGAGCAAGCAGCCAGGCAAAGAACCGCACTCTGGAGGGCGCCGCCCCCCCCCCCCAAATGAAGGCGGCATTCTCGGCAACCTCGCCGCCGAGGCGAAGGAGGCGATAGACCTGACTGAGGCCATCTGCGCTTTTGGCTTCGCGCAGAGCACCAGGGACCGACGGTCCCCAACCCCCGCGGCGTCGCCCCGCTGCGCGATGAGGGGGAGCAGGAGGGGGCGCTCCCGAGAGGCCGCGACGGAGAGCCGTGGCACCAGGATCGCGTCAAGCCCAAGAGTGCGGACTGCCCAGACTGACACCTCCGAGCAGGCGTGGGAGGCAAGCGCCGGGAAGGCACAACACAGGGGGCCACAGGGTAGCTAGTGATCCTCCCAGAAGGCGGTCTTACGCCCGTCGCCAACGACCACCCGGGAGAGTGATCGGTAGAGAGGCATGAGGCTCCGGAGGTGAGCCCAGTGCTCGCCGGCCAGCGGGGGGTCACGCGGATCCAGGAGCAGGCGCTCCCCGAGCTACGCCCAGACCCACGCCGCCCATCGGGAGAGGGGCAAAGCGTGGAGTCTGTGGAGGACCTTGAGCAGGAGCGAGTCATTTTGGGAGGCAAGGTCGCGGACCCCCAGACCGCCCTCCGCCTTCGCACGGCACACCCGATCCCAAGCGACGAGGCATTGCGCCCCGGACGCGCGATCAGCAGCATTCCACAGGAAAGCACGGCGCAGGGAGTCGAGCGCAGCGATCACCTTCTTGGGAAGCTTGAGCGCGCCCATAGCATACGACGGGAGGGCGTCTAAGACCGCGTTGATAAGCACGAGCCGCCCAGCCGGAGAGAGCAGGCGAGCCCGCCAGCCGGCTAGATACCGATCCACCTTGGCGATGAGGAAGTTGAAGTCCGCGAGCGACAGCTTGGAGCTGGACAGGGGGAGGCCCAAATAGGTTTGCGGGAAACCGTCCACCCTGCATCCAACTGCCGCGACGATCGTAGCCAGGGTGTCGTCGTCGACACTCATCGGGACCAGAGTGCTCTTAGAGTAGTTGATGACGAGGCCGGTGGCCGCAGCGAAATCGTCGAGCGTGGAGCGGAGCCACGCCGCCGCAAGAGGACAAGCGCGCATGATGATCAGCGTGTCATCCGCGTACTGCAGAACGAGCGGCGTTTCCTCGTCCACCAGCGGGTGCCGCATCAAGGAGTCTTGACGGATCAGCCTTTGGAGCACGTCGGCGACGAGGAGGAAGAGGTACGGGGAAACGGGGTCCCCCTGGCGCAGCCCACAGCGCAGGGGGAACCACTTCCCCGGGACGCCATTGAGGAGCACGGCGGAGTGCGAGGAGTGAAAGATCTCATCCATCCAGTCACACCAGAGCCTGGGGAAACCACGGGCCAGCATGATCGCACGCAGGCTCGCCCAGTTGATGCTGTCAAAAGCTTTGGTGAAGTCGAGCTTGAGCACCAGGGTGGGGGCCCCCCTCGCGAAACAGCATTGCACCATCTCAGCGGCGTAGACGAAGTTTTCGGCGATGCTCCGCCCAGGGATGAAGCCAGATTGATCTTCGTCGATGATAGCACTGATCTGCCGCTGCAGCCTGGAGGTGAGGCCGCGACAGAGGGTCTTGACATCGGCATTTTGAAGGGAGACGGGCCGGAAAGATCCCGGCGACGGCACCCCCACATTTTTCGGGAGCAGGGCGATGAATGCCCGGTTGATCCCGTCCAGGCGCGCCGTGCCGGCGTGCACCGTGTCGAACAGGCGACAGACGTCGGGGCCGACCGTCGCCCAGGCCGCGCGGTAGAAAGCCGGCCCCAGCCCATCAGGTCCCGGGGCGCTCGTGCGGTCGAGGCAGAAGGCGGCCTGCTTGACCTCCTCGGGGCCGAAGGGGGCCACCAGGGAGGGCCCGTGTACTGGGGGAGCGTTGGCGTACAGGGCCTCCAAGTCGAAGCGCCAAATGGGCGCCGTCACACGGCCCAGAAGGCCGGAGTAGAAGCCCAAAAGGGCCTCGGCCTTCTCTGCATGCCCCATGACGTGAACTCCGCCGACGTCGAGGACACGGATGCAGTTGGTGCGCCGGCGTTGAGAAGCGCTCGCGTGGAAGAAGTGCGTGTTCTCATCGCCCTCCCGCACCCCTTTGCATTTGCCCCTCGCCTTCCAGTAGGCAGCTTGACGCAGGATGGCGGCGTCCAGCGCACGAGTCGCGTCGACACGGAGGGACGCCTCATCTGCGGAAAGGCAGCGACATTCTTCCAAGAAATCCATAAGATCAATCAGAAAGACACAGTCATTCCTAAAAGTGGGAACGCAACAGTGTCGCCGTTTCCAAGTCTTGGCCGCAGACCGAAAAGCCTTCTTGCGAGAGGCCAGGTCCCCGGCCGCGTCCCGGCCACGGCGGCTCCCCGTCCAGGAGGGCAGGGTGGTGGGGAGGAAAAGTGGGTTGGTCAGCCATGCTGTCTCGAAGAAGAAACGAGCGGAGGCTGGGATCTTCGAGGAGGCGGTGACAACGAGAGGGACGTGATCGCTGGTGGCCCAAGGACGCGAACAGAGCGAGGAATCCGGGAAGAGGGCGTCCCAACCGAGTCGAAAAACACCCGATCCAGCCGAGCAAGGGTCGGGGGGGTGCGTTTGTTGGTCCAAGTAAAAAGACGATCGGAGAGGGGCAACTCAAGCCAAGCAAGGTCCGAAATCATGGAGTTAAAGGAGGCCGCTCTCGCAGCGTCGAAGCGAGGCGTGTTTTTCTCGTGGGGCGCCCGAATGAGGTTGAAATCGCCCAGGACAAGCCACGGGAGGGGAGACAGCGGCCGCAACCTCACGGGTGTCCCCAACAAAGTCCTGAGTGAAAGAGTGGTCGGCGGGCGCGTAAACGTTCGTGATCGTGAAGGAGAGGTCCGTGGAAGTGGAGTGAAGGACCGTGGTGAGAGAGTAACGGGAAGAGGAAGAGGAGACCATGGCAAAGAGGCGGGGGTCCCAGGCGGTGACAATCCCCCTACTCCCCTCAGCGTCACGGACGGTGAAAGCAGAGAGGCGCCCGGGGAGGAAGGAGGCTAGCTTGAACGAATCAAGAGCAGCCATTTTCGTTTCCTGGATACAAGCAATACAGGGACTGATCGAGTCGACGGCCGCGCGCACACGATCGCACTTATCTGACTCACCCAGGCCCTGGACGTTCCAAGAAAGAAAAGAGAGAGTTACACCGGGGGTTAGACATGGAGACACCTAGACAGCACCCGAGCACGGACACAAACGGCTAGACTAGCGACACACCTCCCAAACAGGGGGAGGGAACCAAAGGAGGCGCCAACGGGGCTCCCCGCCGGGGCGGGGCGACGACAGACCGGACGGCTACACATTGGGAGCGCGGTTCACCGAGGAGGATGGGATGGCGGCAGCGGCACGCAGCTCGGCCAGGGCCTTCTTGCTCAAAGGACGGGCCACCGCCTCCACCATCTTGAGGCGGAGGGCTTTGCCCTGCAGACGTGGCGAGCATCCGAGGAGCGCCTCTTTCAAAGCCTTGCGCTTAACCGCCTTCTCCTCCATGCTCACGAAAGTGGCGGGCTCCAGGAGAGCGAGGCAAGGGTTGCGGCGCTGCTCGGCACGAGCCCCCGGATCGCCCGCCGGGACGGTGCTGACGAACGGCTCCTCAGACTCGTCCTCACCCAACTCCGAGATGACCACGGAGGAGTGGGCTCCCTAGGAGTCGCGAGGGAGCGGGGAGGAGGAGCCCGCCCGCCACGCCGGGAGAGGAGGCGTGCGGCAAGACGAGGAGGAGGAGCGCCGCCGCCACCACGACGATTGTCGATGGCAGGTCCAGCTCCCATGGGGCGCTGCACAGGACGCCCAAGGAGGGGGGGGGGCGCAGGTTGTGGGCGAACGGCGGCGGCCCCTCGGAGAAGAACGGGATGTACTCACCATCATCCCCGAAAGACTCCGCCTTGTCCCAGAACCGAAGGGGCTCAATGGTGATGACGCGCACCCCCAGCGCCCGCCCCAAGGCCAGACATCGGCGGGGAGGTCGTGCGGCCGTTCCATGAGGACGACGGCACGAACCATGGCAAGCTCACGGCCGGCGAGGACCCGAGGATCCACCTCTAGAAGCTTGCCGAAGCTGGAGAAGGCGGCGCGGATCCCGACGGGGTTGAGGTGCTCGGCGGGAAAGGAGAAGGCCGCAAGGAGGACACAGAAGCGGGCGCGTTGAGGAACGCGCCCAAACTCCTCCTCACGGTGCAACTCGACGCGCGCATCCTCATGGAGGAATGGGCGACGGCTCTGGCGTCGCATCGCGTCCTCACGCTGCGCCCAGGAGGCGAAGCGCAGGTACATGACGCCGACCAAGGAGGGGACGACGTCGTAGGAGAGGTCGCCCACCTCCCGTGCGAGCACCGTCTAGACCGCAACCGTGGTGTTGAGGAAGGCGGAGGGGGGCTCGATGGAGACGACGGCCAGGCGCAGGGCCGCCTCATAGTCCCCCCCCCCCCGGCATGAAAACCTCAACAAAAGCAGGGCGGTCAGAGTCGTTGCCGAAAGATGGCCCGCCGGAGGAGACAACCATCCCGGAGGAGGAAGACGAGCGGGACGAGGCACTCGACGACCGCTCTCCCCTGGGCAGCATGAGCTCTGGGGGGGGAGGGAAGTCCTCAGGGAGGGGGGGCGGCTGGTCGCGCGACACCGGGGCGGCTGGGGCAGCCACCGGAGAGGCGGTGACCGAGGTGATGGAGACGTCGCGAGCCGGCGGCGATGGCGAGTCAATGGGGCTGGCTCCCTCGGCATTGTCTAGGCGGCGCGGCGAAGGGGGGGGCAGGCCCGGTGAAGGCCCCGGGGTAAGGGGGCGCGGTGGGGGCGGCGGGGGGTGGGGGGGGTGGTGGCGGTGGGGCGAGGGCGAGGCGGGGCGGGTGGGGCGGGGAGGAGCGCAGGGGCGCAGAGGAGCCTTGATAGAAATTGGCATGGGCCATAGAACCTGAATCGCCCGCGACCGAATGGCGGCAACACGGCGACAATGGATGGGATCACGACGATCGCCAGACGAATGCAGCGTCGACAGCACCAAGCACCCGTCGAGAGAGAGAGGTGGAGTGCGGGGTGTGCGGGAGGGAGCGGGTGGAGCTGGGGGGAAAGAAGGGCTTGAAGGAAGGACTGGCCGGGGGTAGCTGGGATGGCGACAGGAGTTGAAGGCGCGACTTCAACGCGGTCGTCTTCTTGTATGAGGAGCAATGTGAGGTTCCTCCAAGCGAGGACACGAGGGAGGAGGGGGTGGGAGGCAATGGTTTGCCTTGCGGCAAAAACGGCTAGCGACGAGCCGGGGCCCGACACATAGCGAGGGCGAGGATGGGCGGCAGGCAGGAAGCCGCAACCTAGGGGCGGGCGCCATGGCCGAAAACTCTGAGGCGCCATGGCCAGTTACGCTGCGATGAATCTGAGCGCTTGATGGAGTGGGGCGAGGTGGGGGGCATAAGCCAGACCAGCCGGCGTCAGCGAGAGACATGGAGGAGGAGCCTAACGGCAACACCGGCGGGGAGGCCCGTAGCTACCACAGCGCGCGCAACCACGGGACTCGCCACGGCGACAGAGAAGACGAGATCGCCGACCGCCGTCGCGACGAGCTTTTCGGGGGCTTGGCAGAAGAAGATGGACATGAGACAGGAGATCGCCGGCGCGTTGAAGCGGGCATGGGCAGACGGCGGGGTAACCCACACGATGCCAGGAGAGACGAGGGAGGTGAAGGCGATGGGGTCGAACGCTCCAGGTGCTGCCTTCCACGCCCGCGTCCTCTCTGAATAAATAAAATTTTAAAAGCTCTATTTCCGTTTGACCAAAAAACACAAGTTTCAGGAAAAATGACATGCAGAGAAAAAAAGTACGCATGACAAACTTCTCCAACATTTTTTTGATTCTTTTTAAGATTTGTCTGGACTTGAATGGTCTTATTCACACTTAATTTTCAATGATACACCATGGGAAGATTTACATGTATCAGAAGAATAGCCAAGCGGCTCATACAACACCTTTTGGCATACAGTTCACAACACTACGACATTAATTACAAGGACAACTCTCCTAGTCGAACCTCATGTCACAAATAGCGATGAGGCAAGACATGGAGAACAAGGACCGTGTTCTGACCAACATCATAACCAAGCCTCTATTCCAGGAAGCGTTTTTGGCCTGAGGTTGTTCCACTTGTGTGAAAGTGACCTCTGGTAAGTTTAAACGTGACACGTGCTATTATTTTGGGATATGACCGTGTAGAATTACATGGTGGCTGTAGATCGTCGCTCAAAATTTTCTTAATGTGTGTATCGATTGGATTGTGCGCTTAGCGAATTCAGTTGCCTGTGGGCCAGCATGGCCCGTTGACTTCGCTGCCTGAGGTTTCTTCGGTGGATCCGTACGTGTGCAGGCTTCCTTCTCTTTGTGGGCTTTTTCAATTGACGTTGGTGGCGTGCGTCAGCGTTCTTTGTGCCGCTTACCGTAAAAAAGCCAATCTTCCTTCGATCGTGTAATCTAGAGGCTGCTAATGCTTTTGATCGGTGCCGCTTCCATCGTTCCATCTAGAGTCGTCGTTTACGTGTTCGTTTTCGTTTGATCCACCGCCGTATTGCTCCTATATAAAGGCTCAATCTCTGCCCCGATTTCTCCTCCTCATTGCAACAACCATGCACCGTTTCTCGCGGTGGAGGGCGATGGCGAGAGCAGCTGTGGCAGAGATGGGATGCGACTGATGCTGCTCGCGGATCTCGCTGGGAGGCATCCGGTGCGGCATCAGGACGTGGATCTCCTGTGGTGCGTCCGTGCGTGCAACGAACCGTAGGTGGCCATGGAGCTTCGGAGCTCCCCGTCCGTTCTCATGGGGCCAGCCAAACACGGTGAACATGGTGGCGACAGCAGTAGCGAACTAGCTTCCGCTAGATCAGTTGCGTCGGTTCAGCTGCATGGCAGCATTACTGGCGGGAGCGGCGGGGCGAAGGAGCGGACGTGCAGGCACTGTGGCTGTACAAGGAGTCGAACAGCGCCGGCGAAAGCGGCGGTGCCGTTCTGGTGCAGGTCTGGGCGACTGACCTCCGCAGCGTTGCACGTGATTCCAGCGCGAAGGACGTGAAGGTTCTCGGCTCGACGGTACTCCTCTGCGCACTGCGACATCGGATGCATGCATCCTGGTCGCTCTCTTGATTCTGTGGTGCCTAGGCTAGCTGTGTGTGTGCGCGAGAGCTATGTGTATGTGTGTGTGACTCTGAGTGTGCGCGTGCTTGGTGCAGGTTAGTGTGCGTGCTCTAGAGCGGCCAAACTGAGGTGATGTCTTCTCCCTTTTCTCCTCTCCTGCAAGTCCCTCCTCAGATTCTCGATAATCCGTCGACGACGCGCTGGCCAACCTGCTCCTCCCCTTGACCTGACTCCGAGGCGGCGGTCGCGATGGACATGCCCAAGCCCTAGCGGCTGTTCTACTGGTGTGTGCGCGACGTGGTCCATTTTCTCTCTTTGACCTGCAGAATATCTTGGAGCATATGAATCTTTCTTCGCCGTCCTGTCATGTTGTCGTACTCGGCGCACGGTGTCCTCTGGAGAAAATGTTTAGTCTCTGATTAGTTGAGAGTCGGAGATGTTGTGTTGCACTGAAATGCACTTGCTTGCAAAACATAATGGTGCTAGCAGTAGCTGCCTGGCCTATTGTTATCCGCAAACTTTTATACTAGCTGCTCTTTGAACCTTTGCTTGATGCTTTCCTGTTCAGAGTTTGTACATTGCATGAACATATTGTAGGATACACCAACATGTACTGTCCTAAACTAATTATTAAATTTTATTGGATACACCAACATGTACTGTCCTAAACTAATTATTAAATTTTATTGGATACACCAACATGTACTGTCTTAAACTAATTAATTCCTTAAGGTATTAGTAAAGGGTTAGTTTTTCTTTCTGTTTTTATGTATTTTCGGATTTACAAGCAATTTTTTTCAACTTGATTTACAAAGCAAGTTCTATGGGCTTGCTATTTGTACTTATGGGTAACGGAGTGGTATGCTCCTTGTGTGGACATGGCGATTTATCCTGGGATTTGTTTTTGTTGTTTTCGTGAAGCTGATTTTTGTTGTGCCGTTTGTTTCCGGTTTGGCCACTCATAGGTCGGTTTGGCCGCTCATATGTGCATGGCGAGTGATGTGACCACGTGCATGTGAACTATTCGGTAGCACACTCAGAATTGTATGAACGGAATTGTGGGAATTTCCCCTTATATGCCAAAAACTTTGGGATTACATTTAAACATAATTGGTCGATGCATGTATGCCACCTTTGTTCTGATGATGTTAGGTTTGCTTTGCTGCCCATCCAATGAATGATTGGATGTCCATGCTTTTCTTAATATATTTTTAATATGGGAGGTACTCTATTTTTCGAAATAATCTACAAATACTCCTTTACACATGGAAGGTTTACTGCCGAACAATAGAATTATTAAGGTAATGTTGCCGTGGGGAAACATTACTATTTAGCCATAGATTTTGCTTTCATGATGTAGGTACTTATTGGTCGCTTAGCGATGCAGCTTTTACCAAATTCATACACCAAAGTGTTGTCACTTTTTTTTAGTGTTTTCACTTGATCATGCTTCTTGTACCAATATGATCTCACTGAGGCGAGCATTTTGAAATTTCTTTGTTAGAATTGAGATAAAATATGGTCTGAATGTTGGATTGCAGTACAATGTCATGCTGATTACGCAATCCTGACAATATGCTAAACTAACATGATATTGAAGTAATCAGTGAAGTCTCTCTTTTGTGATTTGTGATCTTTCAGCAAGGTGCTAAACTACCAATGTGCCTATGTGCCTTTCACAATTTTTGTAGTACACATTGACTTCTTTGTTTGTTACCGAGAAAATGCATACAACAAAGACAACATGTAGAAACACCACGTATCAACGACGTGCCCCGTCTATGCATCATGTCGAAATGTGTTGCATGTTAGCAATGGATTTTGTAATATATTATTCTCACAATGTTGTGTTGCCATGCGTGCGGCAAATCTATTGAAATGGCAATGTATGCTTTCAATCTAGCAAGAGGTAACACTCATGGTGATAATAAATGTATCCTTTTCAAGTTATTTATGTGCATATATAATTTGCCTTCTTGTAAACAGCTTTATAACTACAAACTTATACACATGAAGCTCTGATTTTTTATTACATGAGCCAAAATACTATATATATGCATGTAATGTATCAACAGGGCGCGGCGTGCCGCCGCGCGGGTATGGCTAGTATATCTAAAAAGCACAACCCCGATCACAACTCAGGTTGAGCCAACACACTCTACCCTTTCCGTCTAGGAGTCAACCAGTGAACAGCAGGAACCAGCCGGATTCGATGGCGTCATTCAAGAACAACATGTGATCGCGCACATTGCGTCCCCAAGAGCACATGCTCATAGCGGCAACCATCACCAAACGACGCATTGCCCTAATCCTCACCGAAGATCCAACGAGGCCGCCACCTTCAGCAACAACTTTGGTAGCCTCTATGGGCACCCAATCAGCATCTCTAAGGAAGGGACGACGACGCTGCCGGGCTAGTGGACCGGCCTAAGGTTTTTATTCCTTCTTGTATCTCTTCTTTATATTGTCATAGTGTTTGAGAATAGATCAAATTTTTTCCTAAAATAAAATACTCTCTCTGTCCGAAAATATTTGTCGTAGAAATGGATCAAAACGCATAGGAGTACTCATTTCCGTGACAAGTAATTCCGGAGGAGGGAGCAAAAATTACGGAACTGAACTGACAACTGCACGGTCTGATGCACGTGCAGGCGTGTAACCATTTCGAAGAGAAGAAGAAAAAAAAAGGCGTGCAACCACTCTGTGCACGTACTACAGTCCGTCCCTCTCGCCAGTGCCTACCCAAACCCCCCGTTTCCGTCACGTGCACGCCTACTCCGCACGAACCGTGTACCCTAGCGCCCCACCCCCTGCCCGCGGGCCCCGCACGCCGCACACGTGGGGGTACCCTCCAAAGTGGGTACCCGTAGGATTCCACTTCCACGCAGCCTCCAAGCGGATCGGGTCACCACACGCCGCGCCCGGCCCGCTCCGCCCGTCCAGTGTCGTTCGTTAGACTCGACTTAAATCGCCTCGGATCCTGCAAGGAGGAAAGGAATCCGAGCCGGGAGGCGCCCCCACCCCCACCCCCAACTTGCTCCCCCGCTCCCCCTCCTCCTCGGCGTCTCCTCCCATTCCGGCCCCGCCGCCGCGCACGAGGTACGGCCGGCGCCGGAGCGGGGAAAGCGAAGCCGCGCGCGCCCCCTCTCCGTCCTCTCGATCGGTTCGGTTCAGAGGCTGCTGCGACCGGAATGCGCCGCCGCTGTACGTCTGGTTTGCTGTCTCGGTGCCTCTGTTTCGGTTTTTGTTTTGTGCGTGTTTTTCGGTTTTGTCAGGAACCCGTTCCTCCTGACGCTGTTGCGTGTTTTGGGATGTCGGGCTGCCAGAAAAACCTCGCGAGTTAAATTTCGATCGGTTTCAGCGTGATTTTTTTTTGTTAGTGTGGGAAAAAAATTTAGATGGATGTTACTGTGGATTTTAGGTTCGGAAATGCCAAGGGAAGTTGCGAGCAATCTTGTTCTTGGGCACGGTTTTTGTTAAGAAATATTTCCGCGCCCACACAAGGAATAACCATTTCACTGATGAAGTTGCAGTTACATTTACAGATTCCTTAAGGATGGGCGTTTCGGAAGTCAGTTTGGGATGGGATAATCTTTTTTGAAACTATGGAATAGTTAGTACTAGTAGCAGATATCTAAAATTTTCGGACTCATGTCCTCTAAGAATATTGGCTAATGGCCACTGTTAGTGGCGCTGACGGTTTGTGCGCTCTCTACATACGGTTCAGAGGAATTACTTGGTAGGAGCATGTGGATAGACGAATGATGTCAGGGCGCCAATGATCGTGTCATGATATGTGGAGCGTGGACCCAATCCTCTTGTAAAGCTTATCTTGAGAAATACAGTTTGCATTATAAGCTGTTGTTTTCTGGAGAGAGTTGTTGATGACATCATGATCTTGTTTATGTCATAATAATACTATTAGGGCGTCTGTCTAACTGAACCAACTGCTGCTACTACTCTTGGGTTTTTGTGACCGTGGAGTTCTGTAGTAAGACCTCTAGGATTCAGCTTTCAGCCCTGCACATTGCTGTGAATATTCTATCCTCCTTTTGTAATTTAGTGTGAAACAACTGTAATATTTTAGTGACCAAGGTAGGTGCTTGGATGGAGCGTTGTGGGCAGTTAGCTAAGCACAACAAGCAAAGATGAACATATTACTTGTGAACTTAGATCCTATTCGGAATTTCTCCGCCCCACCAAATCCGCCCCACTATTTCTGATTCAGCCGAGCCGTGGAGCTCAGTTTTAGCCACTCCGTGAAAATGAGCTGCAGGCTGTTCCGCTCCGCTCTTTTCACTCAGTGGAGTTGGTGCGTTTGGCACCGCTCCATCCGCTCCGGGAGCACAGTCGAGGAGCGGAGAGGATCCGAACAGGCTCTTAGTTGTTGGTTTGTTGTTTCGCATAAATATATGCACTCGGTTTATATTTTAAGTACGATTTATTGGTTGGCTTGCTCTGTATATCTGATTGGGATCCCACGGCAGAGAAAGAATGTAATGGTACAACGCACTCTTAGGGCATGTACAATGGTGCTATCTTAGGAGTGCCACGTAGGATAAATGATGAGGTGGAGGAGAGAGAATTCATAAGAAAAGGTTTGTCTTCTCTTATTTAAGATAAGACAAGAGATGATCTCTTAGCACAATTTGTCTCACCCTATTTTAAGGAATGACTAGCAGTTGAAGATAAGGCTAAGATATAACCCATTGTAGACATACTTTTTTGTCATCTCTAAATTACATGCGAGACTTAAGATAAGACTGTCTTATCAACCATTGATAAGACTGTCTTATCAACCATTGTACATGCCCTTATGCCTCGTCTTGCACTCGGCACAGTCTACGACTGTAGTATGATTCAAAAATCACAATACTGTGTTTCATTTGTTCCATTTTCTTTCTTATTCATTTCTTGGCATCCATTGTCCAGGTTTTATTTCTTATTGATCCTTGCAAATCGTGTTTGCAGAACTACTCGACATCAGATAATTTTTTCATCTCGGTATTTAGCGACATCTGGTTACATGGAGGAGTATTTAAATAGGAGATCAAAAGCAGCAATTGGGTTTCTCAGAAGAGGTTCAGGCATAAATCGAAGCCCTGAAGAGACAATCAGTCAGAACACCGATGTACAGGGAAGCACTACAAGAGTCAATCCTATGAAAACCAGGCTGGCTGATAATCAGGAGAGACCAAGATACTTACATGGCTCATATAAATATGCAAGCTCAAATGTCATGTCTGGAAGCTCTTCCAAATTTCCTAAGAACTTTCCCCTTAGGAAATTTGGTGAGGAAAAGCGAAGGCAGACTTCATTGGATGGGGCTGACATTGCTGAAAGTAGTAGAAGAAAGTCCGATGCCAGGTGTCTGGAGGGTAGTAAGAAAACCATTGTAGAGAATCAGAGTTCACATGCTCCACAGACTGAGACAGAAGGATTAACTGCCAAAGATGATGAACTGATAGCACCTGATCCTGAGGTTTCACATTCTGCTGGTTCTTCAGGTATGCATGCACGTACAGCTGAGTCCTTGGTAAGGAGTGCTTCACTAAGTTCTAAAACACATAGACAGAAGGATAAGGAATTGAAATTGGGCACAGCTAGATATTCTTGCTCTTCGTCATTTAGTAATCAGCCTAGTATACCTAGAATTCCTATCGCTGGTGTGAAGCCATCATATAGTCTTGTTAGTGGAGAACAGAGACGTGGACCACGTGGTCTTAAAAACCTTGGTTGCACTTCAGTCTCTGATGTTCTGCCATCTGGATGCTCGTCTGATTCTGTTCGTACCAGTAGCTTTGATGCTATGAGAAAGAGAACTTCTGATGGGGAAAGCTCTTCCAGATCAGGAGTCATAAGTGATCCATCCAGTTTAGGTCATTCACATACAATATATCCTAGCATTAGTGGTCCTAGAATCAGAACTACCGAAGAATCAGTTCGGCAACAAACATTACGAAGCCGCAGTAGAAATATTCAGGATTCAGCAGTATCAGTAAGGACAAGACGGACTTCTCCTAGAGACACTAGGTTCAGGATGTCTGAGGAAAGAGAGGATGCCATGTTTCATCTGAATGAGTCTACCGCGGGGAATCAACAGTCAGTTGGTGCTGATTTTTCTGTGGAAGAGGATTCTTCAGAAAGCTCCATAAGACCAGTTTCTGTGGAACTACCTCATGCAATTTACTCATCTAGTCGTCAGGGATCGAGTACTCGGACTGCCAGGAGAACACCAAGCTCTCGTTTTGAGCAAAGCCCCCCACAAACATTTCGCAGTCTGGCGAGGGAGAGAGGTGGCCACAGACGCATAAACATGGAAGGCATTGCAGAGGTCCTTTTCCAAAACACTTTTTTATATTGTTCCAGTTGTATTGTTCTTGTAGATAGGTTTTATGTAGGATTAAATCCATCATTTTGATAATGATTTTGCTAAAGACTACGCACTATGACTATGGATGTGGTATAAGTGTTTTTTTTCTCATGTATGTGTATGTAGGTATTGCTAGTGCTGGAGAGGATTGAACAAGAAGCTGAGCTTACTTATGAGGTTAGTTAGTTTGACGTCATGTTTGTAAATTTCTTGACGTCTCCCTTTTCGCTGAACATGGATAACATGTTAGCAGCAATTGCGGGTACTGGAGACAAATCTGTTACTTGGTGCCTTCGCCTCGCATGATCAGCATAGCGACATGCGGATGGATATTGACAACATGTCCTATGAGGTATTATTTTTGTCACGTCTAGTTCTGACTAAAGGGATTCATTCATTACAGAAGTGTGTTTCTTTGGGGAACTCTTCTTCCCTCCCTTTATGACTTGCGTAAATTTGACAATTCATGAGACAAGTTCTGGTATGTATTCTATTCAAGGGGCATTTGTGTTTCCTTCTTCTGAACAGGAACTGTTAGCATTAGAAGAGAGAATAGGATACGTAAGTACTGCTCTTTCTGAAGAACAGTTTGCAAAATGTATCAGAAGGCGTTTATATAGACCAGTTGGTGCAAAAGGAAACAGATCAGTCATAGATGACATCAAATGCAGCATATGCCAGGTAAACATGTACCAACTGGATCCTATTGCTTCTACATGGTATACAGTAAAAATAAAAACCTTACAGTTACTGCATATTGTTTTGCATCTATCATTCTTAGAAAAAAATTTGCTATCAAAGTGGATATGTTGACTTTCTTGCGTTTAATGTCCTGATTAATCTTCTTGCATAAAAGAGAAAGAACGCTTTCAAAACCGCCATGATCCTGCTGTTAAAGAAAACGTCGTGATCCCACTATCCTAGTACCTGCTTTCTTTTTGCCATGTATATCCAAGTGTCTCATCATGAAAATGACCAGCTACTTTATTAGGTGTTTGGTTCTTGTCAATGCATTAAATACTGTTCATACTTAAGTTGGCATCATCCTTACTTCTCATTCCTTACAAATGTTTCCACCGAACGAAGTTGTCGTCTGAATCTTCCTCCGACAACAACGCCAATTATCTCCCTGTCTGTCGTGCAAAATAGTCTAACAGGGATTACCTGACTAGTTTATATCTAAAGAAAAGGGTGGGATTACTTGACCTGTAAACGCTTGCTGAAATGGAAATGGGTTTGCTGTTCTTGTTCCAGGAGGAGTTCGTGAAGGGCGAAGAGGTTGGCAGGTTGCGGTGTGAGCACCAGTACCATGTGTGCTGCATTCGCCAGTGGCTCCTGCAGAAGAACTGGTGCCCAGTCTGTAAAGCTCCAGCGCTGCCCTCTCTGAACTGAACTGAACGTCCTGTAGGAGCTGAGGTCCCAAACCTGTAAATAAATTACTATGTGATGTGAAGTGGTCGTGGTTCGTGGACCTGTGAGTAATCTTGGTTGGGCTCACTCCAGTTTGTGAATGTCGAAATGGATTGTGTCCTGTGAAGGCTCCAGTTTGTGAATTTCAGACTGTTATTATGAGCTCCAGTTTTGCCCAATTTAGACATTTTTGCCGATCGAGTGCCAGTTTGAAACGTCACGCCAAGTCGACCGGCTATAGGTTTTGCCTATACGCACATTAGGGGGACCTGGAGACCTGGACGCCGAGCCAGGCGACTTGGGGCAGGTCAACATTTGGCAAGCAGAGTAGGGCAGATCTAAGTACTCCCTCCCTCTGGATGAGAAATGTAACTGAGGTTTAGATCATTAATTTAAGAGTTAACACCACAATTGATACATAAACTTGTAGGGGTGGTAACAGATTCATACAAAAACTAAAAAACCCCACAAAACTGCCCCTCCAACTTGTCTGCTGTAACAAAATCATACAAAACAGCGGTGGAGGCAACATTTGGCATGCCACGCTGGATTTTGGCACACGCCTTATTTTTACAGAAGCCCCTCGCACTCTCTGTATTTGTGTTGCACGGTCGAATCCCTGACTACATCGCCCTCTCTGCATCGATTCCCCATTCATAAATCCCTATCTCCTCCCCCTTGCCGTCGCCCCTCTTCGCCGCCAGCCGTCTCCGCCGCCCTCTCCGCCGGCAGCCGTCTCCGCCGCCCTCTCGAGATGAAGGAGTGCACATCATTGAGCGGGAAGCAGCAGGCAGGACGCCGTGGAGCAGGGGCGTCGTCGTCGTCAAGCCACCCTTTCCCGCTCAATAGATGTGACCTCGCCGGTGCCGACATGACGAAGGACGGCGAGCCTTGGGCGAAAATCACCGGAGAGGTGCGCTACATGGATGTCGATTTCTGCAAGGTGTGTGTCCCCCTCCCCCTTGCCGATTTTGCTTCGGATGCCCATGAACTTGGGCTTTCCTGATGCTAACATTTGATTTGATATGATGGTAGGGGACTGAAAACCTACCAGAATTTGACTGGGGTATACCTCTATTCTCTCCTGATGCTGCTTTCAATGGCACTGACAAAAGTGACCATTGTTGCCACTTAGTGAACCATGCGAGAAGAGTTTGCTCTGATGGATATGACTATGGTCGTAGATTTCGTGTTTGTCCACGTGAGGTTAGTCAAGTGCCCAACTTTTGTTAAAAAATGGCATGTCAAAAATGTGGAAAAAGGTGTGATGTTTATATTCAGGGTTTATAGGTTGCACTGAACAAATTGTTGTACTGAACAAATTAGTATTATGTGTTTTGCGGGGTTATGATACATGTGCTTATCTGAAGTGGGTGGACAAAGAATGGTAGGGGAGGCCTAGGCAGGTGATTGGCAAACTTGCTGAAGAGAATGTGGCTCTTCAGAAATTTGTTTTTGACAAGGATGCTGAAATTATGAGGCCGAAGGAAGAGAGGAAGGCCATGATCATGAAGCACAAGAAGGAGATCAGAACTAGGGATAGGGGGAAATTTGGTTGCTTTGTTTGGTCTGCCTGCTCTGCCTTTGTTGTATGGTGTTGTAGCACTAGTGATAAGAGGTTTTGTGTAAGTTAGGTAATTTAGTATTTGGCATGATGTGAGAGGTGAAACTATTTGTTATCAGTTGCTACTTGTACTGATTATATGAAATCAGTGGCCACCTATTATCTATGTTGAGTGTTGTAAACATTCCAAGTAGCACAAGAAACCCTACTGACCAAATCAATCCCGAAATTGAGACCAAGTAGCACAAGAAACCCTACTGATCTTGGCCGCCATGTGATATGCACAAGAAAACCTAACCATGGGACGAATAGAGGAACAGGGGAAGCAGACGAACAGGGGAACATCGGAACAGGGGAAGCTTACCATATTCAGGAGGGAACTCGCCGGGTTCCCTTTGCCGCGGCTCCATGGCGCCCTCTCTCGTCGGCGATGAGCTCCACGGCCGCGTCGCCGCCTCGCCTTGAAGACGTCGAGGAGGAGGAACAGGGGAAAGGAAAGGAGGAGGAACAGGGGAAAGGCAAGATTTTGGTAGGGGTTTGCATCGGGGGCGTCGACTGGGGGGTTACTATAAAACAGAAGCAACGACACATGTGGAAATGTGGAAGAAGGCGAGGGGGTTTGTGCAAAAACACGGTCCGGGCCCAACAGAGCCTACCTGGCGCGCCACGTGTGCAGTTCGGGGTGGTTTTGTATGATTTTGTTACAGTAGACAAGTTGGAGGGGTAGTTTTGTGGTTTTTTTAGTTTTTGTATGAATTTGTTCCCACCCCTACAAGTTTATGTACCAATTATGGTATTAACTCTTAATTTAACTAGCAAAACATATACAATATGCTATAAAAAATACATTTAGAAACTTTATCCGATGATAAATCGAACTGTACATATTTTATGACATACATTTCGCCAATAAAATCAAAGACCCAAAAACACGTGCCTAAATTATATTCCCATTCGAAGGTAGTACTGGAAGAAATTGCTTACTCTATGCAGACGATGGCTGAGCTTACTCTTGGATAATACTCCCTCCGTTCGGAATTACTTGTCTCGGAAATGAATGTATCTAGAACTAAAATACATCTAGATACATCCACTTATGCGACAAGTAATTCCGAACGGAGGGAGTAATATGAAGCTAAACCCCCAAATCCTAACTGGGGCAACCATTATGTTAGTCGCTAACTCGCTGTGGCTATGTTAACTGATAAGCTTCTCTCTTTTTTCACTAAAATAAACATACTTCTCCATTGTAGGTAACATTGCCTCTGCATGTGGTCCTTGAATTAATATTTTGAGTGCAATGGTTTAGTCTTCAAACTAGACTCCCGTCGCCTTATTTTCTTTCACCAATACGCAATATTGTGTATCATTTTACTGGTAAGTAAAGAGTGAAATAACTACAAGATGCAATTCGCAAAACCACGTACACTAGGGTAACGTGGATGCTATAGGTTGCTTATGCACGCTACGGTGACGTGGACACTGATCTAAGCGACTTGGGAGAAGTCAACATTGATGCTGACCTTCTCGTCATATTTGGAGAAGGTAGGCACATCCATGTCCTTGGCCTTCCAGCATAGCCGAGCTACTTGCTCATCGAACGTCTTGGGGTGGCGTATGGACTAGTAGATTAGATCCTCCGAGGAGGTTTGTCCTCGGGCGGGGCCGGGCGCTTTTCCCTTGGTGCGGTAACTTGCCTTGGACTTTCTCCGTGAGTCCGAGCTGTCAACGTTGTGCAATGGAACCGCACGGCGTGCCGCTACCTCACCATCGTGCTCCGCGGTGGTCCGCAACGAAGTCCAAGTCCTTGAGCAGGTTCCTGCTGTGCTTGGCGGCTACCTTGGACGCGCCTTACTTCTTCTTGTTCTTCAGATCTTCCTCGAATTGGAGGAGCTCCTGCCAACGTTCCTCGACATACTGAGCCCGTGTTTGCAGCTCACCCTTGTCTCTCATGATCTTCTTGGACGACCTGATGAGGTGATAAGGACATCACTACTACAGTTACACACTTACACCCACAATCCCTGCTGCTACATATACTAGACCAATTACTAGAGCTCGCGCACGCCAACTAAATTACTAGGTACTTTCGTTGCTTGATAACGATTCTAATGTTCATGAGAATATGATGCTGCCTAAATTTGGTACTTTTCTTTTGCTTACAAATGAAGGACCCAGCATGAACAAGAAGGTTGAACATTGGAGCATGATCAAGCATGGAGATGATCGCACGCGCAAGGGGAACAAGAACAGGGTTTCTGGTGGAGTTTTCAGCACTTTGAAGTCCATATTGTAGGGGAAACGACTCAGGAGGAGTTTTAGTACCACCTTGCCAAGGGTGGACGAAATCGCCTCTCTTTCCCCCTATAAATACAGCCCTTAAGGCAACGTTTAGATTTGGGTTTTGTTTAGATTAAAAGTTCGCCATAGCTGCAACTTCCCGTCCTTCATTTGTGTTCAACGACCAGACCAAGACGTCACAGAACCCCACTTTCATTAATAAAGCTTTCCTCTTATATTCACAATATTCAGATTGTAATTTCAATTTCTTACCTGTTCTTCGTTTGCGTGCAGGAAATAGACCTTCATGGTCAGGTTGATCGTGCTCCAGCATGGTCAATAACCTCTTGGAGTTGGTTTAGCGATGGCTAAGGCACGACGTCCTCGAACGTCCATAGTCGGATCATCAAAGTCTAGTCCACCAAAAGTGATAGCACCGTCTCATCGAAAGACGGGACACCTTAGCCCCTATCATGAGCCTTTCCTGACACTCATCATGATGGGCAATGCTGACGGATTCATTTAGGATATCTACATCCCAAGCCCCAAACTCGTTGTTCAGCTACCCCCATGGACTAAAACTTCAGGGGAGGGCTCCTCGTGTCGTCACAATTGTTGTCGTTGGCACCGTTTTGGTTGTCGCCATCATCGTCGTCGTCACCGCCCTTGTTATTGGCACTAGGCGTGTTCCCCGTGTAGATGTCGTAGTTCGAGGTCTTCTTCCACCTGCAGATGGCTGGTGGTCGGCTTTCCGCAGATTCATCGATCCTCTCTTCCTCATTTCCGGCCTCATTGGTTGTGCCTTCGAGGGCGTCAGTGAGATCTTTGACGTTAACAACGAGATCGGTGGTGAGTGGGTCGAAATAATCGACTTCCACGGGGAGATCCACAATATGATCTGACGGCCAGATTGGGAAATCCGAGTTTGTGATCTCCTAGATCCGATATGACATCACTTCTAGGAGGAATTTCTTACTTCCTCCTTGGCTAGGTTCGACAAAGTGATTGATACATCTCCAACATATCTATAATTTTTTATTGTTCCATGGTGTTATATTATCAATCTTTGATGTTTTATGTTCATTTTATAGCAACTTTATATCAGTTTTTGGGACTAACATATTGACATAGTGCCCAGTACCAGTTGTTGTTTTTTGCTTGTTTTTTTACTTAACATAATGTCCATATCAAACGAAGTCCAAATGCAGCAAGACTTTTTTGAGAATTTTTTTCTGCCCAGAAGACACCCAGGGGCCCAAGAGGTGCACCATATGGGCCCTGTGGGGCTCACTAGGCACCAGGGCACGCCAGGCCCCCCAGGCGCGCCTTGGTGGGTAGTGGAGCCTACATGCACCCCCACTAGTGCAGGATGCTGCTAACGCGACACTACGATCAAAGACCCTTTGACGAAACTGTGTGCGATGCATTAATCGCAAACAGTGGTGTAAGAAATCCGTCAAAAAAGGTGCAAAAGGTTTGCGATGACGGATGCATCAAACACGGTTCAGATTTTATTTCCGTGTGTGATGTAGGGCATACGGTACAGTGCAATTAACTATTTGCGATGAGGAGCAACAAAATAAACAGACAGCTAGATGAAGGTGTGTGTGATAAGCAGCATACAGTTCACTAGGATGAATTGTTTGTGATTAGACAACACAAAAAAAACGGTCAGCCAGATCAAGGTGTGTGCGATATACGACATGCGGTTCACTCGGATGAACTGTTTGTGTTGAGAGAAGAAAACATAAATAGTTCAATATAACAAGATGTGTGTGATACGCGGTAAACATGTCTGTAATCAGAAATATGTGCGAAGACCGATAATAACACAGACGATTGCTGCTAATAAGACGTGTGTGTTGTGTGATGAGATTTTATACAGAACAACAACACTTATAAGGACACACACACACACACACACACACACACACACACACACACACACACACACACACACACTTATAAGGACATGGTTGCATAACCAAATTAAACATCCACTTACATAGGTAGCTACTACAACCATGACATTTGCACACATCAAAGTAAACTATTACATGCATAATTACATAGGTGGCTACTACACACACGACATTTCCACACACCAAAGTAAACTATATATTACATGCATGATTAACTGGCATAAATGATCATCTGATCATCATCTACTGCTTGTGACGCTTGCTCTGCTTGTGGCTCGATCCGGGCTCGTCGATTTGGGTAACGAGGCACTTCCTCATGTCAACGATCCTCCTGTGCATCTCGTAGCATATGTACACGCTCTTGGACGCGAACCTGAGGTGAGATTCATCCAGTCGCCGCATCCAGGCCCTGTGCCAGGATACGAGACTTGTTTTCTGGGCATCATGCTTCATCTTTTCGTAGTAGGGGTCGATGATGGCCGAGGCGAGTTCAACCAAGGAGTCCTTCGTGCTGCCCCAGACCCTGTAGTGCTCACGGATTTTGACAAGGTTCTTGCAGGCCAAGCCCGTAACCCTGAGCGCTTTTACATCGTCGGTGGTTTCCAACGTAGCGAACTTGTAATCGGTGCTGTTGACAAACCTGGTGAAACTATTGCAAGGCCCTGTGGTCATGCAGTAGTGGTAGATGAGGACATGATGGTGCACGCACAACTGGGCGATGACAACCTTCTGATCTTTGCCGGGAACACCGGCGGTGTACTGGAGGTCGATGCCGACCACCTTGTACTTGTCTCCAGCAAGCAACTGCTCAACAGTGTTGATGTAGTCGTCCACCATGGCCGTGTCGATGGTGTACACCACTGAGAGATCCCTCTCCCTCGCGTGGGTCTCCATTTTATGCTCGCTGAACTCCATTGGAGCGCCGCTAGACATCCCCTCTCTATGTGTCATTGTGGGTGTGCTTGTTGTGTTGTGGGGCGCGATCAAAAGGTTGAAGAGACTAAGGTTATAATGGCCGCGGGAATTAAAGGGGAAGCCGAACAGCCTGGAACATCGATCAGCACGCCCTGATGGCAGTTGTAATTCGCAGCGCGTAACTCCATCATGCCGCACATAATTACATCATGTGGCAACGCACGCGGCGCAAACGCATGCATATGGGCCCCCCGACGTGATCGTGCACATGCCCAACCGCTGGCAGAGCGTGTGCGGAGAGATGCAAGCAGAGCGCTCCACGGTCGCCTCAACCAAGCAGTTGAACACGCAAGAAAAAGCTGTCCACAAACCAGGCGCGCCGATGGACGCGACCAAAGCGCGCCGCGGCGCCTAACGGCGAGCACAACGCGCTACGGCGCCTAACGGCGAGCAGAGCTTTCTGAGGGACGCGAGCAGAGGCCGTCACAATGATACGTGGCAAATAAGACGAACTGTACGAGCGATGTCGGAGACATCAAGCACAAATCATATTAGAGTTGCGTGTGCGATACATGGCATACAGTTGATCCGTCCTAGCTGTTTGTGATGGAATAAGCCATGTGTGTTGTGGGCAAACGCTTGCTGATATATAACCTCAAATTTAACCAACAAAATGTTAATGCATGTTACAAAAATTATATAATTGGAAACTATATTCAAATACGAATCCAACGATATAATCTTTGGCAACATGCATTCATATTTTATTAATTAAATCCTACTTATAAACTAGGATGGGGGTATAGTAGTTAAATAAATCGCAAAAAAATTATTAAACGTATGTGTACGTGTCCTTTCGTCCTCCTCTTGCACGTCTTGTCACCCCGTTGCCGGCCTACCGTAAACGGTTCGAGCACAAGCTTGAGCAGCGCGTGGGGGCGTTCTTTTGGCCAAACGTTGGTGAGCCCGTTCCCGCGCAACCGTGCAGATTCCCGCGCAAGCTTCCCGTTCGACTCGGTGAAATACCCCAAAATCCCAATGCTTACCAGCCTACTATATAAACCCTCACGGCTGGCGAGTCCTGCGTCGCATTTTCCCCTCCCTCCCTTTAGCTTATCTCGTCTGCTTCTCCCACAATCGCCAATGGCATCGGTCCGTCGTTGTCGCTCAGCCCATCCGCCGTCATCAGAGCACAACTCTAGCTGGGAGGCTACACCGCGGCGGCGGCGCAGTCCCTGACGTAGTGTAGTGCGTGTGGCGTCCCTGTTGGGTGTGCGCGCAAGACCCACCACACGCTCGGTCACCAGTCCCCGTCGGCAGCTGTTGCTGGCCGCCGTTGCCGCCACAGCTCCGTCGAAAGCCAGGGCCATCAACTGCTCCGTCGCCGCGGCCCGAAGGCGGGAGGTGGCCGTCGTGGCCGCCACGCCACTACTGGCCACCGTGGCCATCATCCTCTCCGCCACCGTGACCCGAAGGCGGGAGGTGATGGTCATGGCCGCCACCCCATCGTCAGCCACTGTGGCCGCCAGCCCACCATCGACCGCCGGGATCATCACCTGCTCTGCCACCTCCGCCCAATGAGGGAGGCAGAGGTGGAGGCCTGCACATGTGGCAACGACCTTGCATGCTACATCGAGTTCCTACGGGAGGAGGAGGAGCGCCTCATCGAGCACGCAAAGAGCCTTACCGCTGCCGTGGCCGCATCACACGCCTACGCAGAGGCGAGGAATTAGGAGATCTACGAGCAGTCCGGCCGCTTTGAGAGGGGTCGTCTGCAGCGACAGAGGGCGTTCGAGGTGAGCGTCGCTGAAGGTGCAGCATCAGCAAGCACTGTATTGCAGTTGTCCAGCTCGTCGGTAGGCTCCTCCTCCTCTTCCTCTTACTAAGCGCGCTCGGCAGAGGAGAGGCTGCCGGAAGTAGTACAAAGCCCCTCTGTAGTAGTAGTAGTAGTAGTATTTATGGGCTATTTTATTCAGTTCATCTGACTATAGATGTGGTGGAACTGTACATCCTACTTAAAATTAGCTAGTATATATAGTTGAACTAGCTATTTTAGTACGTGGTTGGCAACAGTTGGGGAAAAGTTTGGTCGGTTCAGCTGTCGAGTTGAATTGTTTGTATAAATTAAGCACGACTGCTTGATCTATGAATGAAATCTATGCTTAATTACCGACTTTTAGTTGCAAAAATTAGATAGTGCTATTGATTTTTAGCTGCATATTTTGACAAACGCAGTGTTACAAGGATTGACAAATGGCAATGTTACTAGATCAACAAATGTCAATCTTTCCAGTTTGACAAATGGCAATATACCCAATATGACAGATGCTAATCTTACCAAATTATCTGTACGTGGTTGCACATGGGTCATCCGAAAAACCCGTTTGCGTTGAAGGGAGGTAGAAATCCTGCTTGCCAAATTTTCTCTTGGCTTAGCGCCGAAGTCTCACTTTGCATACCTTATTCAATCTGAACCGATTGCGTCGAAGAGATGCACAAATCCCGCGCAGCGAATTTTCCCTTGGCAAACTACGGAAGACCATAGCTCCCACTTTCCATACAGGTGTTCTATCTAAAACATTTGCGATGAAGACCATAGCTCGGCACATTTTCCATTGGCTTACTGGGGAAGCTGTCAGTGTACATACATGTGTTCTATCTAAAACGTTTGCAATGTTAGAGTGGCAGCTAGTTGTTTCAAAATGCGTTTGTTGACTGTTATTCGAGTGGGTCTTCTCTCAAAATGGACATGAAAAATTACAACAACATGTCGGGTGCCATTCCATGATAGCATGCCAAGTTTCATGAATTTCAGACGAGTTTTGGATTTACTAGAATTTTAAAACACAGTATCTCAATGTTTTGTCGGCAATAAATAGTGCCCTCGTGTTTGAATTCATTCCCATTTCTTGCATGGGACCTAAGCATTCACCCAAGGACACACATTTGATTTTTCAACCAATTTATATGCACTGGAGCATGTGCATGTAGTTCAAATTTGAATTATGCACATAAAATGCCTAGAAAACCTAGTTAATGTATAAAAATGTCCAAACGAACCCCAAAAAATTTCAAAATTTAACACAACACTCCTGTTGTTCTATGTTGACACTAGAATTTTTTTGAAAGCAATAACATGCAACGGTTATCGTTTCGTCCCCAAAGGTGGCATGTTCCCTACCGAAACCATCAGGCTTGTTGTGAGAAGCACTGGTTTGTGAGAAATTTATACCCAAACCTGCCCCAAATGGGACAAAAAATTTACCACGGCATGTAGGGTGGCATTCCATGATAGCATGCCAGGTTTCATGAATTTCAGACGAGTTTTGGATTTACTAGAATTTAAAAACCAGGTATCTCAATGTTTGCGGCCGAGTGACAGTGGCAGGGTGTTTGACATTCATTCACATTTCTTGCATGGGACCAAAGCATGCAACCAAGGACACACATTTGAATTTTCAACCAATTTATATGCATTAGAGCATGTGCATGTAGTTCAAATTTTAATTATGCACATAAATGCATTGAAAACTCAATTAATGCATAAGAATGTCCTAACGAACCCGGAAAATTCCAAAATTTAACACAACACTCATGTTGTTCTATGTTGACACTAGAGAAAAAAATTGAAATCAAGAAGAGGCAACGGCTATCATTTCGTCCAGAAAGGTGAAACGTTCCCTACCGAAACCACCAGCCTTATTGTGAGAAGCTTATACCAAACCTGCCCCAAATGTGACAAAAAATTTACGACGACATCTTGATGCTGCTCCATGATAGCATGCCATGTTTCATGAATTTCAGACGAGTTTTGGATCTACTAGAATTTTAAAATTAGGTATCTCAATGTTTGTGGCCGAGTGACGGTGGCGGGGTGTTTGTCATTCATTCCCATTTCTTGCATGGGACCTAAGCATGCAACCAAGAAGGCAGATTTGAATTTTGAACCAATTTATATGCATTAGAGCATGTGCATGTAGTTCAAATTTGAATTATGCACATAAGTGCATTGAAAACTCAATTAATGCATAAGAATGTCCAAACGAACCCCCAAAATTTCAAAATTTAACATAACACTCCTGTTGTTCTATGTTGACACTAGAGCCAAAATTTAAATCAAGAAGAGGCAACGGATATCATTTCGTCCAGAAAGGTGAAACGTTCCCTACCATAACCATGAGGCTTGTTGCTAGAAGCTCTGGTTTGTGAGAAGCTTAGACCCCAACCTACCCCAAATGGGACAATATTTTTACCACTGCATGTTGCTGCCGTTCCATGATAGCATGTCAAGTTTCATGAATTCCAGACGAGTTTTTGATTTACTAGAATTTTAAAACCATGTATCTCAATCTTAGCGGTCGAGCGACAGTGGCAAAGGTGTTTGACATTCATTAGCATTTCTTGCATGTGACATAAGGTTGCAACCAAGGACACACATTTGATTTTTCGACTGTTTATATGCACTGGAGCATGTGCATTTAGTTCAAATTTGAATTATGCACATGAATGTATAGAAAACTCAGTTAATGTATAAAAATGTCCATGCAAACCCCGAAAAATCCCAAAAAATTGCACAACACTCTTGTTGTTCTATGTTGACACGAATTTTTTTAAAGTAAGAAGAGGCAGCAGATATTGTTTTGTCCCCCAAGGTGACACGTTCCCTACCGAAACCATCATGCTTGTTGTGAGAGAAGCTCTGGTTTGCGAGAAGCTTATACCATAACCTGTCCCAAATGGGATAATATTTTTTTACCCCAGCATCTTGATGTCGTTCCATGATAGCATGGCATGGCATGAATTTCAGACAAGTTTTGTATTTACTAGAATTACAAAAACAAGCACCTCAACGTTTGCCGGAGAGCCACGGTGCCGTGGTGTTTGAAATTCATCCCCATTCCTTGAGTGGGACGTAAGCATCAACCCATGGATACATATATCATTTTACAAACCATTTTGGTTGACTGGAGCATGTGCATGTGGTTTAATTTTGAATTGTGCACCTGAAATGCCTAGAAAACCAAGTTACTGTATAAAAATGTCCAAGCGAACCCTAAATAATTCCAATTTTTTGACGACACACCTATAGTTGCATGTTCACTGCAGATAGAAGTTCTAGCAATTCAAACACCATCCTTTGCAGTTGTGACCCCATTATGTAATCAAATCAAGACGAAAAATTAAGTAGATCACAAACAGTTTATTATCACCAACCATGTGAGTGTTGGGGAACGTAGCAGAAATTCAAAATTTTCCTACGTGTCACCAAGATATATCTATGGAGAAACCAGCAATGAGGGGAAGGAGAGTGCATCTACATACCCTTGTAGATCGCTAAGCGAAAGCGTTCAAGAGCACAGGGTTGAAGGAGTCGTACTCGTCGTGATCCAAATCACCGGAGATCCTAGTGCCGAATGGACGGCACCTCCGCGTTCAACACACGTACAGCCCGGGGACGTATCCTCCTTCTTGATCCAGCAAGGGGAGAGGAGAAGTTTAGGGAGAGCTCCGGCAACACGATGGCGTGGTGGTGGAGCTTGCAGTCCTTCGGCAGAGCTTCGCCAAGCACTACGGAGGAGGAGGAGGTGTTGGGAGGAGAGGGCTGCGCCGAGGCAAGGGTGAAGCTCCCATGCACCTCCCCACTATATATAGGGGTGGAGGGGGCTGGTTTCTTGCCCTCCAAGTCCATTGGGGCGTTGGCAAAGGTGGGAGGAAAGAAATCCCATCATTTCCTTCCCCACCGATTGCTATCGCCCTTTTTTAGGGATCTTGATCTTATCCCTTCGGGATATGATCTTATTCCTTCTAAGGGGGGATCTTGGTGCACCTTGACCAGGGGTGTGGGGCCTTTTCCCCACTACCCACGTTCATGTGGGTCCCCCCATGTAGGTGGGCCCCACTCCGGAACCTTCTAGAACCTTCCCGGTACAATACCGAAAAATCCCGAACATGTTCCGGTGGCCAAAATAAGACTTCCCATATATAAATCTTTACCTCCGGACCATTACGGAACTCCTCGTGACGTCCGGGATCTCATCCGGGACTCTGAACAACATTCGGTAACTGCACACTAATTCCCATAACAACTCTAGCGTCATCGAACCTTAAGTGTGTAGACCCTACGGGTTCGGGAATCATGCAGACATGACCGAGACAGCTCTCCGGCCAATAACCAACAGTGGGATCTGGATACCCATGTTGGCTCCCACATGTTCCACGATGATATCATCAGATGAACCACAATGTCAAGGATTCAAGCAATCCCGTATACAATTCCCTTTGTCTAACGGTATTGTACTTGCCCGAGATTCGATCGTCGGTATACCGATACCTTGTTCAATCTCGTTACCGGCAAGTCTCTTTACTCGTTCCGTAACACATCATCCCGTGATCAACCCCTGGGTCACATTGTGCACATTATGATGATGTCCTACCGAGTGGGCCTAGAGATACCTCTCCGTTTACACAGAGTGACAAATCCCAGTCTCGATTCGTGCCAACCCAACGGACACTTTCGGAGATACCTGTAGTGCACCTTTATAGCCACCCAGTTACGTTGTGACGTTTGGTACACCCAAAGCATTCCTACGGTATCCGGGAGTTGCACAATCTCATGGTCTAAGGAAATGATACTTGACATTAGAAAAGCTTTAGCATACGAACTACGATCTTTGTGCTAGGCTTAGGAGTGGGTATTGTCCATCACATCATTCTGCTAATGATGTGATCCTGTTATCAACGACATCTAATGTCCATGGTCAGGAAACCGTAACCATCTGTTAATCAACAAGCTAGTCAACTAGAGGCTTACTAGGGACATGGTGTTGTCTATGTACCCACACATGTATCTGAGTTTCCTATCAATACAATTATAGCATGGATAATAAACGATTATCATGAACAAGGAAATATAATAATAACTAATTTATTATTGTCTCTAGGGCATATTTCCAACAGTCTCCCACTTGCACTAGAGTCAATAATCTAGTTCACATCGTCATGTGATTAACATTCACACGTCACATCGCCATGTGACCAACATCCAAAGAGTTTACTAGTGTCATTAAACTAGTTCACATCATCATGTGATTAAGACTCAATGAGTTCTAGGGTTTGATCATTTTTGCTTGTGAGAGAGGTTTTAGTCAACGGGTCTGCAACTTTCAAATCCATATGTACTTCACAAATCTCTAGGTCATTCTATAAATGCTGCTTCCACGCTCCACTTGGAGCTATTCCAAATGGTTGCTCCACTATATGTATCCGGTTTGCTACTCAGAGTCATTCGGGTAGGTGTTAAAGCTTGCATCGACGTAACTCTTTACGTCGAACTCTTTATCACCTCCATAACCGAGAAACATATCCTTATTCCTCTAAGGATAATTTTGACCGCCATCTAGTGATCCACTCCTTGATCACCTTTGTACCCTCTTGCCAGACATGTGACAAGGCACACATCAGGTGCGGTACTCAGCATGGCATACAGTATAGAGCCTATGACAAAAGCATAGGGGACGACCTTCGTCCTTCCTCTTTCTTCTGCCGTGGTCGAGCTTTCAGTCTTAACATCATACCTTACAACTCAGGTAAGAACTCCTTCTTCGACTGATCCATCTTGAACACCTTCAAGATCATGTCAAGGTATGTGCTCATTTGAAAGTACTATTAAGCATTTTGATCTATCTTATAGATCTTGATGCTTATTGTTCAAGTAGCCTAATCCAGGTTTTCCATTGAAAAACACTTTTCAAATAACCCTATATGCTTTCTAGAAATTCTACATCATTTCTGATCAACAATATGTTTACAACATATACTTATCAGAAATTCTATAGTGCTCCCACTCACTTCTTTGGAAATACAAGTTTCTCATAAACTTTTTATAAACAAAAAATCTTTGATCATCTTATCAAAGTGCATATTCCAACTCCGAGATGCTTACTCCAGTCCATGGAAGGATCGCTGGAGCTAGCATACCTTTTAGCATCCTTAGGATCGACAAAATCTTTCTGATTGTATCACATACAACCTTTCCTTACGAAAACTGGTAAGGAAACTCGTTTTGACATCCATCTGCCAGATTTCATAAATGCAGCTAATGCTAACATGATTCCGACAGACTTTAAGCATCGCTACAGATGAGAAAATCTCATCGTAGTCAACTCCTTGAACTTGTGAAAAAAATCTTCACCACAAGTCGAGCTTCATAGATGGTGACATTACCATCCACATCCGTCTTCTTCTTAAAGATCCATTTATCTCAATGGCTTGCCGATCATTGGGCAAGTCCACCAAAGTCCATGCTTTGTTCTGATACATGGATCCTATCTCGGATTTCATGGCTTCTAACCATTTGTCGGAATTTGGGCCCACCATCGCTTCTCCATAGCTTGTAGGTTCATTGTTGTCTAGCAACATGACCTCTAAAAGGAGTCGTACCACTCTGAAGTAGTACGCATCCTTGTCGACCTACGAGGTCCGGTAGTGACTTGATCTGAAGCACCATGATCACTATCATAAGCTTCTACTTCAATTGGTGTAGGTGCCACAGGAACAACTTCCTGTGCCCTGCTACACACTAGTTGAAGTGATGGTTCAGTAACCTTATCAAGTCTCCACCATCCTCCTACTCAATTCTTTCGAGAGCAACTTTTCCTCGAGAAAGGACCCGTTTTTAGAAACAATTACTTTTGCTTCCGGATCTGAGATAGGAGGTATACCCAACTGTTTTTGGGTGTCCTATGAAGATGCATTTTATCCGCTTTGGGTTCGAGCTTATCAACACGAAACTTTTTCACATAAGCGTCGCAGCCCCAAACCTTCTGAAAGCGACAACTTAGGTTTCTCCAAACCATAGTTCAAACGGTGTCGTCTCAAGCGGAATTACGTGGTGCCCTATTAAAGTGAGTGCGGTTGTGCGTAATGCCTAACCCATGAACGATAGTGGTAATTCGATAAGAGACATCATGGTACGCACCATATCCAATAGGGTGCAACTATGATGTTCGGAAACACCATCACACTATGGTTTTCCAGGCGGTATTAATTGTGAAACAATTTCCACAATGTCTTAATTGCGTGCCAAAGCTCGTAACTCAGATACTCATCTCTATGATCATATCATAGACATTTTATCCTCTTGTCACGATGATCTTCAACTTCACTCTGGAATTACTTGAACCATTCAATAATTCAGACTTGTGTTTCATCAAGTAAATATACTCAGTATCTACTCAAATCATCTATGAAGTAAGAACATAACGATATTCACTGCATGCCTCAGCACTCATTGGACTGCACACATCAAAATGTGTTACTTCCAACAAGTTGCTATCTTGTTCCATCTTACTGAAAACGAGGCTTTTCAGTCATCTTGCCCATGTGGTATGATTTGCATATCTCAAGTGATTCAAAATCAAGTGAGTCCAAACGATCCATCTACATGGGGTTTCTTCATGCGTATACACCAATAGACATGGTTCGCATGTCTCAAACTTTTCAAAAACGAGTGAGTCCAAAGATCCATCATGGAGCTTCATGCGTTTTATACCAATATGACTTACATGGCAGTGCCACAAGTAAGTGGTACTATCATTACTATCTTATATCTTTTGGCATGAAAATGTGTATCACTACGATCGAGATTCAGTAAACCATTCCTTTAGGTGCAGGACCATTGAAGGTATTATTCAAATAAATAGAGTAACCATTATTCTCCTTAAATGAATAACCGTATTGCGATAGTCATAATCCAATCATGTCTATGCTTCAACACAAACACCAAATGACAATTATTCAGGTTTAATACTAATCTTGATGGTAGAGGGAGCGTGCGATATTTGATCACATCAAACTTGGAAACACTTCCAACACATATCGTCAGCTCACCTTTAGCTAGTCTCCGTTTATTCCGTAGCTCTTTTATTTCGAGTTACTAACACTTAGCAACCGAACCCGTATCTTAGTACCCTGGTGCTACTAGGAGTACTAGTAAAGTACACATTAACATAATGTATATCCAATATACTTCTATCGACCTTGCCAGCCTTCTCATCTACCAAGTATCTAGGGTAATCCTGCTCCAGTGGTTGTTCCCCTTATTACATAAGCACTTAGTCTTGGGTTTAGGTTCAACCTTGGGTTTCTTCATTAGAGCAGCAGCTGATTTGCTGTTTCATGAAGTATCCCTTCTTGTCCTTGCCCTTCTTGAAACTAGTGGTTTCACCAACCATCAACAATTGATGCTCCTTCTTGATTCCTACTTTCATGGTGTCAAACATCGCGAATATCTCAAGGATCATCATATCTATCCCTGATTTGTTATAGTTCATCACGAAGCTCTAGCAGCTTGGTGGCAATGACTTTGGAGAAACATCACTATCTCACCTGGAAGATCAACTCCCCTCGA
The DNA here is from genome assembly GCA_021437245.1 of Aegilops speltoides. Classification (NCBI taxonomy): domain Eukaryota; kingdom Viridiplantae; phylum Streptophyta; class Magnoliopsida; order Poales; family Poaceae; genus Aegilops; species Aegilops speltoides. The sequence continues at coordinate 105,102,898 of CM038146.1, forward strand.
TTCAAGTGATTGTTGCACTCGAGACAATCGAGCACAAGCTCAACGATTGAGCTTTTCTCCCTTAATTTGCAGGCTAAGAAAATCGTCGGAGGTCTTATACCTCTTGACGTGGGCACGAGCCTGAAATCCCAATTTCAGCCCTCGAAACATCTCATATCTTCCGTGATGTTTCGAAAACGTCTTTGGTGCCTCAACTCTAAACCGTTTAACTGAACTATCACGTAGTTATCAAAACATGTATGTCCGATGTTCGCAACATCCACAGACTACGTTTGGGTTCAAAGACACCTTGGCGGTGCATTAAGGACATAAGCTTTCTCTCGTCCGCATAATCGCCATGTCAACTTTCAACTATATTTTCTCTAGGAACATATCTAAACAGTGGAACTAAAGCGCGAGCTTACGACATAATTTGCAAAGATCTTTTGACTATGTTCAGGATAATTAAGTTCATCTCATGAACTCCCACTCAGATAGACATCCCTCTAGTCATCTAAGTGATTACGTGATCCGAGTCAACTAGGCCGTGTCCGATCATCACGTGAGACGGACTAGTCATCATCAGTGAACATCTTCATGTTGATTGTATCCTCCATACGACTCATGCTCGACCTTTCGGTCTCTTGTGTTCCGAGGCCATGTCTATACATGCTAGGCTCGTCAAGTTAACCTAAGTGTTTCGCGTGTGTAAATCTGGCTTACACCCGTTGTATGTGAACGTAAGAATCTATCACACCCGATCATCACGTGGTGCTTGAACGACAAACTTTCACGACAAAGGCAGTTAGGGGAACACTTTCTTGAAATTTTAATGAGGGATCATCTTATTTACTACCGTCGTTCTAAGCAAATAGGATGTATAAACATGATAAACATCACATGCAATCAAATAGTGACATGATATGGCCAATATCATATTGCTCCTTTTGATCTCCATCTTCGGGGCTCCATGATCATCATCGTCACCGGCATGACACCATGATCTCCATCATCATGATCTTCATCATTGTGTCTCCATGAAGTTGTCTTGCCAACTTATTACTTCTACTACTATGGCTACCGGTTAGCAATAAACTAAAGTAATTACATGGCGTTGTTCAATGACACGCAGGTCATACAATAAATTAAGACAACTCCTATGGCTCCTGCCGGTTGTCATACTCATCGACATGCAAGTCGTGATTCCTATTACAAGAACATGATAAATCTCATACATCACATATCATTCATCACATTCTTCTTGGCCATATCACATCACATAGCATACCCTGCAAAAACAAGTTAGACGTCCTCTAAATGTTGTTTGCATGTTTTACGTGGCTGCTATGGGTTTCTAGCAAACGTTTCTTACCTCATAAAACCACAATGTGATATGCCAATTGCTATTTACCCTTCATAAGGACCCTTTTCATCGAATCCGTTCGACTAAAGTGGGAGGCGGCACCGCTAGCCACCTTATGCACCAAGTGCATGTCGATCGGTGGAACTTGTCTCACGAAAAATGCGTGTAAAGTCGGTCGGGCCGCTTCATCCCACAATACCGTCGAAACAAGATTGGACTAGTAACGGTAAGCATATTGAACAAAATCAACGCCCACAACTACTTTGTGTTCTACTCGTGCAAAGAATCTACGCAATAGACCTAGCTCATGATGCCTTTGTTGGGGAGCGTAGCAGAAATTCAAAATTTTCCTACGTGTCACCAAGATCTATCTATGGAGAAGCCAGCAACGAGGGGAAGGAGAGTGCATCTACATACCCTTGTAGATCGCTAAGCGGAAGCGTTCAAGAGAACGGGGTTGAAGGAGTCGTAGTCGTCGTGATCCAAATCACCGGAGATCCTAGTGCCGAATGGACGGCACCTCCGCGTTCAACACACGTACAGCCCGGGGACGTATCCTCCTTCTTGATCCAGCAAGGGGAGAGGAGAAGTTGAGGGAGAGCTCCGGCAACACGATGGCGTGGTGGTGGAGCTTGCAATCCTTCGGCAGAGCTTCGCCAAGCACTATGGAGGAGGAGGAGGTGTTGGGGAGGGAGAGGGCTGCGCTAGGGGCAAGGGTGAAGCTCCCATGCGCCTCCCCACTATATATAGGGGTGGAGGGGGCTGGTTTCTTGCCCTCCAAGTCCATTGGGGCGTTGGCAAAGGTGGGAGGAAAGAAATCCCGTCATTTCCTTCCCCACCGATTGCTATCCCCATTTTTTAGGGATCTTGATCTTATCCCTTCGGGATATGATCTTATTCCTTCTAAGGGGGGATCTTGGTGCACCTTGACCAGGGGTGTGGGGCCTTTCCCCCACTACCCACGTTCATGTGGGTCCCCCCATGCAGGTGGGCCCTACTCCGGAACCTTCTAGAACCTTCCCGGTACAATACCGAAAAATCCCGAACATTTTCCGGTGGCCAAAATAGGACTTCCCATATATAAATCTTTACCTCCAGACCATTCCGGAACTCCTGGTGACGTCCGGGATCTCATCCGGGACTCCGGACAACATTCGGTAACTGCACACTAATTCCCATAACAACTCTAGCGTCATCGAACCTTAAGTGTGTAGACCCTACGGGTTCGGGAATCATGCAGACATGACCGAGACAGCTCTCCGGCCAATAACCAACAGCGGGATCTGGATACCCATGTTGGATCCCACATGTTCCACAATGATCTCATTAGATGAACCACGATGTCAAGGATTCAAGCAATCCCGTATACAATTCCCTTTGTCTAACGGTATTGTACTTGCTCGAGATTCGATCATTGGTATACCGATACCTTGTTCAATCTCGTTACCGGCAAGTCTCTTTACTCGTTCTGTAACACATCATCCCGGATCAACCCCTTGGTCACATTGTGCACATTATGATGATGTCCTACCGAGTGGGCCCAGAGATACCTCTGCGTTTACACAGAGTGACAAATCCCAGTCTCGATTCGTGCCAACCCAACAGACACTTTCGGAGATACATGTAGTGCACCTTTATAGCCACCCGATTCGTTGTGGCGTTTGGTACACCCAAAGCATTCCTACGGTATCCGGAGTTGCACAATCTCATGGTCTAAGGAAATGATACTTGACATTAGAAAAGCTTTAGCATCAATGCGATCTTTGTGCTAGGCTTAGGATTGGGTCTTGTCCATCACATCATTCGCTAATGATGCGATCCGTTATCAATGACATCTAATGTCCATGGTCAGGAAACCGTAACCATCTGTTGATCAACGAGCTAGTCAACTAGAGGCTTACTAGGGACATGGTGTTGTCTATGTACCCACACATGTATCTGAGTTTCCTATCAATACAATTATAGCATGGATAATAAACGATTATCATGAACAAGGAAATATAATAATAACTAATTTATTATTGTCTCTAGGGCATATTTCCAACAGTGAGATGTAGTACAAAATATCCTGGAGCATCGTCGTTGTATAGTATGTCTATGGCTTACATGAGAAGGTGTGTTGGCTACAGTCCACAGCCGGCGTGTCAAGCACACTAGCTCGCTCCCCAAATATCATTTCACTGTTCAATCGTCGCCGGTGAAAGATGGGGACGTGGACCCGCATCGTGAGGGCAACTTCGGTGGCCCACTCTAGCGAGAGCGCGGCCGCAGCCACCATGCGCGTGCTAACAAGGTGCATGACCGTGGCCGCAATCTACGACAGGGTGGCCAAGGCAGCCCAAACGAACGCTGTTGCTTATCACGTGGTGGCAGCAACATCTGCCTCGGGGATAGCAACTGGCGAGAGCGGCACAACAGCTGTCTGTTCCACAGCGGCGACCTTAGCCCTGATGGAGGCCACCCACGACCATGTCGAGGCTGCCCATGTCTTGGCCGCGATTGCCAACTCTTCGGTCGTGGGTTGCTAACCGCACAAATCGAACGAAGCTTCTCCGACAACGGTTAGCAACCCACGACCGAAGAGTTGGCAATCGCTGAGAGCGTTCAAGCAGCCGTCCATTCCTCCGCCGCATACCTTGCAATGACGAAGCCCGTCCAAGCCCAAATCGCGGCCACCCACGCCCAGCTTGTGGCGGCCTTTTCCAAAGAGATGGCGGACACGGATGGCAAGATGCCTGCCGAGTATGGCACGATGGATGCCATGGAGCCCCTTCCCCAGGAGACCGTCGGGCGCAAGCTGGACATGGAGGAGGCGGCGGAGATCGACGAGTACCAGCTGTAGTAGTACTCTTTGTTTTGTTTAAGTAAGAGCTTCGGTCTTTAATTTGTTAGAGTAATGTTTAGGCCAGCTAGCTCTGTTTAATTGCTGAACTTGCTCGATTAAGAAATGTGGGTGTGCTGTAGTCTCTGATGGATTCATGTACCTAGGGTAGGGTCATAGGCCTGACCTAAATGTCCTACCCAAGGACACCCTTAGAAGAGATCACCTTCCAGTCGACCAACGAGGGACCCACTCGACTGACTAGAAGGACTCGACCATGGAGACTCACTCGACCATGAAGATACACTCGACCACCGAGAAGGTCGGAAGGCACTCTGCACTACTAGCGGCATGTAATTGAATAGACTTAATGATAGTTAAGGCACTTTATGTGGGCGTTACGATGCGCCCAGACTTAATGTACTTTAACCCCTTCATTATGTGGGTGGCGAGGGTCTGGCGCACTCTATATAAGCCACCCCCTCCACAAAGCGAGAGGGATTCGCACTCTTGTAACACCTATACACATAATCCACTCGACCGCCTCGGGGCTCCGGGCGAGGGCTTTACTTCCTCCAAGAAGGGCTGAACTCGTACATCGCTTGTGTTTACAACCTCTCCATAGCTAGGACCTTGCCTCTCCATACCTACCCCACTCTCTTGTCGGACTTAGAACCACGGCGGTTGGCGCCCACCTTGGGGCAGGTGTTTTAGCGATTTTGTGGAGAAGTTGCGGTACTTCAGTACTTTCATCATGATGACTGCTGGAGTTTTGGTCGAGGGGCGCGAGATCCGTCTCGGCGCTCTCACCTTTGTCGCCGACGACTCCGCGTGGCTCCAGGAGGCTCCACTCGACATCGATGCGCTCCCTGTCCGCGGTGCGACGCATTTTCGCGCATGTGTCCGCGGCGTTCTGCTGCGGCAATCGTCGACCCCATATCGGTCGACTCCTTTATCGGCCGCCCGCCCGGTCTCCCACCAGCGCAAGCGCTTTCGTCGGTCGAGACTCTAGCGGTGGGTGAAGCACGCGGTGGCTCGCCAGACAGCCACCGCCCATGTCGCGACAATTGAGCCCGACGAGTCCCTCTACGGCCTGTTCGATCATCGACCGGCTCGAGAGAGCGCATCCGAATGCGATAGCAGTGATCCAGCGGCGGAAATCCTCATGGTCGACGGCCCCGATCCTCCCAGCCGCCCATAGGGCGGAGCGGGCGGTGGAAGTGACCCGCACAAGACCACGAAGAGTACCAGCCGAGACACTCGACTCTCTGCAGAGAGAAGAGCCGCCGCAGAACATGGATGCCCTGCATACTCCCATCGCGGAGAAAACCCGAGGCTCGCGCCTTGGAGGAGGCACATTTGGCCAATGTGGCTGAACGCTCGCTGGAGAACCTTGGCGAGCACTCGATGATGTAGCGGCAACGAGTTCCCGGCGGTCGATGTCGACTCTTCCTGCCGACTTCGGGTATACCGCACGCCAATTCAGAATTTAGCATTTGCAACCCGTATAGCGAGTCCATCCAGCCTTCGCAATGGAAGGCTGGGAGAGGCTTGATGCAGATCAAAGATTTGCTCCGGCGGCGGAGACGAGAACTCAGCCGTGTCGCGATCGTGCAGCAAATTTCTGATCGATCCGTTGCTGCGAATACGGTTCAGTCGGCTCACAGTCCCAGATCGCCTCCGCAGCGGGAAGGGCGCGACAACCGGCGAGATCAGTATGGAGACCGACACGATCGAGATGACAGGCGTCGAGTGCCCGTTTCCCCTCCGAGGGAAGGGTCTTACGCTCCTCGGCGACAGGATGTGACGTCGATTCGGTCTTGGGCGAAGAGTTCGATCGACCCGTGGAACCGAGCTTCGACGCGATCCATTATCGTGCAAGGCTTGGTCGACCGAACAGAGCCCATCGAGGTGGACCGAGAGATGCACCCACGAGCGGTCGAGTGCATGTTTACGGTCGAGTGTTTTAGCGAGGCTATCGAGCGCGATGATTCCCCCAATTTCAGGTTGGTAGCGAGAGTCGACAAATTCATCGGGGAGTCCAAGCACGAAACTTGGCTTGAAGATTACCAGTGGCTGTTGATTGGTGGTGGGAATGACGAGGTGGCCATGAAGCATTTGCCCCTCATGTTGGAAGGTTACTGCCGAGCATGGTTGAATCGATTACCTCCTAGCAGATTTACACTTGGGAAGATTTGTCACGAGTGTTCGTCGAACTTTGAAGGAACTTGCAAGCGACCAGCTGGTTTGTGAGCTGCAAGTCGTGTGCGAAGACCAATGAGACTCTCGCGAGTACATTCAGAGGTGGATCACTCTGCACCATCTTGTGGAAAATGTGTCGATCATCAAGCGGTTTGCGCCTTCAAAGATGGCGTCAAAACGAGAGAATTGAGTCGAAGTTTGGTCAAACGGAGACATGACCCGAGTCGAATGATGGAGATTGCTACCAAGCACGCCAATGGCGAGAAGAGGACCGACTCGAGCGGCAAGTACAAGCCAAGTCGATCGGAGAAGGGAAATTCGATCGGAAGCGAAGCGGAAAGCCGAGCCAGCAGCTCTGGAGAGGCCCCGGCGTAACTTCGTGGAAAGTTCAAGGGAAGCCGAAAGGATCACGGAATCCTAAGAAAGTAAAAGATAAAGAAGGAAGCGGCGTGATGGATATGCCATGCCACATCCACACGAAGAAAGATGAAGAGGGCAACATCATTTACCCAAAGCACACCACTCGCCAAAGGTCGACTCTGATCTAGCGGTTTCAAGGCAAGCAGGTCTAAGGACAAGGAGAAGGAGTCGACAAGGCGGAGACAAAGAGCGGTGAGGAAGAATATCCGCATGTCAACTCCACTCGATGATCTTCGCAGATGTGGAAAGCAAGAGTCGTTGAAAGTCATTAACGTGAGGTGAACATGGTTGCCACAGCAAAACCAAGTTATCTGAGATGGTCCCAAACACCCATCACATTCGACCAATCTGATCACCCGACTCATATTGCCACCCCTAGGAGGCAAGCTTTGGTGGTCGATCCAGTTGTCGAAGGCACTCGACTGACGAAAGTGTTGATGGATGGTGGTAGTGGGCTGAACTTGTTGTATCTTGAACCTGCTGAAAGGAATGGGCATCCGATGTCGGTGAGCACCGACAACATGAGTTTCCGCGAGTCATACCAGGGAAGAAAGCCGACTCACTCGACCAAATAGCTCGGGCGTGGTTTTGGTGATTCCAAGCATTTTCGCAAGGAAAAGTTGACCTTTGAGGTCGTGGATTTTCGAGTCGTATCCGCCATTTTGGGGAGACCAGCCTACGACGGTTCATGGCTCGACCATGTTACGTGTACCTCAAACTGAAAATGCCAGTCCCAAAGGGTGATCACCATCACGGGGATCGGAAAAAGCGTAAGAGTGCTTCGGAAGGGCTCAAAGATTGCGATTCGGTGGCAATGGTCGAGTTTGAAGAGTACAAGCAAAAGCAGATCCAAGTGATTTGTTGAGATCCAAGAAACCCGCCACGAATCGCATTTGATCGTGCGGTGAGGCGAAACCTATTCACATTCACCCGACCGACCCCAATGCAGCACCGACCCACATCTCCACGACACTCGACCGAAATAGGAAGAAGCGCTCATCCGGTTCCTCCGTGAGCGGGACATTTTGCATGGAAGCCGGTGACATGCCGAGTTTTCGAGGGATCGGTGAGCATCGCCTCGAGTCGACAAGTCAGCAAAACCAGTCAAAGAGCATCTTGGCGATCCGCCGTCCGTAAGAGAAAGGCTATTGGTGAAGAAGTGGCTCATCTGTTGGCAACAGGATTTATCCAAGAGATATACCACTCCGAGTGGCTCGCTAATGTCGTCATGGTTCCCAAGAAGGACAAGTCACTCCGCATGTGCATTGATTTCAAGCACATCAATCGGGCCTGCCCGAAAGATCATTTTCCTCTCCCTCGCATAGATCAAATTGTTGACTCGACCGCGGGATGTGAGAGATTGTCTTTTCTAGATGCATATTCCGGGTATCATCAGATCCGTCTGTATGGACCCGACGAAATAAAAACAGCTTTCATCACTCCATTCGGTGCTTCGCTATATCACCATGCCATTCGGCCTCAAGAATGCGGAGCCACATTTATGCGAATGATTGAAGTGTCTTCTCCTCAAATCGGTCGGAATGTGGGCGTATATGGATGATATCGTCGTTAAGTCGCGAAAAGGTTCCGACCTGCTTGCGACCTCGCCGAAACATTTGCCAACCTCGGAAGGTATGATATCAAGCTCAATCCATCAAAGTGCACATTCGGAGTTCTGGTGGAAAGTTACTCGGTTTTCGTTTACGAGCGAGGATCGGCGCTAATCCGAGAAGATCGGCACTATTCTCCGATGAAAGCATACATGCTTGAGTGCACGATGTCGAAGCTTCTTGGATGCTTGGCGCATTAAGTCGATTCATCTCACGACTCGGTGAAAAGGCATTGCCTCTTTACCGGTGATGAAGAAAGCGGAACAAGTTGAGTGGACTCGAAGTCGATGCAGCGTTTGTCGAGCTAAAAGCTCGCTCTCCACCCAGCCGGTGCTTGCTGCTCCAATCAGCAAAGAGCCTCTGTTGCTTTATATTGCAGCCACAGGACAAGTCGTCGATGCGATTGCTTACGGATCGGCGGGAAGAGGAAGGAAAAGCCTTCAAAGTTCAGCGCCGGTGTATTATTTGTCGAAGTCTTGACTCCATCCAAGCGAGATATCCTCATTATCGAAGCTTGTGTATGGAATATACATGACCACGAAGAAGGTTGCTCATTATTTCTCGATCATTCTATCATAGTCGTCGGACGCCCCACTATCGAGATTACACTGTGAGATGCAAGCTGGTCGAGTGGCGAAATGGGCGATTGAACTTCTTCCCTTGATATCAAGTTTGAGGCAAAAAAGCCATTAAGTCGAGCAATAGCAGATTTCCTCGCCGAGTGGATTGAACAACAGCAGCCGGTGAAGTTCACTCGGAGCATTGGACCATGTTCTTGATGGCTCTAAGATCTTTGAATGGTTACGGTCTTTGGGGTTGTTCGGTTTCCCCGGAGGAGATAAGCTTAGGTATGTGCTCCAGATTCACTTTGATTCCTCCAACAATGAGGCGAGTATGAGGCCCTTTTATATGGATTGCGCATGGCCATCTCACTCGGCGTCCGTCGCTGATGGTTTATGGCGATTCAGATTTAGTAGTCAACCGGTGATGAAGGAGTGGGGCGTGAAAGCCCAGCCATATTTGATCTTGCAATGCGATGAGGAAGCTGGAAAAGAAGTTCGAGGATTGGAGCTCCATCACATCCCCGGTGAAAAATCAAGCAGCAGATGATCTGGCAAAGATAGGTTCCAAAAGAGAAGCCATTCCGAGTGGTGTGTTTTTGGAACATATACACACTCCGTGAGTTAAAGAAGATCCCTTCACAGAGGAAGCTCCATAGCCCAAGAGTGCCACAGATCTGACTGAGGTTGAGGTCCCAGCAGTGGTCGACTTGGTCATGGAGGTTTTAGTGGTCACTCCATTGGACAATTCCTATATCGCATATATCACGAGAAAAGAGCTCCCGGAGGATGAGGAAGAGGCTCGGCGGATCGTCGGTCGATCCAAAGCCTTTACCGTTATCAAAGGACAATTTGTATAGAAAGCCCGGTGGAGTTGGTCAAAATGCATAACGCCGAGAAGAAGGTCGAATCATTCTCAATGATATCCACTCGGGAACTGTGGTCACCATCGTCCTCTCGGACCATTGTAGCCAAAGCATACCGAGCTGGATTTTCTTGGCGAGGGCGAATGAGATGGCAAAGGAAATAGTGGACAAGTGCGAAGGATGTCAGTTCTACTCCAATATGTCACACAAGCCTGCATCAGCTCTGAAGACCATTCCACTCGTCTGGCCGTTCGCAGTATGGGGGTTGGACATGGTCGGTCCCTTGAGAACAGGTCGAAGTGGTTTCACGCACATACTAGTCGCAGTCGACAAGTTCACGAAGTGGATTGAGGCTAAACCAATCAAGAATCTTGGCCTTGATCTGCGGTTACCTTCATCGAGGAGCCGCGTTCGGATATGGAGTCCCGCATAGCATCATTACGGATAATGGGTGAACTTTGACTCGGAAGAATTCAAGGATTTCGCAGCGCTCAAGGCACACGAGTCGACTACGCTCGATCGCTCATCCGCGATCGAATGGACAAGCGAGCGAGCCAATGGCTTAATCCTCAAGGGTTTAAAACCCGATCGATCGTGATCTCAAACACGCGGCTGGAGCATGGGTCGACGAACTCCTTCGGTGCTTTGGGGTTTGCGGACCACACCCAATCGGTCGACGGAAGAACTCCATTCTTTTTGGTCTATGGAGCTGAAGCAGTCTTGCCGAAAGTGATCTTCTTCTAGCGCTCCTCGAGTTGAACTCTACAACGAAGCGAAGCTGAGCAAGCGTCGGGGCCTAATCGACCTTCTCGAGGAAGAAAGGAGATGGCTCGATCCGATTGACCATCTACCAACAGGACTTGCGTCGCTTTACGCCCGAAATGTGAAATTCGAGCCTTCGGGAAGGAGATCTAGTGCTTGAGTGGATCAGCAGAAACCACACAAGCTCGCTCCTTCTTGGGAAGGACCATTCATCGTCACCAAGGTTCTCCTAGCAGGGCATACCGTCTTTACAACGTCGAACACAACATAGAAGAGCCCGAGCTTGGAATGCGGATCTGCTCCGCCCATTTTACATAAAGTTCTTCACTCGGATGAGTTGTAATAAAGTATACGTAGCTCATGGATTTGAAATAATAGTGCCATAATTCCTTCATAATTTTGTCACTTTTTATTTTTGTCGATAAAATTTTCCCCGATGGGTGGCTTAGCATGAATCCGTTTCGCCTAAGTTTGTACAATTCCTACCGAGTGGTAAGCCGGACATCCACTCGGAGGCTTAGCAGCGAATCCGTTTCGCCTAAGTTATAAAAATCCTACCGAGTGGTAAGCCGGACTTCCACTCGGGGGCTTAGTGCAGCCAGTGCTGCGCCTAAGGTATAAAAATCCTCCGAGTGGTAAGCCGGACTTCCACTCGGAGGCTTAGCTGCAGCCAGTGCTCGCCTAAGTTATAAAAATCCTCACCGAGTGGTAAGCGGACTTCCACTCGGAGGCTTAGCTGCAGTCAAGTACTCGCCTAAGTTATAAAAATCCTACCGAGTGGTAAGCCGGACTTCCACTCGGAGGCTTAGCTGCAGTCAAGTACTCGCCTAAGTACAGCGTCGCTCATAAGGAGGACGAGGTGCAGGTCGATGCGACCCTCTCCTCCGAGCTCGCCATCATTACAATGTGTGTGCTCGCAAGGAGGGCGAGGTGCAGGTCATTGCGACCCTCTCCTCGAGCTATGCCATAAGTACAATGTGTGTGCTGCAAGGAGGGCGAGGTGCAGGTCATGCGACCCTCTCTCTCGAGCTCGCCATAAGTACAATGTGTGTGCTCACAAGGAGGGGCGAGGTGCAGGTCATTGCGACCCTCTCCTCTGAGCTCGCCATAAGTACAATGTGTGTGCTCACAAGGAGGGACGAGGTGCAGGTCATTGCGACCCTCTCTTGAACTACGCCATAAGTATAATGTGTGCTCATGAGGAGGGCGAGGTGCAGGTCGGCTGCGACCCTCTCCTCGAGCCGCCACAAATACAACGTGAAAATCCTACCGAGTGAAGAGCAAACCTCTCACTCGGGGGCTTAGCTGCAGCCAGTGCTCGCCTAAGTTATAAAAATCCTACCGAGTGAAGAGCAAACCTCTCACTCGGGGCTTAGCTGCAGCCAGTGCTCGCCTAAGGTATAAAAAATCCTACGAGTGAAGAGCAAAGCTCTCACTCGGGGCTTAGCTGCAGCCAGTGCTCGCCTAAGTTATAAAAAATCCTACAGTGAAGAGCAAACCTCTCACTCGGGGCTTAGCTGCAGCCAGTGCTGCGCCTAAGGTATAAAAAATCCTACCGAGTGAAGAGCAAACCTCTCACTCGGGGCTTAGCTGCGGCCAGTGCTCGCCTAAGTTATAAAAATCCTACAGTGAAGAGCAAACCTCTCACTCGGGGCTTAGCTGCAGACAGTGCTCGCCTAAATTCTGTAAATCCTATCATGTGAAGAGCAAACCTCTCACTCGGAGGCTTAGCTGCAGCCGGTGCTCGTCTAAGGAATAAGTCATTGCAGAAAGCACCTTCTTTGTGAATCTGCAAAGGATAATTCGAGCCAAAAGCAATCATATCAAACATCAAATCCAAGTTTAGGTCGATACCTAAAGGAACCGAGAGTGCTCGGGCACTAAGCACTGTTAAGGTTTATCGGTTACAATTCCACTCGACATACCGAGGCAAATTTAAAGTGTCGGGCTTAAAGAAAGTTTTTACCCCTCTGTGGAGGCTGGAAGGAGCAACGAACTCGTCGAGGTCGATCCCGTCTGCGATCCGGGTAGCAGCAGCGATGAAAGTTTCCATGAAGGACCTGAAGTCGTGTTTCTTGGTGTTGGACACTCGGAGAGCCGCCAGCTTCTCTTCTCGCGCGTCCTTGCAGTGGACTCGGGCGGACCGCGGGGCAACATCTGCGCCACACCGAGCCGAGGACTTCTTCCACTCTTGCACGGTCGAGGACCGCGTTTAGTCGAGCCATCAGCGACTCGAGGTCATTACGAAGTGTCGCCACAGGCCAAAGCGTCGAGTCGATCACGAGAAGTGGCGGCCTTCAGCCTTGCAAGATAGTCCACGACAGCGCAGCGGGACTCGGTCGGAAGACATTCATGGCAACTTCATCATTCACGGAGAATTGGCGGGGTCAATGTTCGGCTCAAGCTGGCTAGTCTCTTCTTCAAAGTTTCGACTGAATTCTGCAAAGACAAAGCGCCGAGCAAGGCGGTGGTAGAATGTAAGCATCACGGTTGGAAATGTTGGTCGAGTGTAAAGATTACCTTGAGCATAAGGAACAATTTCTTGGCAAGACCACCAGGAAGCCTTCGGGTCATTCTTCTTCCCGATCACCTGGTTGATCTTCTCGGTCAGAGTAGTCTTGTCAGTTTTCAGTCGGTCGACATCCTTGGTGGCAATCGCCAGAGCAGATTTCAGGTTGGTATTTTCCTGTTCAAGCTTGGTGACGGAAGCTAACTTCTTGTCAGCAAGCTTGGTCTTCTCATGTAGCTCAAGGTCCTTCTTCTTCTGGGCCTCCTTCACCTTGCCTGCAAGTTACAGCAAAGTCGGATTTTGAAACAAATGGAAGGAAAAAGGAGTCGTCGAGGTCTCACCGAACATACCTTTGTTCTCCTCCTTCGCCTTCGTCAGATTCTCCTGCACTAGCTTCAGATCCAGCTCGAGCTGAATATGCTTCTGCTCCAGTTCCGTATAGCGAGCCGCAAGGTCATAGGATTTCTACGAAGAACCAATCGACAAAATATCAAAGATGATTCACTTCCGAGTGGATAGGGAAAAATCATACGTTTCTAAGACTACAGTCGAATGCAAGCATTCGACCGTAGTCTCGGGGACTACACCCAGTGGGTGCACTCAGCGTGCCCCCACTGGTTCTATTCAAACGAGTCGACGATCGACCAAAAAAACTTCTTGGTGTAATCAAGCGCGGCGATCGACCACGATCTCGGGGACTACACCGGTGGGTGCACTCAGCGTGCCCCCACGGTTTGAAACCCATTCGCCCGGTCGAATGATGAACAACCTTACTTATAAACCCTAAGGCCGATTGCCCAAGACTCGACCTTAGCCTTGGGGACTACACCCGGCGGGTGCACTCAGCGTGCCCCGCTAACACGGAGTTTTTATCCACACACCCTTTGGGTGATTGCTATGGATTTCGAAATAAAAAGTTTTGATAGCATATCCTATGAGAACAGCGGTGGTCGGTGACTGAACATTGCTTTGAAGGGCGGGCTGGCGTCATAAGCTGCTTGGCTTGCATCCGGATGATCTTCACTGCTCCATCATGATCCTGCTTGGCGTATCGCCTCCTTAGCAGCGCTGGCTTAGTCCTCTGGGGCGTGATGTGTTGTGAAGAGCGAAGGTTGTGCAGCACTTTCGGCGAAGTGGGATGAGCACTCGTCAGCGGCACGCGAAAGACACGGTGTGTCGAGTGGTGTTCTCCCCTCCGTGACCACGGTCTCGGGCGCCGTCGCATCTGGGTTGCCTTACCAAGAGACGCCTTCCTGCTCCTCCTATGCCTCAGCGGTTCTTCATCCTCATCATCATCATCATCATCAGGAAGGGTGATAATGTCATTGGGTGGAGCTTCAGAAAAGAATCAAAGTTAGAAATCATGAGTCAGTCGACTAAGTCTGAATTAAGAGTATAGTACCAGGATTTGAAGTTCTGCGTCCTCCATCTCATGGTCTTGACCTTGCACGAAGTCTCGAAGTTCTTGACCTTGAAGTTCCAAAGAATCGGTCGAACTAGCTCAAGTATCAACCAGAGATAAAGCTTGTACAAAACAAGGAGACTTAAGCAACATGTTTACCCCGATATGGTGGGGATGGACACCTTCATCTTGGCGGGAGCTTGGTTGGCTTTGAAGGAGCCACCTTCGATCGCTTGGCGCTTTTTCGATTCGGCGCCGGAGAAGCGGTCCAAAGGCGCAGTCGATTGCAAGCGAGCGCGAACCCCTACAGCGTTCGATCATTTGGGTCATGGACGAGCTTCAACTGCCTTTCCGAGCGCGGTGGTGCAACCTCCTCCTCCTCTTCTTCTTCGTCCTCATCATCGTCGTCGTCATTGTCGTCATCTTCGGCAGCGTCTGAATCCCACTCATCCTGGCTCTCGCCCCGCTTCTTCTCCCTCCTCGGTGAACTGAGCTCCATTGGGCATCGAGTACAGCTCGGTAAGGGCACTGGAAGGCGTCAAAGCAGAGATCAATCGACCAAGTTGCGAGAACATCTGAAACAAATTCGACAAATATACAATGGAAGGCAAAGCAAATGTACCTTATCGGAGCAGCTGTGATGGTCGAGTGGAGAATCCTCCACGGATCCAGGGATTATCCTTGTTCCCGATGACCACGGCCATCCATCTTTCCACCGTGGCGTCGTCGATTGCTTCCGGATGGACTCGGGTCTCGTCTTGATTCATGATACAACCACATGCAATGGCTCTGGCCCGAAGAAATTTGGATCGCCGCGAAGGAAAACCTCGGAAGGTCCATGCCGATCCACGCCGTCCGAACCAACGCACCACGCGATCCATCAACATCTTCACATCGGCTCTCTCCTCCAGAACCACCTTGAGAGAGGAGGGCTTGTTCACTCGGCTCATGGTGAATGGAGGAGTCCACTCGATTGCCCGGTGTCGGCTCATTCAGCGATAGAACCAGGTCATTGCCACCCTGACCGACTCGGGAAGCGTCATAGCTGGGAAGGTGCTCTTATTCCTCACTTGAATTCCCAGGCCCCGCACATTTGGACAACTTGGGTTTCTCATCGCTGGACTCACCTTCTTCACGGTGCGAGAGCGACACGTGAAGATGTGTGAACAAGCCCGGTCGCGGTCGACAGCCCGGAAGTTCTCGCACATGGATACAAACACAACAAGATCTGCTGATGGAGTTTGGAGTAAAGTGGTGGAATTGGGCTCCAAAAAGTTGAAAACCGCGAAGAAAAGCGCTCGGTGGCTGAGAAAATCCTCGATCGACATGAGTGGCGAGGAGCACACACTCACCCTCTTCCGGTGGGGTTGCCACTCTTTTTCTGGAAGTCTTGCGGCGCCGTGGGGATCAGCCCATCGTCGGCCATGTCGAGGAGATCCTTCTCCTTGATGGTCGTTGGATCAATCTCCTGGACCCAGCCCTTGGCGGCGGGATCTCGGCGAAGACCAGCTGCGGTGGTGGATCTCCCTTCGCCTTCTCCGCCGCCCGGCGCCTTCTCCGCCGCCGACACCTTCTTTGCACGCTCCGGCGCCGCCGTCTTCTCCTTGACCATGGCTGCGGCGAGATCTTGAAGAAGAGCTTTATGGAGGCGTAAAGTGCGTTAGGCGGAGGCGAGGAGAGCATAGGAGAAAGAATGGAGCCTTGTTGAAACCCTCACAAGTCACATTTATAACATCCCTTCGAGTGGATGGCAGGTGGACCGGTCAATCTAATCATATCCCGAAACAGTTGCATTGACACGATCGTGGCGAAAAAGCGGCCTTGAGATCGGCGTCTATGTCCTGTCCCGTCCGGCGCCCTAGATTCGTTCGGCAGCGCTTCCCCAAATTTCGTATCCGTGGAATCTGCGGCGGCGGATCGGTCTGTCGGTAGCGAGATTTCCTGCGATCCGTCGCTCGGGAACCGGCAAAGTCTAAAAGATCACTCGACGAAAGACAAGAATGGATCGAGTCGACTGAAGAAAAGTTGCTCGTTATCAACAAAGAAGATCTTGGTCAAGAACGACGCATAGCCAGTATACCAAAAACCAATCGGAAACAGCATCAACTCCTTTCTCATTCAAGCCTCAATCCATTCGGGGGCTAATGATGGATTCATGTACCTAGGGTAGGGTCATAGGCCTGACCTAAATGTCCTACCCAAGGACACCCTTAGAAGAGATCACCTTCCGATCGACCAACGAGGGACCCACTCGTGACTAGAAGGACTTCGACCATGGAGACTCACTCGACCATGAAGATACACTCGACCACGGAAGGTCGAAGGCACTCTGCACTGCAACGGCATGTAATTGAATAGACTTAATGATAGTTAAGGCACTTTATGTGGGGCGTTACCAGTAACGCCCCAGACTTAATGTACTTTAACCCCTTCATTATGTGGGCTGGCAGGGGTCCTGGCGCACTCTATATAAGCCACCCCCCTCCACAGGCAGAGGGGTTCGCACTCTTGTAACACCTATACACATAATCCACTCGACCGCCTCAGGGCTCCGAGACGTAGGGCTTTTACTTCCTCCGAGAAGGGCCTGAACTCATACATCGCTTGTGTTTACAACCTCTCCATAGCTAGGACCTTGCCTCTCCATACCTACCCCCCACTCTACTGTCAGACTTAGAACCACGACAGTCTCCTTTGTGTACCCAAATTATGCAATGACGTGGATGACCACTGTAACCAGGGAAATTGGAACCAAAATTTTTGACGTTCAAACTCATCACACATGGGTTAAGATATTTGAATCGTAGTTGATGTTCACATATCGTACACAGTTCTGACTAAGGGACCATGTCTGATGACACTGCGCGCCAGTTTTTTCACTGAACCGATTCAAAATTTTCGGCTTCCGCGGAAATATCTACCTCCCCGCCCCCTCCCCCTTACGAAAAGCCACATTTCCCCTGTTTCTGCCTTCCTTTCCAAGTTGAACCCTTCACTCCTTGCTTGTAGTGCCGCCCCCCTCGCCGATGACCCTCCTTCACGCTGCCCGGCCTCGTCTATCCAGGCAGGTAATCCACACTAGACCCCCATCCTCCTCCTCCTTCAACACCCCACATGCCCCGACCGCCAACAGAACACCTTCCACCCAAATCATCGACCCTCTCCACTAAATAAGCGCTGCCCTAAGCCATGGTGCATGCAGTATAGCCAGGAGCTCAAGGAGCATTTGGCAGTGGAGAAGCAAATCGCGTCCGCATTCGCGGATGAGGTCGCGATGGCTGCCATTCGTGCCGACCGCCAGATCTTGGAGGAGCAGCTCGCCATCGAGGCCACCATCGATGCCTCGCACGCCAACGCCGCGACACGGTTGGCTGCTTTAAACAACAGTTTGTGGCGTTTTTTGGAAGCCACCCTTGGTGCCTTCGACGAAGACTACAAGGTGTTTTCTCAGCATGCACGTGCTTACCTCAACTTGAGAGCCAGAAGGTTGGTGCCCGGCTCAGGCAACTCACCACTATGACGAGGGCACCCACGATGTGGAGGCCTTGCCCTCTTCCATGTCCAAGGAGCCAATCGTCATTGATATCTCCGACAATGAGGAGTAGCTTGTCTTATTAGCTCACTATAAGGACCCATGTTCAGTTTGCTAGCTACTGCCTTAACAAATTCTAGTGAATTGTGCTATCTACTTTTACCATGCAATCTGTTGCTCTAGTGTATATGTTATATATGTCGTGCAATGTGGTCCTCACTTATTAACTGTTTGGTTAATTAGTTGGCGTGTTCGGTTAACTGTTTGGTTCAATTCTGCAAATGTGATGTTCAATTCTTGAGGGTGCAATTTTGTATTGTCTTCCATGTGAGAAATAAATCAAATTTTTATTTACAAAATACATGAGAAACAAATCCAATTGCTATATTTCCAAGTTGTCAAGCATGCTTGGTTTGTTAACTATTTGATCTTCTAGTATATGTTATACATTGTGCAATGTGATGCTCAGTTAACGTTTGGTTCAATTGTTGTGATGTTTAGTTAACTGTTTGATTCCATTCTGCAATGCGATGTTCAATTGTTGTGGGTGCATTCTGTTATTGTATACCACGTGAGAAATAAATCAAATTTGGCTGTACTAAATACATGAGAAACAAATACAATTGCTATATTTCCAAGTTATTAAGCATGCTTGGTTTGGTTAACTGTCTGGTCTTCTATTAGGAGTATGTTATATTGTGCAATGTGGTGCTTAGTTAATGTTTGGTTCATTTGTTGTGTTGTTTAGTTAACTCCTTGGTTCAATTCTATAATGCAATGTCTAATTGTCGTGGGTAGAATTTTGTATTGTTGTGCATGTGAGGAATAATCGAATTTGGCTGCACTTAATACATGGGAAAGATATACAATTGCTACATTTCCTAGTCCTTAATCATGCTTGGTTTGGATAAATGGGTTTTCCATGTGGCTTGAAATAATCTGATAAATCTGCAATATGCTTATTTTTTCATCAACATATTTTACTAATAGCACGCGAACCCTCACTTAACCTGATCACTAACTACCTTATATGTGTTGCAAGGAAACAATTGGAAGCACCGAGGTTTACAATCGATGTTTGCACATGCATGATCCTTTGTCTAATAGCACATTATTGTGCAATTGCAGGAATCATTCTAATACTTAGGTTTTAAACAATTTGGTCTTGCACATGTAGGTCCTGCTATCAGAGGTTTTGACCCACTATTCGACCCTTTTTGCATATGGGGAAATGAGTTGTCCATGAATATCGGTCAAGTCAAGAAACTCAGAAAGATTGTTAGGATAAATAAATTAGCGACAAAAAACAACAAGATCTTTGTCTTCACAATGAACAAGACATCAATTCACTACAGGATGGTACTAACTATTATACCTTGTCTTTTTTATTCCTTTGCCCCATTTCCAATATAGAGAAGATATTTATGCACATCCTTGTTTTCAGGCCTTTCCAAAGCAGTTCACTGATGATTACGTCTCAAACCACCTGTATGGTCAGGAGGCGAGGAAGGTATTCATACAACACCCATGGTTCAATATTGAAGTGTTCCTGAAGAGGACGAAGAATGGATGGTCAATCATCCACAGGCACTGGCCTAAAGTTGCAAAGACCTTGAACATCAATGAAGGCTCAATATTTGCCTTCCGCTTCAGCAGTTTTCCAGATGAGATGCATCTGTCTATGTACCGTCTATGATGCTAATTTTAAAAGGTTCTAGACGTTGCATGTGAAACTTGGTGCTGGTGCATTGTGTAATGGGGTAGCTGAGTGCTGAAGCTATATCATGTTGTAGTCTGATGTATTTCAATTATGAAATCCTGCTTCCTTAATATGGGAATGAAATATATTATGTGTTTAATATGAATGTCAACTAGATTAATAAATGGATTATTAATAATAGGGCAATTAGCCTGCTAATGGCAAATTAGCCTGCTAATTGGTTTTTGCGATTGCAAACAGTTATTGAGAAAATACCGTGGGCGATGACCTAAGGCAACACACATAGTTTCTAGGAATAAGTCGTGCTGGATCGATGAACAATCACACACGACATTCTCTTCAAAACTGTTTGCGTTAGGCCACCTTGCGCAAATGTTTACCACATAAAAATTGTGTGTGATGGACAGCCTTTGCCACACAGTTTCTTCTACACACCGTGTGTGATGCATTCAATAACACAAATGATAAAATTGTTAATATTGTGTGTGATGGCAACACTATCAAAATGATTCAACGGGGAAAATTGTGTGTGATGTACCTGCAAACGGAAACATTTTCCTTGGAGTGACTGTGTGGGATGTATATCTGACGGAAGCGTTTAGCGGGGGTGATTGTGTGGGATGTACTTACATTTGAAACAATTTTCCTGTATAATTGTATTTTTAGCACTACTATCGTATAACCATATTTGCGCTGCCTTGATCGCTACGACCTCATTTTGCTGAGCGTGTGTGCTAGGAGGGCATATCCCCGATGGTTTCTGGGTCGTGTGGGAAGGACCCCCCTATCGCCCACACTCACTTGGCGACGGTTCCAAATGCCATTGTGGAAAGGGGTTAAAAATCATTTGTATAGCACCAACGCGTACCAGTGCCCCTCCACCGCCTCTCAGCTCTATAAATACTCTAATATTCTAGAAACCCTAGAGGAGTCGAGAGATCAGAGTTCCCAATGCCGCAAGTTCCACAACCACGAGATCCAATCTAGAGGCCTTTTCCGACACCTTGCCAGAGGGGTTAACGATCACGGAGGGGTTCTTCATCAACACCCTTGCCCCTCCAATGGTGCGTGAGTAGTTTATCACAGATCTACTGGTCCGTAGGTAGTAGCTAGATGGCTTGTTCTCTCTTTTTGATATTCAATACAATGTTCTCCTCGATGTTCTTGGAGATCTATTTGATGTAACTCTTTTTTGCGGTGTGTTTGTTGGGATCCGATTAATATTATTTCAGTCTTTGTTGAACTCTCTTATGCATGATTCTTGTAGCTTCGTATTTCTTCTCTGAAAATTTGGTTTGGTTTGGTTTGGCCAACTAGATTGATTTTTCATGCAATGAGAAGAGGTGCTTTGTGATGGGTTCGATCTTGCGGTGCTCAATCTCAGTGACAGAAGGAGACATGACACGCATGTATTGTTACTATTAAGGATAAAAAGATGGGGTCTATTCCTACATGAATAGATCTTGTCTACATCATGTCACGTTCTTATTGCATTACTCTGTTTTTTCATGAACTTAATACACTAGATGCATGCTGGATAGTGGTCGATGTCTGGAGGAATAGTAGTAGATGCAAGCAGGAGTTGGCCTACAAATCTTTGATGTGATGCCTATATAGATGATCATTGCCTTGGATATCGTCATAATTATTTGCCCTTCTATCAATTGTCCAATAGTAATTTGTTTACCCAACACATGCTATTTTTTTGAGAGAAGCCTCTAGTGAAATCTACGGCCCCGGGTCTATTATTTTTAGATCTATTAATCCAAAAATCTAAAAATACCTTGCTGCACTTTTTCTTTACTTATTTTATTTTGTGTTTTTGTTAGATCTATTTATTCAATCTCATATAATTTAATCTATCTCAATACCAAGGAGGGATTGACAACCCCTCCTACGTGTTGGTTGCAAGTTTTTGTTATTTGTGTGAAGGTACTACTTCGATAGTTTGGTTGGATCCTCCTACTGGATTGATACCTTGGTTTTATAAGTGAGGGAAATACTTACCATTGCTGTGCTGCATCATCCTCTCCTCTTCGGGGAAATAGCAACGCAGATACAAGCAATCACGAAGAATTTCTGGCATCGTTGCAGGGGAGGAGCAAGTCCAGATCTATCAGGCACACAATCCCAAATCTCATCTCCTTGCAATTTACTTTATTTGCCATTTGCCTCTCGTTTTCATCTCCCCCACTTCTAATTTTTTTCTTCAGAAAATCACAAAAATATTTGCTTTTTTATTTGCATTCTTTTCATTTCCCTTTTCCTCATATGATCTCTTGTTTGCTTGCATCTTGTTTGCTTGGTCACGATGTCTCAAGAAAATACCAAGTTGTGTGATTTTCCAATACTACTACTAACAATAATTTTATTAGTACTCCGACTGCTCCTCCCACCGCTAGTGCGGAGTCTTATGATATTAATGCCGCTTTGTTGAATCTTCTTGTGAAAGAGCAATTTTCCGGTACTCCTAATGAGGATGTCGCATCCCATCTAAACACTTTCGTAGAATTGTGTGATATGCAAAATAAAAAAGATGTGGACAATGATATTCTTAAGTTGAAATTATTTCCTTTCTCTTTGAGAGATCATGCAAAAAATTGGTTTTCATCTTTACCTCGCAAGATTATTGATTCTTGGGATAAGTGCAAATATGCTTTTATTACTAAGTATTTTTCCACCCGCAAAAATTATTTCCCTTAGAATTCAAATCATGAATTTTAAGCAACTTGAATATGAACATGGTCCACAATCTTGGGAAAGAATGAAATTAATGCAAAGAAATTGTCCTACTCATGGTTTAAATCTATGGATGATTATACAAAAAAATTATGCGGGATTGAATTTTGTTTCTAGAAATCTTTTTAGATTCCACCACGGGAGGTACTTTTATGGAAATTACTTTGGGTTATGCTACTAAATTGCTCGATAATATTATGGAAAATTATTCACAATGGCATACCGAAAGAGCGTCTACTAGTAAAAAGGTCAATTCGGTTGAAGAAATTAGTACTTTGAGTGAAAAAGTTGATGCACTTATGAAATTGTTTGCTAGTAAAAATGCTCCTATTGATCTTAATGGTGTGCCTTTGTCTACATTGACTGAGCAAAATAGTGATCCCGTAGATGTGAATTTTGTCTCGAGAAACAATTTTAATAACAATGCTTATAGAGGTAAATTTAATCCTAGGCCTTTTCCTGGAAATTCCTCTAATAATTATGGTGATCACTATGGTAATTCTTCTTCTAATAATAATAGGATGCCCTATGATCTTGAGAGTAATATTAAAGTATTTATCGATGTGCAATTTTTTTCCAACACTACGATATAAGAAATGTTGAATAAGATTGATGATATGTCTAGAAGCATTGATATAATTTCGCGTGATGTAGAAAATCTCAAGATTAATAATTTTCCACCTAAGGTTGATGTTAATTAATCAATTCAATCTTTGTATGCTTCTATGGATGAAAGTAAGAAAAGGACCGCTATGCTTAGAGCTAAAAGAGAATTTTTAGAAAGAGCTTTTTCAACCGATTGCTTTCACCATCATGATGAAGATGTTAAGATGATTTGTGTTTCTTCTATTGATTCCTTGTTTGGTAATATTTAAATTGATGATAATAAGAATGGAGAAGAGTCAACTTTAGCTAGAAGGCGTCCTCACAATTTGAAGGGTGAAAATCTTATTGGATTTTTTGATAAAAGTGGGTTTGGAGAGGTCAAAACTTTAACTAGCGATGTGCCCACTCTTTTGGACTACAAAGACTTTAATTATGAAAATTGCTCTTTGATTGATTGTATTTGTTTGTTGCAATCCATGATAAATTCATCCAATTCTTATGAAAAAAATAAAGCTTTTACTAAACATATTATGGATGCCATGCTAAAAGATTTAGAAGAAAATTTGGAGTTAGATATTTCAATTCCTAAAAAATTATATGATGAATGGGAACCCATCATTAAAGTCAAGATAAAAATTATGAGTGCAATGCTTTATGTGATTTGGGTGGTAGTGTTTCCACAATTCCGAAATCTCTATGTGATGTGCTAGGTTTTACCAATATTGAAGAATGCTCTCTTAATTTGGACTTGGCGTATTCTACTATTAAAAAGTCTTTGGGAAGAATTAATGATGTTCTTATTGTTGCAAACATGAATTATGTGCCCATAGACATTATTGTGCTTGATATCAATTGCAATCCATCTTGTCCTATAATACTTGGTAGACCATTTTTGTGAACTATAGGTGTTGTGATTGATATGAAAGAAAGGGATATTAAATTTCAGTTTCCTCTAAAGAAGGGTATGGAACACTTCCCTAGAACTAAAACTAATCCACCATATGATTCAATCATGAGGGCAACCTATGGGACAAAACCTAAAGATGAAAAATACTTGAATCTATGTATTATGCCTAGCTAGGGGCATAAAACAATAGCGTTTGTTGGGAGGCAACCCAATGAATAAAATTTATTTTTCACTTTTTATTTCTATTCTTGAGTGTTTGCACAATTATGCTACTGTTATGATTGTGTTTTTTATGTTTTAATTAGTGTTTGTGCCAAGTAAAGCCTTTAGGATCATGTTGAGTGATAATTGATTTGATCTTGTTGGAAAACAGAAACTTTTGCGTCCAGTAGCATAATTTTTCAAATTCACAGAAGCGCTGAAAGCTTATAAATATTTTACACAAGATTGATATACAAAATTCCTACGTTATCCTAATTTTTGGAGTTACAGAAGTATGAGTAAAATTTGCATCTTTACAGACTGTTCTGTTTTTGACAGATTCTGTTTTCATTGCATTGTGTGCTTATTTTGATGGATCTATGGATTGTATCGAGGGGGTATAATCCATGGTAAAGTTAGAATACAACATGTATAATGCAATAATAAAATATGAATGGGTTTACAACAATACTTAGAGTAAAGATTGGTTTTATTATAATAACAGATCTCACAAAGGTTTCTGTTGAGTTTTGTGTGATTGAAGTTTTCTAGTTTTGGGTGAGATCACGATGGATGAAGGAATAAGGAGTGTCAAGAGCCTAATCTTGGGGATGCCCCATGGCCCCTAAGGTAATATTCAAGGAGTACCAAGCAACTAAGCCTGGGGTTGCCCCGAAAGGCTCCCCCCTTACTTTTAACGACCATCGGTAATTTTACTTGGAGCTGTATTTTTATTCATCACATATCATGAGTTTTGCTTGGACCATCTTGTATTATAAGAGTCTTTGCTTATTTTGCTTTTTAGTTTGTCACAATCATCCTTGCTGGACACATCTATTTGAGAGAGCCATAATTATGCTTTTATTTGTTAGAATTGCTCTATGTGCTTCACTTTAATTTTTTGAGCTGTGAAATTGCTCTATGTGCTTCACTTACATCCTTTTGAGCACGATGTTGCTTTAATTTTGAAGAAATATGCTCTCATGATTCACTTAGATTATTTTGGGAGTTTGTAAAATTTTAAAGAAATATTCTCTCATTTCTTCACTTATATTATTTTGAGAGATGAAAATTATTTTGAAGAAATTTGCTCTTGTTCTTCACTTAGATTGTTTTGAGAGCTTTGCTAGTAGCAACGGTAATATATGAAACTAGTCCCAAGGTGATAGATATTCAAGAGGCATATAATAAAAACTTTCATGAAGATCATTGGATATTATAAACTTGATTCCTTGCAATAGTTTTGAGATATGATGATAGTAATATGTGAGTCATGTTGGTGAGTAATTATGCTCTAGTAAGAATATTGGTGTTAAGGTTTGTGATTCCTTATGCAAGCTTGAAAGTCAATAGTTATGCAATGAAGTTATATCCTAATTGTGGTGCATTATTAGGTGTTAGTTATGTTTAATGCTCTTTTATGATCGTTTTCGTTTCTTGGTTGGTCGCTTCTCAATCTATTTGCTAGCCTCCATTTGAACTAAGTGGGAATACTACTTGTGCATCCAAATCCTTAAACCCAAGTTGTGCTAAATGAGTCCACCATACCTACCTATATGCGGTATTTACATTTCGTTCCAAGTAAATTTGTATGTGCCAACTCTAATTTTCAAATAAATTCCCTTTTTGTCTGCCCATACCGCCCATGAAGTGGTAGGGGGTGGCCAACATTTTCCATGCTAGATACTTTATTCTCAAGATGAGTGTTTATTCACTTGTCATTGCATGAGAGTGTGGCAAGGTAATAGGGATGCCCGGTCCCGAAATGAATTTATTATTTATGTTGTTCAATAATAAATTCCTTGGAAAGTGTTGTTACGGAATGCACCCATGGATACGGCTAGCCATGGATTGTGAAAGAATGGTGAAAAATGAATACACTTTATTTTCTGTTTGGGAACCGCCTATGATTTATATAGCTTGGAAAGTATTGGGAATTCTCGGTCATTTTCGTTGAAGGGAAAAGCATGCCACCCCAAAATAATTTTATCTCTCAATTTAAGCTTTGAGCTCTGGCACCTCTACAGATCTCTGCTTCTCTCTGCGAAGGGCCTATCTATTTACTTTATGCAATTTTTATTTTTATTTGAGTCTCCATCTTCTCTTATAAAGCACCAACTAGGGAACACTATTATCATACTTGTGCATTGGGCATAGTTAATATCTGAGTGTGGATCAATGACTAAGCATAATGGGTTAGGGATAGCTTTCTTTAGTGTTGATATTTTGAAAGACATGGTTGCTTGTTGATATGCTTGAATATTGATGTCCTCATGTCAAAAATAGACTATTGCTTTGAATCATCTAAATGTCCAAATGTCGATGCTACAAAATAAAAGATTATGAGATGAACATGTTAGGCAGCATTCCACATCAAAAATTTTGTTTTATCATTTACCGTGAGCTCCCTCGTCGACGCCCGTTCTTCCGCCGGTGTCTACCCCACCACCCGTTTGCTCCGGTGGTGGTGGGATCGACGCGGACGGAGTAGCCGCCTTCGAAGCCTTCTTCTTCGGCGGCATGTCGATGAAGAAAATGAAGATCTAGCTCGTGTGAACACCGGATCAGGTTCACACAACCTCGACGCACCCCCTACCTGGCGCGCCAAAGATGTCAGGGAAACTGATCCACGAACACCTATGGGACGGCGGACCGAGCCCCTTCGGTTGGTGGGGGCGGAGATCGCACGAAGAGCGGATCGGCGAAACACGAGCGGTTACCCAGCCGGAGCTCTCCGGAGATAATACTCCTCTGCTGCATGTCCGAGTGTGTTGAGTTCTTGCTCGGGGGGCTGAGTGCTCTGATACACACTAGCTGCTAACGAGACCGGCGTGAGTGTTTTACGCCTTTGAACCCCCCTCTCGTTGCGCATGGGCCTCCTTTTATATGCTCAAGGGTCACCGAGCGGTGGCAACGCGAACAAGGGTAAAATGGAAAAGTGTTGCGGTTGGTACAACTACCGCACGGTGTACCATACCTAACCACGGCGGCGGGGACAAAGGCATTAAATGCCCGTCTGCATCGCCCAAACAGTGCAAAAAAGGGACCGTCAGGGACGCCACCGCTTGCCACGATGGCAATCTTGTCAGCGCCGCTTGCCACTGCGCACCGCTGGCTGCACAGCCTCTTGCCAAGTGCGCTTGGAAAGGTCCCAGGGCGACACGTTGGTGGATGTGCTGGAGCGCGGGTACAGAGTGGTAGCTTGCTGCGGCAGGCGCCTTGCCGCGGTTGTTGTCTTGTCGCGTCCGGAAGCTTGTCGCTCACCGGGCCTCGCCGGGACGCGTGGCGTGTCGCGGCAAGTTCCTTGAGATGCCTTGGTTAGCCTTCGCCACACACGGTGCCGAACGCTGTTGGGCCAGGCCCAAAACAGGGCACGGGCACGCGCGGCCTGGGTTACGCCGTATCTTACTCCGTATCCACCGCGCCCTCCCCGAACGGCACGCGTCGAATGCGGCGTCGTGGGAGAGATCGTGGGTGGTTTCTTTATTCGGAAAGATGGAACGTCCGCCGCCTCCCTCTTTATAAGCAGGGGAAACAGGGGCAGTTCGCCCATCTTGCCGGTTGCTACTCCAATCTCAGAAACCTCCGCCGCTCCCCCTTCTTCCAAAGCAGAAAGAGAGCAGCTCTCCGCCCCCCATTGCCACCAGTACCACCAACACCGTCGATCTCCCCCACCACCTCCGCCATGGCTCCGAAAGCCGGCAAGGGGAAGGCTGTGAAGTCGACCGAGGCGCAGTGGCTCGCGGCGCTGCGAAAGGAGCGGACAACCTTCCCCCCCAAGCTCGCCGCGAATGAGCTGAGGGAGTATTACTACCTCTTCTGGTCGACAGAGACGCGAGCGCATCCGTGCACGAAGGTACTCTCAGCCGCCGCTTTGGAACGGGCTCCGAATGGATATCCCTTCTTCGCGTTGTTCTTCAACTGCGGGCTCTGCCCGCCTTTCTCTGAATTTTTCTACGACATTATGAACACCTACGGGTTCCACCTCCTTGACTTCACCCCCAATGCCGTTCTGACCATGGCAGTTTTCGCACATCTCTACAAAAACTTTGTCGGAGTCTATCCAAATGTAGCTCTTTTTCGCCACTTCTTTATGCCCCGAGTTGAGAGAGGGGAGCCTTTATCCGGCGGCATCGCCTGGATTTCGAGAGCTGGCAAGAAAGAAGCTTATCTGGAGGGAGAGCTCCGCGGCAAGTGGGAGGAATGGAGAGCGGTGGTGCTGGATTGTCGAGGAGAACCCACACCGTTACCGCGTGGCGCCAAACCCGATCTTGCGGCAGCGATTGGAGCAGCGTGGCCGGAAGGCGATAGGTGAAGATTGCCGTTCACCGGATCCTCGCCTCGGGCTTGCGGGCTCCTTCATAGGCGCCGTTGGCGCAGATTTTCTTCGCCGCCGACGCCCCTGCGGGAGAGGAGGAGACCCGCTGGGAGTTCGAGCGGCGGATATCATGAGGCTGCGCCCGGGCCTCAACTTCAACTTCACTGTCCTGGAACTGGATGCGATGCTCAAGGAACTGTTCAAGCACGACCCTCAACATCCCAAAATGTTCAGGTTGCCGAAGGATGTCGTTCCGCTGTGCAACAATTCCTCGCTCGACCGCATCCGTGCAATGATGCCGCTGTGCGATTCTCATGGAATTGTCCCAACTTGGCAAGAGCCTGCAGACGACGTCGTGCAGGAGTTCTTTGACGATTTGGTAAAAGTGCCGGTCCGCTCCGATGAACAGAAAAGCCTTACTCGCAACACCACTGACGCGGAGATGCAGCGCATCGCCACTAGGCTGGAAGAGGCGGCGGCAGCCGCTGCCACGGGCGAGTTTGGATTCACCGTGGAGGAGGCAGAGGCAGCAGAGGCGGCAAGCCTTGCCGAGCGAGAGGAGCTTGCCGGCGAGGGAGAGCTTGCCGGGAACTGAAGTCGAGTCGGCGATCCCGCCGAGGGTGCGGCGGCTCGTTGAACCAACTCCTCTTCCTCCTCATCTTGAACAGCTCGCCGCCAGCGAGCCCCAGCTCCACCAAGAAGGCGTCTCGCAAGGCGGGGGCGTGGCGGGACGGCGAGCGAGTCAACAGCCGCCGCGCGCGCGCGACACGCTCTACCGTGGCAAGCACTGTTGCCGCGGGAGCACCTCACGCCACTGCGGCAACTGGAGCGGGGTCCTCCCGGACCATCACTTCTGCTCCTGCCGCTTCTCACGCCGCGGCGGCGGCCGGAGCTGGGTCGTCTCAGACCACCGCTACTGCCCCCGCCAAGCGGCTAAGGGAAACTACTCCTCCGCCTCGTCGCGTCGAAGGTGGGCCGGACTTCGACCTCTCCGCGCTCAGCTCCGACAAGGAAGAAGAAGAGTAAGATTCTCTGTTGTACTTGCAGTTCTTCAATTCTTGATGTTTTGTCTTGTATCTGATTTGCTCTACTCCGAACCCATTCCTTTTCAGGACTCTAGCCCAGAGAGCGGCGAAGAGAGCCAAGGTCCCGGTGATTGTCATCGAGGACGAACCCACCGCGACAGCAGGGGATGTGTCCGAGACCACCTTGCCGGACCCGGCAACTATTCCCCAAAGCAGCCCCCAGCGTAAGTACATGGTTTACTTCCCACTGTTAGGCACGCATGGGTGTTCTTTCCTTGCTGACATCTGACTATTGGTTTGCGTAGGAGCAGAGCAGCCTCACCAGGAGCGCTCAGAAGCCGCTCCCAACATGCCATCTGCTTCGACTACACCGCCAAGGGAGGATTCCCCGGCAAGGGAGCGTTCTCCGGCAAGGAAGAAGTCTCCGGCAAGGGACAGCACCAGCGACCCCCTGGTGGCCGAGACCACGACTGTAGAACCTAGTACAGGTAACCTTCTTGCTTGAAAACTTCCATTGGGTTCTTTTTCTTCTGATTTTCTTTTTGGATATTTGCTTCACTTTTCTCCTTTTCCGATCGTCAGATCCATCTACCACGGAGCCGATGGAGACCGAGGTCGCCGGCGAGGAGAATGCGCGCGGCAATACCAACGACGCCGCTGCCACCGAAGAAGCAGTTGGCGCTGATGATCCCGCCGGCGAAGAGGCCGCCAAAGCTGCCGCCGCAAAAGCTGGCGAGGGGTCTGGCGATCTTACTGACGGCCCCGAGGCCGCAGGAGCGTCAGGCGCTGCGTCGACCGCCGACCCCCCCGCCGCTGCCGCAACGTCAGGCTCCGAAGAGCCCCAGCCCGGCGCCTATTTGAAGGCCGGCGATGGCGTCTTCATCAAGCTCCCTTGGGAGTCAAGCTCCAGGGCGCCGGTCGAAGGAGAAATCTTTGATGGAGAGGTGCTCGCCTCCGCTGGGCTGACGCTGGTTGATGCGCCGAGCAGCAGCAGCGACGAGCCTGAGGAGGAGCGGTTGCTGCGGAAGCTGTTGTCGCTCTACCGCGCTCGACAGGCCAAGCTGGAATCCCGAGAAGCGCTTGCCGCGAAGGCGGGAGTGGACATTGAGAAGCGCGCGGAGGAGCTCCGGGTTCTCAACCAGGAAGCTCTCTGGTCCCTGGCAGAGGAGCGGGAGCAACTTCGCCGAGGCGCTGAAAGCCTTCCTCCTTGAGAAGGCGAAGTTGAAAAGCAACGGCTTGCCGCCGAGGAGCTGTTTGCGTGGGAGGTGAGTTGGCGCAGCGGAAGGTCAACCTTGACAGCCACGAGGAGGAGCTTGCTGCTGCGAGCAAACATTCGCGGGGCTCTCAAGGAAGCAGAGGATCTTGCCGCAGCTGCCGAGGCCGCCAAGAAGGAGCTGGAGATGAAGGTGGCGCAGCTGGAGGCCGATCTCAAGACGAGCGGTGAAGAGCTTGCCGCGCTCAAGCGTGAGCGCGAGAAGGACGCCTACACCCTTGGCGAGCTACAGGGTCGTCTCGTCGAGAAGGGCAAGGAGGTTAGCGCCGCCAAGGACTCCAACGCAGATCTCGAGTTGAAGCTGACTACTTTGACCAAGACGCTGGATGGCGCCAGGGAGCAGGAGGTGGCCTTGAAGGAGAAGATCAAGGCCGACGAGGCGCTGCTAACGAGTGCTGCGACCACCCAGAACACTTTTAGGGAGAATGTGGAGCACTGGATGGAGGGTCTTGTGGATGTTGTCGCAGCCATCGACAAGGAGCTGGCGCAGCTGGGGATGGAGGATCTCGGGTATTCCTCCGATGAGAACCTCCAACCCAGCGCCAAGCTCAGCTTGTTCTTCAAAGGCGTGGCGACGGCCCTCCAGCGACTCCGGGAGAAGATCCCAAAGCAGCTGGCCGACGAGTCGCGCAAGATCTGCGCGGGAGCTCTTCAAAAGGTGTTGGTGAAGGTGTCCTTCCGCAGCCCAGGCCTCAACCTCACCAACGTCCTCAGGACCCTGCCGCAGGATGCTGATCTGGAAGCGCTCAAGGCCCTTGTCGCACCCATCGTGGACAAGGTGAGCGGGATCAAGAGGGTTGAGGGCGATCACGTAGATTAGGCCGCCCGTTTTCTCCTTTTCTTGTCGCTGCTGGTCAAGTTATGAGAACAATCTGTTAGAGCTGCGACAAGCTATCTTGTAATATAACTCTATTTTGGGTAGCGATTGCTATGTTATTTCCTTTACTCGATACCTTCCTTTGTATGTTTTTGCCCTACGCTTTTAGGGAACTTGTTGGCATGAGCACCTTAGTCATGGCTGAGTCGAAAAGGGACGTCGGCAGACTTCTTGGCGGTGCCGCTACCGACAAGAAACCTTGTCGCAACTAGTCGCAGCTCACTTAAGTTGTTGAGGGACTCGAAACAAAGTAAGGGCTTAACTAGCTACGAGTTGGTTCCTCCGCATGGGTTTTCCATACAAAGCACGGTCGTTCGAGGAAGATAACTTAAAAATTTAAAACTGATTGCTCAAACTTTGACAACTTAGCTTTTACGTCGTTTGCCCCGGTAAGGCAAAACTTCCTTGAGCGGCCTGGTCCACACCATTATCTTCTCCTTTCCCCGGCAAACTTGTGGGCGAGGAACCTTCCTTTCTTTGAAAAAAAGAAAGAAGAAAATAAAGATATGGAGCCTTACGGCTCGTTATTGCTT
Organism: Aegilops speltoides; assembly: GCA_021437245.1. Lineage (NCBI taxonomy): Eukaryota > Viridiplantae > Streptophyta > Magnoliopsida > Poales > Poaceae > Aegilops > Aegilops speltoides. The sequence continues at coordinate 105,135,123 of CM038146.1, forward strand.
ACCGGGGTAGGCGCTGCACAAAGTGTCGATAACACATGCAAAAATAGAAAGCATGAAATTGACAAGATGTGCGGAGCACATGAGCTTTACTTATACACGGAGTCTGCGCCCGGCTTTGTACAAAGGATTACATGCAACATCGGCAAGACTTGTACAAAAGGTGGTTGCCGGAACAGGTTCGGAAACCGCGCCTCTGAGTAAAACTTACGAAGATGCTCAATGTTCCAGGAGTTGCTCACCGGAAAGCCATCTTCGGTCTCAAGGCGGACAGCGCCGGGCCTAGTGACTCGTTTCACCCGGTAAGGGCCTTCCCACTTCGGCGTCAACTTGTTGGAATTCTTGGCGGACTGAACGCGCCGAAGAACAAGGTCGCCTTCCTCGAGACTTCTGGCATTAACTTTGCGGCTATGGTAGCGGCGCAAAGCTTGCTGGTATCGAGCAGCTCGTACAGCGGCCTGAAGACGGTCCTCCTCAAGGAGCAGCGCGTCATCTTGTCGCAGCTGCTCTTGCTCAAGCTCATCATAAGCGAGCACTTGAGGTGACCCGTATACGAGTTCCATGGGGAGAACTGCCTCTGCTCCATAGACTAGAGCGAAAGGTGTCTGGCCAGTGGCTCGATTTGGCGTCGTCCTGATCGACCAAAGAACCACCGGCAGCTCCTCAATCCAGTTCTTTCCGCACTTGCGCAGCCTGTCGAAAGTCCTGGTCTTGAGCCCGTGCAGCACTTCAGCATTTGCCCTCTCCTCTTGACCGTTGCTTCTCGGATGAGCAAGCGAAGCGAAGCGAACCTTGGCGCCAAGATCTTGGGCGTCTTGCATGAAGGTGCGGCTCGTGAATTGCGTGCGTTGTCGGTGATGATCTGTTAGGGATCCCGGCGGCAAACAATCGACTGAAGAACTTGATTGCTTGACCGTGTTGTCACCTTCCTCATCTGCTTCCACTTCCGGCCACTTTGTGAACTTGTCGATTACAGCGTACAAGTACTCAAAGCCCCGACAACTTCGGGGAAAAGGGCCGAGGATGTCGAGCCCCGGACGAAAATGGCGGGATAAAGGGATCGTCTGGAGAGCTTGAGCTGGCTGGTGTATCTGCTTGGAATGGGCCGCACGCTTCACACTTGGTTACTTGTGCAGTTGCATCACGGAGGCTGTCGGCCAAAAGAAACCTTGCCGGAATGCTTTGCCGGCAAGTGCTCTTGCGCCAATGTGGTGACCACATATGCCTCCATGTATCTCTGCCAGCAGCTTTTGTCCGTCTTCCCGGTGTATACACTTCAATTTCACACCATTGAGTCTCCTTCTATACAGTGTGTTGTCGACAAACTGGTACATACTTGACTGCTGGGCTACTCTTTCCGATTCTTCTTGCTCTTCGGGAAGTTCTCCTGTCTGAAGGAAACGGACAATCTGTTGTGCCCATGCTGGAGCTTGTGGCTCGACAACAAGGACTAAAGGCACATCTGCTGCTGCGGGAACATCCGCTTCTTCGGCGAGAACCTGCGGTTCAGCCGGAGCTTGACGTTCCCCGGCAAGCTTGCCGGGGCAAAACTTGTCGGGAGCGTCTGCTTCAACGGAACAAACCCTAAGGCTTGCCGGAGCAGACTGCTCCTCAGCACCCTTGGTGTTGATCTTGGGGACCTTCTTGGCGGCGGCTTCGGGGAGCTCTGCCGGAAAATAGTCGCCAGAAATCAACTTCCTCTTCTTGCTCTGTCCAGTTGATGGCGTTACAGACGGTTGAGTCAGTTTGAGCACAAAGATCCATGGTTCCACAGGTAACTTAAGTGCGGTGCACTTCGACAGGCCATCGGCAATGTCGTTCTGAGCTCTTGCAACATGTTCCATTTGTAGGCAGTCAAAGTGCTCTTCTAACTTTCTCACTTCATCAACGTAAGCTTCCATCAACGGACTCTGATAATTCTTATTCACTTGGCGGACGACAAGCTGCGAGTCACCCCTGACAATGAGCTTCTTGATCCCAAGGTCTGCTGCGATCCTTAGACCGGCAAGCAAACCTTCATACTCTGCGGTATTGTTCATTGCTTGCTCCCTAGGAAAGTGCATCTAGACTATGTACTTGAGGTGCTCTCCGGTGGGCGCAACAAGTAGCACGCCCGCACCGGCGCCTTGCAGCGAGAAGGCACCATCAAAGTACATCAACCACTCTTTGCTTGCTTCCTTGACGGGGATGCTCGTTTCTGGAATTTCTTCATCTGGTGTTGGCGTCCACTCTCCTATGAATTCTGCCAATGCTCTGTTTTGGATAGTTGAAGTGCTCTCAAACTTGAGGCCAAAGCTTGACAGTTCCAGTGCCCACTCGACAATCCTACCTGTTGCTTCTGGATTTTGCAGTATCCTCTTCAGCGGAAAACGAGTGACAATTGTAATCTCATGTGCTTGGAAGTAATGGCGCAGCTTTCTCGAGGCCATGAGAAGGCCGAAAAGCAATTTCTGCACACCAGAGTACCTCGACCTAGCCCCTGCAGAAGGGAACTAACAAAGTAAACTCGGCGCTGCACCATTCTCTTCTGTATCTCCTCACGCGCCTGTGCAGATCCATCTTTGTCGGAACCAGAGCTTGTCGGTGAAGTCCCCTGCTTGTCGCTGGATGCACCTACCGTGGTTGCTGGCTCATCATCCACCTCCCTCTCCGCTACTAACGCAGCACTAACCACTTGATTGGTTGTCGCTATATACAACAGTAACTTCTCTTGTGGCTTAGGTGCGACAAGTGTTGGGGTGGAGGACAGATATCTCTTCAAGTCCTGCAGCGTAGCCTCCGCTTCCGGAGTCCATTTCATTGGACCTGCCTTTTTCAATATTTTGAAAAACGGCAGGGCGCGCTCCACGCAACCAGCAAGTCTTCGTACATCCTTGACGCGCTTTGGTGCTTCAATCTGCTCAATGGCCTTGATCTTGTCGGGATTGGCTTCAATTCCCCGCTGAGACACAAAGAACCCGAGAAGCTTGCCGGAGGGGACTCCAAACACACACTTCTCGGGGTTAAGCTTGAGGTTGATCTTGCGCAGATTTGCAAAGGTTTCGTCTAAATCTTGAATCAGAGTTGCCTTGTCCTTGCTCTTGACCACTATGTCATCCATGTAGGCTTCCACATTTCTGTGTATTTGTGGCTCAAAAGCGTCATGGACTACCCTTGCAAATGTTGAACCAGCATTCTTTAAACCGAAAGGCATCCGTGCAAGCGATATCGCCACATGGAGTGATGAATGCGGTCTTCTCCTCATCCTCTTCTGCAATGAAGATCTGATGGTATCCTGAGTATGCGTCAAGAAATGAAAGCAAGTCACATCCGGCCGTGGAGTCAACAATCTGGTCAATGCGCGGCAAGGAAAATGGGTCTTTGGGACAAGCTTTATTGACATCGGTAAAGTCGATACAAAGCCTCCATTTCCCGTTTGCCTTGCGCATGACTACGGGATTGGCCAACCACGTCGGATGGAGCACTCCTCTGACAAGGCCTGCTGCTTCCAATTTCTTGATTTCTTCTGTGATGAATTCTTGGCGCCCCACTGCTTGTTTCCTGACTTTCTGCTTGACGGGCCGTGCATGAGGACAGAGCGGCAAGATGGTGCTCGATTACTTTCACAGGAACACCGGGATGTCGGCGGTTGCCACGCAAACGTCGGCGTTCGCCCGTAGCAAAGCAACGGCGCACTTTCCTATTTGGGGTCGAGAGGCGCGATGGTGAAGGTACCACCGGTGCCGTCCTCCTTGGCGGACACCTTCTTGGTCTCTGGCGGAGCTGCCATTGTCTTCTTACGCTTGCCGGTGGAGCTCGATGGTGCGTCCTCGACGGTAGCGCAGCACTCCGAAGAGGTGCGCTTGCCGGAGTGGGCATAAGAACTCTTGCCGAACTTGGTCTTCTTCTTCCCCCCCGGGAGCTTCAACGGCAAGTGACTTGTGATCTGTTGCGGCTGCTGCTTCCCGGTAGATCTTGTCGGCGCAGATAAGAGCATCCTTCTTGTCGCCGAGGGCGAGATGACACTTATCGGGCCTGGCATCTTCAGCATGTTGTATGCATAGTGAGAGGCTGCCATGAATTTGGCGAGTCGTTGGACGGCCGAGTATCCCATTGTAAGGCAATGGAAAGTCAGCAACGTCAAAAGTGACCCTCTCAATCCTGAAGTTCAACTCGCTGCCAAATGTCACCGACAACGTGATCTTTCCCTTCGGCTTGCTCCTTCCCGGATTGATTCCTTGGAATGTGCGGTCTCTTGAGCTTCGCTATCAGGGATGTGGAGTTTCTGGAGTACCGCGGAGGAGATCAGGTTCAAGCCGGCCCCGCCGTCAACTAGCATCTTAGTGACCTTGAGGTTGCGGATAGTTGGTGAAACCAACATCGGCAAGCACCGATCGCGATTATGCGATCGGTGGTCCTCAATATCAAAGATGATAGGCGTCTTGGACCATTTCGAGAGGCTTGCGTGACTCGACGGGTGGTTACGCGCATTGACTTCCCGCACCTTTGCTTGAGCTGGCGGTGTGAAGTATGCAGAGAAGCACCACCGTCAATGCACAAGACCTCTGTGGCTTTCTGGAACTCCTGCTCATCGGTCTCGTCATCATCCATATCTTCATCGTCGTCGTCATCTTCATCCTTGTCGCGGCCGCGGGGAGGTCTGTCTCCTTGCCGCTGCTTGGCCTTGCCGCGGCGTCCTCCTCGGCCGGGGCATTTCTTGCCGGCTCCTCCAGCACCTTCTTGGGCCTTCTCCTTGTCGCGTCGCTCGTATTCAGCCTTTTGCTGCTCGACAAGCTGCTCGACCTTCTTGCAGCTCTGGAGGTCATGGCCCTTGGTGCGGTGGATCTTGCAGTACTGCTTGTTGGTGCCATCCTGCTTGTCGGCGACCGCCACAGCCTGGTAGTTGGTGCCTGCGGCAATCTCCTCGCCGGAGATACCAGCTTTGGCTTTCTTGGCGCCACCTCCGTTGCCGGACTGCTCAACGACTAGCACATCTTTGCCTTTCTTCTTCCTGTTGTTCCGCCGCCGGTTTTTCCTTGCCGGGGCAGCATCCTCGCTATCAGATCCTCCTGCTTCTGTATTCTCTCCGGGGAGTTTCCTCCCTTCCTCAGCACGTGCACAATTGTCGGCCAGGGCATATAGCTCACTGACATCTCTGATCTTGCACATCGCCAACTCCTCCCGCATCCTGCAGTTTCGCATGTTCTGATGGAACACGCCGATGACCGCGGCAGGGTGGACATCTGGGATGTTGTGCTGTACATGGCTGAATCTCTGAATGTACTTGCGCAGGGGCTCTCCTTCCTTCTGGGCGAGCAGATGAAGGTCGCTCTCTTGGCCATGAGGTTTGTGGCCGCCTGTAAAGGCGCCGACAAACTAATGGCATAGGTCTGCCCAGGAGGATATGGAGTTGTCCGGCAAGTGCATGAGCCAGGACCTGACGTTGGGCTTGAGCACCAGCGGGAAGTAGTTGGCAAGGATCTTGTTGTCCCGCCCCCCGGCAGCTTGCACCGCGATGGTGTAGATGCAAAGGAACTCCGACGGATGCGACTTGCCGTCGTACTTCTCTCGTCGTCGGCAGAAATTCTTCGTCTTTGGGCCTTTGGACTTGCCGCAGCTCACGAGTGAACGCAGGGCAACCTACCGCGTACGGCAAGTCACTGGTTCCCTGGCGCATGCATGTCGACAGAGGGCCCAAGCGCTGGTCCGATTGGCGCGGCGCTTCTCTTCGCGCTCGATCGCGGTACGGCGTCTTCTTGCTGTCGTTCCTGAAGAACTTGGCGCTGATCGCGACGAGCTCGTGGATCTGATGATGCAGTGGAGTCGCTGTCGAGGTAGATCCGGCGAGTCGGTGATCTTGGCCTTCGGGGTGGAGAGTGCACGGTGGTTGCACCCCCACCGGTTTTGTCGCCATCGGCTCGTGCCTGGCAGTCTTGCCGCGGCTGTGATGTACTCGGCTGCCGTGGAGTGTCGCCGTTGGCGAAGCCGATGAGACTCTAAATGGTGGCCCTCCATTCGTCGATCTTGTCTGCCGTTGGAGGGTAATCCAAGAGCAGTTGAGCTCTCGCCAAAGCTTCTGCTGAAGTGGTGGGTGGCAGTGGCGAACGGTGCGAGGAGCGGGATATGCTCGGACTTCTAACTATGTTAGAAGGAGCAGCATCCCGTCCAGGCGGCCGTGTCTCGCTCGTGCCAGCATGTTGGCGTGCATGCTGGTCTTGAGCACCCCGAGATCCACCGGCTCGGTCTTGGTCCAACGAACGTATGGTACCGCGAGTACCATGACGCTGTCGGTCCTGCGCCTCCTGAGATGGGCGCGGTGCATGTATGGACGCCGAGGTCTGCGCAGCCTTGTCCTTGGACCTGGCAGCACCGTGAGCTCCCTCGTCGACGCCCGTTCTTCCGCCGGCGTCTACCCCACCACCCGTTTGCTCCGGTGGTGGTGGGATCGACGCGGACGGAGTAGCCGCCTCCGAAGCCTTCTTCTTCGGTGGCATGTCGATGAAGAAGATGAAGATCTAGCTCGTGTGAACGCCGGATCAGGTTCACACAACCTCGGCGCACCCCTACGGGCGCGCCAAAGATGTCGGAAAGCGATCCACGAACACCTATGGGACGGCGGACCGAGCCCCTTCGGTTCGGCGGAGGGGGGGGCGGAGATCGCACGAAAAGCGGATCGGCGAAGCACACGAGCAGTTTACCCAGCTTCGGAGCTCTCGGAGAGATAATACTCCTCTCGCTGCATGTGCGAGTGTGTTGAGTTCTTGCTCGGGAGCGCTGAGTGCTCTGATACACACTAGCTGCTAACGAGACCGGCGTGAGTGTTTTCGCCTTTGAACCCCCTCTCGTTGCGCATGGGCCTCCTTTTATATGCTCAAGGGTCACCGGCGGTGCAACGCAGAACAAGGGTAAAAATGGAAAAGTGTTGCGGTTGGTACAACTACGCACGATGTACCATACCTAACCACGGACGGCGGGGACAAAGGCATTAAATGCCCGTCTGCGTCGCCCAAATAGTGCAAAAAGGACCGTCGGGGACGCCACCGCTTGCCATTATGGCAATCTTGTCAGCGCCGCTTGCCACAGCGCACCGCTGGCTGCACAGCCTCTTGCCAAGTCGCTGGAAAGGTCCGAGGCGACACGTTGGTGGATGTCTTTGGAGTGCGGTCTGAGTGGTAGCTTTCATGGCGGCGCCTTGCCGCGGTTGTTGTCTTGTCGTGTCCGGAAGCTTGTCGCTCACCGGGCCTCGCCGGGACGCGTGGCGTGTCGCGGCAAGTTCCTTGAGATGCCTTGGTTAGCCTTCCCGGCAAGCTCCTCTTGCCGGGGTCTTGTCTCCTTAGCTTGAATACTTTGTTCTTGAATGGCTCCAAAGGAACCACGGAGGTCCTTGGCGGCCACCCGGCAATCCTTGCCGTGGGGTGCTGCGACTGCCCGTGCACAAGTTCGGGATACTAGGGTACCCCTACTCCAGTACACCGACATGATGCAGCAAAGTAGCGTTAGTATTTCCCTCAGTTTTGAGAACCAAGGTATCAATCCAGTAGGAGACGACGCACAAGTCACCTAGTACCTGCACAAACAATCAAGAACCTTGCAACCAACGTGATAAAGGGGTTGTTAATCCCTTCACGGTCACTCGCAAAAGTGAGATCAAATAGAGATAGTAAAGTAAATACTTTTGGTATTTTTGTTGTATAGATTGGAAAGTAAAGATTGCAAAATAGTAAACCATATTTAGAGAGATGCGATATAATGGAAAGAGATGTAATATAACAGAAAAGAGACCCGGGAGCCATAGGTTTCACTAGTGGCTTCTCTCGAGATATCATGTATTACGGTGGGTGAACAAATTACTGCCGAGCAATTGATAGAAAAGCGCATAATTATGAAGACATCTAAGGCAATGATCATGAACATAGGCATCACGTCCGTGTCAAGTAGACAGAAACGATTCTGCATCTACTACTACTCCACACATCGACCGCTATCCAGCATGCATCTAGAGTATTAAGTTCATACGAACGGAGTAACACATTAAGCAAGATGACATGATGTAGAGGGATAAACTCAAGCAATATGATAACCCCCATCTTTTTATCCTCGATGGCAACAATACAATACGTGCCTTGCTGCCCCTACTATCACTGGGAAAGGACACCACAAGATTGAACCCAAAGCTAAGCACTTCTCCCATTTCAAGAAAGATCAATCTAGTAGGGCAAACTAAACCGATAATTCAAAGAGACTTACAAAGATATCAAATTATGCATATAAGAATTCAAAGAAGAACCAAATAATATTCATAGATAATCTTGTTCATGAATCCACAATTAATTGGATCTCGGCAAACACACCGCAAAAGAGTATTATATCGAATAGATCTCCAAGAACATCGAGGAGAACTTTGTATTGCGAATCAAAGAGAGAGAAGAAGCCATCTAGCTAATAACTATGGACCCGAAGGTCTGTGGTAAACTACTCACGCTTCATCGGAGAGGGAATGGTGTTGAAGTGGAAGCCCTCCATGATCGACTCCCCCTTCGGCAGATCACCGGAAAAGGCCCCAAGATGGGATCTCACGGGTACAGAAGGTTGCGGCGGTGGAAAAGTGGTTTCGTGGCTCCCCCTGATGTTTCTAGGGTATAAGAGTATATATAGGCGAAAGAAGTACATCGGTGGAGCCGAGGGGCCCACGAGGGTGGGGGGCACGCCTACCCCCTGGGCGCGCACTCCTGCCTTGTGGACGCCTCGTGGCGTTTCTGACTTCAACTCCAAGTCTTCTGGTTTTCTTTCGGTCCAAGAAAGATCATTCGCGAAGGTTTCATTCCGTTTGGACTCCGTTTGGTATTCCTTTTCTGCAAAACTCTAAAATAGGCAAAAAAAACTGGCACTGGGCCTCGGGTTAATAAGTTAGTCCCAAAAATAATATAAAAGAGCATATTAAATCCCATTAAATATCCAAAACAGATAATATAATAGCATGGAACAATCAAAAATTATAGATACATTGGAGACGTATCAAGCATCCCCAAGCTTACTTCTTGCTCGTCCTCGAGTAGGTAAATGGTAAAAACAGAATTTTTGACGTGGAATGCTACCTAACATAATTATCAATGTAATTTTTTTATTGTCGCATGAATGTTCAGATCCGAAAGATTCAAGACAAAAGTTTGATATTGACATAAAAATAATAATACTTCAAGCATACTAACAAAGCAATCATGTCTTCTCAAAATAACATGGCCAAATAAAGTGCATCCCTACAAAAACATATAGTTTGGCTATGCTCCATCTTCGTCACACAAAATATTCAAATCATGCACAACCCCGGTTTCAGCCAAGCAATTGTTTCATACTTTAGTATTCTCAAACTTCTTCAACTTTCACGCAATACATGAGTGTGAGCCATGGACATAGCACTATAGGTGGAATAGATTGGTGGTTGTGGAGAAGACAAAAAAGAGGAACATGGTCTCACATCAACTAGGCATATTAATGGGCTATGGAGGTGCCCATCTATAGATATCAATGTGAGTGAGTAGGGATTGCCATGCAACAGATGCACTAGAGCTCTAAATGTATGAAAGCTCAACAAAAGAAACTAAGTGGGTGTGCATCCAACTTGCTTGCTCACAAGACCTAGGGCATTTTGAGGAAGCCCATCATTGGAATATACAAGCCAAGTTCTATAACAAAAATTCCCACTAGTAAGTGACAAAATAAGAGACTCTCTATCATGAAGATCATGGTGCTACTTTGAAGCACAAGTGTGGAAAAAGGATAGTAGCTTTGTCCCTTCTCTCTTTTTCTCTCATTTTTTTGTTTGGCTTCTTTGGCCTCTTTTTTTCATTGCTTCTTTGGCCTCTCTTTTTTTATTTCCTCACATGGGACAATGCTTTAATAATGATGATCATCACACTTCTATTTATTTACAACTCCAGGATTACAACTCGATACTTAGAAAAATATGAATCTATATGAATGCCTCCAGCAGTGTACTGGGATGTGCAATGAATCAAGAGTGACATGTATGAATGGTGGATTGGCCACAAATACGATGTCAACTACATGGTCATGCGAGGCAATATGACAATGATGGAGCGTGTCATAATAAACGGGCCGGTGGAAAGTTGCATGGCAATATATCTCGGAATGGCTATGGAAATGCCATAATAGGTAGGTATGGTGGTTGTTTTGAGGAAAGTAAATGGTGAGTTTTTGGTACCGGCAAAAGTGCGCGGTACTACAGAGGCTAGCAATGGTGGAAGGGTGAGAGTGCGTGTAATCCATGGACTCAACATTAGTCATAAAGAACTCACATAATTATTGAAAAAATCTACAAGTCATCAAAACCAAACACTACGTGCATGCTCCTAGGGGAAGGGTTGGTAGGAGTTAGCCATTGCCTGATTCCGACCTCCACACGTAAGGAAAACAATCAAAGAAACACCTCATGCTTCAAATTTGTTACACAATGGTTACCATACGTGCATGCTACGGGACTTGCAAACCTCAACACAAGTATTTCTCAAATTCACAATTACTCTACTACCATGACTCAAATATCACCATCCTCATATCTCAAAACAATCATCAAGAATAAAACTTCTCATAGTATTCAACGCACTTTGTTTGAAAGTTTTTATATATCCATCTTGGATGCCCATCATATTAGGACTAGTTTTATAGCTAAAGAAAATTGCCATGCTGTTCTAAAAGGCTCTCAAAATAATATAAGTGAAGCATGTGAGATCAATAATTTCTATAAAATAAAACCACCACCGTGCTCTAAAATGATATAAGTGAAGCACTAGAGCAAAATTGTCTAGCTCAAAAGATATAAGTGAAGCACATAGAGTATTCTAATAAATTCCGATTCATGCGTGTCTCTCCCAAAAGGTGTGTACATCATGGATGGTTGTGGTAAACTAAAAATCAAAGACTCAAATCATACATGACGCTCCAAGCAAAACACATATCATGTGGTGAATAAAAATATAGCCTCAAGTAAAGTTACCGATAGATGAAGAAGAAAGAGGGGATGCCTTCCGGGGCATCCCCAAGCTTAGACTTTTGGTTGTCCTTGAATTTTACCTTGGGGTGCCTTGGGCATCCACAAGCTTACGCTCTTGCCACTCCTTATTCCAAAATCCATCAAATCTTTACCCAAAAACTTGAAAACTTCACAACACAAAACTTCAACAGAAAATCTCATGAGCTCCGTTAGTATAAGAAAATAAACCACCACTTTAAGGTACTGTAATGAACTCATTATTTATTTATATTTGTGTTAAACCTACTGTATTGCAACTTATCTATGGTTCATACCCCCCGATACTACTCATAGATTCGTCAAAATAAGCAAACAGTACACGAAAAACAGAATCTGTCAAAAACAGAACAGTCTGTAGCAATCTGTAACTTTCGAATACTTCTGTAACTCTAAAAATTCCGAACTAAATTGGTGGACATGAGTAATTTTTCTATTAATCATCTGCAAAAATAATCAACCTAAAATCACTCTTCAGTAAAAAATGACAGCTATTCTCGTGAGCACAAAAGTTTCTGTTTTTTACAGCAAGATCGCAAAGACTTCACCCAAGTCTTCCCAAAGGTTCTACTTGGCACAAACACTAATTAAAACATATAACCACATCTAACCATAAGCTAGATGAATTATTTATTACTAAACAGGAGCAAAAAGCAAAGAACAAAAATAAAACTGGGTTGCCTCCCAACAAGCGCTATCGTTTAACGCCCCTAGCTAGGCATAGAAACACGAATAAATCTAGGTATTGCCATATTTGGCATGCAATCCATAAGTGGCTCTCATAATAGATTCATAATGCAATTTAATATTCTTCCTGGGAAAGTGTTCCATGCCTTTCCTTAACGGAAATTGTAATCTAATATTTCCTTCTTTCATATCAATAATTGCATCAATCGTTCTAAGAAAAGGTCTACAAGAATAATATGACATGTAGGATTGCAATATATATCAAGAACAATGAAATCTAAGGGAACCTATTTCCTATTTTCAACAATAAGAACATCATTAATCCTTGCCATAGGTTTCTTAATGGTGGAATCCGCAAGATGGAAATTTAAATAACAATCATCAAATCCACGGAAACCTAGCACCTCACACAAATTTTTTGGAATTGTGGAAACACTAGCACCCAAATCACACAAAGCATAGCATTCATAATCTTTTATATTAATTTTAATAATAGGTTCCCGATCATCATAAAGTTTTCTAGGGATAGAAACTTCTAGTTCAAGCTTTTCTTCATAAGATTGCATTAAAGCATCCACGATGTGTTTAGTAAAAGCTTTATTTTGATTATAAGCATGAGGAGAATTTAACACGGATTCAACAAGGAAATAAAATCTATTAAAGAACAATTATCATAATTAAATTCCTTGAAATCCAAAATAGTGGTTTCATTGCTACTTAAAGTTTTGACCGCTTCAATCCCACTTTTATCAATTTTTGCATCAAGATCTAAAAACTCCGAATCATTGGGACGCCTTTTAACTAAAGTTGACTCATCTCCAGTCCCATATTTATCAAGATTCATATTGGAAAACAAAGATTTAATAGGAGTCACATCAACCACTTTTAGATATTCATCATTATTATCATGAAAACTAGAAAAACACGCTTTCACAAACCAGTCTTTTTTAGCATGCATCCTAGCGGTTCTTTCTTTGCACTCATCAATGGAAATTCTCATGGCTTTGAGAGACTCATTGATATAATGCTTAGGTGGAATAGATCTAAGTTTCAAAGAATCTACATCAAGAGAAATTCTATCCACATTCCCAGCCAACTCATCAATCTTAATCAAATTTTCTTAAATCAAAGCATTGAAATTCTTTTGAGAACTCATAAATTCTTTAACACTATTCTCAAAATCAGAGGGTATGTTATTAATATTTTCGTAAGAGTTGTTGTAGGAATCACCATAATTATTAGAGGAATTACTAGGAAACGACCTAGAATTAAAATTGCCTCTATACGCGTTGTTACCAAAACTGTTCCTACCAACAAAATCCACATCCATAGATTCATTATTATTCTCAATCAAAGTGGAAAAAGGCATATCATTAGGACAATTTCATAAGTTCATCCATCTTTCCACTCAAAGAATTAATTTCTTCAATCGCGTGAACTTTTTTACTAGTGGATCTTTCAGTGTGCCATTGAGAATAGTTAACCATAATATTGTCTAGGAGTTTAGTAGCTTCTCGTAAAGTGATTTCCATAAAAGTGCCTCCCGTGGCTGGATCTAAAAGATTTCTAGAAGAAAAATTCAATCCGGCATAATTTTTTTATATAATCATCCGCAAATACAAACCATGTGTAGGGCAATTACGTATCATTAATTTCATTCTCTCCCAATCTTGTGCAACATGCTCATGATCAAGTTGCTTAAAATTCATAATATCGTTCCTAAGAGAGATGATGTTAGTGGGAGGAAAATATTTAGAGATAAAAGCATCTTTGCACTTATTCGTGGCTGATCTGGAGTCCATTCGGTGCTCCGGAGAGGGGTATTTGTCGCCGTCGTCATCATCAACCATCCTCCATCACCAATGCTCACCATCGTGCGTGAGTAATTCCATCGTAGGCTTGCTGGACGGTGATGGGTTGGATGAGATTTACCATGTAATCAAGTTAGTTTTGTTAGGGTTTGATCCCTAGTATCCACTATGTTCTGAGATTGATGTTGCTATGACTTTGCTATGCTTAATGCTTGTCACTAGGGCCGGAGTGCCATGATTTCAGATCTGAACCTATTATGTTTCCATGAATATATGTGTGTTCTTGATCCTATCTTGCAAGTCTATAGTCACCTATTATGTGTTATGATCCGACAACCCCGAAGTGACAATAATCGGGATACTTCTCGGTGATGATCGCAGTTTGAGGAGTTCATGTATTCACTATGTGCTAATGCTTTGTTCCGGTTCTCTATTAAAAGGAGGCCTTAATATCCCTTAGTTTCCATTAGGACCCCGCTGCCACGGGAGGGTAGGACAAAAGATGCCATGCAAGTTCTTTTCCATAAGCACGTATGACTATTTACGGAATACATGCCTACATTACATTGATGAATTGGAGTTAGTTCTATATCACCCTATGTTATAACTATTGCATGAGGAATCGCATCCGGCACAATTATCCATCACTGATCCATTGCCTACGAGCTTTTTCATATATTGTTCTTCGCTTATTTACTTTTCCGTTGCTACTGTTACAACTACTAAAAAAACCCAAAACATTTATCTTTAATTTTGCTACCGTTACCTTTATTATCATACCACTTTTGCTACTAAATACTTTGCTGCAGATACTAAGTTATCCAGGTGTGGTTGAATTGATAACTCAACTGCTAATACTCAAGAATATTCTTTGGCTCCCCTTGTGTCAAATCAATAAATTCGGGTTGAATACTTTACCCTCGAAAGCTGTTGCGATCCCCTACACTTGTGGGTTATCAAGACTAATTTCTGGCGCCGTTGCCGGGGAGCATAGCTCTATCCTCTGAGTCACTTGGGATTTATATCTGTTGATCACTATGAAGAACTTGAGAGACGCTAAAACCAAGATTTTGCCCTCAAATACGAGGGGAGGTAAGGAACTGCCATCTAGCCTTGCACTAGATTCTCCTTCCGTTATTAGTAGGCTTGCGACACCTAAACCTGCTACTGCTATGAATTCTGATATGTCGCATGTTATTGATGATGCCACTTCTGCTATGCATGATGAAACTACTTCTGTGCGTGATACTACTTTGCCATTAGGTGAATTTCTTGATGAACAACTTGCTAGAGTTAGGGGGATGAAATTACTGAAGAACTATTGATGATAGTGATGACGAAGGTTCCCCCAATGATTATGTATTACCTGTTGTTCCTAAGGGTTATGTTATGAATGAAAAAGCTGGCAGGGAAATTCTTGCTTGCAATGATAGAAATGATCTTAAGAAACTATTAGCTAAATGGAAGCAGCAGTCTCTTAATACTAGAATGAAACCCGATCCTACTTTTGCTACTTCTTATAAGGATTATGAATTCTCTGTTGATCCTGAGATTATTACTTTAGTTGAATATGATCCTTTTTATGGCCTTGAATCTGAAACTGTTGTGGCACATCTTACCAAGTTGAATGATATAGCCACCCTGTTTACTAATGATGAGAAGTCTCGCTATTTATATATCCTTAAGATATTTCCGTTCTCATTAAAGGGTGATGCTAAGACTTGGTATAATTCTCTTGCTCCTGGTTGTGTGCGTAGTCCCAGGATATGATTTATTACTTCTCGCTAAATATTTCCTGCTCATAAGAAACAAGCTGCCTTTGGAAATATATAATTTCCTGCAAATCAAAGAAGAGTCTCCCACAAGCTTGGGGAGGCTTCTCCGATTATAATGCTTTGCTGATCATCCTCTAAAGAAAAATGAAATACTTGATATCTTTTATAATGGACTAACCGATGCTTCCAAGGACTACTTGGATAGTTGTGTTGGTTGTGTTTCAGGGAAAGAACGATCGTGAAGCTGAAATACTATTGAATAATATGTTGACTAATGAAAATAATTGGACTCTTCCCGAGCCAGTTCCTGAAGTAATTCCTGAACCAATTGAGCCAACTCCTGAGCCTATTCCTAAACCCACTCCGAAGAAGAGAGATGTTTTATTTCTCAGTCCTGAAGATATGCAAGAGGCAAAGAAATCGATGAAAGAAAAAGGTATTAAAGCTGAAGATGTTAAGAATTTACCACCTATTGAAGAAATACATGGTCTGAATATACCGCCTGAAGAACCACATTGTCTTGATAACCCAACACAGGTAGTAAAGGTAAATTCTCTCTATAGATATGATAAAGTTGAAATACCCTCTACTAAATTTCATAGCCCATGCTTAGATGAATTTGATGACTTTATGGCTAGAAAAGAAAGTTTTAATGCTTATGTTGGTAGAGAGTTAAAGAATAATGCTTTTGAGATAGGACGCGTAAGTGATAATCTGGCTAGAGTTAAAGATGAACTTCACCGCGTTAGCAAATATACTTCTATGGTTTCTACTCAAGCTGAGCAAGTACTCAAAGCTCAGAATGATTTGCTTGATGAATTAAATAATAAAAATGACTTTGTTGTTAGAGTGGCTACTAGAACTGGTAGAATGATTCAGGAACCTTTGTATCCCGAAGGCCACCCTAAGATCGAGCAAGATTCTCAGAGAAACAATTTAGAGGCACCTAGTTCTTCTAAAAAGAAGAAGAAGAAAAACGATAGGACTTTGCATGCTTCTAGTGAACCTACTGTAGACACACCTAAGAATCCTAATGATATTTCTATTTCTGATGCTGAAACTCAATCAAGTGATGAACATGAACCTAGTGATAATATTAATGATAATGTTCATGTTGATGCTCAACCTAGTAGAAACAACGATGTAGAGATTGAACCTGCTGTTGATCTTGATAACCCACAATCAAAGAATCAATGTTATGATAAGAGAGATTTTGTTGCTAGGAAGCACGGTAAAGAAAGAGAACCATGGGTTCAGAAACCCATGCCCTTTCCCCCTAAACCTTCCAAGTCAAAGGATGATGAGGATTTTTAGTGCTTTGCTGAAATGATTAGACCTATTTTCTTACGTATGCGCTTAACTGATATGCTGAAAGTAAATCCTTACGCTAAGTATATGAAGGATATCATTACAAACAAAAGAAAGATACCGGAAGCTGAAATTTCCACCATGCTTGCTAATTACACTATTAAGGGTGGAATACCAAAGAAACTTGGAGATCTGGGTGTACCAACTATACCATGCTCTATTAAAAGAAATTATGTTAGAACTACTTTATGTGATCTTGGAGCCGGTGTTAGTGTTATGCCTCTCTCTTTATATCGTAGACTTGAATTGAATAAGTTGACACCTACTGAAATATCTTTTCAAATGGCTGATAAATCAACTGCTATACCTGTCGGTATTTGTGAGGATGCGCCTGTTGTGGTTGCAAATGTCACTATCTTAACGGACTTTGTTATTCTTGATATTCCCGAGGACGATAGTATGTCTATTATCCTTGGTAGACCTTTTCTTAATACTGCAGGGGCTGTTATTGATTGTCTATTATCCTTGGTAGACCTTTTCTTATTACCATCCAGCTCAAGCACGAGTTCTAGCTCGTTTTGCTGCGATTTTCGATCTCTTAGCTCAAAGCTCCATTCACAAAACTGCTTTGGGAGATTGTTGCTTGGTATGTGACTCCTCCATTGGTCCAATTAGTTTTTGTTCTAGTGCTTTATTCATTGCAAATTTTTGCTGCATAGGTGACCATGTTCTTGAGCTTGCATGTTAAATTTTTGATGTCCCAAGCAATTCCAATGCATGATATAGGCTCTAGGCACTTGTAGGAGTAGTTGCTATCAATCTTGTTTAGTTTTATTCACTTTTATTTTGAAGTTACTAAAATTTCAGAAATTTTCAGAAAAGGAATTATGCTTAGAAGAATGTGCCAAGGTGGTTCCTCAGCAAAGAAAGGGCCAAGGATTGCTATACGTGAGCAAGATGTTAAATTGCCGAGGGACGCAAATGTACGGGCTTGTGAGTGGCCATCCGATGATTTTATGGTCGAAGCAGGCTTCAAGGAGGAATTTAATGCGTATGTGCGTAATGCCGAGCTGGAGGACTTCTTACAAGATAAGTGTCCTCAATATTATCAATTGGCTGATTCCTTTGTGCGGAGGTTCGAATAAATCTCTGCACGTAATTCTCCTAGTGTCATGTTTGATATTTATGATACATCTTATACCATGGATTTAGAGGATTCCGCAACTGCTTGCAAACTCCCATAGTGGGGCAATATTAATGATCCTCACAAATCTGAATTTAGAGATTTCCTTGCTAGTATTACTATGGGAGAATCTAGGGACATAGCACAAGCTACCATAGGGAGCATTCATTTTCCTACTATACATTATTTTGCTCTCTTTATTGGTAGATGCATTAACGGCAAGGACGAAGCATGTCACATGTGTGTCCCTGATCTTTGTGTCCTCAAGAGTGCTGTGTCAGGTTATAAAGGTTATAACTTGGGGGCAATAGTTGCACGTAGGTTGCAGAATAATAGTAGAAGGGGTGATTTCTTTGGAGGAATTTATGCAACCCGTGTGGCTAATTTTATTAATATAGCTCCACGAGGGGGATATGATTGTACCTCCTGTTTATTTGAATAAAGAAGCTATGTTTGATCATCATTTTCTTGAGAGGAATGAACAATTCCTCCATTATCGACTAATCTATGACAGGCGCAACGTCGTCCCTGTTACTCTTCCTACCCCCTGCCTTTTTTATTATCAGGCAGAAGGAAGATATGTTGTCACCAGGGAAGAAGTAGTTGAATAAGAGAGGGGAATGGAGGCAGCTCGCCAACACGCTGCTGCTCAGGAGGCGGTTGCCTCTGCAACTCAGTACAACCCTAGTTTCACTTATGGATATTAGCCAGGCGGTCATTGGTGTTAGACCAACTTAGGCCAAAAGCCTAAGATTGGGGGAGTATGTATTTCTCACCGACTTTACATTCATGTTCACACACTAGTCGACGGTGCTCATACTCTTTCATTGTATTATCCATGCTATTTTAAATTTATTTTTCTAGTTTTCTTCTTGTGTGTTTGATAAACCTTAAGAAAAAACAAAAAAATTAGTTAGTTTAATTTCCATGCTTGTAGTAGCAATTAAAATGAAAACCCAAAAAGATTTCTAGTTCTTCTTCTTACTTGTTGGGAGCTTTCCCGTGTAAATAGTTTTATTTTCTTTTCTTTCTTTTGGGGGTCGAGAAGACTATATTGAAAATGCTTAATGGCTCTTATATGCATGATTGTTTATTTAACTTAGAGCCCATATTACTTGTCTTCTCTCTTGAGTTGAATGCTTGCAGATTCCAGCTTAGTCCAATGCACATACACTCTTATTATTATACACATCGTTCGGTCGTGCAAGTGAAAGGCAATAATGACGATATATGATGGACTTATTGAGATGAGAAAAGCTGGTACGAACTCGACCTCTCTTGTTTTTGTAAATATGATGAGTTCATCGTTCCTGAGTCAGCTATTATGAAGTAAACATATTTGCAATGACATTTAGAGATTATAGTTGCTCGTGCCATGCTTGATTAGCTATGAGTTATAATGGTTAACCTTGCGTGCCAACATGCTATTAGAATTATTATGATGTGGTATGATGGGATGGTATCCTCCTTTGAATGAATTGAGTGACTCGACTTGGCACATGTTCACGCATGTAGTTGAATCAAATCAACATAGCCTTCATGATATTTATGTTCATGGTGGATTATATCCTACTCATGCTTGTATTCGGTGTGAATTAATTTTAATGCATGTTTATGACAGTTGTCGCTCTCTCAGTTGGTCGCTTCCCAGTCTTTTGCTAGCCTTCACCTGTACTAAGCGGGAATACTGCTTGTGCATCCAAACTCCTTAAACCCCAAAGTTGTTCCATATGAGTCCACCGTACCTACCTATATGCGGTATTTACCTGCCGTTCCAAGTAAATTTGTATGTACCAAACTCCAAACCTTCAAATGAAATTCTATTTTGTATGCTCGAGCAGCTCATGTTACAACTAGGGCTGCCTATATCTTCCATGCTAGGTGGGTTATTCTCATGAGGAGTGGACTCCGCTCCTCATTCACGAGAAAGGGCCGGTACCGGGATGCCCAGTCCCATGATCCAAAAAGATCAAAGCAAATCAAAATAATTAAACAAAACTCCCCCAGGGTTGTTGTTAGTTGGAGGCACTTGTTGTTTCGAGCAAGCCATGGATTGATGCCTGTTGGTGGTTGGGGGAGTATAAACCTTTACCATTCTGTTTGGGAACTGCCTATAATGCATGTAGTATGGAAGATACACCCATCTCATAGTTGTTGCGTTGACAGCAAAATTATGCCGCTCAAAATGTTATTCAATCTCTATTTTAAAATCGAGCTCTGGCACCTCTACAAATCACTGCTTCCCTCTTCGAAGGGCCTATCTATTTACTTTTATGTTGAATTATCACCCTTCTTATTAAAAGCACCCGCTGGAGAGCACACTGTCATTTGCATTCATTATTATTGGTTTATATTGGGTATGACTTGACTTGATCTCTTTTACCATGAATTACAATGTTTAGCCAGTCCTTGATCTTTAAAGGTGCTCTGCATTTATGTTTTGCGGTCTCAGAAAGGGCTAGCGAGATACCATTTTGTTATATCATGTCATAATTATTTTGAGAAAGTGTTGTCATCCGAGTTTTATTATTATGGCTTGCTAGCTGAATATGTTATTGATATGAGTAATTGTGAGACCTATGTGTTATTGTGAGTATGGTTAGTTCTTAATATTTGCTGAAATTTTAATGCTGGCTTTTCATGTTACAACAACAAGAGCAAACAGAGTTTGTAAAAGTTTTTTCTTTATCACTTTCAGTTTATCAACTGAATTGCTTGAGGACAAGCAAAGGTTTAAGCTTGGGGGAGTTGATACGTCTCCAACGTATCTACTTTTCCAAACACTTTTGCCCTTGTTTTGGACTCTAACTTGCATGATTTGAATGAAACTAACCCGGACTGACGTTGTTTTCAGGAGAACTACCATGATGTTGTTTTATGTGTAGAAAAGAAAAGTTCTCAGAATGTCCTGGAAATCCATGGAGGAGCTTTTTGGAATTAATAATGATTTTTGGCGAAAGAATTAACACCAGGGGGCCACAGGCTGTCTACGAGACAAGGGGGCGTGCCCCCCTAGGGCGCGACCTTCTATCTCGTGGGCCCCCTGGACCTCCACCGACCTCAACTCCAACTCCATATATTCACGTTCGGGGAGAAAAAAATCAGAGGGAAAGTTTCATCGCGTTTTACGACACGGAGCCGCCGCCAAGCCCTAATATCTCTCGGGAGGGCTGCTCTGGAGTCCGTTCAAGGCTCCGAAGAGGGGGATTCATCGCCGTCATCATCATCAACCATCCTCCATCACCAATTTCATGATGCTCACCGCCGTGCGTGAGTAATTCCATCGTAGGCTTGCTGGATGGTGATGGGTTGGATGAGATTTACCATGTAATCAAGTTAGTTTTGTTAGGGTTTGATCCCTAGTATCCACTATGTTCTCAGATTGATGTTTCTATGACTTTGCTATGCTTAATGCTTGTCACTAGGGCCCGAGTGCCATGATTTCAGATCTGAACCTATTATGTTTTCATGAATATATGTGTGTTCTTGATCCTATCTTTCAAGTCTATAGTCACCTATTATGTGTTATGATCCGACAACCCCGAAGTGACAATAATCGGGATACTTCTCGGTGATGACCGTAGTTTGAGGAGTTCATGTATTCACTATGTTCTAATGCTTTGTTCCGGTTCTCTATTAAAAGGAGGCCTTAATATCCCTTAGTTTCCGCTAGGACCCCGCTTCCACAGGAGGGTAGGACAAAAGATGTCATGCAAGTTCTTTTCCATAAGCACGTATGACTATTTACGGAATACATGCCTACATTACATTGATGAATTGGAGCTAGTTCTGTGTGACCCCATGTTATAACTATTGCATGAGGAATCGCATCCGGCATAATTATCCATCACTGATCCATTGCCTACGAGCTTTTCACATATTGTTCTTCGCTTATTTACTTTTCCGTTGCTACTGTTACAACTACTACAAAATCCCAAAACATTTATCTTTACTTTTGCTACCGCTACCTTTATTATCATACCACTTTTACTACTAAATACTTTGCTGCAGATATTAAGTTATCCAGGTGTGGTTGAGTTGACAACTCAACTGCTAATACTCAAGAATATTCTTTGGCTCCCCTTGTGTCGAGTCAATAAATTTGGGTTGAATACTTTACCCTCGAAAGCTGTTGCGATCCCCTACACTTGTGGGTTATCAGTTTATTCCGCATTTGTTCAAGCCTAAACCGTAATTATTTTAAAGCGCCTATTCACCCCCCTCTAGGCGACATCCTCGATCTTTCAATTGTTATCAGAGCCTCGTCGCTCTTTGTCGGGCTTAACTGCCTAGAGAGTAAAGATGTCGACTAGGGGATTAGAATTCTATGACACTCTTAGTTTCGAAGGCACAAATTTTGATGTTTGGGTAATTCGCATGCTTAATATCTTTAGGGTCATGGACCAAAATTTAGAGCGAATTGTAGATATGGGTTTTTCTCCTCCAAAGGATCCCCAAAGCTTATCTTTAGAGGATGAGAAAAACTCTTATCTCAATGCTCAAGCTTCTAATGTGCTTTTCGATGCTTTGAGCAATGTAGTTATATTTGACTCATGTCGTCCCGGGATGCTCATGAGTTGTGGACAAAGCTTCAAGATAAATATTGTGTGTCCAAGATTTGTAAGGGTGATCGTTCTCCCTCCACCTCCGGCCATGTTGCGTTCTCTACTTCTTCTACTTCACCTACATGTGGTTTGCCACAAGGTAATTACATGGTGATTAGTGGTGTTCATTGCAATGATGATAGTGGGCTTATTGTTGATAATTCTTCATCACTTTCTTATTGCAATGCTTCATCTTTGGACTTTAGCACTTCGAGCACTAAAAATGTTTCACATGCTTGTGTTGATAGTCCTTGCATATCATGTAGAAATTGCTTGACTAAATCTCATGATGATATGCTTGCTATATCTTGTTGCCATGATAAAAAATGCATGTATTTCTTCGAGTTGTTGTGCTAACAATGTAGAGGAAACCCAACACTCCATGAAACAAGATGTGGTCTTGAATGGTGCTTCAAGGGATACTACATCATCATCTATTGCTTTTTGCCTTATGGCCAAGGCTTCAAAGGTATCTCCCACTTTGAATCCCAATATATCTTGTGATGATATTGATGATGGCAAGAGTGATGATGATGTCGATTATGATGAAGAGAATGATGATATTGCCTCCTTAAAAATTAAGGGGGAAATGATTTTTAAAGCTCTTCTTAAGAATAAAATTGCTCGTTCCAATTTCACGGAAATCATGTTGATTGCTATTGAGAGCAAGAAATATATTTATGAGTTGGAATCTCGTCTTGAGGAGCATGATGTCACCATTGATAAAATGGAAGGTCATGAGCGTGATTATGCTAATGAGATTGCGGACCTCTCTCAAGCTCTTGAACTTGAACAAACCACCAAGGAATCTCTTGAGGAGACTTTTGCTCTAGAATTATCTAGAGTGAAGGAATCTAATGATAGAGCTCTTGAGGTGGCCAATGTTTTTGAAACTAAAAATGCTAAGCTTGAAGTTACTCATGCTAGACTCCTTGAGGATTTTGAGCACCTCGAAAATGGCTCAAGGGTCATCAAGGGTGAGCTCATCAAACTCACCGAGTCTCATGCTCAACTTGAAGCTTCTTATTTAAAAGAGCTTGCCAAGTTGCCTTCTCCTCTTGTTGTTAAGATGATGCTTGTGCTACTAATTTTGTTACTTGTGAAGCATCCATTTTGAAGGAGAATGTTGAGCTACGGGCTCAACTTGAGTTGCTATGTAGCAATTATGGGAAATTGGAACAAAGACATGAAAAGCTCTCAAGCTCTCATGATGATCTTCCAGTATCCCATAATGTGCTAAAGATAGCTCATGAGGCCATGATTGCTAAGGTAACATCTAGTGAGCCTCATGCGGATACTAGAACTAATTTTAGTCAAAATGCTATATTGCCTTGTGCTAGTCCTCGTGATTCATCCATGCATAACATTGGTACATCTTGTGATGAATTGCTTTCCTTGCCTTGTTGCTCTAACGATGAAGCTTATACTTCCTCTAGTGCTTTCGTTGCGACTATAGAGGAAATCAAAGAGCTCAAGGCCCAAGTCACTTCTTTGAAGAAAGACTTGGAAAAGTGTCATGAAGGGAAGGCCACACTCAACAATATCTTGAGTGTGCAAAAATCCCCCAATGACAAAGGTGGATTTTGATTCAACTCCAAGAAGAAGAAGAAGTCCAAGATGAACAAAAAGAAGGGCCAACAACAAGTAAAGAATTCGGCCAAGATTGTTTGCTTCAAGTGCAAAGTAGAAGGGCATCATGTTAGATCTTGCCTATTGAATAAGAAGCCCATTAGTGACAAGCAACAAGGGAAGAGGCCACAAGTTCACTCTCATGCTCAACCTCAAGTTGAAGAAAGGCCTCTTCCCAAGAAAACTCGAGCTAACGCTTCTCAAGTTGAGAAATCAAGTGAGAAGAAAGTGAAGAGTAGACGTTGCTACCTATGTCGTGAGAAAGATCACCTCGCTTCTTCATGCACTAGTGGTAACTTATCCAACCCAATTACTAGTGACTATATCTATTCTCTTGGGAAGGGTAAGGTTGGCAATGTGTATGCCAAGTTTGTTGGTACTCAAAGTGGTGTCAAGAAAAGAACCATTTGGGTTGCCAAGCCTATTGTGACTAACCTCTTAGGACCCAACTTGGTTGGGGACCAAAAAGCTCAAACTTGATCAATAGGTGTTGTTGAGGGCATTGGAGACTTGGCTACATTATGAAGATTTGAGGGGTCTTCATCATCCATATTATCTCAAGCCAAGTCATTAGGAGTCTCAAGTTTATCCAATGTTCCTCCTTGCGGTAACTCGTACTTAAATTGTTTACATTGATAGTTACTTGCCCTTAGCATGTTGTGCTTTTGTACCTTGCGTGTGTTTGTATATGATGTGTTTCCAATTTGCTTAACTTGAGTAATCAAGTTTGTGTATGTTGGTTTGCGCATCATGCACATGTGTGTCGTGCGTTGAGCCTTTGTGCATCTTGTTTGTTTCTTAGTTGGCTCTTGTGAGAGATTAATGGAATATCCCATTATGGGGGAGTGATGTGCTTTGTGCACCTCACAATCCTATAAATGTGTGTACATGAGGAATAGCATCCAGTATTGATATTACAAGATTATCTAGTCACTATGTGGCATGCCTTCTCATGAGAAATTCAAATTCTAAATAGTCCATTAATCATCTCTTCTTGGATCCTCTTGTTGCCTCTTGTTAAGTTTTTATTGGTATCACATTATGGGGGAATAATATGCTATGTGCATACTACAAGCCTAGAAAATGTGTACATTTGAGATTTTGTCACCTAGAATTGATATTGTAAATTATCTTGTTCCTAGGTGGCATGTTAGCTTTACAACTTGCAATTTGCTTGTGTTTGGTGTGAAGATGATGTCGGATATCCTTGCTATCTACCACCGGGAATTACTTCCGAATACTTCTTACCTTTTAACAATTGGTACTCACTTGTGTGGTAGAAATTATTGATCATCTTTACTTTGGCCTTTGCTTTTATTTGCTTTATCTCTTGCCTAAATTGTGTCAACTCCCATTGCCTTCCGTGCCACTTGAGGATCTTGTTGTGGTCTTGTTCTTGTCTAGTGTTTTCTTGATATAGAGAAAGTGGTGATCCCACCTTGTGCATTTTGTATTCAAATGCAAATACTATATAATGCACAACTCGTGGGGGAGCTATCCTATTTTCTATAAAACACTCATCTTGTGATCCATATTAAGTGTGTGTTGGTGGATGGCAAGTCGTTTCGTTTGGTACTTTGTGCCATCATGAAACTTTGAAGAGAGCTTGGTTTGTTTGGAACCATCCTCTCTTTTGGGAGTTTGCCATCTTTTTTGTGTGTTCCAATGGATACTCATTCCTTGATGTATCTTTTAGTGATATCTTCCAAGTGATGATTTCTCCATTTGGTATCCTTTTCACTTGGTTTTTCCTTGTATTTTGGTATTGGTTCTTGAAAGTCTTGAGCATGCATTTTAACTTCATGTAGTTCCTTTGGCATGTTTTCTTTCTTTGACCCAATATATAGGGGAAACTCCACCAAGTCTCAAATTGGATGACATGTGCATGAGATTCATTTTCATATCTATATGCACATATCTATGTGGAGTTTGTCCTATGTATTGTTGGTTCTCTAACTCTTTGGTCCCAATGAGTTTGGGTACCATTTTGTTTGTGTTGTTGTTCTAGGAACAATTGGAGATGCATTGGATACTCGGCTTATTCAAAAGAAGGTGTTGTCACCATGTGCTTATTGGAGTCAAGCTAGGATGATCAATGAACTACTTTCTACCTTTAATTGGTATCTACTACATCCTTCCAATGCTATCTCGGTAACAAATATCATCATCTACTACATGCACACATTATTGCATCAATCGTGTGTAGGTTGTATCATGGCATGATATTCTTTCTTTCTTGTGATACTTGTTTCCTTTCTCAAAGCATCCCAACAATGATCTCTTGTTGCTAGTTGCGGTGTCTTTGATGGTTGTGTGGTAGGAATTCATATATATACAATAAGACCATATCTAGTCTTGGGCTATGCTTCCAAGCACATATCTTATTGGATGTATGACTTCCTTCTGGATATCTTGTTCCTTCGTGTTGTAACTATTTCAGGTGTACATCCTTCTTTGTAGATATATATCGTCATGATTTCGTCTACCTAGACCCTTATACACTTGAGAGAAATTACATCTCTAGATGATATCCTTTCTTTCACGTCCACCTTGTCTTTCTTATGTTATTTCTTTGGTGGCTCCGTGAAAGCTTTTGCCTTGAGTGCGTGTCTTATCTCGTTGCATCTTGATGCACTCTTGTGTGGTGAAGATTATTTCCCTCATGCTTGTCTTGACGAGGCTTTTGCCATCTTAATTGGTATCCCCTGTCTTGATGATGCTTATGCTTTCTATCTTCACCTTGGGTTGTCACAAGTGTTGGTTATTCATTTTGCATATTTAGCATTCTTGTGAACCCATTTGCTTAGTTGTGTGTGGGAATGAAATGCTTTGCACCATGTATCTCATTCATTCGAGACTATGTTGATGCTTATGCTCATCCGTATATTAGTCTTCTCATGTGCTTTGCCATGACTCACACACATCATTTTGGTTGAGCCTATTCTTAAGTTGCCTCTTTTACATGTTGCTCAACCATGTGTTTGTTGCAAGTGCTAGGCTTAGTTTCCTTTATGCCCACTTGCACTTGTTGTATGTTTCTATTGATTTTGGGGGAGCTATGATCCTATTTTGTGCACTTTGTATTCAAATACAAAAATTCTTATGTGTGCACAAATCATGGGGAGCTTCTCTAGTTTCTTTAGAGCACTCCTTCGCTCATATCATATTATCCTTTATTCATGTGGCTCGTAGGATCCTTGGTCTAGTTGGTTCAATTGATATCCTTTGGTTGCTTGCTTCAATTGGTATCTTTTGATTGCTTGATTGCTTGTGTCTCTCTTTGTTATGTCCTTGTGGCATATCATTCGTTGGCAATCTTTGTGCCTCAATATAGTTTGTATTCCTCCAAGTATTTACCTTTGGATATGTCTATGGCATTCCACTATCTTGTCGAGAAATACACAATTTATGGAGGAACACGTTTTATATTGGCCTTCTAAGCTTTTCGCCCGTTTTGGCAATCGATGCCAATGGGGGAGAAGTTTCAAAGAGTTCTGTGGAGAAGGTTTCAAAGTTTTCTCCTTGCTTTGGTTTTGTTCCTAAGCATTTGCATCTCATTCTCCTGCATCATTGGTTGTTGCATTGCATTGTGATGCATAACTCCTTGTATAAACTCTCTTGAAAGTGATTGTCATCAATTACCAAAATGGGGGAGATTGAAAGAACATGTGGTGCCCCCATGTTTGATTTTGGAAATTGATGACAATCTCTATGGACTAATGGTTGCCTTGAGTTATATTTGAAGGTTTTGTCCATAGGCTTTTCTTGAAGTCCATGTGTTGGTTTCAAGGAGTTTATGAGTTGACCAAGGTGCTATTAAGGAATTATCCAAAGATTGGCCATGTGAGTGTTGAGCTTATTGCAAGCATGTCTTGAAGAAGAAGATTGTGTGATCATTCATGTTTACCTTCAAGACATCATCCAAATGAAGAGAGCTGGAAAGATTCAAGGTTGATCAATACTAAGTCGCGAGTGAATCAAGTTGATCAACTCACAAAGCGTAGAAGATGTACCGAGAGGGATCAAGTGATCCCATGGTATGGTAAGCATTGTCCGTTGCACTTTGTGTACTAACCCATGGTCTATGTGAGAGTTCTATGTGGGGTTAGGTACGCGTCCATGGGCTTGCGTCAAGAGCAAGATATCATACAACCCATGGAAAGGATGACATCAAGTGGTGATCGTCATCAAGATTGTCGTGTGCAAGTTCAAGTGGAGCATCACGAAGAGATCAAGTGCTTGAATCTTGCCATCCATTGTGGTGTCAATGGACTTGTGAAGATGTGCCGAAGAGTGGGTCACCCATAGTGGACTATGGGGGAGCAATCATCTAGTCTTCATCGAGCCAACGCAATCAAGAAAGGTGGTCCAACTTGAGGGAGTCAAGATCGTCATCATCTAGCTCAAGTGGACCATGTGCAAGGCAAAGGTTTGCCCTTGATAGGTTTTCTATTTTACCGGTCTCGTGGTGGTAGTTGGGAGACCGGGTTATAGGATTGTTTGTCGTACTATCAAGGGGTGCTCTCAAGTTGGTAGCTTGATCGTATCGTTAGTAGAGAGCTCAAACCATTGCATCCTTGCATCATGTTTCTTGGTTCTTGTTTGGTTCTCTTTGTGAGTCTTAGAGCTTATGGTCATCTTGATGACAAGCTTGAGTTCATCGAAAACGGAGTTTGCATGCGTCTTCTATGATGTTTTCGGTGTTGGAGGCTTTATCGGTCTTACCCGAGGAAGGGTTATCAATATTGTGTTAGCCCATGTCGTTAGATTTCCAACAAACTTGGTCTCGTTGAATTCGGAGTCCGTTTGCAAAAGTTGTGGCCGTTTTGGTAAAGGCTGCCGCGGTACTACCGCGACTGGAGCGGATGTAAATTTTTACTACCGCTCCAGAGCGGTACTACCGCGGCTCCTGAGCGATAGTACTGCTCCAGAGCTATACTAGGAGCCACGGTAGTACAGCTCTCGAGCAGTACTACCGCTCAGGAGCCGCGGTAGTATCGCTCTGGACCAAAAATCTCGTGTTTTGCTCAGCGGAGGTAGGCACGGTAGTATTTTTTTAGTACCGCTCCTTGGAGCGGTAGTACCGCTCTGTGCGGGCTGTGAGCATAACGGTTGGGTTTTTCCCCACCTATAAAAGGGGGTATTCTTTCCCACTGAACCTTATCCTTTGAGCTCGTGTTCTTCCCCCATTGTTGACCTTCTTCGAGCTTGCTAACTCTCAATCCCTCCATGGATTCTTGCTAGTTTTTGAGGGAAAAGAGAGAGGAGATCTAGATCCACATTTCCACCAATCACTTTCTCCTCTATGTGAGAGGAACCCATTGGATCTAGATCTTGGAGTTCTTGGTGTTCTCCTTCTTGTTCTTCCTCTCATCTTCCTCCCTAGCATTAGTTGCTTCGGTGGGATTTGAGAGAGAAGGACTTGGGCACTCTGTGTGCCCTTGCCATTGCATTTGGTGCATCGGTTTGAGTTCTCCACGTGATACCTGGAATTTACAAGTTGAGAAGCTTATTACTCTTGGGTGCTTGGTACCCTTGAGCTTGTTACTCTTGGGTGTTTGGACACCCTAGAGCTTGTTCCTCTTTGGTGCCTTGGCGCCCTAGATGGTTGGTGTTGTTCGGAGCTCAATCATTGTGGTGTAAAGCTCCGGGCAAGCGTCGGGGTCTCCAATTAAGTTGCGGAGATCGCCCCGAGCAATTTGACGGGTACGGGTGACCGCCCCCAAGGGTTGCCAAAGTGTACGGGTTCGGTGACCACCCCCAATGGTCGCCATTTGTATGGGTTCGGTGACCGCCCTCAAGGATCCCTTAGTGGAATCACGACATCTTGCATTGTGAGAGGGCGTGAGGAGATTACGGTGGCCCTAGTGGCTTCTTGGGGAGCATTGTGCCTCCACACCGCTCCAAACGGAGATTAGCATCCGCAAGGGTGTGAACTTCGGGATACATCGTCGTCTCCGCGTGCCTTGGTTATCTCCTACCCGAGCCCTTTGCTTATGCACTTTACTTTGTGATAGCCATATTGTTCTTTGTCATATATCTTGCTATCACATAGTTGCTTATCTTGCTTAGCATAAGTTGTTGGTGCACATAGGTGTGCCTAGTTGTTTTAGGTTTTGTGCTTGACAAATTAACCGCTAGGTTTATTCCGCATTTGTTCAAGCCTAAACCGTAATTATTTTAAAGCGCCTATTCACCGCCCCCCTCTAGGCGACATCCTCGATCTTTCAAAAATGAAAGTCATTGCACACGGTTATAATTTTGGGAACCGTGTGTGATTGAATCAATAGGAAAAATGAAAGTCATTGCACACTGTTCCAATTTTGGGAACCTTGTGTGATTGACGTACTACCTCCGTCCTGGTTTATTGGTCCTCTTTGTAATTTGTACCAAATTTCGACCAAATATTTAACTAAGAAATGTTTATGCATGTCACCAAAAATTATATCATTGAACACTATGTTCAAATACGCATCCAACGATATAATTTTTGCTGACCTGCACTAACATTTTGTCAGTTAAATCTTTGGTCAACATTTAACACAAATTACAAAGGGGGCCAATAAACGAGGACGGAGGTAGATTCCATCAACCAAACTGATTGCATCCATATCCCACAGTTAGACATAAGTATACATAGATTAAACATACTCAGACATAGATAATAAGCGTACACGTATATAGCATAGTTCAACCGTCATTAAGCATGCTCAAGCATACATAGTTCGATCCCATAGCTCATCTCACATGTTGGCACGATCCTGAAGCTTCTCCAGGTACTGGGCGTACGCACCATGCGCCACCCTGCGAGAATACTTCTGCTTAAAGGCGCCAATGGCCCGTCCTCTTGTATGTGCCAGAACACTTTGATACGCGTCATGAAGCTTGTGGTTGCAAAATGGGCATCGATAGCCGCTGTCCCGGGTCCTAATACGCCTACTATGTGTTCCCGCATAAAGCTCCCTCAGGATTTGCCTCTTGTACCTCATCTGGACATCTTCATCCTCGCTCTCCACATCGTCAGACAGCACCTATACAACTAGTAAAAAAATGTGGCATCAAATTAATGGTTACAAACTAATCTCTAGCGAACATATGGCAGTTGCCAAAAATTGGCATCAAATCAACGATTACAGGCCATGAAGTAGGATTATGAATTTATGGCTATTTATTTATACATATCCAGAGATTGTGGTTTGATTTTAAGCACATTCGTCTATGTACACACCAATCTTAAAGAAAATAATGGCACAAACATATGTAGGTCATTCAAAATCAATTGTCAAGTCATGGCTAGGAATTATTAGCATGAACACTAACCCTAGTCGGATTACTAGCAGAAATCATTTCCATAGATGAAACAACTAATCACTTATCACTTGTACCATTCAAACAATCAATACACTACACGGATCTAACGAAACTTACTCAGATTTCATGGATTGGGAGAACATAACCATAGGATTTCTATTCCAAAAAGGGGGAGATAGGAGTAACCAGAGAAACCCTAGGATCTATTTGACACATAAATGGGTATAGATGACTAACCAGTTGTCCGTTGTCATCGGAGTCGTTGTCGGAGTGGTCATCGGAGTCGTCGCTGGTGTCGTCG
Source organism: Aegilops speltoides (assembly GCA_021437245.1). Taxonomy (NCBI): domain Eukaryota; kingdom Viridiplantae; phylum Streptophyta; class Magnoliopsida; order Poales; family Poaceae; genus Aegilops; species Aegilops speltoides. The sequence continues at coordinate 105,166,755 of CM038146.1, forward strand.
CCCGAGTCGCCACCAGAGTCGGTGTGGAACTCCGCCTCCAGCTGTGGAAGCTCGATGCCGTCGATGATGTCAGGGTGTAGCGATAACTCGCCGGCGGTGATGGCAACCTCTGTCTCCATCTCCATGCTGTGCTCCGGTGCTTTAGAAGCCCCGACGTCGCCACTCCCGTCGATGGGGTGCTTCGGCGACATCCTCATACACTGACGGCTTTGAGGACTGCGAGCGGCGTCGAGGATGAAAACAGAGAGAGAGGATTGTGTGTGTGGCGAGGATGGGTGGTGCGGCCGCTCGGGTGCACCATTAATATGGAGTAGTGGGAGTAGTGGGAGAGAGGCCGGCGGCGGTCAAACCGCTGGCTCGCCTCCTGGTGAGCCTGCGCACCAGACTGCCTGCATGCCTACCGTCGTTTCACACAGCTACTCACACGCCTCCCGATGACATTGCGCAGCGAGCACACCTCCATCAATTCACACACCTGCACGCACGCCTCCCGGTCAGCCTGCACGGCGGACTGCTTGCATGCGTCCCACCAACTCACACCTGCTCGCATGGCACACGGGTCGCGTGGCGGCACGCATATTGTTTTTTATTTGGATGATTAATGCTGCCGCTTTATTGCTTAACTGAAGCATGGCATGAATCCATTTCTAGTCTAATGCTCATGGTTCAAATAAAATAACCTGTTTGCGTTTGTAATTAGATAAAGATTACATCAAAACTAGTCTCAAATTTGACAAAAAAGTACAATACCACTTTGTATTGGTTTCCATATGACAACACGATAAGTTTCATGAACTTCAAATAAGTTTTGGATGTACTAGAATTTAAAAATCAAGATTCTCAATGTTTGAAATTTGTTGCACAGGGAGTAAACATGCACCCAGTGAGACACATGTGTTTTGCAATCCATTTAGGTGCACTCTCACGTGTGCATGTAGCTCAAATTTGATTTTTGCACATTATGCTCATAGAAAATTAACCAATTAATGTACTAAAACGTCTTAATGATCTTCGTTTTTTCGAAATTAAAAAGTCCCTCCTTTGTTAACATATGTTCACCGCAGAATAATCAATTTAACATGCATCGTAGTTGCGGTGGATTCACAGTGTGTGTGTGTGTGGGTGTGTGCGTCTAGGGGTGGTGGGTGGCTCGCAGTAGACTACGAGTTGTGAGCCACCGTGTGGGTTGGCCCTTTTGTTAGGCAGGCCGGTGCCACATCAGAGTCGTGAATTCATTATTTAAAACATTACACCACCCTTTCATACATACATGTTTTGTCCACATGCAATCGATGGTTGTACTACACGACACTTGATAATCGCGTGTGACGCTTTCTGTGGGCCCGCGAGGTTGTCATCCATCACTTTGACTAACAGCCGAAAGTGAGGTTAATTTGACCAGCAAGGCAGAATCTTTTTTGTTTGTGTTATAGTGGTATATAGTACGCGTCGAAGAGGTGGGAGGGGGCTAGGATATATACTTTACGTACGTGTCCGTGAACAAGTACACCTCACTTAGTGTCGGGACTTTTCGGTTTCCAAGGCACGTGCCACATCAAAATTGTGAAATTGGCTATTCAAACATCACACAACACCTCTTTGGGCCACATGCATGCAGGCAGTGGTTATCCTAGCTAGGACACTCACGTGTGACACTTCTATGGGCCCACGAGGCCATCATCGATGCATGCATCACTTTGACCTACATCGGGAGAGGTTAATTAATTTCACCATCGATGAGGATTCTTTTTGGGATGTATTACGATAGGAGCATATAGTATGCGTCGAAGAGGGGGAAGGGGACCATCATATGTAGTATGCTTCATGAACCTCGCTCTATGTGGGTCCATAGTTTACAGCTTTTGAGGCATGTGGCACATAACACTCATGCATTTTGGGTATTCAACATATGTTTGGCCTATATGCAAAGCGATGGTGGTTGTCCTCTTGCACCCACTTAAGCGGTTATCAGCGATATCGATGCTTTCCATCTGTGGGCCCACTTGGTCCGTCACTACTTTTTGCCTGACAACGAGAGAGGTTAATTTGACTTGGTAGGGGATTATTTTTTGCTTGTAATGCGGTGTATATATATATAGGTCATGCTTTGGGATGACATGCATGATACAGTTTGAGCACACACACATGCATGTGTATGCATGAATCCCTCCCATCGAGTTGAAGTGGCTAGTACAACGAAACATCATGAACCGATCTCGCTCTGTGTGGGGAGTGTACGATTTTCAACGCACGCACCACATCAATGTTGTGAAATGGTATTCAAACATGCATGCATGCATCACCTCCATACATATGCATGTAGTGGTTGTCTTTGAACGGTACACTCCCTCGCGTGGTTATCGGCGACAAGCCTATATATTCGTGGGCCCGCATGGACATCCATGATCACCTTGACCGACAACAAGATAGGTTACCATGGCGGATTCTTCATTTGGTTCGTGTTTTCGTAGTATAGGTCATGGTGAGATTCAGACCTAATTAAGTTTGAGCGCATATACTATGCACACATGCATGCATGAATCTCCGTCGTCGGCTTGAAGTGTCGTGTAACATACATATGCATCGTCAACCTAACCCTCACTCATTGTGGGGATTTCTAGTTCGAAATCACGGTGCCACATCAAATTTGTTCCATTGTGTACTCAAAAACACACCTCTCCAAACATATGTTTAGGCCACACGCATGCAGTGGTTGTCTTCGGGGACTAGCTCCTTGCGTGATTATTTGCGAGCTAGCCCATCTCCGGGGTTGCATGGACGGCCATCACTTTGACCAACAATAAGAGAGAGGTTGTACGACCAAGGTGGATTATTCTTGGTCCGCTTTACGATCCATCTTGGTGAGATGCCTCTCTGGCCCGCCGACTGAAAGTGTGTGTGGGGGGGGGCTGCTACTTTGCACTTTGCTAGGTGAACCTCGATTGGGGGGCATGCATTCATAGCTTAGGATTCCCTTCATGCCGACACGAGGGGGGCTGCTAGCTACTTCGCACTTTGCTAGGTGAACCTCGGTTGGGGGGGGCATGCATTCATAGCTTAGGATTCCCATCGTGACGACATGAGGGAGGGGGGCTGCTAGCTACTTCGCACTTTGCTAGGTGAACCTCGGTTGGGGGGAGGGCATGCATTCATAGCTTAGGATTCCCTTTGTGCCGACACGAGGGGGGCAAGCAATACCGTGCGCTTTGTGAGATAGGTGCCACATCGAAGTCGCATTTGGTATTTGAAAATCAAACCACCCATTTCATACATAAATTTGGTCCACATGCAAGTGTGTTCGTGTTCTGACCCTCTCCCGCATCATTTTTTGCCAAATTTATGAACATTAGACAGGTCGGATGACGCAACAGACACGGTTCACTCAAACTAACCGTGTGCCACACCAGTGCCCCTATCACACACACATCCGCACAGTACATTGGGATCCACGAGGCTTCCCCTCTCAAAAATATCTACCCGCATGCAGCTTTTTTCTGTTTGATAACACATAGTTATTGTGTTTCGACCGTGTGTGATGTTTCTTGTTCCAAATCCCTCCCGCATCCCTCGAAAATATCTGCCCGCCTCGAGGGTTTTTCTGTTTCTTAACACACGCTTGTGATCTCCGGACCATGTGCGATGCACCACCATCAAAATTTTCAATACCCCCGACATTTCACTTCTGCATTTGACTCCCGCGTAGTTAAATTTTCAGTACCTGCATCATTTCCTCAAACACCCCCCTCCACACACACACACACCAAAACCTCCTCGAGCGCGCATGCACACCCCCTCCCTCGCTCGAAACCCTAGCAAGGTCCCCCCCCCTCCATCCTCCGCCGTTGCAAGGTCTCTATTGTCAACATCTGCCGGTTTGCCTGTGTAGCTTACCCACCGATCTCATACCCAGGACGCCCTGAGTTTCTTAGATGACGCCTGCCAAACGCCCCCTTTCCCATAGATCCCCATCCCCATCCCCATCCCCCACTCCAGAGCGTCGTAGCCTAAGCCCGGCTACGCTTCTCATGGAGCTCGAGGAGCGACTGGCCCAAAAGAGGTGTATCGCGGTCTCTTCGCCCGATGTCGTCGAGGAAGCTGACGAGTGATCCTTAACGTTGATGAATTAATAAAAATGGAAAGAGAGGGATTTGAACCCTCGGTAAACAAAAGTCTACACCATTACTACCCGTAGACACTCAATCAACGGGCTAGAGTATGCGGGTATGTCGCGGATGCTGGCTACGTTATCGAGGTCATCGATAGTGACGGCCTGAGTCGGGCTATGTCATAGGTTAAGTGGGCCACCCCAACCCCTTGGGTTCAACCGCCGTTGATATCATCCATGGCCCCACTGCTGATCTCCTCTGGCTCGTTGTCAAGAATTTGCTATCCTACATCGCCATCGAGCCCCTTTTGTCATTTCTGAAGGACACGTTCTGTGACGCTGGCTTGGGATCCATAGCTTCCAAGTGAGACCTCATCGACGGTGACCACGAGGTGGGCACCCTCTCTGGCTCTTCCAAGGGGAAAGAGCCCATCTGCTCTTCCAAGGGGAAAGAGCCCATCTGCGACATCAGGGAGGGCACCCTACAGTTGTGCTCATCCAAGGGGAAGGAGCCCATCCGCGACAACATGGAGCACATCCATGGTTCGTGCTCTTCACGTGGAAACGAGCCCATCTGTGAAAAGTGAGGAAACCCATGATTTGTTTTGCCATGCCTCTTCATAGGGGGAAACCCATGATTTGTTTTGTTGAGTCCCTTTTGTAGTGTAGTGAGAATATGTCCAATTTTAATTGCTATATCTGGTTGTTTGCAGTATGCCTTGTTTATTTCAGTTGTTCACAATGTGAAGCTATATATGTGCAATTATTTATTGTGCAGTACATTTCATCAATCCAGTTTTAAACATACCGATAGGAATGCATATATTTGCTTGTTGTTAAGCCTGTTATAGCTAGCATATGCCTCTTAAAAGTTTTTTGATTGTTCGGTTGTTTGTAGTTAGCATATGTCCAGTTTCAAATGCTATCTTTGGTTGTTCGTAGTATGCCTTGTTTATTCCAGTTATTCACTACGTGATGTTCTATATGTGCAAGTATGAACTGTGCAGTTCAATTTCATCAGTACCAGTTTCAACAATACCACTATGAATGACTACATTTGGGTGCTGCATTTTGTAGTTAACACGCCTTTCCATTTTTATTTAACAATAACCAGTGTACTTATACCGGCACAATACCAGTTTGAATGACTATGTTTGCTTGTTGTTAAATGTTAGGCCTGTTGCAGTTAACACACCTTTTCCACTTGTTTTGCTTTACTAACGTGCTTAAACCTGCACACTGAAGCTATCTTTTGGAGATTATTCTGTCTGCCATGGATAATTTTGGTTGATGGTTAGCCTGTTGTGCTTAACATGCTTCTCGATGTACCTACACAGGAGAATTTTGGGAACGACTGCTGTTCTCCATCGAGGTTAGTTTCATCCCATGGCTTATATATGATCACTGTTCATGATATCGGTAGTTGTTACCATATTGGCCGGGGGCTGATAAGGGACTAATCGGTGAATCAGACTTTTAACTGAATATATCTGCAACCCATTTATCGTTAGGTTAACTAGGGTCATATGTAATATACCTGAGGCTACATAGCAACATGCACTGTACTTAATGTCTAAATATGCAATCCTAGGCTACATAGCAACAAGGAAGAGTGCTACCTTAATGTTCTTATGATGTCTAGATATATGTAGAAGAGCAGCAGCAGCAACAACAACAACAACAACAACAACAACAACAACAACAACAACAACAACAACAACAACAACAACAACAACAACAACAACAACAACAACAACCACAACAACAACAACAACAACAACAACAACAACAACAACAACAACAACAACAACAACACAACCCTGTTTGGATACTCAACTTAGCTAGAGGTTAGAGTTAGTTTCTAGCTCATGACTAACCCTGAACTAACTCCATCCAAAGAGGTGTTTGGATGACAGGGTTAGATTGACAATAAATGCACTAGGAGAACTAGCTCCAATTAGCACCTCTTGGGTTGGATAGTTTCTTTGGGTGGGTTATAGATGCAACTAGCTCAAACTAGCCCTCATGTTTAGATATACTTTAGGGCTATTTGAGCCCGAACTAGCTCAAACTAACTCTAACCCATGGATACAACAACAGTTAATCAATCGACAATTTCTAAGAATGAAATAACCTCCTTCCGGCCCATAATATAAGATGTTAGTTAATCTAATATGTGAGTATATTGGATGTTATAAGATATTATAAAAGAGTGTTGTACTACATCATTGTGCAATTGCTGTTTAGCTTCTAATATTAACTTAGTGCTTTTAGGTGCATATGTCATTGGTAAAGATCCGCGCTTCGACCCTTTCTGCATATGGGAAATCAAACATCGATGAACCAGCATCAAGTGAGGAAGCTGATAAAGTTTGTTAGTAAAATGGGTCAAAAGTTGGCAATTAAACTATTTGTTTACACTTTATCCAATACAACAGCGAACTAAAGGATGGTAAGTAAGAACTCTGCAGCCTTCTTTTTACTGCCCATAGTGAGTTGTGTTAGATGACAATGTCTGGATATTTTTTCCTTTGCAGTGGTTCCCAAAGCACTTTACTCAAGATTACCTTTCAAATTACATGATTAGTGGGCATGCAAAGGTTAAAGTATTTCTACCAGAACACGATGATTATCTAGATGTTTTCATGAAGACCGTGAAGGATTGGCAGTCGGCCATCACAAGGGGTTGGACTAGAGTCGTGCGTGCCTTCTGCATGGAGGAGGGCACAATATGGGCATTCCGTTTCACCTTGTTCAGCAACCAGAATGTATTTCACCTCTTTCTTTACCGTCTTTAATAGTACAAGTATACAATTGTGGTTCATAATTCTTTATTTGGTTCTTATGTAATTCTTGATATGTACCTATGATTCTGATAATGCATTGGTTGTTTGAATCTGATGGATATGAATAAATCTATAGAAGCAACTAAATCCAGCACAATTTGAAATAGAAGCAAGTAAATTATGGTGAAATTACGCTCTCCAGATCGTTATGGTACACACGGTTGGTAAAACACAAATGTTTGCGATATACACCATAATCCGAGATGGTTCACAGAGAGGAAACATGTGCAAGCATGCACATAGTTGCCGTTTGCAAAGCGTGTGCGATGTCAGACAATATCACAAATGGTGTGTCAAACTAAATGTTTGTGATAGTTGCCTTATCATACACGATCCACAACCATGAGCTATTTTTGATGAAGTATGCATGATAAACGTTGCACCACAGAATAGCGTGTGCGATAGTTGTCGTGTACGACGATGTTACGGCGGTCCGAAGTTTCGTAATCCTTTCCGAGACTCATACGATGATTAGCTAATCTTCTTCATTAGTTATCGCATACGGTTTGGGAAAAGTGAATGGGTGTGATTGTATGCTTATCATACACGTTCTATAATAGTGAACTGTTTGTGATGGGCCATGCATCATAAACGTAGCACCACAGAATACCGACTATGATGGCAATGCAAGCACAAACGAGTAGGAGTACTGTATATGCATCTTGGCTCCCTATCCCCGATGGTTTCTGGATCATGTGGGAAGGACCCCCCTATTGCCCACACTCACTTGGCGATGGTTCCAAATGCCGTCACGGAAAGGGATTAAAAACTTTTTGCATAGCACCAATGCGTACCAGTGGGTAATTGATTTTAGAAAATTAAATAAAGCAACTAGAAAATATCATTACCTTTTGTCTTTTATTGATCAAATGTTGGAAAGATTATCTAAGCACACACTCTTTTGCTTTCTCGATGGATATTCCGGTTTCTCTCAAATAGCTGTTTCATAACCTGATCAAGAGAAAACCACCTTTACTTGTCCTTTTGGAAAATATGCTTATAGACATATGCCTTTTGGTTTATGCCATGCACGTGCTACCTTTCAAATATGTATGACTGCTATATTATCTAATTTTTGTGAACAGATTGTTGAGGTTTTCATGGATGATTTTTCTGTTTATGGAACTTCTTTTGATGATTGCTTAAGCAACCTTGATCGAGTGTTGCAGAGATGTGAGCAAACTAATCTTGTCTTGAATTGGGAGAAGTGCCACTTTATGGTTAACGAATGTATTGTCTTGGGGCATAAAATTTATGAATGAGGTATTGAAGTGGATAAAGCCAAAGTTGCTGTAATTGAGAAAATGCCATGTCCTAGAGATATTAAAGGTATTTGTAGTTTCCTTGGTCATGCTGGTTTCTTTAGGAGATTTATTAACGACTTCTCTAAAATTTCTAGGCCTCTTACTAATATTTTACAAAAGGATGTTCCATTTGTTTATGATGATGTTTGTGTAGAAGCCTTTGAAACACTTAATAAAGCCTTAACTTCTGCACCTATTGTTTAACCACCTGATTGGAACTTGCCCTTTGAAATTATGTGTGATGCTAGTGATTATGTTGTTGGTGTTGTTCTAGGACAAAGAGTTGATAAGAAATTGAATGTTATTCATTATGCTAGCAAAACTCTAGACAGCGCTCAAACAAATTATGCTATTATTGAAAAATAATTTTTAGCAGCTGTGCTTGCTTGTGATAAATTTAGATCTTACATTTTTGATTCCAAAGTAATTGTTCACACTGATCATGCTGCTATAAAATATCTTATGGAAAATAAAGATACTAAACTTAGACTAATTAGGTGGGTTCTTTTGCTACAAGAATTTGATTTACATATCACTGATAGGAAAGGAGCTGAGAACCCCATAGCTGATAACTTGTCTAGCTTAGAGAATATTCTTGATGACCCACTACCTATTGATGATAGCTTTCCTGATGAACAACTAGCTACAATAAATGTTTCTCATAATACTCCTTGGTATGCTGACTATGCTAATTATATTGTTGCTAAATACATACCACCTAGTTTCACATACCAACAAAAGAAAAATTCTTCTATAATTTAAGACATTACTTTTGGAATGACCCACATCTTTATAAAGAAGGAGTAGATGATATTATTAGAAGTTGTGTACCTGAGCATGAACAGGAACAAATCCTACGGAAATGTCACTATGAAGCTTATGGAGGGCATCTTGCGAGAGATAGAACTGCTCACAAGGTATTGCAATCTGGTTTTTATTGGCCTACTCTCTTCAAGGATGCTCGTAAGTTTGTTTTATCTTGTGATGAATGTCAAAGAATTGGTAATATTGGTAAGCGTCAAGAAATGCCTATGAATTATTCACTTGATGTTGAACCATTTGATGTTTGGGGTTTTGATTATATGGGACTTTTTCTTTCCTCTAATGGGTATACACATATTTTGGTTGCTGTTGATTATGTTAATAAGTGGGTAGAAGCTATTCCAACTAGTAGTTTTGATCATAACACTTCCATTAAAATGCTCAAAGAAGTTATTTTCCCAATGTTTGGAGTCCCTAGACATTTAATGACTGATGGTGGTTCACACTTTATTCATGGTGCTTTCCGTAAAATGCTTTCTAAATATGATGTTAACCATAGAATCATCACCCTATCATCCTCAATCTAGTGGTCAAGTTGAACTTAGCAATAGAGAAATAAAACTAATATTACAAAAAACTGTTAATAGGTCCTGAAAGAATTGGTCTAAGAAATTGGATGATGCACTTTGGGCTACAGTATAGCTTATAAAAATCCTATGGGTATGTCTCCCTATAAAATGGTTTATGGAAAAGGTTGTCATTTGCATCTAGAGTTAGAACATAAAGCTTATTGGGAAATTAAAGAACTCAACTATGATTTCAAACTTGCCGGTGAAAAGAGGTTATTTGATAATAGCTCATTAGATGAATGGAGAACCCAATCTTATGAAAATGCAAAATTATTTAAAGAAAAAGTTAAAAGATGGCATGACAAAAGAATCCAAAAGCGGGAATTCAAAGTGGGAGAATATGTTCTCTTGTACAACTCTCGTTTCAGATTCTTTGCAGGAAAACTTCTCGCTAAATGGGAAGGACCATATATCATCGAGGAGGTTTACCGCTGTGGAGCTATCAAGATCAATAATGTCAAATGTACTAACCCGAAGGTGGTCAATGGGCAAAGAATTAAACACTATATCTTAGGTACGCCTATTAATGCGGAAAGCAATATTATCCAAACCATGACACAAGAGGGACACATAGAAGAAACCTTCAGAACACTCCAGAATACTAAAAATGAAGGAGGTACGTGATACGGTAAGTAAACGGACTCCAAAAAATCTGTGAAAATATTTTTTGTCAGTTTTGGAATATTACAAAAAATAGGAAAATAAGAAACAACTAGGAAGGCAATCGAAGAGGGCACAAGACACCAGGGTGCGCCTGCCTTGGCATGCGCGCCTAGGTGGGTTGTGCCCACCTCGGGATCCTTCCCAACTCCGTTTTCCTCTCGTTTGCTTGTTTCCCAAGATAAATAAATCTTTATATACCCCCCGAACGTATTGACCACCGTATCGTGGAGAAATGTTCTGTTCTTCTTTCTTGCTATTTTCTTATAGATCTAGATCGCCATGGCCGTTTCGAGCTCCGCCAAGGACAAATTCTTCAAGAATGTCATCAACCCGTATTTGCGGGAGGTGATGCAGCACCCTCAAGCCATTGAGATGTGTGAGGGGGTGCTCCACATCTGGGACGTCCAGGGGCCCAAGAGGATAGGAACCGTGGAGGCTAGGCTCAAAGCTATGGAGCAAGAGGTTTTCAAGTGCAAGGGGATGGTGGAGCATGGACTCAATGCCAATCACCTCATGATTGCGGATTTCACCCATGATATCAAGGTGGATGGCCGGTCCATGAAGGACATCGTCTTCACCCTGAACGAGCAAATCAATTTTCTGCAATGTCAAATCGATGGTCTCCAAAATCAAGTCTTTGAATATGAGGAAAGATTTAAAGGTATGAGTTTAGCTGCCAGTTGCAGGACTCGTGAGAGTCACACTTCTTCTATCATGGTGAGCCACTGCCATGGAAGCCGGAGGATAAGCCCACTACTACTTCACCACCACCATCATCATCTTCACCACCAAAGAAGACTTGGATTCATGGTATTGGCACTCCCCTTGGCTTGTGTCAAGCTTGGGGGAGGTGCCCTAGTATTGTATCACCACTAAGGGAGTCCTGGATTAGGGGGCATCCGGATAGCCGGACTATATACATGTCCTTACTATTGAAGCGTGAAGATACAAGACTCAAGACTTCGGCCCGTGTCCGGATGGGACTCTCCTTGGCGTGGAAGACAAGATTGGCGATCCGGATATTGTGTTTCCTTCCTTGTAACCGACTCCATGTAAACCCTAGCCCTCTCCGGTGTTTATATAAACCGGAGAGGTTGGTCCTTAGAAGGCCGATCACAATTACAATCATACCATCATAGGCTAGCTCTTAGGGTTTAGCCTCTATGATCTTGAAGGTGCTCGTATCGACTAGAGGGTGGGTGAATAGGCGATTTTTATGAAAGTCTTCAAAACTTGGAAGTTTCGAAGACAAACAACAGAAATGACCTAATTGATATGCAGCGGAAGATAAACTACTCTGAACAAGCCATAGTCAAGTATGTAATGATGTGAAAGTACAGGACTAATAGCAGTTAGGTAGTAAGGATCAAGATGGAAGATAGTGTGAAGCCAATCAACAATAGTAGTCAAGCAATGAAGTCAAACAGATAAACAGATAGACAATGACTTCATGAAGACAAACTTAAGTAAGGTTGGAAGAGATAAAACTAGTTCTGTTGAAGACACAGGATTTGTTGGACCAGTTCGATTCTTTGTGACAACTGTGACGTCCAGTTAGGGAGGCTGAGATTTAACTCAGAAGACCGTGTCTTCACCTTACTCCCCTTGAGCTAAGGACACCCAGTCCTCGCCCAATCACTCTGGTAAGTCTTCAAGGGAGACTTCCAAACCTTCATAGACTTTGTTCACCGGCAATCCACAATGACTCTTGGATGCTCAGAACGTGATGCCTAACCGGCTGGAGGATTCACAGTCCTCAAGTGTAATAAGTCTTGTGTCACACTGAGACAGAAAGACTTGATGATGCCTAACACTCTTTGGCTCTGGGTGTTTGGGCTTTGTCCTCGTAAGGATTTCTCTCTCTCAAATGCTTCGAGGTGGGTTGCTCTCAAACGATAAAAGCCGTGCACAAACTCTGAGCAGCCACCAATTTATGGTGTAGGGGGTGGGCTATTTATAGCCACTAGGCAACCCGACCTGATTTGTCCAAAATGACCCTGGGTCACTAAGGAACTGACGCGTGTTCCAACAGTCAGATTTCAAACACATGTGACAACTTTACTTGGGCTACAAGCAAGGCTGACTCCTCCAGCTCTGGATAAGATTTGCTCTCATTGTCTTCGCTCGAAGACATATGATTTGAGTTGAGCATCACTTCAGTCACTCTAACTTAGTTCACTTGGACCCCACTTAACAGTACGGTGGTTCCTATGACTCAACAAAGAAGAAAAGAAAGCAACGAAACCACACAGTCTTCACGCTTCATAGTCTTCACGCAATATCTTCTCATGTCATAGTCTTCAATATGAATATCTTCTCATACCACCATTGTCTTCAATGTCTTCATACATTTTTAGGGGTCATCTCCGGTAGGTAAACCGAATCAATGAGGGACACTACCTGCGTTATCCTGCAATTCTCACAAACGCATTAGTCCCTCAACCAACTTTGTCGTCAATACTCCAAAACCAACTAGGGGTGGCACTAGATGCACTTACAATCTCCCCCTTTTTGGTGATTGATGACAAACTGGTTGAAGTTTTCAACGGGGATAAAGTATGTGAAATTGTAGGGATAGGAAATTGTCTTCATAAGTTGCAAGGGCTCCCCCTGAAGATGTGCATATAAGTAATTTGCTTTTGGAATGCATATGCACTTGGCAGGTTGTACTTGTGGAGATCCACTTCAACTTGTGAAGATAATTCATCATGCATGAAATGATATAGCCATAAGAATGACATGCATAATGAAAAATGGACGTCTGCAGAATGATCTAAGTGCGGAAGTTATCATCGCACATGCGGAATTTATCATCGCAAAGCAAAGAAGTAGCGTAAGTAGAGCGACCATCAAGTTTAGGTGTTACAACTCAAAGAACCAAATGTTTCAAAACGCAAGAGTTGTAAGCACGCAGCAAAATATAATGCAACCGCCCATATGAACCCGCTTGAAGACTATCAACTCATACGCTTCTCCCCCTTTTGTCAGTAATGACCAAAAAGGTTTGAAGACATAGAGCATCTACTCGTCCTGAGTAGGTGAAGCAGCAGGGTTGTCGTCGTTGGTTGGCGGTGCAGACGAACTTGGTGCAGTGTCGATGCGCGTAGTAGTAGTTGGAGGTGGTGAAGTAGCGTCATCTTCATCATCGATCACTCTGGCATTAACTGTTACCACGGAAGAAGAATATTCAGAGTCTTCAAGAGATGGAGTTCGATGCAGGGTAGCAGTCCGTGGAGGAGTGGAGTCGAACTGGAATCTTTCATTGAAGCCATCGTCTTGAAGATCAGCTTCAACACTGAGCAGTGTCAAACTCTTACATGATCGCCGGCAGGTTTCATGAGCAACAAAGGCATTCTTGGTGGCAAGGTTGCGAATGCGATTGACATCCACCAAGAGGCTTTGCATCTGTCTCTTGAGCCAGAAATGATGCTTATCCTATTTCTGATGAAGAGCCACAAGAAGCTCTCGGTCATTGAGAACACGAGAATGCTTCCGAGGCCTTTGGGCAATGGTGCTTTCAGTGGCTTCAGTGGGCGCTCTGTGAGGCAGACGGGTGTTACCAGCCAGTGGATAGAATCATGGCGCTGCTTGAACACCTTCAATAGGCTGAGTGAAGCTTTGGTGCTCAATATTCTGAAGACAAAGTGGCGTCTTGGCAGGGTCAGAGTATACAACATCAACTGACATATCAACCTCGGGCAGAAATATTATGTGATTGCGAGCAGAGGGCTGATAATTGACAGATGAGTGTCGCTTGATGAGGCGCATGACCCATGGAGCATAAAACTTCAGACCAAATAGGTCAGAGCCGGAAGCAGCAAGTTGCCTGATGAAGAATTCCTGAGTGTTGAAGCTGATGCCATTGAGAATATAGAAGATTAATGTCTTCATAGCTCCTTCAAGCTTGGCCGCTGATGAGTGTCCCTTGACTGGCCATAGAGTTTGCCTGATGATATGATATATTGTGCGAGGCAGATACTCAAGGTCTTCAACAAAGAAATGTGTGGGATACTCAGCGTCAGATGGTAAAGGCTTCATCATGCTCAGCATCTGGCTCATATTGGGTTCTGGCTTGTGGAAGATGCTCTCCACAGCATTGCGGTGTAGCTGACAGTTAGGCTCATATAGTTCTTAAGAAGTGGCTAGCCCAGTAAGCTCGATGATATCCGTAGCTTTGGCTTCATGATGAACATTGCCAGTCATCCACTCGAGAACCCAAGTCTTGATGTCTCTGTAGTAGCCGCGAATGTGCAGAGTGGCATAGAATTGAAGCAATAGCTCTTCATTCCAATGTTCCTTGTCTGTCACAAAGTGGAGCAGACCAGCATCACGAAAGCAATCAAGTGCTTCTTCTAAGCACGACAGTCCAGCAATAGCTTCAGTGTCAAGGCGCATATGAGGGAAAATGCGCCCTTGATCATATAACACACATGAGTAATAGCTTCTCTACTGATAGCTCCAGAACCGATCTGATGATATCCGTGGCTTGGAGTAGGGGTTCTTGGCGCTGTCAAAGAAGGTATTGTGGCTTTTGAAGCCATTAGAATTGAATGACCCGGGGGAGTTGGCAGTACCTGGAAACCTTGGCAACCTGGGCTTTGGCTTCTGGACCTGAGGCCTATGCTCAACATGATAGTCAAATTGCGGTCCTGAGGCAGAGGGTGGAGGCACCAGAACGGGCCATCGGACAGTAGTAAGCTGACCATGACTGTATGCTTGCTCAATTGTGTGAGGCCTTGGTGGCGGAACAGGAGCAGGGGCAACATCATAGGAGTCAGGCTGCACAACAGGTGCTTCAGGAGCAGTTGTCATATTGGCTTCAGGTGCAGCATCCTCATTGACTTCAGGTGCAACATCCTCATTATCTTCAGGGGCAACATTCTCATTGGTTTTAGGTTCAGTGGCCACATTTTCTTCAGGCACAGTGGCCTCATTGGTTTCAGGCACACTGGTTGGTGCAGGCTCCACATTAGCATCAGCCATGACGACGTCACTGGCTTCATTGGCGTTGGTGGTGGCAGCCTCAACATTTTCAACCTCCTCTTGATGAGCAGGAGGGTCGGGCACAGGCACGTTCAGATCATGAACTGCTTCTTCTTCAATTGTTGGGGGAGTAGGAACACGTACTTCTTCTTCATTTTCTTCGGCTGATGCAGCCGGAATGTCTTCAGCAGCATGTGCTTCAGACTCAGAGACATTCACAGTTGGAGCAGGTTCAGAAAATACTTGCCGTGCAACAGGTGAACGTTGTACTTCTCCTTCTGGAACGCTCGACAGAGGGACTTCAGGCCTTTGTTGGCTGAGCCTGAAAGTCTTCCTCCTCTTCTTGCACGTTGGGGTAGCTTGTTGTTGTTGTTGGGGAGTACTAGGGGAGTCTTGGAGTTGTGGGTGATCAGCCCACGATGCATCCTGAGCAATTGGCGTCAATGGACGACCAATGCTGATGAGTTCGCTGTTCGTATGAACAGGCGATGATACCACGTCATCTGCGATCTGAGGAAGAACTTCATCATCAGCTACATTGTCATCTTGACCAATGTCTTCAGCAGCATTGGGTGCAACTGCTGGAATATCTACAGCTTCATGAGCCTCTGTGGTAGCAGGCTCATGGACAACCATCCTTCATTCTTGATGTACTGAAACAGGGCGAAACACAGAAATGGGTTCAACGACTAAGGGCTCTGTGGAAGCAGCCCTAGTCTTCTTGGTCTTGTGCTTCTTCTTGGAGGGAGCGGCATCAGAAGCTTCAGTATTCTTTCTCTTTCTCGCTTCAGCCTCGGCAGCCCTCATCTTCTTCTGTTCTGAAGCGGTTGTGGTGACCTTTGGCTTCGAGCCAGTCATGCTGCTTGGGAAGATAATGCGAGGGGCTCCTTGGCTTGAAGGTTCAGGCTGATCAGCAGGTCGCTTGTTCTTCTTCTTTGCAGCCATACTGGGGTCAATGCCAGGACGGCCAAGGGACTTGCGCTTCTCAGCCTCATTTTAGGCAAGCACACACTTATCAGCCAAAATCCTCATGCGCTCTCAAGAGCCCTGAGCTTCTTGGCGTTTCTTGAGAAAAGCTTCTTTGAGCTCATGGAGCATGACTTTGAAGTTGCGGACGTCTTGAACACTTAGCTTGGCCACATGCTTCTTGAATTGAGCCTTCTCAAAATCAATCTTGTTTTTGAGCTCAATGATGCGCTGAGCGAGAGCTAGCTTAGAAGCAATGGCGCCATTGAAGGCGACGCTGAGGCCAATTGGAAGTTGTAAGTCTTCAAAGCTGACGTTGGGGGTGTCGAACCACTCATCAATGAAATTGTGAATGATGGCCACATCAAAGAGAGGCAAGTTGCTGAAGATTTCAGCTTCTTCCTTGCTCTTGATCAACTACTCAAGGGCATCATCAGCAAGATCTTCATCACTTTATAGATCAATGGGTTCTTCACGTAGAATGGCAGCAAGAGTCAAAGCTCTTTGATCAAATGGTCTAACAAGTTGCTTTTTCTTGTCCGTTCTCTTGGAGACACGGGACAGATCTTCAGATTGCACACTGGCTTCAGGAGGTGCAGTGGCCAGTGGCTTCGCACGCAAAGTCTTCGGAGGTGCAGCTAAGGTTGAAGCCTTTGACTTCTTTTGCTTCTGCGGTTTTGGAGGAGGAGCAGGGGCTTCATCGGAGTCAGCACCATTGTCAGAATGATCTACTCTGGCGCCTTGAACCATGATGTAGGTGATGAGGCCGTCAAGATTGGCGTAGGGGCCAATGACATTGGGATTAGCTTCACGGGAGCCGTCAGCACGGGGAGCAGAGGTACCTGGGTTGAATTCCAACCCAAGGACTTCTTGTTCTTCTTGGCCGAAGCCATAGCAAACTGATAGTTGCGCTTGAAAAGAGGGTCGTCACGACACCATAGTAGTGAAGTGGGATCTGCGTTCGCACGCTGTGGCCCACGGACCATGCATGGATAGAAGCCTTGTTCAATGGCTTCAGCACGGCTCTTGGGTTGAAGGCCTCGATAGAGGATATCACCCCAAGGTCTCTTGATGGCATGCTTCTCTGCATATTCCTTCGTTACAAACTTGTACTTGAACCACTCCTCAGCCCAATAGCGTCGAATCCATTGGATTCGCGTCTTTCTCTGATGATAATTTTCTTCGGGATCTGTCTTGTACATTTTCGCTAAGTCATCGCGCGATCTTTAGATGTTCCTTCTCTGCTACTATGCCCGCCACCCTTCCTTGCTGATTTCTCTGTAGCCATGAACTTCAAGCTGAAAGGCTTCAGTACGTTCAAAGGCTTCAGATATTTCTCTTACTGGTCAAGCAGGAACTGGCTTCAGGAGAATTTATATGATGTTGTAAGTATTCTGCAAACGAATGCAGACTATGAGAACCAAGGGATTCTCCCACGGACATGTACCTGTGACAACATTAGAGATGCGAGGGAAGGGGAAGAGGTCATATGCATTCTTAGAAGATTTTGAAGATAAATTAGTTTGAAGACATTGACCTCATGATGCGAAGACATTCACTTATATAGGTGAGTTGGTTCCAGATTTGTACCAATCCGTGAATAAGTACAAGTGAGGAATCAATCTAGGCAAGAAATCTAAGTGAATCGACTAAGCAGTATGAGATGCAGACGAACTAGATCTAGCTTGAATAGGCAGAAACTACTTTCGTTAAACAGGATGAATCTTGAAGATCAAAAAGGTGGTAAAAAATAGAGTTATAATTACCGCACGAAGAACTGCTAGATGGGAAGAATAGGAGACCAAGCAGTTCAGCCCACCGCGCCCTAACTTGGCGACGGAGGACACCTACGGCAACGGTGGAGAGGACGATGTCCGCAGCCGGCGTGAGGACGGCGTCGGAGAAGTCGCGGCAGCTAAGCGCCGTCGCCCGGCGTCGTCATGAGCTAGCGATGGCGCTTAGGGTTTTGACGGAGGTGGAGAGGTGGGAGAAGGATTTCTTTACCGCAGGGGACAAGTATTTATAAGTAGGTGAGAGACACAGCGCAATTACGCTGGTGCCCCTGGCGGTTCATATCTGAGGGGTACGTGGCAAGCATGCAACAGACTCAGGGTTGTCCCACGTTCCCACGCCCGCCAGGCATGTCGGAGAGTTGTTCCGGCTTCTCTGGGTTTCAACAGTAAAGGTAAGCCATTAAAAAATATTTTAATGTTTGTCTCTTTGCCTTCTGCTGACTAGGACACAGAGAAGACATTCGACAGTTTCAATAGAATGCATATGATTTGGACAGAGAGATTTTGAGATAGGAAGCATAGAGAGGTTAGGGTCCGATCACATTCACTTAGTTCAAAAGATCCAATCTTGAAGACATAGCTATAAGTGAATGCTGTAGAGTACAGAACACTAGTATACATATATATCATAAAGAAATCAAATCATCATAGTGCAGAAAGTCATGAAGACAAATTGAAACTGAAGACAAACCAAATGCGAAGTCATTGCAATATAACGCCTTGAGTGAAACACTTCAAACAAAGAAAGTTGGTGGTGGCGTTACCCACTGTTTAGGAAGTATTAGACCCAGAAACGGCGCACAATTATCGTGGCGCTCCGAAGTCAAATTCCATGTTAATATATTCACACTCAGAGTGTAAATCTTCATTGATTGAAGATATACATTACTTTGTGTGTTGCACATCTAAGTCATCAACATGCATAAGTGTTAGGATATGTGCCTGATCACAGGACATTAGAGGATTCCAAGATATTTAGCTCATACCGTAACTTGCAAAACCTTTTCTCATCCAAGGGCTTTGTGAAGATATCGCGCTTGCTCTTCAGTGTTGACGTGAATGATATCGATATCTTTCTTCATAACATGATCTCTGAGAAAGTGATGACGAATTTCAATGTGCTTTGTCTTCGAGTGTTGGACTGGATTGTTGGCTATTTTGATGGCACTCTCGTTGTCGCAGAAGAGAGGTACTTGTTTCAGGTTGATGCCATAATCCTTGAGAGTTTGCTTCATCCATAGAAGCTGAGCGCAACAGATCCAAAGACAATGTATTCAGCTTCAGCAGTTGAGAGTGATACACAGTTCTGCTTCTTCGAAGACCAACAGACAAGTTATCGACCAAGAAAATGGCATGTGCCAGATGTAGACTTGCGATCCACCTTGTCACCAGCATAATCAGCATCCGAGAATCCAACCAAATCTACTTGAGCCCTTGGGATACCATAATCCGAGTGTTGGGGTGTAAGCCAAATATCGAAGAATTCGCTTCACAGCTAAGTGATGCGATTCCTTTGGTGCCGCTTGGAATCGAGCACACATGCAAACACTAAGCATAATATCTGGCCTAGATGCACATAAATAAAGCAAAGAACCAATCATGGAGCGGTATACCTTTTGATCGAACTCTTTACCATTGTCGTCGGGACCAAGATGGTGTTTGGCTGGCATTGGCGTCGTGTAGCCTTTGCAGTCTTCCATTCCAAACTTCTTCAGACAATCTTTGAGGTATTTCTCTTGAGATATGAAGATGCCATTCCTCTGCTGACGAATTTGAAGACCAAGGAAGAACTTCAGCTCACCCATCATGGACATTTGATATTGCTCTTGCATCATGTACCCAAACTCATCACTGTACTTCTGGTTGGTGCATCCGAAGATTATGTCATCCACATATATTTGGCACACAAACAGTTCACCATCATATGTCTTCGTGAAGAGAGTGGGATCGAGGGATCCGGGTTTGAAGCCTTTGCTCTTCAGGAAGTCTTTGATTGTATCATACCAGGCACGAGGGGCTTGTTTGAGGCCATACAGTGCCTTGTTTAGCTTGTACACCATATCAGGATGTTTTGGATCTTCGAAGCCAGGTGGTTGTGCGACATATACTTCTTCTTCAATCTTGCCATTGAGAAATGCACTCTTTACATTCATTTGATATAGTAAGATATTGTGATGATTAGCGTAGGCTAGCAGTATACGAATAGCTTCAAGCCTAGCAACAGGAGCAAATGTTTCATCGAAGTCAATTCCTTCAACTTGAGTGTATCCATGAGCCACAAGACGTGCTTTGTTTCTGACGACTTGACCAAGCTCATCTTTTTGTTTCGATATATCCATTTTGTTCCAATAATGTTATGCTTTCGAGGATCAGGTCGCTTGACAAGTTCCCAAACATTATTCAGCTTGAACTGTTGAAGTTCTTCTTGCATGGCTTGAATCCATTCAGGTTCCATAAACGCTTCGGCAACTTTCTTGGGTTCTGATATTGACACAAATGAAAAGTGCCCACAAAAGTTTGCTAGTTGTGTTGCTCTTGATTGAGTGAGCGGACCAGGTGCATTGATGCTGTCAATTATCTTCTCTACTTGAACTTCATTTGCAACACGAGGATGAACATGACGAAGATTTTGCTCTGGCTGATCATTGTCACTTGGGAGGATTGTCTTCGGTCCGAGCATTGTCTTCAGGTTGATTTGGTGTAGAGATGATAAGTTGCTCTTCAGGTTGTGCTTCAGAGGGCATGATTTCACCAGTTCCCATCAACTTGATTGCCTCGTTTGAAAGAGCTTCATCCAGTGTACTTGGCAGAATATCTCTCTGTGATCCATTGGTTTCATCAAATTTCACATCCACAGTTTCAACAATTTTGTATAGATAAAGGTTGAAGACTCTGTAGGAGAGTGAATCCTTTCCATAGCCAAGCATGAAGCCTTCGTGAGCCTTAGGTGCAAATTTTGACTTGTGATGGGGATCCTTTATCTAGCATTTTGCTCCAAATACTCTGAAGTAACTGACGTTTGGCTTCTTGCCAGTAAGTAGCTCATATGATGTTTTGCTCAGAAGCTTATGAATGTACACACGGTTGATGATGTGACATGCTGTATCAATAGCTTCAGGCCAGAACTTTCTTGGTGTCTTGTACTCATCTAGCATTGTTTGAGCCATCTCAATGAGGGTTCTATTTTTGCGTTCAACAATGCCGTTTTGCTGAGGTGTGTACGGAGCAGAGAACTCATGAGTGATTCCCATTGTATCCAGATACAGATCAAGTCCAGTGTTCTTGAATTCAGTGCCATTGTCACTTCTGATGTGCTTGATCTTCACGCCATAATTATTCATTTGTCAGGACCCCGACTCAATGCCACATCGATCTAGCATGTAACACCTCATATCACTTTGCGGCCTCACGCACGGTATTCCCACGGGTGTCGCCTTACCTTTGCCCGGAACTGTTTGCGCCTTTTGGCACACGTATATGATAGTGTAGCTAGCATCCATATGATAAGGAGCCCGGGCTGAAATGGCTAGTCGTAAACCCAAAGTGGTACAAACTTACAGGGACAGGCATCCATGACCCAACATCGAATGTGTCGGTCATTAGTGAGTGAATCTAGGCTGTAGCACTGGGCTAGCAGGACTCCGCTGAACCGGGATGTAGATGGCTAACAGGACTCCGGTATTCATCGCGTGACATTTCCCCGAAGGGACAGACACAGGAACGAAGAAGGACACATGCCGGACAACCTAAGTGTTCCAGAGCAGTAGCAAGCTACCATGGCTCAGTGGAAGCACTAGGAGACATTTCCCGGTAAGAAAGGCTACTAAGGATAAACAACTAGATAGTCAGATCCCACACATACCAAGCATTTCAAACATACACACAATATGGTCGATATGTGTAAATACAACATGGCATCACAACATGACTCTACGACTCAAGTATTTATTCAATAGGCTCCGAGGAGCGAGATATTACAAACATAGGTCTCATGACCCAACATTCAGAGCATACAAATCAAAGCACATGCGGAAGCTTAACATGTCTCAGTACAGACATCTACAAATGAAAAAGGCTTGAAAGCCTGACTATCTACCAGATCCTGCCGAGGGCACAAGATCGTAGCTGAGGTATCAAGCTAAACGTTGAAGTCCACGCGGAACTACTAACGAGACCGAAGTCTCTCTGCAAAAACATAAAATAGGCAAACGTGAGTACAAATGTACCCAGCAAGACTTACATCAGAACTAACTACATATGCATCATTATCAACAAAGGGGATGGTGAGGTTTAACTGCAACAAGCCAGCTTTGACTCGGTGGCTATCCTGAACTACTACTGCAAGTAACTCTTTTGAGGTGGCGCACACGAGTCCACATATTCACCATATCAATACACCACTATGGATCCGCTCCCATCTCCCTACAAGAACGCCATCCATAGCACTCACACTTATCTTGCGTATTTTAGAGTATCCACTTTCACTTGTCTATGAACTGTTATAGGCAACCCAGAAGTCCTTTACCGCGGACACGGCTATTCGAATAGATGATGTTAACCCTACAGGGGTGTACTTCTTCATACATGTTTCCACCACTTAGCGTCTGCACACGACATGTGCTCGGCAGACTTCAAGTGAAAGCCGACGTGGGTGTAGACCACGACCTACCTAAACACTCAAGTCTCTAGTCCAGGTTTATCACCTATTCGGGTTCCATCCCCGAGGAGATCCGGCCGGAGTTTCGCTCACAGCCCCAAACAATGTGTGCAGGGTTCCCGAGACACCAAACGGGCGCCCGGTACACCGTGCCACGTGCCTACCGCATCACAGCCCACCCCTCCGGTCAGCACAAGACGGCCTCCAAAGATACTACAAACACGAAACTACTTGCAACTCCCGGACAGAGGACAAGGGTGATTAAGAAGTCGAAAGGGTCATATTTCAGGCCCAATGCATGGTAGTAGCTGAATCATGGATCACAAACACAGAACTCAGTTCCTAAGGACGGCTTCAATGAGACAACCCACCATGTACTCCTACATGGCCTCTCACCGCTACCTTTACCAAATCGTGTTCACACACTTAGCTCGCACACAATAGGACATGTTCACACACCTCTGATTCATCCCCGATGAATCAGACCTGACTCAACTCTAAGCAATATCAGGCATGACAAACAAGCTTGAATGAGTAGGCACATCAGGGCTCAAATAACTCCTACCCATGCTAGTGGGTTTCATCTATTTACTGTGGCAATGACAGGTCATGCAGAGGATAAAGGGGTTCAACTACCGCAGCAAGTAACAGTTGAATCGATGTTGTCCTAATGCAGTAAAAGAGAGCAGGAGCGAGAGAGTGGGTTTGTATCGGAATGAACAAGGGGGTTTTTCTTGCCTGGCACTTCTGAAGATAATATAGTTCTTCATCGGTGTCATCGAACTCGTCGTTGGAACCACGTCTATCGAGAGGGGACAAACACCGGTAACTGAGAAAGAACACAATCAATGCAATGCCACAATATGATGCATGATCATGACATGGCAATATGCTATGATTTGAGCTAATGCACCGAGATATGATTTAAATGAAGTTGGTTTGAATACATGATTCAAATTCCAATTCCATATATGATTATTTAAAAGTCCTTTATTTTTTTTGTCGAAAACAGAGGACAAACATTGTTTAAACTTGCATGAAAATGGTACAGATGGATTCTTTGAATTTTTCTGATAATTTTTCATATATAATTTGTTTGATTTGGAGTCACGGTTGAATTACTATGATTTTTAGAAGTTTTATTTAAAATCCAGAAAAGGGTTTATTGCGTCATCACTAGGTCATGCTGACCTCAGCAGGTCAACAGCGCCGGGACCAGGTCAAACCTGACATGTGGGGTCCACACGTCAGTGACTAACTAATCTAATCTAAATTAATTAGTGTTAAACTACTACTAACTAAAAATGTCAGTGGAGTAATTAAACTTAATTAAAAACTAATCTAGGATTAGCTGGGGCCTGGGCCCACTCGTCAGTACTCAGGGGAAGTCAAACCGGGGTCAAACCGGGTCAAACTCGCCGGAGTTGACCCGGGGCTCGTCGCCGGCAGGGCCAGGGACGGCGGAGAGGTGCGGGTTTCCTCCTCCGGCGACCAAATCGACGGCGGAGGGCGGCTACGTGGAGCTGGAGCTCGCACGCGTCGGGTGGTGGCGGTGGGAGATGCTGGGGTGGCCGGAAAGGTCGCCGGCGACGACCTTGGCGGTCGCCGGAGTTCGGGCGAGGTCGAAGCCGTCGCTATGAGGCACGGCGAGGCGCGTGGGGAGGTGCTACTGGCTTCTGCGAGTACGGTGAAGACGATGGCGTGCTCGGAATCAAGCCAACGGGGTGTGGGCAGGTGACGTGACGACGGCGGTGGCGGCGGCTGGTGCGGCCGAGCTCGGTGTGGTCATTGTGGTGCACAAGAAGGCAAACGGAGAGGGGGAGAAGGGGCAGGAGCTCACAGCGGATCCGTAGGGATGGTTAGCGGGCTCGGGGACACTCGGGAGATGGCGAATCGACGACGACGATCTTCGGTGGCCGACGAGGGAAACGGCGGCGGTGGCGGTGTTGCGGCGCGTCCGAGGCCTCGTGGCTCGTCGAGGGGGTCAAGGACGTCGAGACGGAGCTTCTAGGCGCATCGGTGAGGCGTGCGGTGTCCGGTGGCCATGGCAGCAGCGAGCGGCGGTGATGAGCGCGCTATGGCGCGAGAGGGAGAGAGAGCAGAGAGGGGAGAGGCACAGGAGAGAGTGAGAGGGGGTCGAGGGTGATGCGTGGCGTCACTGAGGACGGCTACACGGCCGAGGGGGCGGCAAGGAGGTGGCGGGCGCTGTGGGCTGTCGCCACACGCTGCCCTCCTGGCAGATGAGGAAGACGACAGGAAGGAGGCGGTGGTGGGCTAGGCCATTGGTTGGCTGCCGGTGGGCCGGCAGTGGGCTGCATAGAAGGTAGGTCCAGGTAAGTCTCTCTCTCTCTCTTTTAATTGTTTTTGTTTTTCTATTATTCTGTAGTCCTCAGGGCTTTATTTAAAATACTTAAACAGATCCAAAAATCATGAAACTAATCATGGCCACTGTTTAGAATATATCCAACAGTAAACATTTTAGTTTATGATTATTTGAGCATTTAAAATATTTTATAGTATTCAAATGCCCAAATGAAAATACCATATGATTTAATTCAGAGCCCAAATATGTCATGCAAAATGTGCAACACCTCGTTATCAAGCTTCCAAAGATTTTAAATGATGAACATTTTTTAAAGCCATTTGGATTCACTGAACTTATTTTAGTTGAACCTAGTGAATTCCTTTGATGTTAGGGTTTAGGGAATCCCTATTTCAAGTTTCAAAAGAATTTAAACATGATGCAACACATGACTAGCTAGCTCAGTGCATACCAGAACTAGGGATGTGACAGCTCACCCCCACTAAACAAGAATCTCGTCCCAAGATTCAAGACGTGAGGTAAGAAGACAAAGGGGGCACAAGCTAACACGGTCTTCACGATCTAGGTTGCACTTCATAAGAACGTTGACACGATGTCGGGGTAATGGGCCACGGGTAGACTAACCCGGGTCCCTAGATCTTTCAAGACATCGGGGCAGGCCGCGCCCCTCAAGCCGAGTCCCAGACGGCGACTCCCAGAGAAGCCGAGTCCCAGACGGCGACTCCCAGAGAAGCCGAGTCCCAGACGGCGACTCCAAGACAAGCCGACTCCAAGCCGGCAACCTCCAGAGAGGCCGACTATGGGAGTCGGCCCATGACTCTTCTTGAAGCCCGATGCAGGGTACGGTCATGACGTGGCCGTCCCTCCCGCCATTTAGGGACCGGTATGGCTACTGATGAGCCAGACGCTGAAGTTCTCCGTGAGGCGCGCTTTGCTGCCATGCCTGCCCTGACCTCAGCCATAGTGCGCGACGCACTGTACCCATGACGCTGGCTCAGACGGCTCAAGACAAGGCCGCCGTCGCTGGGTAGACTAAAGGCGGCCTGGGCGCCCCGAAGGCGGCCCTGAGGGAGTCGGCCTCCCTGGAGTCGGTCGCCTCCTCTTCAGGGCCCCGCAAGCCATTAACCAGATTGGATGGGGAATGGCGACAGTGATCGCCCGGTAGACGGCGGCACTGTTGCCACAACCCAATGACCAAGCTCGGCCATCGAGTGCCGATAGTGTCGGGTTGTCTGCTGGGCCCACCAATGGCGGGCCCTGAAGCCGGGCGAGAAGGACGGCGGTGTGAGAGACAGACGGCTGGGGCCTGCACCCAGCCGGATTACCATTGTACCCCGGGGGGTAGGCCTATATAAACCCCCCAGGTCACAAATGCACAGGGTTCGGACCTTGATAGAGTTAGACCAGATAGCGCAGGGAGGAGAGAACTAGCCTTGCTCTCTCCTGCCACCCGAAACAGCTCAAGGAGCACCGTTGTAGCCACTTCACTTGAGTGATCATGCGGAGACCCCGTAGAGCAGCAGTAGGGGTGTTATCTCCCTGGAGAGCCCCGAAGCTGGGTAAGATTCGCCGGCGTGCATGCCTACGCCTTATCCCGTTTCTGTGCACGGCGACGCTCTACCGCCCCACCATGATAAGCCATCCTTTGGCATATGTCGCACCCAACCCCGACATTTGGCGCCCACCGTGAGGCGAGGTGCACCGTCGTCCGGAGATCTGTTCTGGACGGGAACCCTCTTCCTCCCTGGCGAGCGCAGCTAGCCAGGCTCGCCAGATGGAGTCTGCATCGACGCGCTAGGCGGCGCTGAGGCCGCCTGCGCAGCAAGCAGTCTCACCGAGCTTGTCGGCGAGGTGCGCCTCTCCGACGAGCCTGCATCCGACGCAGGCACGGGTGGCCCCGAGAACCTCCTCGCGGGCCTCCTCGACCAACTCCACGTCGCCGGCGAGCCTGCCGTGGACTTGGAGTCCGTAGGTTCCACCGACTCGATGCTGGTCGACTCCGACGTCGTCTCGCTCGACATATTCCCCACCAACGTGGTGGTCTACGACGAGCCACTTACGTACGAGGAGAGCGGCGGAAGCGCCGTCATGGAGGTGCTCGTCATCAGCCACGGCGAGCACTCCGGCGAAGAAACCCATGACCCGCTAGCTGCGGCCCTGCAAGACCTTACCGCGCCCATTCCAGAGGATGCAGACGCCGAGACGCTGGAGACACGCCGCCTTCAGATCATCGAAGGCACCAAGAAGCTGGCAAGCATGAGGCGCTTGTCAGAGGCATACCAGCACGAGATGGATCGCGCTGTAGGCGGCTCGCCGGCTCCGACTGGGCCGAGCCATCTAGGCGCGGTCCGGCAGCGCGGCGCAGACATCACCGACTTGTTCGGGGCAAAACGCCCCGTATACGCCACCCCTGCGGAGAACATCCGCGCCGCCCAAGCGGCGACTGACGAGCTGAAGAACTTCGAGGGCGAAGAGCGCCGTGTGATGACAGAGCGAGTCCAGCAGCTCCTTGACGTGGTTGCTGTGCAAAACGCGGCCGGCGGCCGCGCAGATGCGCTGCAGCACCCGAACAACGACTTGCCTCCCCGCCGATCAAGGCGCGACCTCTCGGATGCCGACTGGCGGAGTCCGCGGATGGAAAGAGAAGGAGCCGGCTGTCAGTCACAGTCGGACTCACATCACCATCGAAGCGCGACCAAGACGGCCGCCCGAGAGCGAGAGAGCGGCGGACGACTACCGCCCCCCGCCCGTAAGAGAGCGGCGAAGTTTCGCCGCCGCTGAGCATCCGACTCTGGGAGGTCGCCTTGGCCGCCGAGAGGGAGTCAGAGAGAACGACGCCCACCATCGGATCGACCGACTCCACCGATCCCTGGCGCTGGAAGAGGAAGACGAGCTGGGTCCGCCTTGCTTCGGGCCCTACATCAGAGACGAGCCCTTCCCCAAAGGGTTCACGCTCCCCCGAGACACGCCCAAGTACACCGGCTCCATGAAGCCGGAGGACTGGCTGATAGACTACTCCACAACCGTTAGCATAGCAAACGGCAACAAGCGAGTTGCTGTGAAGTACGTTCCCCTCATGCTTCAGGGCACGGCACGGACATGGTTGAACAGTCTGAAGCCCCGCAGCATCAACAGCTGGGTCGACTTCACTGAAGCCTTCATCTGCAACTTCACGAGCACGTACAAGCGACCTCCCAAGCCGCGCCAGCTCTCCTTGTGCGTGCAAGGCCCTGATGAATAAACATGCGACTACCTCACGCGCTGGGGCGAGCTTCGGAACTCCTGCAAGGGCGTGCACGAGGTGCAGGCTATCGAGTACTTCACTACCGGGTGCCGAGAGGGCACCCTCCTCAAGCACAGGCTCCTCTGCGACAAGCCATAAACCCTCGACGAACTGCTAGTCATAGCAGACAAGTACGCTACGGCCGACTCGTCCATGAAGACGGAGATTCAAGTCAATGCGGCTGGCAAGGTGACTCCTCAGGCTCCCTGAACTCCGGCTGGAGACACCAGTCGGCGACAGCAACAGAACGACAACAAGCGCAAGGCCCAGCAGCCGACTTCCAACAGTCGGCAGGTCGCGGCAGTTGAAGATCAACAGCCGGAGGGGCAGCCTCCGGCCAAGCGGCAGAAGGGCGGCAAATCCAACTGGTTGCCAGCCTTCTCCTATGAGCAGACTTTGGATGGTCCTTGCAAGTTCCATAGTGGTGCGGCCGCCAAACCACACCACCAGAAAGTGCCATCGCTCACCAGATCGCCAAGGAGACGGCCTCACTCCTCCGCCGCTTTCTTTGGCGCCGCCTCGCCGCCGCCCAGCGATCGGGCGGCTCGCCGTCGGGCGCGGTGCAAGACAATTCTTAAGAGCACGGAGCCTATGTGGTGTTCACCTGCCAGTGGCGAGATGACCGAAGCAGAGCGCCAACAAAGAACAAGAAGTAAATGCAGTGGCAACAGATACTCCGGAGTTCATGCATTGGTCCGAGAGGCCTATCAGTTGGAGTAGGGCGGATCACCCAGAGGTGATGCCGAGTCCGGGCTCTTATGCCCTGGTCCTAGGTGCCACCTTGGCCACTGATAGGCGGGCCGCCCGTTTCTCGCGAGTCCTGATATATGGAGGCAGCAGCATCAACATCCTGTACAAAGACACCATGAAGAAGCTAGGAATCAAGCGAAGACAGCTGCAGAGCAGCCGGACTGTGTTCCATGGAATTGTACCCGGCCTTTCCTGTTCGCCAATCGGCAAGATCCTGATAGACGTCCTCTTCGGAGACAAAGATCATTTCCGACCTAAGCCTACCTGAAGATGAAGATGCCGAGTTCCAAGGGAATTCTGACTGTAGCCGGCGACTACAGGAAGTTGTGAGCCTGCGCGGCCGAAAGCAGTCGGCTGGCCGAGTCTATGGTGATCGCGGCCGAGAAGCGGCTCCTTGACCGGGTCGTGGCGATGGCAGGAAAGCAGCCTGAGTTGTCGCACGACCCCAAGGAGTCGGAAGCAGAAGGATCATTCAAGCCGGCCAAAGAGACCAAGAAGATACCCTTGGACCCGGAGCACCCAGAGAGGTACGCTGTCATGGGCACAGGCCTTGACAGCAAATAGGAAGGCGAGCTCGTCGATTTCCTCCGTGAGAATCGCGACATCTTCGCATGGTCCCCCAAAGACATGCCTGGTGTCCCGACGGAATTCGCTGAGCACAAGCTACACGTCAGGCCAGATATGAAACCCGTCAGGCAGCCCTTGCGCTGCCTGTCAGAAGAGAAAATAAGAGTTGTTGGAGAAGAGATAGCCCGGCTCCTGGCAGCCGGCTTCATCATGGAAGTATTTTTCCCAGAGTGGCTAGCTAACCCAGTTCTGGTGTTGAAGAAGAACAAGCAATGGCGGATGTGTATCGACTACACAAGCCTCAACAAAGTCTGCCCGAAGGACCCGTTTGCCCTGCCAAGAATTGATCAGGTGATAGACTCCACAGCCGGATGCGAGCTGCTGAGTTTCCTAGACGCATATTCAGGATATCACCAGATCAAGTTGAACCTGGCAGACATACTGAAGACCGCCTTCATCACGCCGTTTGGGGCCTTCTGCTACCTGACGATGACGTTCGGCTTGAGGAATGCCGGCGCCACCTTTCAGTGTTGCATGCAGAAGTGCCTCCTCAAGCAACTCGGCAGGAATGCCCATGTCTACGTAGATGATGTGGTGGTGAAGACGGAGAAGCGTGGGACGCTGCTGGAGGACCTCAAGGAGACCTTTGAGAATCTGCGCCGATTCCAGATCAAGCTCAACCCTGAGAAGTGCGTTTTTGGAGTACCAGCCGGCCAGCTCCTTGGCTTCCTGGTCTCCGAACGCGGCATAGAGTGCAACCCCGTGAAGATCAAGGCCATCAAGAGGATGGAGGTACCCAGCCGACTGTTAGATGTGCAGAAGTTCACTGGCTGTTTGGCATCCATCAACCGATTCATCAGTCGGCTGGGCGAGAAAGCTCTGCCCTTGTATCAATTGATGAAGAAGACCACCTTTTTTGAGTGGAACCACAAGGCGGATGAGGCATTTCTCCAACTGAAGAAGATGTTGACTACTCCCCCTGTGTTGGCTGCTCTGACTCCCAAAGAGCCTATGCTCTTGTACATCGCCGCCACCAGCCGAGTAGTCAGCACAGTCATCGTAGTCGAGCGCAAGGAGGAAGGCAAGGAGCTACCTGTCCAGAGACCGGTATATTATTTGAGCGAGGTACTGTCGACCTCCAAGCAGAACTACCCTCACTACCAGAAGATGTGCTACAGTGTGCATTTTGCTGCCAAGAAGCTGAAGCCTTACTTCCAAGAGCATCCAATCACTGTGGTTTGCACCGCTCCACTCGCCGAGATCATTGGAAGCCGAGACGCCTCCGGCCGAGTAGCCAAATGGGCTATAGATCTGGCTCCTTACACCATCTACTACCAGCCCCGCACCGCCATCAAGTCGCAAGCACTAGCCGATTTCGCCGACCGGGCCGAGACCAAGACTCGCCTCCAATCACCGACTCCACCCATTGGCGGATGCATTTGACGGCTCCAAGATGCGCGACCGCACCGAGCCGGGCGTCGTCCTCACCTCCCCTAAGGGCGACAAGCTCAAGTATGTGTTGCAGATCCACTTCGCCGCCTCCAACAACGTCGCCAAATATGAGGCGCTCATTCATGGGCTCCGGCTTGCCAAAGAACTCGGCATCCGCCGGATCCTGTGCTATGGTGACTCCGACTTGGTGGTTCAGCAATCATCCGGCGACTGGGACGCCAAAGACGCAAACATGGCGAGCTACTATTTCCTGGTGCAGCAACTCAGCGGATACTTCGAGGGGTGTGAATTCCTTCACGTACCAAGAAATGACAATGATCAACCAGATGCCTTGGCACGAGTCGGCTCTACCCGCCAGGCAATACCTTCCGCCGTCGCTCTTCAGCGCCTCCTCAAGCCGTCCATCAAGCCTTCACCAGAGTCAGATTCCATCTTTGTGCCGGCCCCTCTAGAAGTAGTCGGATCCGACTCCAGAGACCCAGCAGACGGCCCCAAGAAAACCACAGTCGAAGCTGGCCCGGGACTTGTAACCCGGCCCGGGACTACGCCAGCAACGAGGGACTTGAGCCTGCCCGGGACTGCGCCCGGCCGCCCAGAGACTCATTAATCCAGCAAACGGCCGCAGACTCCAGCCCGCCGCCTCCCAGCCCGGCCACCCTTGTCCAAGTTGTTGTGGTAGTAGTCGAAGAGATAGCAGCACCCTCATGGGCGCAGCCCATTCTCAAGTTTCTAGTGAACAGAGAGCTGCCGACAGATGAGATCCTGGCGCGGCAAGTGCAACGCCGAGCAGCAGCATACACCATAGTCAACAGAGAGCTAGTCGGGCGTAGTGTCACTGGCGTCTACCAGCGCTGCGTAGAATCAGAACAAGGCCAAGCAATCCTCAAAGACATCCATCAGGGCGAGTGCATCCACCATGCGGCTTCAAGGGCACTCGTCATCAAAGCTTTTCGGCACGGTTTTTTTTGGCCGACTGCCCTAGAAGAAGCTAAAGAGCTAGTCCAAAAATGCAAGGGGTGCCAGATGTTCCACTCCAAGCCACTTCAGCCGGCTTCCGCGCTAAAGACAATCCCCATCGCCTGGCCCTTCGCAGTTTGGGGCCTGGACATGGTAGGACCATTCAAGACGGCCCGAGGCGGCCTAACTCACCTGCTTGTCGCGGTGGACAAGTTCACCAAGTGGGTAGAAGCAAAGCCCATCAAGAAGTTGAACGGACCGACTGCAGTGACTTTCATCGCCGACATCACGGTGCGGTACGGCATACCGCACAGCATCATCACCGACAACGGCACAAACTTTGCCAAGGGCGCCATGGCCCGCTTTCGCCGACGCTGGCATCCGATCGACTTAGCGCCCATTGCCCATCCGCAATAAACGCCGTGGAACGAGCAAACGGCCTCATCCTGTCCGGCATCAAGCCTCGACGGGTCGAACCACTCGAGCGCTTATTGGCTGTTGGGTCAAGGAGCTACTACCGCCCCTCTCGAGTCTCAAGCAGACGACTCCAAACAAGTCAACCGACTTCACGCCTTTCTTCCTCGCTCACGGTGCCGGGCCGCCATCCCGACGGATATAGAGTTCGACTCTACACGAGTCACCATGTACACCAAGAGGAAGTCAAGAAGCACGCCAAGACGACGCTGACTGCCGAAGAGGGCCGGTTGTTGGTACTCACCGTCCAAAGATCTACCAACAGAAGTCTCATACGATACTACAACCGAAAGGTCAAGCCGAGATCGTTCCAAGAGGGCGCCTTGTGCTCCGTTGATTCGAGAGAACAGCTGGCCAAGACAAGTTGTCGGCACTTTGGGAAGGTCCTTCATCATCGCAAGGTGCTAGGGAACGACGCCTACTATCCGATTGACGCCAAGCCTCGAAAGCGCAAGAGGGACGACCCTCGCAAAGAAACAAAGCGCCTGTGGAACGTGAATCTTCTTCAAGATTTTACACTGATGCAAGATGTATCGTGACTACCCCTTTGTATTAAAGTACTAAGACTTAGGCTCTTCGAGACGAGCTCGGGACTGCCTTTTTTGTATGATAAGAATCACGCTCGAATATGCTACTTTTTATCATACCGTTTAGCACCGGGTCCGACTAGTCGGCCGGGGACTTGCTGCCTTGGCGCTATGAAATGCGCCCCGCAATGTATTAAGTAATGTGTTGCGCTCAAGCCGCCTCTCGTCGAAGCCGCAGCCGCAGAGCGACTACTGGTAGGCGGAGAACAAGCAAGAACGAGTGCACACATGAAAAAATGGCTAAGGACCTAAAGCATATGCATAGCTCAAGTCGGCTATTAGCCTCTCTCTGCAAAGCCGACTCATGAGTAGTCGGCTCGCCGTCTTAGCTTTTATCAAAGACGGCCGACTCTTGGATAGTCGGCCTGTCGCTTTCTAGCCGACTTGCTAAAGAAACTCTAAACGGCCAAGTACTTGCCTTCCCGAAGTAGCCAAGCACTTGACCTAGCGACAGTCCGCAGAGCGGCTGTCCAGCCGGCAAGGCGGCAACTAAAGGAAGACGACAAAGGAAAAAGCCTAAGGAGCAATAAGCAAGGAAAGGCGGAAAACGGATAAATATTTACATAGGCCCTTGGCCGAATTTTCGAATAGAAATTTAGGATACACCCCGTGGGTGGAATTGTTCGAACCTAACAAGTCTTCAAAAGAGTACTAAAGACAGATAAACGGAGGCGGAAAAAAGCAACCTAGGAGGCGGTCTCCGGGGCCGGAGGATCGGAGGAGACGGCGGTGTCGGGTGCCGGGGCAGTCGGCTGGGCGGTCTCAGCTTGGTCGCCTCCGGGCGGCAGCCGCTTTGTTCTCCGCTGCTCGCTTGCCGGAGGCGCTGTCGAGCCGAGGCTGGCCGCTGCCGCTCTTCCGGTGCTTCCGCCGCCTCCGCCCTCCGCTTTGTCCTCTCTCGGCGCTGGAGTCGATCACCTCCGCCGAAGTTCGCTTATACTCCGGTTCATCCTCAACTAGTCCGGGCGGCATTTTTCGCCGCCTTCAGCCCGCCGGGCATGAAGACGTTGGTGTCCGTACTCGACGATGGCCGTCAAGCTACCGATTAAGGGCGCTTCCACGGCCTTCCAGCTTGGCTCTGGGCTTCGACCGAATGCGCCAGCGGTTCTAGGTCCAGCCTCGGATACCACGCTTGACGAACTCCAAGGCTCGGGCAAGGCCCGCCCGGGCCGAGGAGCCCTTCCAAGCCTCAAGACGGCCGGGCGGCGATTTCCAGCCAGCCGGGTCGATTGGCGGTGCGCAGAGCCGCATGTCCGTTGTTGGCGGCAACCGCTCAAGCGCCAAGACGCTGAAGCCGCGCAAAGAGCCGGTGAGCCGGACGAAGACGGGCTTCAATGCTCGTGGAGCTGCTCGTCGATGGTTCGGGGCATTAGCGGCGATCTCTCACCTTCGCTTCTTCAGGCCTCCCGAGCAGCCTCGGCGGCCGTGAGGGACTGCCTGTGAATGACCAGGAAAGAAGTTCGCCAGACAAAAAAGAAGAAAGCCGAAAATCAGGCCGATTCGACACATAGCTCGGAAGCCCAAAGAGACGAAGAAACTTACCATCGACGATGTCCTCGATCTCGTGGTAGCCGGAAGTCAAGATCGCCTCCCTATCGGTCCAGCAGAGCGCCGATCTTGAACTCGGCCATGAGAGCGCCCGAGTCTTGGCCTGCCCCCTCGCTTCTTTCGGAGCAGCTCCTCTCGCTGGGCCAAGGCTACCAAGAAGTCGCGCTTTTGGCGAAAGCCTCGCCGACTCCTCCTCCTTGGCACGCCGAGCAAGGTTGGCCTCGCCCAGCTGCTCCTCAAGAGCGGGTGGCACACCAAGAACGTAACAAAGAGACAGCCACCGTCAAGAAAGTAGATCACCAGGAGATCCGCCCGACTTCTCAAGAGGTCGGCCCAAACTCGGGATGACTGGTGCGCCAGCGCCCCAAGAAGGAAGAAACGAGCTCACCCCTGCTTTCCACTCAAGTCAGCGCCCGCTTGTTCAGCTCTTCAACATTGCGGTTGAAGGCAGCGCGGAGGTTATGATACTCCTACAAAAGCCGATGAAGACAAAGTCAGATTCGTAACTCGCTAGAGGAGTTCCGACTACCGCCAAAGAGTCAACCCGAACTCGGGATTACACTGCAGGGAGCTTAGCGCTTCCCCACGGAGAAAAACAAGAATCAGAAAGAAGAAGAAAACGTACTCGAACAGATGTCTGCGCGGCCAGATGCGCCCTGTTGCAGACTTGAAGGGCGTTGCTTTCAGCACGCAGCTTCGCCTGGACGTTCAGGAGCGCTTGGTTCAGCGGTCCGGTGCCGCCTCCCTGCAACCACCCGGTAGGCGCGGCACTGAAGGCCTCGACGTCCAAGGTCGCCGAGCTGGCGGTGCCGACTTCCCGAGGTCACGGCGCCGAGGTCGCCCTCTCAAGACGGCGGCGCACCAGCGTGGCGACTTGAAGAAGCAGCCGCGCCCTCGCCCCGCTGGTCGGCGGTTCGACCGCCCACCGCTGTTTGCCGTGCGGTCTCCCAGACAGGGGCGGAGGTGGCGGAGGCGGCACGAGGGTGTCCGAGCTAGAAGCCTCGCCGCCTCCCTCCACGAGGGGGTTCTCGGTGCCGGTCTCTCCGTCTGCCCCGTGAACTCCGGAGCCGGCGGCGCCGACGACAATGGGGGGACGAGTATCGCCGATCGGTGAAGCGCGGCCTCCTCAGCATGCCGCTTTGTCGCAGCGGCGGCTTCAAGGCCCTCCAGCTTTCTTCGGGCGCTGGCGGGCCGCTCGGCCCGCGCTTTCTCCAGGCGGTCGGCCTCCTCCTCGTTGCGCTTCTCCCGCGTGTTCCGCTCCGTCGCCTCCCGGAGGTCGGCGGCGGGATCAACCCGCCGGGTGTTGGTGGACGTCTCCGCCGACCCCATGACGGAGGGGACGGCGACTCTCTCAAGGGAGAGGGGGGCCCTGAAGAAGAACGGAGGGAGAATAAAGGAAAATTCAGGCAAGATCCAATGAAAGAAAATAAAGAGCATGAAGACTTACGCTGAGACTAGCGGCGGCCTTCTCACTTCCCTTCGGAAGCGGTTGGCCTTCGCGGCCGCCTCCTCCCGTTTCATCACGGCAGCCGCCCCCTTGAACTTCTTCGGTTTGCTGTCGGGCGCACTCGGCCTGGCGTGACGCCTCTTCCCGCCACCTTGGCCGACCAGACCGGCCCTCGGCTGGTGGCGAGGCGCGACTTCCCTGTCGGCATCATCATCAGGCCAGTCGGCGAAGGTGGCCGAGGGCCTGAAGCCGCCGTCTGCCCCTTCTCCGCCACCTTCGGCGTCGGCCTCAACGCCGCCCCCAAGTCGGGGTCGACAACGTCGCTGTCCATGCGGTCGGGGACGAACTCGCGGGGCTGTCTCGTGGCGCCGACGGCAGGCTCCATGAGGGGGTTCTAGCCAGAAGAAACCAACAAGAGTCAGAAGCCAGAGTCGGCTGCAAAAGAAGACAAAACAACAGGGAGATGTGACTTACCATCGAGAGGGGTTGTCAGCAGCACGGCTTTTTGCCGAACCGCCACCCTCCGTGAACTCGCGGGCGCGATGTGGTTTACCAAGTTTGCCACCTCCTTGCGGGCATCTCCTTGGTGCTCATCCAGCTTGATCTCGGAGGCCGCCATCCGGACAGATCGTGAGGCCGGCCTTGAGCTGGAGGACTCGGCGCCACAAAGGCGCGTGAAGGTCGGATCCCACGAGGCCCTCCGATCAGCAAGAAGACTTGGAGTCGCCATGGCGGCGGCTCCAGAGGGAGCCGACTTGGCCCGGTGGCCGGGAGCCTCCCGCTTAGGGGAGGTTGAAGGGCTGCAGGTTGACCCACGCCGTCGGTGGAGAGGTTCTTCACGAGAAGTACGAGCGCCGCCACATCTTCACCGACTTTATCAGCGAGATGGGAGGAAAGGGGTTGTCGATTGTCACAGCGCCAGACCATGACGAGGTGCCGTGACTGAGCCGGAATGCCATGGGCGCTTTATGCATCGAGCTTAGAAGAGAAGAATTCTCCCCACAACTCGAGGGTGGGGAGAACGCCGAGAAAGCCTTCGCACAGAGTGGCGAAGGCGGAGAGCAACACCACCGTGTTCGGAGTGAGGTGGTGTGGTCGAAGGCTGTGAAACTCCAAGAACAAGTGGAAGAAACCGCACGTCGGCAGTCCCAGGCCGCGCATAAGGTGCGAGCGGAAGATGACCCGCTCGCCCTCCTCCGGCACCGGTCGGGTCTCCCCCGCCGGCGCGGGGCGGGTGCGCACGAGGTCCACGCTGGGGAGACGGCGGGTTTGGCAGAGGAACTCGATGTGTTCCTCCTCCACCTCCGAGCCGTCCCATACGCCGGAGCGCACGACGGGGGCCGCGGCGGAGGAAGAGCTCATCACCGCGGTGAGGAGTGTTCTTGCTCGACGGGCGGGGGCGGTGGAGGATGAGAGGCGATGAGGCGGAGAGTGGGGAGAAGGGGCGCGGCGGTGCCGCCCCGCCTCCTCGCTTATTTATAGCCCTCGCTGGCCGAGGAGCCGAGGGGCGGGCGTGGCATTAATCGCGCACGAAGCCCCACGCCGCTTGACGATTCACTCCTACAAAGTTATCGCGCCGCAGAATAACGTGGGGGAAGCCAACCGCTCACAACCGCAGCGGATCCGCTCGATGCCGAGGCGCTGTGGTGGCGGGCCCGCCGACGGCCCGCCCTGCCGCGTGGGAGAGCAGACTATCCTCTCCACGTGGCGCTACGCGATAGGACCGCCTCGATGGCAGCAGGGAAGCGTATCTGATACGCCGCCTGATTTCCCGTCGCGACTTACAAACGGCGACCCCTCGCTGGACAAGATCCGACTTCCAGTGAGTCGGCCAAAAAGAAGACGACGGCCGAGTTTCAGAGTCTGCGCTGGGATGGTTGAAACTGTTGAAGCCCCACAAGGCGGCGTCCGCGGGGCTTCACCAGCTTCGGGGACTACTGTCGGGGTAATGGGCCACGGGTAGGCTAACCCGGGTCCCTAGATCTTTCAAGACATCGGGGCAGGCCGCGCCCCTCAAGCCGAGTCCCAGACGGCGACTCCCAGAGAAGCCGAGTCCCGACAGCGACTCCCAGAGAAGCCGAAGTCCCAGACGGCGACTTCAAGACAAGCCGACTCAAGCCGGGCGATTTCCAAAGAGGCCGACTATGGAGTCGCCCATGACTCTTCTCGGCCCGGCGTGGTACGGTCATGACGTGGCTGTCCCTCCCTGCCTACGAGGGACTGGTATGGCTACAATGAGCCGTATCGCCAGAAGATCTCCGGCGAGGCGCGGCACTGTTGCCATGCCTGCCCTGACCTCAGCCACAGTGCGCGACGCACTTTACCCACGACGCCGGCCTCTACGGCCCGAAGACCGTGGGGCCGCCTGTCAGTGGGTAGACCGAAGGCGTCCTGGGCGCCCCGAAGGCAGCCCTGAGGGAGTCGGCCTCCCTGGAGTCGGCCGCCTCCTCTTCAGGGCCCCGCAAGCCATTAACCAGATTGGATGGGGAATGGCGACAGTGATCGCCCGATAGACGGCGGCACTATTGCCACGACCCAATGACCAAGCCTGCGTCATCAGGAGTGCCGCACAGTGTCGGGCCTGTCCGCGGGGCCCACCAATCGGCAGGCCCCTGAAGCCGGCGGGAAGGACGGCGGTGTGAGAGACAGACGGCTGGGGCCCGCACCCAGCCAGATTACCATTGTACCCCCGGGGGGTAGGCCTATATAAACCTCCTGGGGCACCCATGCAAAGGGTTCGGACCTTGATAGAGTTAGACCAGATAGCGCAGGGAGGAGAGAACTAGCCTTGCTCTCTCCTGCCACCCGAAACAGCTCAAGGAGCACCGTTGTAGCCACTTCACTTGAGTGATCATGCGGAGACCCCGCAGAGCAGCAGTAGGGGTGTTATCCCCTCGGAGAGCCCCGAAGCTGGGTAAGATTTGCCGGCGTGCATGCCTACGCCTTATCCCGTTTCCAGGCACCGGCGACGTTCTACTCGCCCCCACCATGATAAGCCATCCTTTGGCATATGTCGCACCCAACCCCCGACACACGATCACCATCTTTGTCTTGATGTCTTGCTCTGAGAACTCCAACTAACATGACAATGAGAGGAAAGGGAAAACTCCAGAAGGATCGATCTTCTAGAAGATTGAACAACCGACGATCAACTCGCGGAATGAGACATTGAGCATTTCTCGAGTTGAGACATGAACATACATCCAGAGGGATGGAGTGTAACAGATGACGAAGGTTCACTACGTAGACACAATTCCACACTTAAGAAGGTGGTGAATGGTTGTCCACATAGCAAGGAGTTGAGTTGCCATGATACCATAACGAGACATCTTAAGGAAGGTGACCCACAGAAATATTCCCTTAAGTGGCAAAAAGGATTACTTTTGATATAGAGATCATTGAGACTCTTTATACCAGCCTAAGGCAATCACAGTCGATCATTGAAGGAGTTCGAAAGAATTACATACTCGGACTAGAATGGGTGATGTGGACTACCTTGTTGAAGACAACGCAATGGATGATTTTGCTTATCATCGGAAATGGATATGACCCATAGTAGGACCACTTTTGAAGATGATCCTAAATAGTAGTTACTGAGGTGCAAGCTGGAAACAAAATGCAAATGCTGGGAATGATCCAACCATCATATCTGCCTGAGATTCAGATCTGGTTGGTGTTAGGACATTCAAGACTCATCAGGTCTAGGAAGAGAAATGAAAGTTTGCAACACAAATCGATGAGATGATGTTGCGAGATTCTCGGGAAATGAACTACGATAGCAAGCTCCAAAACATGAGCTGGTTCTGCTACAAACCCGTGAACATGCTGTCCAAGACAAGTATGACCACGTAGTAGTCTTATAATAAAACACTACCGAGTTCAGGTGGGGAACCATCATCAAGGATAACGAAGTCCTTGCATAAGGCATGCTCTTAAGAAGGAACTTCTTCTCCTTGAATAAATCAGTTAGTGGCTTGGTGTGCTAGGGATACATATGGAATGAAGGTTGCGAGCCTGTCAAACCATAGCATACTTCGCACATGCCTGACTGACTTGGGATGGTACCCGAGGAAGCAAAAAAAACGAACTTTCTCGAATTCACGGTGGCAACTTGCTTCAAATGCACATGAACTAGAGGAAGCCACTTCTTTCATCCAACATATTCTTCATGGACAGGCACGAAGACAATGCTTACAAAAGTCTCCAATGCTAGCTTTAATGTCATGGATCATGGGGGGGACAAGATGTTGCTGATGGGCTCAACAGCAACTCATTGGAATTTCCATATCCCTAGACTTCCACCATCATGTGAGCACGGTGATAGCATTGGTCAGACCAAAAGATGTAATGGTGTATGCTCGAGGAAAATCCACGAGTAAGACAACATTACGAACATCGTTGGTTCTGACTTGATTTGAGGATAGCCCATACTCAAATCAAAGTTTTGGCAAGACAATAAGTCCAACAACTGATCACAAGGATCAATCAGTGAAGATATTACCTTTCTTCAACAAACACACACAAGGATATCCCTTGGAGATGAACTAAGTCAGGTGAGCTTTTATCTTCCAACTCTCCAAGTTGTTGTTTAGCTTAACCAACTAGCTCAGGGGTATCCAACACGATTCTTGGAGAAGGGATGGTTTATAAGAAACCAACTTGATCACGAACTCAACATAGCGGTCAGGTGACAACCTGGTGATACTTCCGAGAAGATATTCGGAAAATCGCGAACCACTGGAATTTTACTAAGCTCGAGAACAATCTTGCTTTTCAGGGCAAGTCAATATGATCAAATATGCAAGGGACTAAATAATCCTAACTATTGATTTAAGAGTGCACCAGAAATAAGGACTAGGTAGCACGATCAATCTTAGGATGATGATTCAATAACCAACACGCTAAGAATGAGAATATTGTCCATTTACTACCAAGCAACGAGGTTGCTGGAAGTATCGATTTCACACATCATAGTTCACTTGTTAGCATTCCGGTTACAATAACACGGGGTCGAGGAATGAATAATGATAGCGAGAAGTATCACTACGTCAAGAATTCATGAGAAATGGTGCAATTCTCATGACAATCCTGACATAAAGGGGGTAATACTCCGAGGTAGAACAGAATCAAAAGCTGGATTGGCATTTGATTTGCGGATTGCAACTGCTTTGACCCAATCCTGGATATGGATGAGGTACTGGAGTTTGTTTCTCCAAGTCATTCCGGATAGAATGGCTTGACGGACCACAAGAGTAATAGGCGTCGATAAACGAATGCATGCCTACTCTTGACTATCAATTGATAGACAAGGGTCAGGACACAACTAAAGAGAACAACTCAAAGGAACATATAAATTTGTGAGCTGTGGATGCACAAATTAGTATGTCGAGCAAAGCTCAACATTTTTCTTCCGGATAACCCATGCGGAGAAGGTAGGACTGGCAGAGTCATGATATAAATGGAGAACTCCTCAAGAGTACTCTGATTGTGATCCTTCGGTTCAGCGAGGAACTTCTACCATAAGCGGGTCATAGTATTTGGAAGAAGGAAATACCACGGACCTCGAGGACTAATGCAAAGGTTACTAATAACCTAAAGGAACGAGCAAACACTATCAACATGAAGTAAGCATGGTGAATCTTGGGTTCAAGAGCCCAGGAATAGAATACCTACTCCTAAGTAGCATCACGAGATGCTTTCGAGAATGATGGCCAGAATCTTCACACTGGGAACACTAAACATTGCTAGATTACTAGGTGACTCCCTAAAACACCTAGGGTCATAATAATAGCTCCAACATATATGTCAAG
Organism: Aegilops speltoides; assembly: GCA_021437245.1. NCBI lineage: Eukaryota > Viridiplantae > Streptophyta > Magnoliopsida > Poales > Poaceae > Aegilops > Aegilops speltoides. Next base: position 105,208,658 of record CM038146.1, read on the forward strand.
GCAATAAATTACCTCAACGCACCGGTTATTGTGCTTATTCTGACCATAAAGAACATCGGGAACGGAAAGAAAGGATTTGCAAATGCATCAGACTATTTAGAAACCTGGGATGACTCGGACAGCATAACGGTTGTAAATGCTTAAAAAGATTTGAGATGTCCTGCAGAAATGGTGGCATAACCACTCAACATCACAAAAGCAAGTTTCTCAGACCAGCTATGAACATACAGAAGTAGTAAAAGCTGAACTGAGATTTGAAACTATCAATTCTATAAGTCTATGGATTAGTAACATGTCATCCTGATAGATAGATGAGAAGGCCTAGTTCTTAATCCCCGTAGAAGAGAACATGATGACTCAGATCAGAGGGTCATGAGGTATAAGGAGTAAAAAGAGCCTTACGTTCCCAACCACAATCAATTCCCTTACATAACTAAAGCATTTCTAGACACAAATTCGACCGGTTTAGCTTGGTAATCCTACAGGCAGTCAGGCTCTGATACCAAAGCTGTCAGGACCCCGACTCAATGCCACATCAATCTAGCATGTAACACCTCATATCACTTTGCAGCCGCACGCACGGTATTCCCACGGGTGTCGCCTTACCTTTGCCCGGAACCGTTTGCGCCTTTTGGCACACGTATATGATAGTGTAGCTCGCATCCATATGATATGGAGCCCGGGCTGAAATGGCTAGTCGTAAACCCAAAGTGGTACAAACTTACAGGGACAGGCATCCATGACCCAACATCGAACGTGTCGGTCATTAGTGAGTGAATCCAGGCTGTAGCACTGGGCTAGCAGGACTCCGCTGAACCGGGATGTAGATGGCTAACAGGACTCCGGTATTCATCGCGTGACATTTCCCGAAGGGATGGAGACACAGAACGAAGAAGGACACATGCGGCCAGCCTAAGTGTTCCAGAGCAAGAGCAAGCTACCATGGCTCGATGGAAGCACTAGGAGACATTTCCGAAGAAAGGCTACTAAGGATAAACAACTAGATAGTCAGATCCCACACATACCAAGCATTTCAAACATACACACAATATGCTCGATATGTGTAAATACAACATGGCATCACAACATGACTCTACGACTCAAGTATTTATTCAATAGGCTCCGAGGAGCGAGATATTACAAACATAGGTCTCATGACCCAACATTCAGAGCATACAAATCAAAGCACATGAGGAAGCTTAACATGTCTAAGTACAGACATCTACAAATGAAAAAGGCTTGAAAGCCTGACTATCTACCAGATCCTGCCGAGGGCACAAGATCGTAGCTGAGGTATCAAGCTAAACGTTGAAGTCCACGCGGAACTACTAACGAGACCGAAGTCTCTCTGCAAAAACATAAAATAGGCAAACGTGAGTACAAATGTACCCATCAAGACTTACATCAGAACTAACTACATATGCATCATTATCAACAAAGGGGATGGTGGGGTTTAACTGCAACAAGCCAGCTTTGACTCGGTGGCTATCCTGAACTACTACTGCAAGTAACTCTTTTGAGGTGGCGCACACGAGTCCACATATTCACCATATCAATACACCACTATGGATCCGCTCCCGTCTCCCTATGAGAACGCCATCCATAGCACTCACACTTATCTTGCGTATTTTAGAGTATCCACTTTCACTTGTCTATGAACTATTATAGGCAACCCAGAAGTCCTTTACCGTGGACACGGCTATTCGAATAGATGATGTTAACCCTGCAGGGGTGTACTTCTTGATACATGTTTCCACCACTTCGCGTCTGCACACGACATGTGCTTGGCAGACTTCAAGCGAAAGCCGACATGGGTGTAGACCATGACCTACCTAAACACTCAAGTCTCTAGTCCAGGTTTATCGCCTATTCGGGTTCCATCCGCGAGGAGATCCGGCCGGAGTTTCGCTCACAGCCCCAAACGATGTGGGCAGGGTTCCCGAGACACCAAACGGGCGCCCGGTACACTGTGCCACGTGCCTACCGTGATCACAGCCCACCCTTCGGTCAAGATGCGCACGGCCTCCAAAGATACTACAAACACGTAAACTACTTGCAACTCCCCGGACAGAGGACAAGGGTGATTAAGAAGTCGGCGGGGTCATATTTCAGGCCCAATGCATGGTAGTAGCTGAATCATGGATCACAAACACAGAACTCAGTTCCTAAGGACGGCTTCAATGAGACAACCCACCATGTACTCCTACATGGCCTCTCACCGCTACCTTTACCAAATCGTGTTCACACACTTAGCTCGCACACAATAGGACATGTTCACACACCTTTGATTCATCCCCGATGAATCAGACCTGACTCAACTCTAAGCAATAGCAGGCATGACAAACAAGCTTGAACGAGTAGGCACATCAGGGCTCAAACAACTCCTACTCATGCTAGTGGGTTTCATCTATTTACTGTGGCAATGACAGGTCATGCAGAGGATAAAGGGGTTCAACTACCGCAGCAAGTAACAGTTGAATCGATGTTGTCCTAATGCAGTAAAAGAGAGCAGGAGCGAGAGGGTGGGTTTGTATCAGAATGAACAAGGGGGTTTTGCTTGCCTGGCACTTCTGAAGATAATATAGTTCTTCATCGGTGTCATCGAACTCGTCGTCGGAACCACGTCTATCAAGAGGGGACAAACACCGGCAACTGAAAAAGAACACAATCAATGCCATGCCACAATATGATGCATGATCATGACATGGCAATGTGCTGTGATTTGAGCTAATGCACCTAGCTATGATTTAAATGAAGTTGGTTTGAATACATGATTCAAATTCCAACTCCATATATGATTATTTAAATGTCCTTTATTTGTTTTGTCCAAAACAGAGGACAAACATTGTTCAAACATGCATGAAAATGGTTCAGATGGATTCTTTGAATTTTTCTGATAATTTTTCATATATAATTTGTTTGATTTGGAGTCACGGTTGAATTACTATGATTTTTAGAAGTTTTAGCTATTTTCTGAAATAAATAAATCATTTAGATTTATTTAAAATCCGGAAAAGGGTTTATTGCGTCAGCACTAGGTCATGCTGACCTCAGCAGGTCAACTGCGCCGGGTCCAGGTCAAACCTTACATGTGGGGTCCACACGTCAGTGACTAACTAATCTAATCTAAATTAATTAGTGTTAAACTACTACTAACTAAAAATGTCAGTGGAGTAATTAAACTTAATTAAAAACTAACCTAGGATTAGGTGGGGCCTGGGCCCACTCGTCAGTGACTCAGGGGAAGTCAAACTGGGGTCAAACCGGGTCAAACTCACCGGAGTTGACCCAGGGCTCGTCGCCGGCAGGGTCAGGGACGGCGGAGAGGTGCGGGTTTCCTCCTCCGGCGACCAAATCGACGGCGGAGGGTGGCTACGTGGAGCTGGAGCTCGCGCGCGTCGGGTGGTGGCGATGGGAGATGCTGAGGTGGCCGGAAACGTCGTCGGCGACGACCTTGGCGGTCGCCGGAGTTCGGGTGAGGCCGAAGCCGTCGCTATGAGGCACGGCGAGGCGCGTGGGGAGGTGCTACGGGCTTCTGCGAGTACGGTGAAGACGATGGCGTGCTTAGAATCAAGCCAACGTGGCTGTGGCCAGGACGGCGACGTGCGGTGGCGGCGGCGGGTGCGGCCGAGCTCGGTGTGGTCGTTGTGGTGCACAAGAAGGCAAACGGAGAGGGGGAGAAGGGGCAGGAGCTCACAGCAGATCCGTAGGGATGGTTAGCGGGCTCGGGGACGCTCGGGAGACGGCGAATCGACGACGACGATCTTCGGTGGCCGATGAGGGAAACGGTGGCGGTGGCGGTGTTGCGGCGCGTCCGGGGCCTCGTGGCTCGTCGAGGGGGTCGAGGACGTCGAGACGGAGCTTCTAGGCGCATCGGTGAGGCGTGCGGTGTCCGGTGGCCATGGCAGCAGCGAGCGGCGGTGATGAGCGCGCTCGGGCGCGAGAGGGAGAGAGAGCAGAGAGGGGAGAGGCACGGGAGAGAGTGTGAGGGGGTCGAGGGTGATGCGTGGCGTCACCAGGATGGCTGCGCCGAGGAGGGGCGGCAAGGAGGTGGTGGGTGCGTGGGCGCTGTCGGCCGCAGACGCTGCCCTCCCCGGCAGAGGAGGAAGACGACAGGAAGGAGGCGGTGGTGGGCTGGGCAGGTAGGCTGGGCTGCCAGTGGGCCGCCAGTGGGCTGCATAGAAGGTAGGTCCAGGTAAGTCTCTCTCTCTCTCTTAATTGTTTTTGTTTTTCTATTATTCTGTAGTCTTCAGGGCTTTATTTAAAATACTTAAACAGATCCAAAAATCATGAAACTAATCATGGCTACTGTTTAGAATATATCCAACAGTAAACATTTTAGTTTATGATTATTTGAGCATTTAAAATATTTTATAGTATTTAAATGCCCAAATGAAAATACCATATGATTTAATTCAGAGCCCAAATATGTCATGGAAAAATGTGCAGCACCTCTAGTTACTGTTTCCAGCATTTCCAGAAATGATGAACATTTTTGAAAGCCATTTGGATTCACTGAACTTATTTTAGTTGAACCTAGTGAATTCCTTTGATGTTAGGGTTTAGGCAATCCCTATTTCAAGTTTCAAACGAATTTAAACATGATGCAACACATGACTAGCTAGCTCAGTGCATACCAGAACTAGGGATGTGACATCATTGCTCGATTTGCAAAGCGCCTGAAGACATCTTGCACTTCAGTCTTGTAAAGAATTATATGAACCCATGTGTATCTTGAGTAGTCATCAACAATGACGAAGCAATAGAGACAGGCAGTTGTTGTGAGGGTGGAGTAGTGAGTAGGTCCAAATAAGTCCATCTGTAACAGCTCGAAGGGTTGAGATGTTATCATGATTGTCTTCGAGGGGTGCTTTGCCCTTGTCATCTTTCCAGCTTCACAGGCACCACACAGATGATCCTTCTTGAACTTGACATCTTCGATGCCTATGACATGCTTCCTCTTGACGAGTGAGTGTAAGTTCCTCATGCCAGCATGTCCCAACCTTCAATGCCAGAGCCAACATTCTGAAGCTTTTGTGAGAAGACATACGGCAAGCTGTGGACCTGCTGAGAAATCTACCATGTATGGATCATCTTTTCGATACCCTTCAAAGACTAGAGATTTGTCAGATTCCATTAGTACAAGGCAACGATATTTGCCAAATATCACAGTCATGTTCAAGTCACAAAGCATTGAGACAGACATTAAGTTGAAACCAAGGGATTCAACAAGCATCACTTTATCCATGTGTTGATCCTTTGCGATTGCAACTCTATCTAGACCCAATACTTTGCTTTTACCAGTGTTAGCAAATGTGATGTGACTCTTGTCGGATGGACATAAGGTTGAGTCCATGAGAAGACTTCGATCACCAGTCATATGATTTGTGCATCCACTGTCCATAATCCATTCTGAAGCTTTTGGTGATGTACCCTACAGTGCAGTTAGGAGGATAGGCTTCACACAAGTGTTGTGAAGCATATGCATTTGATACATATAGGGACAGTCACATCTTATATCAAGGTTAGGACATAGTATGACTGATAAGAAATTCAGATGTGAAGCATATAGAGTGACATTTTAACGTGCGTCCTCAATGAGTTTTAGGTCCCCAGCAATAGTATTGGACGCCATTGATTGCTGGCTGGAGACTGTTTTCTGCAAAAGAGAGTTAGTTCTTCTTTGCCACACACATTTTTAGTGGGGGCTTAGAAGCAATGAGTCTAAGTGCAGCATCTGAGAATTTTGGCTTTGAAGCCCTAGCAAATAGCCTTGCAGGAGATGAATGATACTCATATGAATAAGCAGAAAAGTTCTTAGTCCTATGAACATAGCGGTTTGAAGATACACGCTCATATTCATAAGTCTGAGCATGATTTCCCTGCAAAACATTGGCGTTAGGGTGACTCATGTGAGTCCTGTATCTGTATGAAGCCTTTGGGCCATATGAAGCCATAGGTCTAGGGTTTGTCTTCTTCCTTGGTGGTGTCATGACGACATTCACAGGAAGATTCTCAATGTACCGCTTAGGTACCCAGATCTTCTTCATAGGTGGTCCATTCCTGCAGTTAGTACCAATGTACCTAGCAAACACTTCACCATTCTGATTTTTGAACAGCTTATAGTTTGCATCAAAGGATTCATCAATGATAATAGGATTAGCACAGTAAAGCCAGATAAGGTAGATGGATCTATCAAGATTCCTTTGCAAAGAACCCATGTGGTTTTGGGGTACTTCTCGGGCTTCCAAAGACGAGCCATCAATGTTCATTTTCCTTTCAACCCAACACCCTCTTTCCTAGGGTTTGGTTGAGAATCGCTTTTGAGGACATCGCAAAGAGTCTGATGTCCCTTCAAACTTTTGTACATCCATGTTTCAAGCAATGTCTTCAACATAGCATTTTCATCAGCAACAGCAGTGGTATCCTCCGCAGAGGGGTTAGTAACCACATTAGTAGGTGAAGACAATGAAACAATAGCAGTAGTGGAACATTCAGCAACAGATGTAGCGTTATCATGCTCAATGCATTTTAGACATGGTGGTTCAAATCCATCCCGAAGGAACTGATCATTGGTAGCGCCAAGTGACTCATTCACCTTTTGAAGATCTTCATGAGCCGCCTCAATTTCTCAAGCTCTTGTTTCCTTTGAAGATAATCATAGGAGAGCCTTTCATAAGTAGTTGAGAGTGATTCATGACGACCTTCAAGTTCTTGGTACTTAGCATGAAGATTTTTATGTCATCAACTAAGGACTGTGAATGGGTCATTTCAGCATTCAACAGTCATCGCTTTTGTCTAACAGTTTTTGAGTATGTTCCATAGCCTTTGTTGTTCAGTTGCAATTTTAGCAAGTGTTTTGTAGCTGGGTTTGGATTCACAATCGAGTCATCTTCACTTGAAGTTTGAAAGTAAGCATCGCGTGATTTTACCTTGGCACCGCGTGCCATGAAGCAAGAGGGTGGGAGTAGGATCGACTTCGCCATTAGCTTCAGCGTTGGTGTGGAAGTCATTGTCTTCAGTGTTGAAGATGGACTTTGCAACATAGGCTGTGGCTAGAGCCAGAATTGCAACGCCAGGGTCAGACTCCTCTCCAGACTCCACCCCCGCCACCTTCGAAGCAAACTCCTCCTCTGAATCCATTTCCTTGCCAACAAAAGCATGAGCCTTGCCAGATGAGCTCTTCTTGTATGATGAAGACTTGGAAGAAGACTTAGAAGACTTTGAGGATTTCTTCTTCTTCTTGTCATCGGAATCATATTCCTTGCTTTTCTTCATCTTCTTCTCATTGTCCCACTGTGGACACTCAGATATGTAGTGACCAGGTTTCTTGCACTTATGGCAGGTTCTCTTCTTGTGATCATGTGTGGAAGCTTCATCATTCCTTGAGCTAGATCGTGAAGACTTTTCAAGCCTTTCTTCTTTGTGAATTTCTCGAACTTCTTCACAAGCATGGCAAGTTCCTTCCAATGTCTTCGTGGATCTTGTAGCTGCAATGATTCTTCTTCGATGAGGAAACAACTTTTGCCTTCAAAGCACGAAGTTCGCCATAGCTTGGACCATAGATATCTCTTTTCTCGGATATTTGGAACTCATGTGTGTTGAGCCTCTCAAGTATATCAGACGGATCGAGTGTCTTGAAGTCAGGACGTTCTTGTATCATGAGGGCAAGGGTGTCAAAGGAGCTCTCAAGTGATCTCAGGAGTGTCTTGACGATTTCATGCTTGGTAATCTCAGTTGCGCCAAGAGCTTGAAGTTCATTTGTGATATCAGTGAGGCGATCAAACGTGAGCTGAACATTCTCGTTGTCGTTTATCTTGAAGCGGTTGAAGAGGTTGTGAAGAACACTGATTCTTTGATCTCTCTGGGTTGAAACGCCTTCATTGACCTTGGATAGCCAGTCCCGCACTAGCTTCGACGCTTCGAGGCACTCACACGGCTATACTTGTCCTTTGGTCGATGACCACAGATGATGTTCTTTGCAAGAGAGTCCAGCTTGAATGAACTTCTTGACATCGATGGGGTGACACCTTCACCAGTTTTGGGAACGCCATTCTTGACGACATACCAGAGGTCGACATCAATGGCTTCAAGATGCATGCGCATCTTATTCTTCCAGTAGGGATATTCAGTTCCATCGAACACGGGGCAAGCAGCGGAGACCTTGATTATTCCTGCAGTCGACATAGCTGAAACTCCAGGTGGTTAAAACGAATCACACAAAACAAGGGAGTACCTTGCTCTGATACCAATTGAAAGTGCTAGTATCGACTAGGGGGGTGAATAGGCGATTTTTATGAAAGTCTTCAAAACTTGGAAGTTTCGAAGACAAACAACAAAAATGACCTAATTGATATGCAGCGGAAGATAAACTACTCTGAACAAGCCATAGTCAAGTATGTAATGATGTGAAATTACAGGACTAATAGCAGTTAGGTAGTAAGGATCATGATGGAAGATAGTGTGAAGCCAATCAACAATAGTAGTCAAGCAATGAAGTTAAACAGATAAACAGATAGGCAATGACTTCATGAAGACAAACTTAAGTAAGGTTGGAAGAGATAGAACCAGATGTTGTTGAAGACACAGGATTTGTTGGACCAGTTCGATTCTTTGTGACAACTGTGACGTCTCAGTTAGGGAGGCTGAGATTTAACTCGAAGACCGTGTCTTCACCTTATTCCCTTGAGCTAAGGACACCCAGGCCTCGCCTAATCGCTCTGGTAAGTCTTCAAGGAGACTTCCAAACCTTCACAGACTTTGTTCACCGGCAATCCACAATGACTCTTGGATGCTCGTAACGCGACGCCTAATCGGGTGGAGGATTCACAGGTCCTCAAGTGTAATAAGTCTTCGTGTCACATGCATGTAAAGACTTGATGATGCCTAACACTCTTTGGCCCCGGGTGTTTGGGCTTTGTCCTCGCAAGATTTTTCTCTCTCAAATGCTTCGAGGTGGGTTGCTCTCAAGCGACAAAAGCCGTGCACAAACTCCGAGCAGCCACCAATTTATGGTGTAGGGGTGGGCTATTCATAGCCACTAGGCAACCCGACCTGATTTGTCCAAAATGACCCTGGGTCACTAAGGAACCGACGATGTTCCAACGGTCGATTTCAAACACACGCTGCAACTTTACTTGGGCTACAAGCAAGGCTGACTCATCCACTCTGGATAAGATTTGCTCTCATTGTCTTCGTCAAGACATAGGATTTGAGTTGAGCATCACTTGACCACTCGCTTAGTTCACTTGGACCCCACTTAACAGTACGGTGGTTCCTATGACTCAACAAAGAAGAAAACAAAGCAACGAAACCACACAGTCTTCACGCTTCATAGTCTTCATGCAATGTCTTCTCATGTCATAGTCTTCAATATGAATATCTTCTCATACCACCATTGTCTTCAATGTCTTCATACATTTTTAGGAGTCATCTCCGGTAGGTAAACCGAATCAATGAGGGACACTACCTGCGTTATCCTGCAATTCTCACAAACGCATTAGTCCCTCAACCAACTTTGTCGTCAATACTCCAAAACCAACTAGGGGTGGCACTAGATGCACTTACAGATCTCGTGGTAGATTTACTCTTGTACTACCCATATCTTCAATATTAATCAAGCAGGAAGTAGGGTTTTACCTCCATCGAGAGGGCCCGAACCTGGGTAAACATATGTGTCCTTTGCTTCCTGTTACCATCAGCCTAGACACACAGATCGGGACCCCCTACCCGAGATCCACCGGTTTTGACACCGACATTGGTGCTTTCATTGAGAGTTCCTCTGTGTCGTCGCTGCAAGGCTCGATGGCTCCTTCAATCATCGTCAATGACACGGTCCAGGGTGAGACTTTTCTCCATGGACAGATCTTCGTGTTCGGCGGCTTCGCACTACGGGCCAATTCGCTTGGCCACCTGGAGCAGATTGACAGCTACGCCCCTGGCCACCAAATCAGGTTCAGAAACCTGAACTACACGGCGGACATCCGCGGAGACTTGATCTTCGACGGGTTCAGGCCCATGCCAGGAGCACCGGATAGTCACGACGAGCACGGCTTAGACCTGCTGTCGGACAAAGCTCGGTATCACCTCGCAGAGCCTCGGATCTAAACCGAGCAGGTTCGCCGCCTAAAGGCGGAGGCTGGACCCGCTCGTAGGCTGCACACTCATCGGTGGTGCAGCCGAACACGGGTCTCACCTCTGTGGTGGCCTGTGACTCCGGACCCTCTGCTCAAGATCTCGATGTTGGTTCCTCGTCCTGCACTCCCGAGCGGTCGAGCCAAAGGCTCTGTAATGGAGTTCACCGCTGCGGATGTCTTCCAGCACTCGCCCTTTGGCGACATGCTGAACTCATTAAAAACTCTCTCTTTGACAGAAAATTACGGGCCAAACTATGTCAGGCTCGAGTGGGAAGCAGGCGACAAAGAAATTCATTACCCACCCACCACCCACTTCATAGCCACGGTAGATGATTCAACCGACGTACTTGACTTCGAACCCGAAGGCATCGACGGTATGAACGATGATTCAGGAGAAGATTCAGAATCTATGGGGTGCGGGACTTCCGCCTCGTCACACGACATATACATGGTGGATACGCCCAAGGAGGACAACAGTGACAATCTGGAAGATAAAACCCCCGAGCAAAAGCCAAAGCGATGGCGCAGACGCCGTTCCAAGTCCAGCAACAGTAAAAGTAGCAGCAAGAGCGCCAGAAGGATCGATACTCTGGTCAACCCCGAAGGCAACAACGACCATATGGAACCAGTGATGGAGCAGGACGAGCCAGGTCACGCCGAACATAGTTCGGAGCAGACGCCCGATGACAATGATCCAGAGGGACGAGTTCATAAAACCGGCCCAGGACAAGAAGGCAGTCCGGACGATGATGCATTCATCATTCCGAAAGAACGCGTGGAACGAGATAACCTCCACAGAAAGCTTATGGCCATAGAGAGAAGTCTTAAGAAGCAGAAGCAACAGCTCAAAGCCGCACAGAAAACGCTCAATCGCAGATGGAATAAAGTGCTAGACACTGAAGAAAGATGTGGCGACGATTGCCATACAAAGAGCTATCCAAAACGCAAGCTACTGCCAGAATTCAACGACAAAGCCGTTCCACCTAAGAGTAACACGACCAGGAGGCCAGACGTACCACTTCATAACCGCAACAAAGCGGCTACCGACGCCGCGCACGATCTACGTGAGCACCTGGACAAGAAAGCTGGCGCAACTAGGTCCATCTATGGATCTAAAAGACACACCCCGGCGAGGGACTGTGGTCATCAAAACAATTATGCTAATCAAATACCAATTCGGAATAAACACCGGACACAGCAACAGCCGATGACATGCCATAGCACGTCCAGATACAGAGGGGTGGCTCACCCCCTGTGCTTTACCAAAGAAGTACTGGACCATGAATTTCCACAGGGCTTTAAACCTGTGAACATAGAGGCATACGACGGAACGACAAACCCAGGGGTTTGGATTGAGGACTTTATCCTGCATATACATATGGCTCGTGGGGATGACCTCCACGCCATCAAATACCTTCCCCTCAAACTCAAGGGACCAGCTCGACACTGGTTGAAAAGCCTCCCCGAATATTCAATTGGAAGTTGGGAGGAACTCGAGGACGCTTTCAGGGCCAATTTTCAAGGGACTTATGTCCGGCCTCCGGATGCTGATGATTTAAATCACATAATCCAACAGCCCGGAGAGTGCGCCCGCGAGCTTTGGAACAAATTCCTCACTAAGAAGAATCAAATTATCGATTTTCCAGATGCCGAAGCCTTAGCGGCATTCAAACACAGCATCCACGATGAGTGGCTCGCCAGACACCTCGGCCAAGAAAAGCCAAGGACAATGCCAGCCCTAACAAGCCTTATGACCCGCTTTATGCGGGTGAAGATACTAGCTAGCCCAGAAGGCACCAGCGACCCAAAGACATCCAAAATAAGGGATGGCAACGGAAGCCACGGCGTAATAAAAATAAACGCCAAAACAAGGAAGAGAGCCCGGATAACACAACGGTTAATGCCGGATTCAGGGGCTCTCGACCTGATCAGCAAAAGAAGCCATTTAAAAGCAAGAAGAGGACCGTCCGGTCTGAGCAGAGTCTCGGACGATCGTGCCAAATTCATGGCACCTCGACAAACCTGCGAACCACACGCACAGAGAGTGCTGGGTCTTCAAGCAGGCCAGCAAACTAAATGCCGAACACAAGGGAAGGGAAACACCAAGTGAAGGTGAGGATGAACTCGCCAAATTTAACACCGGGGATGTAAAAATTCCCGCCAGAGGTTAAAACAAAGGAACATGATCCATGCGATCAGATATCCATGAGAAGGCGCGAACGCGCGCATAGAAACGTGCACGATCTAGAGCCCATCGTACCCACACCTAACTACTGGATGTCTTATCCGATCACCTTCGATCACTTGGACGGCCAAACTAGTATTCCGCGCGAAGGATCAGAGGCCTTGGTGCTTGACCCAATAATCGACAGATACCATCTCACCCACGTCCTCATGGACGGCGGCAGCAGTCTCAATCTAATATATGAGGACACTGTCCGCGGCATGGGGATAGACCCATCTAGAATTAGTCAAAGCAACACCACCTTTGAAGGGGTGATACCAGGTGTTGAAGCCTACAGCAGGGGCTCCATCGTACTGGGGGTAACATTCGGCTCTCCAGGCAACTCCAGAAGCGAAGAACTACTCTTCACCATCGCACCCTTCCAAAGCGACTATCATGCATTGCTTGGAAGAACGGCCTTCGCCCGCTTCAACACATTGCCGCACTATGGCTACCTTACACTCAAGATGCCCGGTCCATGTGGCGTCATCACCGTTAGCGGAATCACAGAGCGCTCTTCACGCGCAGAGGAACACGCGACGGCCCTGACGGCCGGACTATAAGCGGCCTCCAATATCAGAAAACATGACCGGTCATTAAGACCACAGACACGGTTAGACAAGTCCGGTAGCCCGGACAAAATTGAACCAGGGCACCGCATATGTAATCCCATAGCGAACACCAGGGGCTATAAATATTTAATACAGCCCCACACTTGGCTCAACCTTATTGGCAGGCCAACATCTTACACTTTTACTATCCATCGCATACTTACGTTGTACTCTCCTACGAGTTTTCTTTTTTCCACAGACAACGTTCGCGCGATACCCTTCCAGGATATGGCACAACGGAGACAAAGGCGCAGACGTGCAACAGGGCCCCGTTCAACAGGTTTCTTTTTAGATTAAGCCCCTGTGCAAACCTTTTCTATTGCCTCTTGTTGTTTAACCATCCCATGGGTTCCATACCCACAGAGGATACTGCGGTTATTGGCATTTCGCCACGACAGATTAACGCACGTACCTGGAAACACCGAGTTTATAATGAATGGGCATTCTTGAGCCCATCTTCTGTTATAAAGTCCGAATACCTTCGGGAGTGTTCGGCGTCACGAGTTTGGCCTTATATGCATCAGCTCCGAATCATGTCTTTGGTAAAATGTTGGGTTTGCCCGGCTCCTGGGTTTGTCGCCTTACGTTCCATTATTATCGGCTAAGGTGGCCAAAGGAGAACTACTGCGATTGTGCCCTGGTTATTCTGGACGAGCACCTCGAGAGAAAGCGGCTGATCGTCATGATACAAATGAGACTGTTCAACCACTCGAAGACTTATCGAAATCTTTAGGATCCCTCCGCATTAACGAAGGACTGTTTCTGGTCATGTACACACGCGCCCGTATACTAATGCAAGCGATGGTACCAGGGGCTACATAGTAGCCCCACCATTAGACTCCCATGGCTAAGCGAAAGCGTTACAGCTATATAGTCTGGTTGCCTAGTTCAGCGTGCGATCACCTCCGTAATGGACCAAGACGTTGGATCAAGTGTGATTATGCATATTTTTTCCGAACACCCCCGCATTATATGCATGGGGGCTGAAGCCAACGACTGCTAACTCTTGGATTACATGTATATATATACAAAAAACGGCCGCACAGGAGACACAATAATACTTTCATGCAAAAAGTATAAACATAGCCTTATAACCAAAATAACAATGTTTTTACAATAATTCGATTCATCACTCGAACAAGACGTTCTTCGAGCACTGCGCCTCTATTAGGCAGGCACCCTCTGTTACCTGCGCCAAATAGTGCTCGGCCGGATATTGGCCTCCCTCCGGATCCTGGGTCGCCACAATGATGGCCTTCATACCTGTCCAAAATGCTTTAATGCGGGCAAGGGCCATCCGTGCACCTTCTATGCACGCCGACCTTCTCATGGCATCAATCTGGGGCACGACCCCAAGGAACTGTTGCACCAAGCCAAAGTAAATGTCCGGCTTAGGCCCCTTCGGCCAAAGATGGTCTATTACAGACCGCATTGCAAGCCTGGACAGCCTGTGAAGCTCCGCTATAGCAGCCATCTTGTCACTTAACGGCAGCGGGCGAGTGGGAGCATTGAATTGCGACTAGAAAAGCTTCTCCACTTCCTTATCACCCTGATCTTCGAAGAACTTGGCAGCGTCAGCTGTACTCTTCGCCAAATCCGCTCTGGCGTCGCAAGACTCTGTGGTCCATCCAGGCGTGCCGGATCGAAAAACTTCGTCCGCAGCAAGTAGGAGCCCCCAGCCGCGATTTTATCAGCCTGTTGAAGCTCCTCCCGTGCACCCATGAGCTCGGTCCGTATTTCCTTGGTGGCATTAAGTGCCTTGTTCAGGTCGGCCGAACTATCCTTATGCTCCTTTTCAAGGAGCTCAGACCGGTCAGCGGTATTTTTTAACTCCATAGCCATTTCGGCTATCTTTTCCTCGCTTCGGCGATGGGCAGCCTATTCGGCTCTCAATTCCTCGGTCGCCTTTAGGGCAGCCGCATTGCTAACCCGAGCTTGTTCCTTGGCCTGGGCAAGTTCCGCCCTTAGGGCCTCCACGGCAGCAGCACCATCTGCAGTCCACCCATATTACATTAATATCATGTCGCCTTCATATTTTCCTATACAAAGGAAGGCAGAGCACATACCTTGTGCTTTGTCCGACCACTCGTTCACCAGCGTGATATCGGCATCAATCGATCCAATCTGCTTTGTTAGTTCGGCAACTTCAATGGACTGGTCGACGGCCGGACCCACAGGTACCTGCACGTATTTACAAAGCAATCATTGATTTATGATCCCCCGTTTGCCGCCTAGGGCAGGCAACCAGAGTCTCAGGGGCTACTATCTATATGGAGCACACCTAGCACGTGCCTCATAGCCATAAAATAGTGTATTTTTCACTACATACCTCAAATCCTTTGAGCAGGCTTGCAAATGCTTCATTCAAACCGCTTGTAGCGGATGAAATCTTCTTGAGAACCACGCTCATTAATAAGCGGTGCTCCTCCGAGAGTGCAACTCGCTCCAGTAGGCCCGTCAGTACGTCCGTCCGGACATTGAACTGTGTCGGACCCTTCCCATCGCCCCTCGTGGGAGCCAAACACTCCGGGCTCAGGGCGGCTGACGCATTGGCTTCCGGCTTTGGCAGATCTGGACTCCTCTATGACGACACCTTGGTGTCGCCCGCTTCATGAGGCGGAGAGGTGGGTGGGGTCTCGCTCTCCATCATCTCCGGAGGAAGATCCCCCGAAGACGAACTCTGTTGAGAAGAGCTACTAGCCGGACTTCAAAAGACGAATCCTGGTTATTGATCTAGGAGAAACATAGTACCTTCATATTAATGATTGACTTATAGCTCGGTGGAGGGCTGGCCCGTTGGCGGGCATGATGCGGTGAGGGTGCCCGTCGGGGCAGGGCCCCCTGGGGATACCTTTTTCCCTAGTTTGGGCATCTCCGTCTCCAAGTCTTTGGAGGTAGCCCTCTTCTTCCCGTGCGGGGAGGAGGCCTTAGCCTCCCCTTCCCGACTATCCTCCTTAGGGGAGGTAACAATTCCCCCGGTTCGGATGCGTAGCGTGTGGGGTTTGGTTTCTTTGTGAAGGAAATATGCCCTAGAGGCAATAATAAAGTTATTATTTATTTCCTTATTTCATGATAAATGTTTATTATTCATGCTAGAATTGTACTAACCGGAAACATAATACATGTGTGAATACATAGACAAACATAGTGTCACTAGTATGCCTCTACTTGACTAGCTCGTTTATCAGAGATGGTTATGTTTCCTAGCCATGGACAAAAGAGTTGTCATTTGATTAACGGATCACATCATTAGGAGAATGATGTGATTGACAAACCCATTCCGTTAGCTTAGCACTTGATTGTTTAGTATGTTGCTATTGCTTTCTTCATGACTTATACATGTTCCTGTAACTATGAGATCATGCAACTCCGTTTACGGAGGAACACTTTGGTACTACCAAACGTCACAACGAATCTGGGTGATTATAAAGGAGTACTACAGGTGTCTCCGAAGGTACATGTTGAGTTGGCGTATTTGAGATTAGGTTTTGTCACTCCGATTGTCGGAGAGGTATCTCTGGGCCCTCTCGGTAATGCACATCATTATAAGCCTTGCAAGCAATGTAACCAATGAGTTGGTTACGGGATGATGCATTCTGAGCGAGTAAAGAGACTTGCGGTGGCGAGATTGAACTAGGTATTGGATACCGACGATCGAATCTCGGGCAAGTAACATACCGATGACAAAGGAACAACGTATGTTGTTATGCGGTTTGACCGATAAAGATCTTCGTAGAATATGTAGGAACCAATATGGGCATCCAGGTCCCGCTATTGTTTATTGACCGAGAATAGTTCTAGGTCATGTCTACATAGTTCTCGAACCCGTAGGGTCCGCACGCTTAAGGTTTCGATGGCGGTTATATTATGAGTTTATGAGTTTTGATGTACCAAGGAGTTGAGTCCCGGATGAGATCGGGAACATGACGAGGAGTCTCGAAATGGTCGAGACGTAAAGATCGATATATTGGACGACTATATTCGGAGTTCGGAAAGGTTCAGTGATTCGGTATTTTTGAGTACCGAGAGTTACGGAATTCGCCGGGAGAAGTATTGGGCCTTATTGGGCCTCGCGGAAAGAGAGAGGGCTGCCTAGGGCAGGCCGCGCGCCCCAAGGCCTAGTCCGGGTGGACTGGGGAGGCCGCACCTCTCCTTCCTTCCTTCTCTCTTCCCTTCCTTGTCTCCTACTCCTACTACATGGAAGGACCCCTAGTTGGACTAGGAAAGGGAATCCTACTCACGGTGGGAGTAGGACTCCCCATGGCGCCCCTCCTAGGGCGGCCTCCTCCTCCCTCCCTCCTTTATATACGGGGGCAGGGGGCACCCCATAGACACACAAGTTGATCTACGGATCGTTCCTTAGCCGTGTGCGGTGCCCCCCTCCATCATATTCCACCTCGGTCATATCGTCGCGGAGTTTAGGCGAAGCCCTGCGCCGGTAGAACATCATCATCGTCACCACGCTGTCGTGCTGACGGAACTCATCTCCGGAGCTCGGCTGGATCGGAGGCCGAAGATCGTCATCGAGCTAAACGTGTGCAGAACTCGGAGGTGCCGTATGTTCGGTACTTGGATCGGTCGGATCGTGAAGACGTACGACTACATCAACCGCGTTGTCATAACGCTTCCGCTTACGGTCTACGAGGGTACGTGGACGACACTCTCCCCTCTCGTTGCTATGCCATCACCATGATCTTGCGTGTGTGTAGGAAATTTTTTGAAATTACTACGTTCCCCAACAGTGGCATCCGAGCCTAGGTTTTATGGTTTGATGTTATATGCACGAGTAGAACACAAGTGAGTTGTGGACGATATAAGTCATACTGCCTACCAGCATGTCATACTTTGGTTCGGCGGTATTGTTGGATGAAGCGGCCCGGACCGACATTACGCGTACGCTTACGCGAGACTGGTTCTACCGACGTGCTTTGCACACAGGTGGCTGGCGGGTGTCAGTTTCTCCAACTTTAGTTGAACCGAGTGTGGCTACGCCCGGTCCTTGCGAAGGTTAAAAGGAGTCTATTTGACAAACTATCGTTGTGGTTTTGATGCGTAGGTGAGATTGGTTCTTGCTTAAGCCCGTAGCAGCCACGTAAAACTTGCAACAACAAAGTAGAGGACGTCTAACTTGTTTTTGCAGGGCATGTTGTGATGTGATATGGTCAAGATGTGATGAGATATAAGTTGTTGTATGAAATGATCATGTTTTGTTGAGGTTATCGGCGACTGGCAGAAGCTCTATGGTTGTCTCTTTGTTGCATAAGATGCAAGTGCCAAATAATTGCTTTACTTTATCACTATGCGATAGCAATAGTTGCAAGAGCAATAGTTGGTGAGACGACCATGTGATGACACATTGATATAGATCAAGATGATGAAGATCATGGTGTCGTGCGGTGACGATAGAGATCATGACATGATACTTTGGAGATGGAGATCAAAGGCGCAAGATGATCATGGCCATATCATGTCACATATTTTGATTGCATATGATGTTTATCATTATACATCTTATTCTTGCTTTGATTGACGGTAGCATTTTAAGATGATCTCTCACTAATTATCAAGAGGTGTTCTCCCGAGTATGCACCGTTGCCAAAGTTCGTCGTGCCCGGACACCACGTGATGATCGGTGTGATAAGCTCTCGTCCATCTACAACGGGTGCAAGCCAGTTTTGCACACGCGAATACTCAAAGTTAAACTTGACGAGCCTAGCATATGCAGATATGGCCTCGGAACACGGAGACCGAAAGGTCGGCGTGAATCATATAGTAGATATGATCAACATAGTGATGTTCACCATTGAAAACTACTCCATCTCACGTGATGATCGGTCATGGTTTAGTTGATTTGGATCACGTGATCACTTAGATGACTAGAGATGTCTGTCTAAGTGGGAGTTCTTAAGTAATATGATTAATTGAACTTAAATTTATCATGAACTTAGTCTGGTAGTATTTTGCAAATTATGTTGTAGATCAATAGCTTGCATTGTTGCTTTCATATGTTTATTTTGATATGTTCCTAGAAAATTGTGTTGAAAGATGTTAGTAGCAATGATGCGGATTGGATCCGTGATCGAGGTTTATCCTCATTGCTGCATAGAAGAATTATGTCCTTAATGCACCGCTAGGTGCGGACCTATTGCAGGAGCGATCTGAGGCGTTATGAATGTTTAGCTAGCTCAATATGATGACTACTTGATAGTTTAGTGCACCATGCTTAACGGCTTAGAATCGGGATTTCATAGACGTTTTTGAACGCCATGGACCATATAAGATGTTCCAGGAGTTGAAGTTAATATTTCAAGCAAATACCCGAGTTGAGAGATATGAAGTCTCCAACAAGTTCTACAGCTAAAAGATGGAGGAGAATCGCTCAACTAGTGAGCAAGTGCTTAGATTCTCTGAGTACTACAATCGCTTGAATCAAGTGGGAGTTAATCTTCCAGATAAAATAGTGATTGACAGAATTCTCTAGTCACCATCACTAAGTTACTAGAACTTCGTGATGAACTATAATATGCAAGGGATGAAGAAAGTTATTCCTGAGCTCTTCGCGATGTTGAGATCGACGAAGATAGAAATCAAGAAAGAGCATCAAGTGTTGATGATTGACAAGACCACTAGTTTCAAGAAAAGGGAAAATGGAAAGAAAGGGAAACTTCAAATAGAATGGCAAACAAGTTGTCACTCCCGTGAAGAAGCCCAAAGCTGGACCTAAGCCTGAAACTGAGTGCTTCTACTGCAAAGGAAATGGTCACTGGAAGTGGAACTACTCCAAATATTTGGTGGATAAGAAGGATGGCAAAGTGAACAAGGGTATATTTGATATACAGATGTTTGATGTGTGCCTTACTAGTGTTTATAGTAGCCCCTGAGTATTTGATACTTGTTCGGTTGCTAAGATTAGTAACTCGAAACAGGAGTTACAGAATAAACAGAGACTAGTTAAGGGTGAAGTGACGATGTGTGTTGGAAGTAGTTCCAAGATTGATATGATCATCATCGCACACTCCCTATACTTTGGAGATTAGTGTTAAACCTAAATAAATGTTATTTGGCGTTTGCGTTGAGCATGAATATGATTTGATCATGTTTATTGCAATACGATTATTCATTTAAAGTTAGAGAACAATTGTTGTTCTGTTTACATGAATAAAACCTTCAATGGTCATACACCCAATGAAAATAGTTTATTGGATCTCGATCATAGTGATACACATATTCATAATATTGATGCCAAAAGATGCAAAGTTAATAATGATAGTGCAACTTATTTGTGGCACTACCGTTTGGGTCATATCGGAGTAAAGCGCATGAAGAAACTCCATAAAGATGGATTTTCGGAATCACTTGGTTATGAATCATTTGATGCTTGCGAACCGTGCCTTTGGGCAAGATGACTAAAACTCCGTTCTTCGGAACAATGGAACAAGCAACAAACTTATTGGAAATAATACATACTGATGTATGCGATCCGATGAGTGTTGAGGCTTGCGGACGGTATCGTTATTTTCTGACCTTCACAGATGATTTGAGCAGATATGGGTATATCTACTTTATGAAACATAAGTCTGAAATAGTTGAAAGGTTCAAAGAATTTCAGAGTGAAGTGGAAAATCATCGTAACAAGAAAATAAAGTTTCTGCGATCTGATCGTGGAGATGAATATTTGAGTTACGATTTTGGTCTTCAATTAAAACAATGTGGAATAGTTTCACAGCTCACGCCACCTGGAACACCACAACGTTATGGTGTGTCCGAACGTCGTAACCACACTTTATTTGATATGGTGCAATCAATGATGTCTCTTACCGATTTACCAATATCGTTTTGGGGTTATGCATTAGAGACAGCTGCATTCACATTAAATAGGGCACCATCTAAATCCGTTGAGACGACACCGTATGAACTATGGTTTAGCATTAAACCTAAGCTGTCGTTTCTTAAAGTTTGGGGCTGCGATGCTTATGTGAAAAAGTTTCATCCTGATAAGCTCGAACCCAAATCGGAGAAGTGCGTCTTCATAGAATACCCAAAGGAAATAGTTGGGTACACCTTCTATCACAGATCCGAAGGCAAGATATTCGTTGCTAAAATGGATCCTTTCTAGAGAAGGAGTTTCTCTCGAAAGAAGTGAGTGGGAGGAAAGTAGAACTTGATGAGGTAACTGTACCTGCTCCCTTATTGGAAAGTAGTTCATCACAGAAATCAGTTCCTGTGACAAATACACCAATTAGTGAGGAAGCTAATGATATTGATCATGAAACTTCAGATGAAGTTACTACAAGAACCTCGTAGGTCTTCCAGAGTAAGATCCGCACCAGAGTGGTGTAGTAATCATGTTCTGGAAGTCATGTTACTAGACCATGATGAAACTATGAACTATGAGGAAGCGATGATGAGCCCAGGTTCCGTGAAATGGCTTGAGGCCATAAAATCTGAGATATGATCCATGTATGAGAACAAAGTATGGACTTTGATTGACTTGCTCGATGATCAGCAAGCCATGTTAAATGAATGGATCTTCAAGAGGAAAACAGACACTGATAGTAGTGTTACTATCTACCAAGTTCGACTTGTTGCGAAAGGTTTTCAACAAGTTCAAGGTGTTGAATACGATGAGATTTTCTCACTCATATCGATGCTTAAGTCTGTCTGAATCATGTTAGCAATTGCCACATTTTATGAAATCTGGCAAATGGATGTGAAAACTGCATTCCTTAATGGATTTATTAAACAAGAGTTGTATATGATGCAACCAGAAGGTTTTGTCAATCCTAAAGGTGCTCACAAAATGTGCAAGCTCCAGCGATCCATCTATGGACTGGTGCAAGCATCTCGGAGTTGGAATATACGCTTTGATAAGTTGATCAAAGCATATAGTTTTATATGGACTTACGATGAAGCTTGTATTTACAATAAAGTGAGTGGGAGCACTACAGCCTTTTCGATTAGTATATGTGAGTGACATATTGTTGATCGAAATGATGTAGAATTTTTACGCAAAGCATAAAGGAGTGTTTTAAAGGAGTTCTTTAAAAGAAAAGACCTCGATAAAAGCTACTTACATATTGAGCATCAAGATCTATTGAGATAGATCAAGGCGCTTGATAAGATTTTCAATGAGTACATACCTTGGCAAGATTTTGAAATAGTTCAAAATGGAGCGATCAAAGAAAGAGTTCTTGCTGTGTTGCAAAGCTATGAAATTGAGTAAGACTCAAATCCCGACCACAATGAGAAAATAGAAAGAGAATGAAAAGTCATTCCCTATGCCTCGATCATAGGTTCTATAAAGTGTGCTATGCTATGTACCGGACCTATTGTATACCTTGCTCTATATTTGGCAAGGGGTACAATAGTGATCTAGGAGTAGATCCTTTGGACATTGGTCAAGAATATCCTTAGTAAGTACTAAGGAGATGTTTCTCGATTATGGAGGTGATAAAAGAGTTTGTTGTAAAAGTTACATCGGTGCAAACTTTTACACCGATCCGAGATGACTCTAAGTCTCAACCTGGATACATATTGAAAGTGGGAGCAATTAGCTAGAGTAGCTCCGTGCGAGCATTGTGGACATAAAATATTTGCAAAATACATACGGCTCTGAATGTGATGCAGACCGTTGGTGAGCTTCTCTCACGAGCAAAACATGATCACACCTTAGTACTCTTTGGGTGTTAATCACATAGCCATGTGAACTAGATTATTGACTCTAGTAAACCCTTTGGATGTTGGTCACATGATGATGTGAACTATGGGTGTTAATCATATCTGAGATATGAATATTGGTGTTAAATCACATGGCGATGTGAACTAGATTATTGACTCTAGTGCAAGTGGGAGACTGAAGGAAATATGCCCTAGAGGCAATAATAAAGTTATTATTTATTTCCTTATTTCATGATAAATGTTTATTATTCATGCTAGAATTGTATTAACCGGAAACATAATACATGTGTGAATACATAGACAAACATAGTGTCACTAGTATGCCTCTACTTGACTAGCTCGTTTATCGAGATGGTTATGTTTCCTAGCCATGGACAAAAGAGTTGTCATTTGATTAACGGGATCACATCATTAGGAGAATGATGTGATTGACTTGACCCATTCCGTTAGCTTAGCACTTGATCGTTTAGTATGTTGCTATTGCTTTCTTCATGACTTATACATGTTCTGTAACTATGAGATTATGCAACTCCGTTTACGGAGGAACACTTTGGGTACTACCAAGCGTCACAGCGTAACTGGGTGATTATAAAGGAGTACTACAGGTGTCTCGAAGGTACATGTTGAGTTGGCGATTTGAGATTAGGTTTTGTCACTCCGATTGTCGGAGAGGTATCTCTGGGCCCTCTCGGTAATGCACATCATTATAAGCCTTGCAAGCAATGTAACCAATGAGTTGGTTACGGGATGATGCATTACAGAACGAGTAAAGAGACTTGCCGGTGACGAGATTGAACTAGGTATTGGATACCGACGATCGAATCTCGGGCAAGTAACATACCGATGACAAAGGGAACAACGTATGTTGTTATGCGGTTTGACCGATAAAGATCTTCGTAGAATATATAGGAGCCAATATGGGCATCCAGGTCCCGCTATTGGTTATTGACCGAGAATAGTTCTAGGTCATGTCTACATAGTTCTTGAACCCGTAGGGTCTACACGCTTAAGGTTTCGATGACAGTTATATTATGAGTTTATGAGTTTTGATGTACCGAAGGAGTTCGGAGTCCCGGATGAGATCGGGGACATGACGAGGAGTCTCAAAATGGTCGAGACGTAAAGATCGATATATTGGACGACTATATTCGGAGTTCGGAAGGTTCAGTGATTGGGTAATTTTGATCTGGGAGAGTTACGGAATTCGCCGGGAGAAGTATTGGGCCTTATTGGGCCTGCGGGAAAGAGAGAGGGCTGCCTAGGGCAGGCGCGCGCTTCCCAAGGCCTAGTCCGAATGGACTGGGGAGGGCCGCACCCCTCCTTCCTTCCCTTCTCTCTTCCCCTTCCTTGTCCCCTACTCCTACTACATGGAAGGACCCCTAGTTGGACTAGGAAAAGGGGAATCCTACTCACGGTGGGAGTAGGACTCCCCATGGCGCGCCCCTCCTAGGGCCAGCCTCCTCCTCCCTCCCTCCTTTATATACGGGGGCAGGGGGCACCCCATAGACACACAAGTTGATCTACGGATCGTTCCTTAGCCGTGTGTGGTGCCCCCCTCCATCTTATTCCACCTCGGTCATATCGTCGCGGAGTTTAGGCGAAGCCCTGCGCCAGTAGAACATCATCATCATCACCACGCCGTCGTCTTGTGGAACTCATCTCCGAGCTCGGCTGGATCGAGGCGGAGATCGTCATCGAGCTGACCGTGTGCAGAACTTCGGAGGTGCCGTACGTTCGGTACTTGGATCGGTCGGATCGTGAAGACGTACGACTACATCAACCGCGTTGTCATAACTCTTCCGCTTACGGTCTACGAGGGTACGTGGACGACACTCTCCCCTCTCGTTGCTATGCCATCACCATGATCTTGCGTGTGCGTAGGAAATTTTTTGAAATTACTACGTTCCCCAACACTTTGTTCTTCCCCTTGTCTTTCCCTGAGGGCATTCTGCTGAGTACCCGGTCAAGCATCTTGGCCATGATGGGACCAGGCGAGCCTTCGGGAAGTGGCGCCGGACACCTGATTCTCTCCGCCTTGCTGAGCCCTTCCTGGCCACGGATGATTTTCAAAATAAACATTTATGACAAATACAAAACAAGGTGTCCAGTATCAAGGTTACTTACTTGGGTATCTAGGCGATTGCAGCTTAGGCCCGCATCCTCGGTGGTGTCCGGACACTCTACTTTCGGTCTGAAGAATAATTTGCACATCCCTTCGAGCTTCAAGCCGAAGAAGTGCTTAACAGTCCGCGGACCCTCTGGATTGAACTCCCACATCCGAAGAGGACGGCGTTGGCACAACAACATCCGCCGGATTAACATCACTTGCATTATGCTGACAAGGTTAATGTCCCTCTCAAGAAGCTCTCGAATGCGGCTCTGCAGTACTGGTACATCGCCAGAGAGCCCCCAATTCCGTCCTATGTCGGTCCAAGACGCTAGTTGTGACGGAGGGCCCGAGCGGAACTCGGGGGCAGCCACCCACTTTGTGCCTCTGGGAGCCATGACATAAAACCACCTCCGTTGCCATACATCGGATACTTCTGGGAAAGAACCCTCTGGCCATGGGGCATCGGTGTTCCTGCTTATTACGGCACCTCTGCACTCCCTGTGTTGCCCCTCGATCATCTTCGGCTTCACATTGAAGGTCTTGAGCCATAGGCCGAAGTGTGGGGTGACATGGAGGAAGGCCTCGCACACTATAATGAACGACGAGATATGGAGGATGGCGTCCGGAGCTAGATCATGAAAATCCAACCCATAATAGAACATGAGCCTCCTCACAAAAGGATCGAGGGTGAAGCCCAAGCCACGGAGGAAGTGAGGAACAAACACGACGCACTCATTGGGCTCCGGTGTAGGGATGACCTGCCCTGGAGCGGGAACCCTGTGCTGGATGTCGGCGGTCAGATATCCGACCTCCCTAAGCTTCGCAATGTCCTCATTTTGAATCGAGGAGGCCACCCACCGGCCTTGAGGGTTGGATGCGGACAAATTGGAGGATTTGGGGTGTTGGAGCTTAGATCTCGGGTGTTAGAACTTGAGGTGCAGAAAGGTGCAAGGGAGGTGGAAAAGAGGCATAGGCCTCGGCCCCTTTTATAAAGGGCGTGAATATCAAGAGTCCACAACGCGACCGCTTTAGGCTTATCCAAAAATACACGGAGTCATACCAACGGTCGTCGTGGGGTTACGCACGCCCATATTAATGGAAAATCCCATAATAAGAGGAACACGATCTCTGCTTTGACAAGATGTGCCAATAGAACCGCCTCGCAACGCGAGTTGAGGTGGGGCAAGAAACGCCGGTTTGTGTTGGACCAGGCCACGATGCAAGGGCACGACATACGAAGATTGCCAGTAGATCAGATTTATGCTATGTTCCCTACAAATGGTATGTGAAGATCATCTCGCAGATCCGGACACAGTCTAAGTGTTCGATAACTACTTTGGAGTATTCGGAGAAGGAACCCGCCTTCCAACACCGAAGACAAGACTGCGCGCCGGACTCATCGTCATTGAAGCCTGGTTCAGGGGCTACTGAGGGGGTCCTGGATTAGGGGGTATCCGGACAGCCGGACTATATACATCATCCGGACTATTGAAGCGTGAAGATAGAAGACTCAAGACTTCGGCCCGTGTCCGGATGGGACTCTCCTTGGCGTGGAAGACAAGCTTGGTGATCCGGATATTGTGTTTCCTTCCTTGTAACCGACTCCATGTAAACCCTAGCCCTCTCCAGTGTCTATATAAACCGGAGAGGTTGGTCCTTAGAAGGCCGATCACAATTACAATCATACCATCATAGGCTAGCTCTTAGGGTTTAGCCTCTACGATCTCGTGGTAGATTTACTCTTGTACTACCCATATCTTCAATATTAATCAAGCAGGAAGTAGGGTTTTACCTCCATCGAGAGGGCCCGAACCTGGGTAAACATCCGTGTCCCTTGCTTCCTGGTACCATCAGCCTAGACGCACAGATCGGGACCCCCTACCCGAGATCCGCCGGTTTTGACACTGACAACCACCACTATCTTTGCCTTTATCTATTTTAGTTCGATCTTTAGTTATCCTATGATTTAGTTGAATAAAAGTCTAGTGTGATCCTTTCTTTTCGAGTGCTTGCTTAGTGATCTATCTATCTATCTATGTAATCGTGTGCGAAATATATAATAAAGAGTAGTTTGAGTTTTTTTAAAAGGAAAGTGGTGGGGGAAGCCCCCCACAGTGAGTTTTTTTAAATAATAAGAAACCAAATTCACACCCGTGAGGACTTGAACCTGGGTGGCTGGGTTGTACATCCACTCCACTAGCCAAGTGAGCTAGGCTCACTTCTGAGTAGTTTGAGTTTTGTTTCTTTACTTTTATGTTTCAATAAAAAGAAAGGAAAATGAAAAGGGATCATATGCTAATCTTATGGTAAGTAATGACATCACATAAGGAAAAGTATGAGTGGTAAAATTTATTGGAGATTGACAAACATAGCATTGGTCAATGATGAAACTCGTGAAATAATTAATAAGGGAAGGAAAGATTCACATGCAAATACACTATCTTGGACATCTTTTATGATTGTGAGCCCCCATTAAATATTATATGTCAAAATTGTTGATGTTGGACAAGGAAGACAACGTAATGAGTTATGCTTGTTCATATCCACAAAGAAGTTATATTGTCATAGATCCTTTAACATGCGGTGCTTGCTCAATATCTTTGCTAGCCAAAAATTCCGCACTAAGTAGAGATACTACTTGTGCATCCAAAAACCTTAAACCCAAATTCACACTACTAGAAAAACCCCTACTAATGGCGCACCTAATTTGGCCATTAATGGCGCATCTGTGGTGCGCCATTACTAGCACGCCATATACTAATGGCGCACTAGTGGTGCGCCATTAGTATAGGCCAGGGTGCGCCATTAGTATGCCTCCCAGGGGCCATGTATACTCAGGTGCTTTGGCATACTAATGGCGCTTCGCCACCGGATCGCCATTAGTAACGCGGCATACTAATGGCGCACTATCGATGATCGCCATTAGTATGCTTTGTCATACTAATGGCGCCTTTGTCATGTGATCGCCATTAGTATGAATATTAGGTTTTTTTATTTTTTATTTTCTGTTTTTTGCACAGGTTACAAAATGTATAATTTGACAAAATATAGACAGCACACATGAACAATGGATTCATCGAATACAATAGAAGATTAGTCTTTGAATACAATTCATCATATTAGTCTCCGAATAGAATTCATCATATTAGTCTCCGAATTGAAAAGACCGAACAAAGATAGAACAATAATTATATTACAAGTCTCGAGACCGCGAGTAGCGAGTTTGTCTTCACATTACAAGTCGATATCGATCATCTAAACTACCATCACATAGAAGAGAGCTACGGTCATCACGATGAGCATCATCACGATGAAACTCGTCTTCATCCGGTTCCTCCAATGCTCCCTCCCCTCTCCCGCTAGATAGCGGGCATATCTAGATTCGGCCTCGGCCCTAGTGGTGTACCCTTTGTAACTATTACCGCTGAATCGGTGAACCTGTCTCCGACACTCCTCCCGATCATCGAGACTCGGGAACCTTACCCTTGTACACGACATACGTCGGCATCGCTATGCACTAGCCAAGCGAAGCGTTAGTACCAATTCACAGACAATACATAAGCAATATATAAGTATGCAACAGAGCGATCGAAGAGAAAAGCAAGACATTAATAGCATCGATTACATCTAAGTTGAGCGACTCTCGAAACCAAAGAGACATACTACAAGTTCATTAAAGTTTAATTACAACATGAGCCAATCGATGTTTGAGAACTAGACACAGCATCACCGCTTTCGACTCGACTCAAGGGACGGAGCATGGATGAAGCCGCCGTCTATCGTGGGAGTCATGAAATAACGGTTGTTGTCGACTGCATTTGTAGCATTGTGTCGATGTCACTTTGTTGGACGGTTGATTGCTGAGGTAGAACTGCCCCGAGCGAAGGACATCTTGATGGATGATTTCGCAAACTCCATTTGGATGCGAAAGAATTCTTGTCTGAGGTCCGCGTCTGGATTGCCGACACGCTCTTTGCCCAATCTTTGAGTTTACTCGGTAGCGAAGTTGATGATGGTCGCACGATCGCCGCATGTGATGGATGGCGAGTAGGCACCCTTCGACCGCCAAAGTGGCTGCTTGACGCACTTGCGAACATCGATTGTGGGAGAACACATGCTTGCCGTGCTTACGAATAGGCTTGGTGAAGGTGCCTCCAGATTTGGCGTGGCGGGAGAACATCATCAAGAACCTTCTTGACATTTGTGTAGTCTACGTCGATCGACGATGCGGGTCGAAATCGTGGCCATGGAATATTTGGGGCTTAGGAGGATGGCGTGCAGCGTGTGTCCTGCAGAAAACACGAAATGTTAAAAGAAAAA
This sequence comes from Aegilops speltoides, assembly GCA_021437245.1. Classification (NCBI taxonomy): domain Eukaryota; kingdom Viridiplantae; phylum Streptophyta; class Magnoliopsida; order Poales; family Poaceae; genus Aegilops; species Aegilops speltoides. The sequence goes on from CM038146.1 coordinate 105,237,737, forward strand.
CGATCGAAATGTAAGAATTCATATGTTACGGGCGGTTGAGGGAGGACTTACTCGGAAAGTAAGGCACGAGGAAGTTATCCTTATCTTGGTTTGCGAATGGCGCCTTCGAGGTAAGAACTTCGCGACTTGCGGTCCCCAGCGCTGCCCAAGATCTTGGCACGCATGTAGAAGGGTCGACTATTACGATGTCCGGGGTCTTGTCGCGAATGATCCGCATCTCCATACTCGGTGAAAATAGCGAGCGAAGGTGTAGTGCGGTGGATGAAGGTTCAACATAGCGTGGATGTCATCAAAAGCGCAGGACGATCGTGCGCCCGATGGAGTTATCCACAAAGCCCTTGCCCTCGGCACCTTGGCGCAAAACGGGTATGCCACATCCTTCTCTCTCGAGACGCCGCTTCTCCAAAGAAAGAACAACATCATGCAGACTCCGATAGCACCGGTTGCAGCATTGAGCATATTTGTCGGTAGCATCGCCCTACCGCCACATGCACCCTCCTCGAGATATCCTGCGGTGAAGGTGGCCCGCCACGAGCACGGATCGTACTCGGTGCCGGCTGGCTCGCACCCTTCTTAGTCTTTCTTTTGCGTGCCTTCCTCTTCTCTGTAATGGGACCGAGTTACGCTCACAGACCGCCTTCTTGAGTGTGTTGGGGCTGATAATATTTCGCACCTCGCCTATCCGAGGCTCGGTGAAGTTGGCAGGTGGGCGTCTCGAGAGCTGAACGCCGACGGCGGCGCTGTAACAACAGCTTCTCCGCGGTACCAGCTAGATCGCACACGTCTTTTGTTGGGTTTGGTTCTTGAGAAGGAGGCCCCATGAAGTCGCCATCGTACCCATGATCGGCAAAGTCTTGATCGGCGTTGCCAAATGTATCATCGTCGTCGTCGTCGTCGTTTCGATCCTGTGCCATATGCGTTTGGATCGATGGCATAGGGATGTCGGCACCGTTCTGGCGGTCTTGCCATGGGGCCGACTTGGCGCCGCACGACCTGGCGGTGTTGTCTTTGGGGTGGTGTCCCCGCCCCAAACGAATCTGGCTCTTCGCCAAAGCGAGGGCCAGCTCAGCAGCGCCGAGGGTCATCACGTCATCATCATCAGCCCGACGGGTCGAATCGGAGGTAACAAGTCGTCGCAGCTGGCAGCACCAACCAGTTGAACCCTAAACAAGTTGGGTGGCATCCGGGTACCGTGGAACAAGGGTTGCCGGTTGAGCGATTTTGCCCTTGGCGACATCGACCAACTCGTTGTTCACGAAGTGGAGGAGAGTGCACGGAACGGCGGCGGCGCTCGCGAAAACATGTAGGCGTCGGGGATGCCCATCAAAGGCAAGGAGATGAAGTCTGGGCGAGAGAGGCTTAATTAGTTACCGTGATGATGGCGTCGAGCTCGGCTAATGTCGATGCACCGCCAACGGCGGGCGTGCAGTTGACGGAGGGGCCGCTTGCTGCAGAGGTGCCGGTCGGCTGTAACGCCCTGAGACCGACGCTCCAGAAGACTTCCATATATTCCGAGTTTCGTCGTGTGATTTGTTTTGTTTGTTGCATCATTTGCATTGCATCATGTCATCATGCCATCATATCATTAATTTTTATAACTCAACTAAATAAATTGCATAGATTTTTTGATCTATTTAAATCGAGGGAATTCACATGGTGATTTCTCTTTATAACATATTAAAGCCTCTCAATATTATTAGAGAGCTATAATAAAAATATTCCATTCATTTGGAATTAACCAAAACACACTTGAAAAATCCCCACTCCCTTTCTACTTCAAGTTTGGTCCCCAAACTTTGTCAACATTTCTTTTCCCATTTATCGAGGCTCCTCCTAAATTCTCAACATTTTTGGACTCTTCTAAATCCTAGTCCTTGTTCAAACCTTTTAAATTAAATTCAAATGACTTTGAATTTAATTCTTGCAATATTGCCCACTCCATTTTCTTGGGTCAAGCTCATTTTTGCGAGTCCGTGGAGATTACCCCATGTACAAATTCTTTCCTTAACCCCTCTTTCTTTTACCTTCCTCTCCTTTGTTTTCTGCTAAAGATAATATAGGAGAGAGAGAGAGAGAGCCCAGCCGGCCTCCTGCAACCCAGGTCGGCCCATCCTTTCCCCCAGCCCATCTAAGCCTCTAACCCTAGCCCCGAGGCCCCCTCCACATCTCTCCCTCTCGTTCCCGTGCAGCGCCGCCAGAGCCCCTCTCCCGATCCCATCTTCCTCCCTCCAGCGCCACACATAGAGGAGCGCCACCACCTCCTCAGCGTCGCCCCGCTCATCCTTGCGCCCTCCGGCGAGCTCGCCCGCCCGCGCCTTCTTCCCTTGCCGCAGCCGCCGAGACCCCGCCGTCGTCGCGCCCTTCTGCCATCGTTCTGCCGTCGCCCCTCCATGACGCCGAGCTCCTCCGCATCACCCCTGCCTCGACCCTGCTTCGCCTCTGCTCCATCGCCGAGCTGGCTGCCCCGTCAGCCTCGCTGCCTTTGTCATGGCCAAGTCAACCCAGACGCCCGGAGTCCATCTTTGGTTGCACACCAAGTCGGCCATGCCTTGCTGCCTCCGTGCCTTTGTTGGTCAGCAGTGGACGCACGCCAAGTACTTCGAATACAGCCGATGCCCCGAGGACAACGAGTACGACTACACACGGAAATGCGTCAAGTTCCTCTAGCGAAGACGCCAAGTTCGTTTCGGGATTCATCAAGTACCGCTACCGATGGCTCGAACGACTACGAAACGTGAACCACTACTTTCGACCCGAACATCTACGAACCGTGTACAACTACCGTCGCCGTGTACCACTACGTCCACTACCGTCGCCACATGAACAACTACTTCCACTACGACCCATGTACCACTACTTCCCTCGACGACTCGAACCGCTCCGAAAATGCACGCTTCAAAGGTATAACCGCCGAGTTGTTGACCCGTGAACGAATGCTTTGTTGTATGAGATGCCCGTCTTGCACCGTGTCCGAGTTGTCTTTGCACGTTCCTCCTTGTTTGCCATGCCGTCGACCCGTGGGAACCCGGTAAACGGGATCACCCCACCATCTTGCATGACTCGTTCACGCTCACTTCCTTTTGTACCGGTATCTCCGTGAGCTACCCAAACCGATATGTTGCCGTGGCATCATTTTCAGATATGTTGCCGTGGCACCATTTTTGTTTTCGCCGCCGTGGCACCCTTTTTCGTTCCGCCGTGGCGACAAATGCTCCTTATCATGCTCATGTTAACGTTTTCATAAAAATTGCATAAAAACTTGTGCATGTCATCCGCATCATGATAACAACAATTAAAATGTTTAAAATTGTTGTTGCATTAATTCCTAAATAACATGGGGATTTTCCAGAATTGTTGTTTGTTGTTCTGGCCTCATTTAAACTTGACTAAATAGTTAGTTTACTTTTGCTTCACCTCTTGCCATGCTTAACAACATTTAATATTGTTGGTTAGCCTTAACGAGAGAGAACTAAATAATTGATGTGGCGTTCTGCCAATATGCAACTCGTTGCATATTGAGCTCCACTTAATTTGTAGTATTGTTCGTTGCACTTTGCCATGCCATGCCTCATTAAACCGGACATGCATCATACTTGTTTGCGCATCATGCCATGTTTATGTGATGGTTGTTTACTATGTCGTTTGTTTCTTTCCGGGTTGCTTCTCTCGTTAGCTTCGGTTTCGTTCCGGAGTTGTGAGGATTCGTTCGTCTACGACTGTTTGTCTTCTTCATGGACTCGTTCTTCTTCCTTGCGGGATTTCAGGCAAGATGACCGCTACCCTGGATCTCACTACTATCATTGCTATGCTAGTTGCCTCGTTCTATCGCTATGTTGCGCTACCTATTACCTGTTTATCAAGCCATCCCATATTGCCATGAACCTCTAACCTTTGACACCATTCCTAGCAAACCGTTGTTTGGCTATGTTACCGCTTTGCTCAGCCCCTCTTATAGCGTTGCTAGCTGCAGGTGAAGTTGAAGATTTCTCCATGGTGGACAGGGTTTTGTTGGGATATCACAATATCTCTTATATTATTAATGCATCTATATACTTGGTAAAGGGTGGAAGGCTCGGCCTTATGCCTGGTGTTTTGTTCCACTCTTGCCGCCCTAGTTTCCGTCATACCGGTGTTATGTTCCCGGATTTTGCGTTCCTAACGCGGTCGGGTGATTTATGGGACCCCCCTGACAGTTCGCTTTGAATAAAACTTGTCCAGCAAGGCCCAACATTGACTTTTACCATTTGCCCCACCACCACCTACTTTTCCCTTGGGAGTAATTAACCCAAGGGTCATCTTTATTATAGCCCCCCGGGCGGTGCTTGTCTAGCGTTGGTCCAAACTAAACACCGTCGGGACCATCCCTTGGCAACTTGGGTTACGTCGGTACACATGACGCTTTGCTTATCGGTCGTGGCACGAGGCGAGATCTGCGGCTACTATCAGGATGTCGGCACGCCGGGCGGCTTTGCTGGTCTTGTTTTACCATTGTCGAAATGTCTTGATGTACTGGGATTCCGAGACTGATCGGGTCTTCCTGGGTGAAGGTCTATTCCTTCGATGATCGCGAGAGCTTGTCATGGGCTAAGTTGGGACACCCCTGCAGGGTATAAACTTTCGAGAGTCGTGCCCGCGGTTATGTGGCAGATGGGAATTTGTTAATGTCCGGTTGTAGACAACTTGACACTTGATCCGAATTAAAACACATCAACCGTGTGTGTAGCCGTGATGGTCTCTTCTCGGCGGAGTCCGGGAAGTGAACACGGTTTCTGGGTTATGTTTGACGTAAGTAGGTGTTCAGGATCACCTCTTGATCATTGCTAGTTGACGACCGTTCCGCTTGTTCTCTTCTCGCTCTTATTTGCGTTGGTTAGCCACCATACTTGCTTAGTCGCTGCTGCAACCTCACCACTTTACCCCTTCCTTTCCCATTAAGCTTTGCTAGTCTTGATACCCATGGTAATGGGATTGCTGAGTCCTCGTGGCTCACGGATACTTCAAAACCAGTTTGCGGTGCCTATGTTACCGGCGGTGGCGCAACCAAGCTCAAGGAGGAGCTCGTTGAAGATCTTGCCCTATGTGTTGTTTCGTTCTAGTTGATCGATAGTGGAGCCCGGTTGGGGTCGATCGGGGACCTTTTGTCGCATTTGGGGTTCTTCTTTTATTTTGGTTCCGTAGTCGGACCTTGATTGTATCTGGATGATGTAATGCTTTATTCATGTAATTGTGTGAAGTGGCGATTGTAAGCCAACTATGTATCTCTTTCCCTTATGTATTACATGGGTTGTGTGAAGATTACCTCACTTGCGACATTGCTTTCAATGCGGTTATGCCTCTAAGTCGTGCTTCGACACGTGGGAGATATAGCCGCATCGAGGGCGTTATAAGTTGGTAATCAGAGCCTTCCCCGACTTAGGAGCCCCCTCTGCTTGATCGTTTTTAGCGGTCGAGTTGTGTCTAGAAAAATGTTTTGAGTCATTTAGGAATTATATATCGGAGAGTTAGGAATTCTTTTTACTCCCCAGTCTCTTCATCGCTCTGGTAAGGTATCCTGACGTAGAGTTTTGACTCTTCTCTCCTCAAATTTCACTAAATTTTTTTTAGGATCACGCGGGTATCTTAGAATCGTTCCGATGGTTTTATGATGACAACATTGTCTTGGTGCCTCCGTCGGCAGGGTGTTTTTAGTGGAGGTGTCCGGGAGTTGAGCTCCGAGGTGTTGTCGTCATAATTTTATCGTTGCAGATTCGGAATACCCGAGTTTAATCGCCGACATCGAAAATCTCTTTTATGCAGTTGTTGGTGAGATAACACCGCTAACCCGATCTTGAGGTGAGTGCGGGAGTATTGCCATGACTTCGTATAACGGATGCTTTTCGAAGGTTGAGGTACACGATTTCGAAGGTTTCTTGGTTATGTGTTGACGGATGGATACAGCTTGGATGTAGGTATTGTTAGTTTGGTGAGATATATTGCTTCCCCTGTATCCCCAACACCAGATTGCATAACCAGAAAGTTTCGGGAGTTTATAGGTGGGAATTCAAGTAGCTCCTAGAATATCTTTCCGACAGATGCATGATATGGGATTGGGTAAATCTCTATCATATGTATTTGTTCCGGCTTATTCTGCAAGCCAAATCCTTTGTTTTGTGTTATTTGTGGTATTCGAGTTGCTTCGATGTCAAATGTTGAATCCATACCTTTCCTAAACGGTGTTCTCATATTGCTATGTGAATACTAATCCTTCTTGATCATCGAGGTCGTCATGTTAATTCTTTTCCAACCGGTGTGCTTCCCTTCAAGTGGATCCCATCATTCTTTCCATCCGCAAGATGAAATCTAAAGTTTTCTCAACGGTGTTTGTTTCATCCGTCCCAAGTTGTCTTTGTTTTCCCGCCCTCCCACCCTTTTTACTCAAGGACTCAGATTTTTTTTAATCAAGTATCCTTTATTTTTGTGAAGTTTCTCCATTCTTTTCCGTCAATGTTCTTACCCGGTGGTTCTCAAGAAGATGTTCTACTAGTTCGTCATTCCTCATTCCTTTATCTTCTCCGGTGGGTTCAAGTCAAGTTTTGTTGATCATACCTTTTTCCTCATTTCAATGTCTTCTCATACCGGTGCACCTCATTATCATTCTACTTCTCGCTATTTGTTATTCCGGAGTGCTCAAGATATCTCGAAGATTCGTGTTTCCACTCTGCATTCGTTCAAGCTTTTTCGAGATTGGTATCTCATCCAAGTCATTTAATTCAACTTGTGCAACATCTCTTTTAAATCTTCTCAACGGTGTTCTTTTGAGTGGGCCCTAACCCACAGGTCTTTTCCCAGGATCTTACCTGACTCTTCTAATTATTCCAGAGTTATTCTTAAATTCTTTTCCAAGATTGATGTAAGAATGAATTTCCATCAGTCACATGCCTGCTCCAAGATCGCTTTGAAATTCTTTCATTATTGGTTCAACCTTTCTAATTGTCATTCCGGAGTCCCTCAACAATTCATGGTGGTGTTTCTCGTCGTCATTCTCGAATTTTGAAGTCCGAAGAAGAGTTTCTCTTTAATCTTGCTCTATTCTCTTCAAGATTCATGGTACTAGCTTGTTGCCATCCTCTCATAATTGTTTTCGATTGTGAGAATCTTTTTCACCCATCAGGAGATATTCAAGAGTCCTCTCAGTTTGTCATCCGGAGCCCATCATCTCAGTTTTATTCATTCAAGCTTTCAGCTCTCGTTCTCCAAATCATACCGGTGCGTCGTTCAAGTATTCTCTAATCAGCTCGTGATCTATTCGTTCATTTGTATCTAAATCCCCTCAAATATCTTCATTCATTTTCCAATTCTTCCCGGTGAATTGTGGCTTTGCTACGTTCATTTTCAATTCTTACGGTGGTTCGTTCAAGATTTCACTTCCTTTGTTATCATTTTAATTCACTCGTTGTTTCCAAATCCCATCGGTGGTTCCTTCAGATTCTTTTCCTTTGTTATCATATCAATTCATTTGTTGTTCCAATCCTACCAGTGGTTCGTTGAAGACCTTCTCAAGTTTTGATATATCTCTTTTAATCCTTTCTACGGGAATAAGTAGTATGCCAAATCCGTTGATTGTCATCAATTTAATTGGTGAAGGATAAGCATAACATAATTCTTATTCTTGTTCATCCAAGTGATTAATTCTTTATTTTTGAGGCCCTTAAAATTCTCGGTTTCATTTGTTTCATCTTCTCTTTTTCCCGGAGTTCCAAGCTCTCATCATCACGAAGATCCATCTAAATCATTGCAAGGTTTCACCTTGTGTTTTCAACTTCTCTTTATTTCTATCACCCTTTTGTTTACGGGAGTTCTTCATGGAGGCTCTACAAGGTGGTTCATCAAGGATTCTTTTCATTCTTCAATTGTTCTTCAAGATTTCTCTTGAAGTTATGATACGCCAAGCTATACTCTAAAATAAACATGGTGCTCAACACATGTTTTGTTTTGAGAAGCTCAAGTATTCTTCATCTTGCATTCCAAAGTGCAGTTCTTTCTATCTCATATTTTGAGATGGTGTTATATCATTCTTGACAATTTTTATTCATGTTTCGCGATTCACATGTTGTCAAGAATGAGGTATTTTAAATCCATCAATCTCTTCATTGGAGTTATCTTGGTATAGATTTCACCTAAAGCCTTCCCTAAGGAATGTTGCTATTTGTGGTGCTTATCAATGATCCAAGTTTTTCTCCTATCCTCTCGGCGAAAGCAATTTTCATCTCTTCGTTGATCTCAAGCAAGCAATTGTTTCCATCAATGGCCGGTTGTCACCTCATAATTTTGAGATGTTTTCATAAGCCCGCCACAAGCTTATTCTTTTCGTTGTTGGGTTTCTAACAACTCCGTTCAATCCTTCTTTTTAAGGAGGCTCTTCCAAATTCAATTGTGGTAGAAGTTGTCATTTTCTTCTCCATTCTGTTATTCCAATGATCTATCTTCTATTCTTTCTTCCGGAGGCATTGCGATGTTGCTCTTTTCACTCATCATCTCGAATTGTGAGGATCGTGTTCTTTTCTTGCTTATCCATTTAACTGGAGTGTTGTGTCATCTCCTCAATATCTTTTGATCTCATCAAGTTTTCTTCTCTTTTCTACCGGAGTGCTGTCCAAATTCTGTCACTCTTGTTCCTTGGCTATCTCATTATACCGAAGTGGTCATATTCTTTTCGATCGTGAAACTCTTGATTCATGTCTTTGCAACCTTCAAATTCTCGTAATACTCCTTGTTCCTCTTTTCTAACGGATTGTTTGCAATCTCGTTCATCTCTATTGTACTCTTTCTTTTAAATTGCTCAACCTCTCAAGGTTCGTGGTTTCACTCGTTTGTCAACGAAGCAACTTAGTTTTACCTTTCTTTTTCTCTTCCGTTTTCCCTCCGGTGCCATCCTAGATCTCGGGACGAGATCCTCTCGTAGTGGTGGAGTGTTGTAACGCCCCGAGACCGACGCTCCAGAAGACTTCCATATATTCCGAGTTTCGTCGTGTGATTTGTTTTGTTTGTTGCATCATTTGCATTGCATCATGTCATCATGCCATCATATCATTAATTTTTATAACTCAACTAAATAAATTGCATAGATCTTTTGATCTATTTAAATCGAGGGAATTCACATGGTGATTTCTCTTTATAACATATTAAAGCCTCTCAATATTATTAGAGAGCTATAATAAAATATTCCATTCATTTGGAATTAACCAAAACACACTTGAAAAATCCCCACTCCTTTCTACTTCAAGTTTGGTCCCCAAACTTTGTCAACATTCTTTTCCCATTTATCGAGGCTCCTCCTAAATTCTCAACATTTTGGACTCTTCTAAATCCTAGTCCTTGTTCAAACCTTTTAAATTAAATTCAAATGACTTTGAATTTAATTCTTGCAATATTGCCCCTCCATTTTCTTGGGTCAAGCTCATTTTATGAGTCCGTGGAGATTACCACATGCATAAATTCTTTCCTTAACCCCTCTTTCTTTTACCTTCCTGTCCTTTGTTTTCGCTAAAGATAATATAGAGAGAGAGAGAAACCCAGCCGGCCTCCACGCAACCCAGGTCGGCCCATCCTTTCCCCCAGCCCATCTAAGCCTCTAACCCTAGCCCCGAGGCCCCCTCCACATCTCTCCCTCTCGTTCCCGTGCAGCGCCGCCAGAGCCCCTCTCCCGATCCCATCTTCCTCCCTCCAGCGCCACACACAGAGGAGCGCCACCACCTCCTCAGCGCCGCCCCGCTCATCCTTGCACCCTCCGGCGAGCTCACCCGCCCGCGCCTTCTTCCCTTGCCGCAGCCGCCGAGACCCCGCCGTCGTCGCGCCCTTCTGCCGTCGTTCTGCCGTCGCCCCTCCATGACGCCGAGCTCCTCCGCATCACCCCTGCCTCGACCCTGCTTCGCCTCTGCTCCGTCGCCGAGCTGGCTGCCCCGTCGGCCTCGCTGCCTTTGTCGTGGCCAACTCAACCCAGACGCCCGGAGTCCATCTTTGGTTGCACACCAAGTCGGCCATGCCTTGCTGCCTCCTGTGCACTGTTGGTCAACAGTGGACGCACGCCAAGTACTTCGAATACAGCCGATGCCCCGAGGACAACGAGTACGACTACACACGGAAATGCGTCAAGTTCCTCTAGCGAAGACGCCAAGTTCGTTTCGGGATTCATCAAGTACCGCTACCGATGGCTCAAACGACTACGAAACGTGAACCACTACTTTCGACCCGAACATCTATGAACCGTGTACAACTACCGTCGCCGTGTACCACTACGTCCACTACCGTCGCCACATGAACAACTACTTCCACTACGACCCGTGTACCACTACTTCCCTCGACGACTCGAACCGCTCCGAAAATGCACGCTTCAAAGGTATAACCGCCGAGTTGTTGACCCGTGAACGAATGCTTTGTTGTATGAGATGCCCGTCTTGCACCCTGTCCGAGTTGTCTTTGCACGTTCCTCCTTGTTTGCCATGCCGTCAACCCGTGGGAACCCGGTAAACGGGATCACCCCACCATCTTGCATGACTCGCTCACGCTCACTTCCTTTTGTACCGGTATCTCCGTGAGCTACCCAAACCGATATGTTGCCGTGGCATCATTTTCGGATATGTTGCCGTGGCACCATTTTTGTTTTCGCCGCCGTGGCACCCTTTTTCGTTCCGCCATGGCGACAAATGCTCCTTATCATGCTCATGTTAACGTTTTCATAAAGATTGCATAAAAACTTGTGCATGTCATCCGCATCATGATAACAACAATTAAAATGTTTAAAATTGTTGTTGCATTAATTGCTAAATAACATGGGGATTTTCCGGAATTGTTGTTTGTTGTTCCGGCCTCATTTAAACTTGACTAAATAGTTAGTTTACTTTTGCTTCACCTCTTGCCATGCTTAACAACATTTAATATTGTTGGTTAGCCTTAACGAGAGAACTAAATAATTGATGTGGCGTTAGTCAATATGCAACTCGTTGCATATTGAGCTCCACTTAATTTGTAGTATTGTTCGTTGCACTTTGCCATGCCATGCCTCATTAAACCGGACATGCATCATACTTGTTTGCGCATCATGCCATGTTTATGTGATGGTTGTTTACTATGTCGTTTGTTTCTTTCCGGGTTGCTTCTCTCGTTAGCTTTGGTTTCGTTCCGGAGTTGTGAGGATTCGTTCGTCTATGACTGTTTGTCTTCTTCATGGACTCGTTCTTCTTCCTTGCGGGATTTCAGGCAAGATGACCGCTACCCTGGATCTCACTACTGTCATTGCTATGCTAGTTGCCTCGTTCTATCGCTATGCTGCGCTACCTATTACCTGTTTATCAAGCCATCCCATATTGCCATGAACCTCTAACCTTTGACACCATTCCTAGCAAACCGTTGTTTGGCTATGTTACCGCTTTGCTCAGCCCCTCTTATAGCGTTGCTAGCTGCAGGTGAAGTTGAAGATTTCTCCATGGTGGACAGGGTTTTGTTGGGATATCACAATATCTCTTATATTATTAATGCATCTATATACTTGGTAAAGGGTGGAAGGCTCGGCCTTATGCACGGTGTTTTGTTCCACTCTTGCCGCCCTAGTTTCCGTCATACGGTGTTATGTTCCCGGATTTTGCGTTCCTAACGCGGTCGGGTGATTTATGGGACCCCCCGACGGTTCGCTTTGAATAAAACTTGTCCAGCAAGGCCCAACATTGACTTTTACCATTTGCCTCACCACCACCTACTTTTCCCTTGGGAGTAATTAACCCAAGGGTCATCTTTATTATAGCCCCGGGCGATTGCTTGTCTAGCGTTGGTCCAAACTAGAGCACCGTCGGGACCATCCCTTGGCAACTTGGGTTACGTTGGTACCAGACGCTTCGCTTATCCGGTCGTGGCACGAGGCGAGATCTGGCGGCTACTATCGGGATGTCGGCACGCCGGCGGCTTTGCTGGTCTTGTTTTACCATTGTCGAAATGTCTTGATGTACCGGGATTCGAGACTGATCGGGTCTTCTGGGTGAAGGTCTATTCTTCGATGATCGCGAGAGCTTGTCATGGGCTAAGTTGGGACACCCTGCGGGGTTTAAACTTTCGAGAGCCGTGCCCGCGGTTATGTGGCAGATGGGAATTTGTTAATGTCCGGTTGTAGACAACTTGACACTTGATCCGAATTAAAACACATCAACCGTGTGTGTAGCCATGATGGTCTCTTCTCGGCGGAGTCCGGGAAGTGAACACGGTTTCTGGGTTATGTTTGACGTAAGTAGGTGTTCAGGATCACCTCTTGATCATTGCTAGTTGACGACCATTCCGCTTGTTCTCTTCTCGCTCTTATTTGCATTGGTTAGCCACCATACTTGCTTAGTCGCTGCTGCAACCTCACCACTTTACCCCTTCCTTTCCCATTAAGCTTTGCTAGTCTTGATACCCATGGTAATGGGATTCTTTGAGTCCTCGTGGCTCACGGATACTTCAAAACCAGTTTGCGGTGCCTATGTTACCGGCGGTGGCGCAACCAAGCTCAAGGAGGAGCTCGTTGAAGATCTTGCCCTATGTGTTGTTTCGTTCTAGTTGATCGGTAGTGGAGCCCGGTTGGGGTCGATCGGGGACCTTTTATGCATTTGGGGTTCTTCTTTTATTTTGGTTCCATAGTCGGACCTTGATTGTATCTGGATGATGTAATGCTTTATTCATGTAATTGTGTGAAGTGGCGATTGTAAGCCAACTATGTATCTCTTTCCCTTATGTATTACATGGGTTGTGTGAAGATTACCTCACTTGCGACATTGCTTTCAATGCGGTTATGCCTCTAAGTCGTGCTTCGACACGTGGGAGATATAGCCGCATCGAGGGCGTTATACCGGCGTACACCCGGGTGCATTAAGCTCCCGTGCCGGCGTCGGAGACACCAATGCCGCCTCCGCCGGAGGCACCAATGGCCCCGCCATCGCATTATGCGAGTTGCTGGCCGTAAAGCTAGGAATCGGGGGCCGCCCCTGTTGGCCGCCCGCAATCCACGCACTCAACCCCGAGATCAAGGTAGGCACAATGGCGGTGATCGTCGCTCCGAGTCGTTGTTCCACTTGCTCTTGGACAATCTCCGGAATCCGCGCCACCTGTGCCTTGAGTTCTTGAACCTCTCGCGCCTGGCTTTCCGAGCTGGTCTTTTTCTCCTTCCGCACACCAACGGTATAGTATGACCCCCATTTTGTCGACAAGCCTTTGCGGCCACACGACCGGTGACGTCGACCATCGAGCTTATCCTTCTTCTTCATTACATTCAACGCCCTATTTAGAGTGGTGTCCCAAGGGTTGCTCTTAGTCGACCCCGCGCTACTGCTTTCAGTCGCCTGCGGAAGGAATGTGAACCATTTAGAAATTTGGCTTCATTAATTAGAATGCAACCATATGGAGCTAATTACGCGGGAGTGTATTCCTTACCAGAACAAGCTCAAGCTGCCTGGTCTTCGGATCCGTGGTCAGCTCCTTTGTTTTCGGGTCCTTCTTGTACCGGGCCCTGACAAAGTTCTGTTGGGGAACGTAGTAATTTCAAAAATTTTCCTACGCACACGCAAGATCATGGTGATGCATAGCAACGAGAGGGGAGAGTGTTGTCTACGTACCCTCGTAGACCGAAGCGGAAGTGATCACAACATAGAGGAAGTAGTCGTACGATCTCCTCGCGATCCGACCGATCCGGCGCCGTTACTCGGCGCCCGAGTTCTTGACACACGTACAGCTCGATGGCGTCCCTCGAACTCCGATCCAGCCGAGTGTCGAGGGAGAGTTCCGTCGACGACGGCGTGGTGGCGATCTTGATGTTCTATCGGCGCAGAGCTTCGCCTAAGCAGCGACGATATGACCGAGGTGGAATATGGTGGAAGGGGGCACCGCACACGGCTAAGGAACGATCCGTAGATCAACTTGTGTGTTCTAGGGGTGCCCCCTGCCCCCGTATATAAAGGAGGGAGGGAGGAGGAGGCCGGCCCTCTCTATGGCGCGCCATGGGGAGTCCTACTCCCACCGGGAGTAGGATTCCCCCTTTCCTAGTCCAACTAGTAGTCCTTCCATGTATTAGGAGTAGGAGAGAAGGAAGGGAGAGAGAAGGAGAAGGAAGGAAGGTGCGCCCCCTCCCTAGTCCAATTCGGACTGGACCAAGGGGAGGCGGCCACCCTTTGGCCCTTTTCTCCTTTCCCGTATGGCCCATTAAGGCCCAATACGAATTCCGTAACTCTCCGGTACTCGAAAAATACCGAATCACTCGGAACCTTTCCGAACTCGAATATAGTCGTCCAATATATCGATCTTTACGTCTCGACCATTTCGAGACTCCTCGTCATGTCCCCGATCTCATCCGGGACTCGAACTCCTTCGGTACATCAAAACTCATAAACTCATAATATAACCGTCATCAAAACCTTAAGCGTGCGGACCCTACGGTTCGAGAACAATGTAGACATGACCGAGACCGTCTCCGGTCAATAACCAATAGCGGGACCTGGATGCCCATATTGGCTCCTACATATTCTCGAAGATCTTTATCGGTCGGACCGCATAACAACATACGTTTGTTCCTTTGTCATCGGTATGTTACTTGCCCGAGATTCGATCGTCGGTATCCAATACCTAGTTCAATCTCGTTACCGGCAAGTCTCTTTACTCGTTCGTAATACATCATCTCACAACTAACTCATTAGTTGCAATGCTTGCAAGGCTTAAGTGATGTGCATTACCGAGAGGGCCCAAAGATACCTCTCCGACAATCGGAGTGACAAATCCTAATCTCGAAATCGCCAACCCAACATCTGCCTTTGGAGACACTGTAGTACTCCTTTATAATCACCCGATTACGTTGTGACGTTTGGTAGTACCAAAGTGTTACTCCGCAAGCGGAGTTGCATAATCTCATAGTTACGAGGAACATGTATAAGTCATGGATAAAAGCGGTAGCAACATACTAAGCGATCGTGTGCTAAGCTAATGGAATGGGTCATGTCAATCAGATCATTCTACTAATGATGTGACCTTGTTAATCAAATAACAACTCTTTGTTCATGGTTAGGAAACATAACCATCTTTGATTAACAAGCTAGTCAAGTAGAGGCATACTAGTGACACTCTGTTTGTCTATGTATTCACACATGTATTATGTTTCCGGTTAATACAATTCTAGCATGAATAATAAACATTTATCATGATATGAGGAAATATATAATAACTTTATTATTGCCTCTAGGGCATATTTCCTTCATCTCCCACTTGCACTAGAGTCAATAATCTAGATCACATCACCATGTGATTAACATCGATATTTCACATCATCATGTGATTAACACCCATAGTTCACATCGCCATGTGACCAACACCCAAAGGGTTTACTAGATTCGTAATCTAGTTCACATCGCTATGTGATTAACACCCAAAGAGTACTAAGGTGTGATCATGTTTTGCTTGTGAGAGAGTCTTAGTCAACGGGTCTTTTACATTCAGATCCGTTATGTATTTTGCAATTTTCTATGTCTACAATGCTCGCATGCAAGCTACTCTAGCTAATTGCTCCCACTTTCAATATGTATCTAGATCGAGACTTAGAGTCATCGGATCGGTGTCAAAACTTGCATCGGCGTAACCCTTTACGGCGAACCTTTTGTCACTTCCATAATCGAGAAACACATCCTTATTCTACTAAGGATAATTTTGACCGCTGTCGATGATCTACTCCTAGATCACTATTGTACTCCTTGCCAAACTCGGTGCGGGGTATACAATATATCGGTACACAACATGGCATACTTTATAGAACCTATGGCCAAGGCATAGGGAATGACTTTCATTCTCTTTCTATCTTCTGCCGTGATCGGGTTTTGAGTCTTACTCAATTTCACACCTTGTAACACAGGCAAGAACTCTTTCTTTGACTGTTCCATTTTGAACTACTTCAAAATCTTGTCAAGGTATGTACTTCATTGAAAAAACTTATCAAGCGTCTTGATCTATCTCTATAGATCTTGATGCTCAATATATAAGCAGCTTCACCGAGGTCTTTCTTTGAAAAACTCCTTTCAAACACTCCTTTATGCTTTGCGAATAATTCTACATTATTTCCGATCTACAATATGTCATTCACATATACTTATCGAAATGTTGTAGTGCTCCCACCCACTTTCTAGTA
This sequence comes from Aegilops speltoides, assembly GCA_021437245.1. Lineage (NCBI taxonomy): Eukaryota > Viridiplantae > Streptophyta > Magnoliopsida > Poales > Poaceae > Aegilops > Aegilops speltoides. The sequence goes on from CM038146.1 coordinate 105,253,899, forward strand.
AATACTGAGGCTTCTTTGCAAGTCTGTATAAACTATATCTTTGATCAACTTATCAAAGCGTATATTCCAACTCCGATATGCTTGCACGGTCCATAGATGCACATTTTGTTAACACCTTTAGGATCGACAAAACCTCTTGGTTGCATCACATACAACTCTTCTTTAATAACTCCATTAAGGAATGCGGTTTTGTTTATCCATTTGCCGATTTCATAAATGCGGCAATTGCTAACATGATTCGGACAGACTTTTAAGCATCGTCACGAGTGAGAAAATCTCATTGTATTCAACATCTTGAACTTTGTCAAAACCTTTTTCGACAAGTCTAGCTTTGTAGATAGTAACACTACTATCGCGTCCGTCTTCCTCTTGAAGATCCATTTATTTTCTATGGCTTGCCGATCATGAGCAACTCCACCAAAGTCCACACTTTGTTCTCATACATGGATCTCATCTCAGATTTCATGGCCTCAAGCCATTTCGGAATCTGGGCTCATCATCGCTTTCTCATAGTTCGTAGGTTCATCATGGTCTAGTTACATGACTTCCGAGCAGGATTACCGTACCACTCAGTGCGGATCTCATCTTGGTTTACCTACGAGATTCGGTAGTAACTTGATCGAAGTTACATGATCATCATCATTAGCTTCCTCACTAATTGGTGTAGTAGTCACAGAACAAATTTCGTGATGAACTACTTTCAATAAGGGAGAAGGTACAATTACCTCATCAAGTTCTACTTTCCTCCCACTCACTTCTTTCGAGAGAAACTCCTTCTCTAGAAAGGATCCATTTTCAACAACGAAAATCTTGCTTTAGGATCTGTGATAGAAGGTGTACCCAACAGTTTCCTTTGGGTATTCTATGAAGACACACTTCTCGATTTGGGTTTGAGCTTATCGGGATGAAACTTTTTCACATAAGCATCGCAGCCCCAAACTTTAAGAAAGCGACAACTTTGGTTTCTTGCTAAACCACAGTTCAGTATAGTGTCGTCTCAGCGGATTTAGATGGTGCCCTATTTAACGTGAATGCAGCTGTCTCTAATGCATGATCCCAAAAGCGATATTGGTAAATCGGTAAGAAACATCATAGATTGTACTATATCCAATAAAATACGGTTATGACGTTCGGACACACCATTATGATGTGGTGTTCGGTGGCATGAATTTGTGAAACTATTCCACATTGTTTTAATTGAAGACCAAACTCGTAACTCAAATATTCATCTCCACGATCGGATCGCGAAACTTTATTTTCTTGTCACGATGATTTTCCACTTCACTCTGAAATTCTTTGAACATTTCAACTATTTCAGACTTATGTTTCATCAAGTAGATATACCCATATCTGCTCAAATCATCTTGTGAAGGTCGAAAATAACGATACTTGCCACGAGCATCAACACTCATTGGATCGCATACATCGGTATGTATTATTTCCAATAAGTCGGTAGCTTGTTCCATTGTTCCGGAGAACGGAGTTTTAGTCATCTTGCCCAAAAGGCACGGTTCGCAAGCATCAAGTGATTCATAATCAAGTGATTCCAAAATCCCATCAGCATGGAGTTTCTTTATCGCTTTACACCAATATGACCTAAGCGGCGAGTGCCACAAATAAGTTGTACTATCATTATTAACTTTGCATCTTTTGGTTTCAATATTATGAATATGTGTATCACTACGATCGAGATCCCATGAACCATTTTCATTGTGTGTGTAACCATATAAGGTTTTATTCATGTAAACAGAATAACAGTTTATTCTCTTACTTAAATGAATAACCGTATTGCAATGAACATGATCAAATCATATTCATGCTCAGCATAAACACCAAATAACATTTATTTAGGTTCAACACTAATCCCGAAAGTATAGGGAGTGTGCGATGATGATTATATCAATCTTGAAACTACTTTCAACACACATCGTCACTTCACTCTTAACTAGTTTATGTTTATTCGCAACTCCGTTTGAGTTACTACTCTTAGCAACCGAACCAGTACCAAATACCGAGGGGTTGCTATAAACACTAGTAAAGTACACATTCATAACATGTATATCAAATATACCTTTGTTTACTTTGCCATCCTTCTTATCCGCCAAATACTTGGGGTAGTTACGCTCCGATAACGGTTCCTTTGCGGTAGAAGCACTTAGTCTCGTGCTTAGGTCCAGACTTGGGCTTCTTCACTTGAGCGACAACTTGCTTGCCGTTCTTCTTGAAGTTCCCTTCCATCCCTTTGCCCTTTTCTTGAAACTAGTGGTCTTGTTAACCATCAACACTTGATGTTCTTTCTTGATTTCTACCTTCATCGATTTCATCATCATGAAAAACACGGAATCATTTTATCATCCCTTGTATACTATAGTTCATCACGAAGTTCTACTAACTTGGTGATGGTGACTAGAGAATTCATCAATCACTATCTTATCTGGAAGATTAACTCCCACTTGATTCAAACGATTGTAGTACCCAGACAATCTGAGCACATGCTCACTAGTTGAGCGATTCTCCTCCATCTTTTAGCTATAGAACTTGTTGGAGACTTCATATCTCTCAACTCGGGTATTTGCTTGAAATATTAACTTCAATTCCTGGAACATCTCATATGGTCCATGATGTTCAAAACATCTTTGAAGTCCCGATTCTTAGCCATAAAGCATGGTGCACAAAACTATCAAGTAGTCATCGTATTGAGCTAGCCAAACGTTCATAACGTCTGCATCTGCTCCTGCAATAGGTCTGTCACCTAGCCGTGCATTAAGAACATAATTCTTCTGTGCAGCAGTGAGGATAAACCTCAGATCACGGATCCAATCCGCATCATTGCTACTAACATTTTTCAACACAGTTTTCTCTAGGAACATATCAAAAATAAACATATGAAAGCAACAACGCGAGCTATTGATCTACAACATGGTTTGCAAAATACTACCAGGACTAAGTTCATGATAAATTTAAGTTCAATTAATCATATTACTTAAGAACTCCCACTTAGACAGACATCTCTCTAGTCATCTAAGTGATCACGTGATCCAAATCAACTAAACCATAACCGATCATCACGTGAGATGGAGTAGTTTTCAATGGTGAACATCATTATGTTGATCATATCTACTATATGATTCACGCTCGACCTTTCGGTCTCCGTGTTCGAGGCCATATCGCATATGCTAGGCTCGTCAAGTATAACCTGAGTATTCTGCGTGTGCAAAACTGGCTTGCACCCGTTGTAGATGGACGTAGAGCTTATCACACCCGATCATCACGTGGTGTCTGGGCACGACGAACTTTGGCAACGGTGCATACTCAGGGAGAACACTTCTTGATAATTTAGTGAGAGATCATCTTATAATGCTACCGTCAATCAAAGCAAGATAAGATGCATAAAAGATAAACATCACATGCAAATCAATATAAGTGATATGATATGGTCATCATCGTCTTGTGCTTCGTGATCTCCATCTCTGCAGCACCATCATGATCACCATCGTCACCGCGCGACACCTTGATCTCCATCGTAGCATCGTTGTCGTCTCGCCAATCTTATGCTTCTCGACTATCGCTACCGCTTAGTGATAAAGTAAAGCATTACGAGCGATGCATTTCATACAATAAGCGACAACCATATGGCTCCCGCGATTGCCGATAACCGGTTACAAAACATGATCATCTCATACAATAAAATATAGCATCACGTCTTGACCATATCACATCACAACATGCCCTGCAAAAACAAGTTAGGCGTCCTCTACTTTGTTGTTGCAAATTTTACGTGGCTGCTACGGGCTTAGCAAGAACCGTTCTTACCTCGCATCAAAACCACAGCGATAGTTTGTCAAATAGACTCCGTTTTAACCTTCACAAGGACCGGGCGTAGACATACTCGGTTCAACTAAAGTGAGAGAGACAGACACCCGCCGGTCACCTTTAAGCAACGAGTGCTCGTGGCGGTGAAACCATCTCGCGTAAGCGTCTGGCGTAATGTCGGTCCGGGCGCTTCATCTCACAATACCGCTGAACCAAAGTATGACATCTTTGGTAGGTAGTATGACTTGTATCGCCCACAACTCACTTGTGTTCTACTCGTGCAAAAACATCAAACCATAAAACCTAGGCTCGATACCCTTTGTTGGGGAGCGTAGTAATTTCAAAAATTTCCTACGCACACGCAAGATCATGGTGATGCATAGCAGCGAGAGGGAGAGTGTTGTCTCGTACCCTCGTGAGACCGGCGGAAGCGATCTGGCGTAGAGGAAGTAGTCGACGATCTCCTCGCGATCCGACCGATCCGGCGCCATTACTCCGGCGCCCGAGTTCTTGACACACGACAGCTCGATGGCGTCCCTCGAACTCCGAACCAGCCGAGTGTCGAGGAGAGTTCCGTCGACCGACGGCGTGGTGGACGATCTTGATGTTCTACGGCGCAGAGCTTTGCCTAAGCAGCGACGATATGACCGAGGTGGAATATGGTGGAAGGGGCACCGCACACGGCTAAGGAACGATCCGTAGATCAACTTGTGTGTTCTAGGGTGCCCCTGCCCCGTATATAAAGGAGGGAGGGAGGAGGAGGCCGGCCCTCTCTATGGCGCCATGGGGAGTCCTACTCCCACCGGAGTAGGATTCCCCCTTCCTAGTCCAACTAGTAGTCCTTCCATGTATTAGGAGTAGGAGAGAAGGAAAGGGAAGAGAGAAGGAGAAGGAAGGAAGGTGCCCCTCCCTAGTCCAATTCGGACTGGACCAAGGGGAGGCGGCGGCCACCCTTTTGGCCCTTTTCTCCTTTCCCGTATGGCCCATTAAGGCCCAATACGAATTCCGTAACTCTCCGGTACTCGAAAAATACCGAATCACTCGGAACCTTTCCGAACTCGAATATAGTCGTCCAATATATCGATCTTTACGTCTCGACCATTTCGAGACTCCCGTCATGTCCCGATCTCATCCGGGACTCGAACTCCTTTGGTACATCAAAACTCATAAACTCATAATATAACCGTCATCGAAACCTTAAGCGTGCGGACCCTACGGTTCGAGAACAATGTAGACATGACCGAGACACGTCTCCGGTCAATAACCAATAGCGGGACCTGGATGCCCATATTGGCTCCTACATATTCTACGAAGATCTTTATCGGTCAGACCGCATAACAACATACGTTTGTTCCCTTTGTCATCGGTATGTTACTTGCCCGAGATTCGATCGTCGGTATCCAATACCTAGTTCAATCTCGTTACCGGCAAGTCTCTTTACTCGTTCCGTAATACATCATCTCACAACTAACTCATTAGTTGCAATGCTTGCAAGGCTTAAGTGATGTGCATTACCGAGAGGGCCCAGAGATACCTCTCCGACAATCGGAGTGACAAATCCTAATCTTGAAATCGCCAACCCAACATCTGCCTTTGGAGACACCTGTAGTACTCCTTTATAATCACCCGATTCACGTTGTGACGTTTGGTAGTACCCAAAGTGTTACTCCGCAAGCGGAGTTGCATAATCTCATAGTTACAGGAACATGTATAAGTCATGGATAAAAGCGGTAGCAACATACTAAGCGATCGTGTGCTAAGCTAATGGAATGGGTCATGTCAATCAGATCATTCTACTAATGATGTGACCTTGTTAATCAAATAACAACTCTTTGTTCATGGTTAGGAAACATAACCATCTTTGATTAACAAGCTAGTCAAGTAGAGGCATACTAGTGACACTCTGTTTGTCTATGTATTCACACATGTATTATGTTTCCGGTTAATACAATTCTAGCATGAATAATAAACATTTATCATGATATGAGGAAATATATAATAACTTTATTATTGCCTCTAGGGCATATTTCCTTCAAGTTCCTGGTCTGCTTGTCACCGTATTTATCGAAGAGGGGCGGTAGGCCTTGCTCGGCACGGTCCGCCTCCTCCTTGTCCCATATAGGCTCCGCCACTCTGTAACCGCCGGGACCGAGTGTGTGTTCCCCTATGTTCAGCTCCCACATTTGTTTCCCCCACTCACTTGATTGGGAGTTTGCGGTGCTCGAGCAATTGATCTTGAAGTCGTTGTAGTCATCTTCGGTGATCGAAGGATTTTTCTCCTTGATCTTCTGATAACTCTCACCTTTCTCGATCATTTCCTTCACATTGCTTTTCCAAGTAGACTGAGCCTTGCTCATCTTCGTGAGGGCAGCATTGTTCACTTTATTCCTTTGAGGCTTGTGTTTGCAAATTCAGCGGGAACTTGTATCGTTCGTGCGGCCGTGAAGAGGAGGTGGCGCAAATTCCTCGGTCGGCATGCCTCGGGTTCTCGGTGTTGATCGAGGCGATTGCTCGGACAATGCACCCGAGCTGAAGCGAGTACCCTTGACTATTCGTTCGGGCGCCGTTGGATTCCCGTTGGAGTCAACTTCAGTAACTTCCTCCTTGAGGGTGAGGAGCACGATCAGGCGTCGGTCCTTCCGTTGCCTCTTCGGTTGGCTGCCATCTGTGCGGGCGCTGCCATCATCAGTGGTGGCATCCTCGGCGGCACCATCAGTGGTGGCATCAGTGTGGTCATCCTCGGCGGCACCATCAGTGGTCTCAGGATCGGTGGGGAAGGCGGCGGCCTCATACAAGTGAGGTTGTTCCTCCATCTCTTGGGACAGCTCCCAGAATGCCTTGCTGCCCGAACCCCCGGCCTCATCATTGTGGGCCATGTTTCTCTCTAAATAGAAACAAAGTTTGGTCAAAAAGTTGGTTATTGTCAAGGAACAAGATCTCTAAGTTGACCAAATAACCTAATTCTCGAGGAATGTCGCCAAAAAGTTGGTTATTGTCAAGGAACAATTGAGAGATGTTTGTGATATTGCCTAGGTGTTTTGGGATAGAACCTGTTAGTGTGTTGTTGCTAAGGTCCAAGTCCACGTTCTCAGGGTAACCTAGTTCTTGAGGGGTGTGTCTAGAAAGTTCACTCTTCTTTTTATAAGACAAGCGTCTGAAATGGTATTGCCTTTCCTTAATTTGTACTATTTTTTCATTGTGTTGAATACTTATGTGGGTGAGTGTATCTGTAATTACTTTTTACTACGCCGCAGGGTGTTCAAACACATGGCAAGCAAGGGTGTCTGAGTGTGTGAATAAAATACTAAACTAATCCAACCACTAAAGCAAATTAATTTTTATTTCGGTTGAGAATCGGGCACCTTCTAGGTCAAGAAAATTGGGCATGACCTTTGCTAATTTTCTTGACCTAGAGTGCCCCATTCTCAACCAAACGGAAATTAATCAACGTTTCAGAGAAAGGGTCATTTTAGAAGATCACAAGTAGCATGACATCACTTGACAAAATCACAACTAGCAATGACATCACAAGTAGTACAATGACAACATCATCACAAGTAGTACAGCAGACATCATCATCATCACAAGTAATACACTTAGCTACCAGCCAGAAATACAGCTAAGATAAGATCATCACCACATTTTAGAAACATAGCTCATCATTTTCATTCTTGCAGATAAGATCATCACCACATTTGAAATCTGACTTCATAGGTTGTTCTCTGTATGCAAGCGAGAGACCATATATATGTGACATTTTCATCTCTCATTAGCGCTAAGATCTAACGTCTATTTTTGCTCATGCTCATTACTCACTTCAAAATAGGTTGCTTAGTAGTACGAAACAACACACACCAAGCTCCATCAAAACAGAATAAAAATGGCCATGTCATGCTTGGCAATAGCACAAGTGACATGAAAATTCAGGAGTAGGAGATCACAAAAGTACAGTCCACAGGTTACTCCAAGTTTCTGAATTTTCAGTAAATTTCTGTAAGAAAAGAACTAAAAGAAAAGAAATCCTAGGGTTAAAAAATCTGGAGCAAGTCCTAGCAGAACCACAAAATGTTCATCTACTCAAATTAATGTCCAAACAGTGTCATATCTGAAATTAACCTGTCATGTTCACTGCTCAAACATGAAGTACCAGCAACCTTCAACAAGAAGTACTCAAACTGTCAAACATGAAGTACAAGCAACCTGCTATGTTAGGAGTACAAGAAGGATCCTGCTGCTGCTCCAAACAGCACTGGGAAACAGACATACTCCAACAGTTGATTGCGTGGTGGTGTTTAGGGATGGAATGCACAAAAATTGCAGGTGGCTCGGCCTACCAGAACCATTGAAACGTAGTGGCGCACCACCTGTCTGGTGTGCCATTAGTGTCAATCCCATCTATAGCCCTTTTTCTAGTAGTGTCATGCCTTGAGAGTCCACCATACCTACCTATGGATTGAGTAAGATACTTCAAATAAGTTGTCATCGGTGCAATAAGGCAATAAAAATTGCCTCTAAATGTGTTGGATCATTTAGTATAAGAGAAAATTGAGTGTTGTACGAACTTGTGATGGCAAAGTAATAAAAGCGATGGACTGCATAATAAAGGTTGCTATCATAAGGGGCAATATAACATGACGTTCTTTTGCATTAAGGGATTTGGCATACAAACAAAAAGCACATGGCAACCTCTGCTTCCCTCTGTGAAGGGCCTATCTTTTACTTTTATGCATTTACTTTTATGTAAGAGTCAAAATAATCTTCCCTATTCTTTTTTATTTTTCTCCTTTTGCAAGCATCATGTGGTGAGGAAACATCTAGGCACATATATCCAGTTGGATATGAGTGGGCATGAGTTACTATTGTTAACATCACCCTCGAGGCGAATATGTTGGGAGGCGAAACTATAAGCCCTTATCTTTCTATGTGTCGTTGAAATTTTTTGTTCATGGGTATGCTGTGACTGTTAGCAATCATAAAAGGTTAAATGATTATTGAGTATGTGGACTTGCCTAAAGGCTCCAATACGTGACCCTTCCTGAAAATATGATGAATTGTATTGCAAAGTTGACTGAGAACATAGTTTGCTGGTTTTCAATAAGGTTTATGCTTTATACTTCGATGTTGTGATGAATTGTTACTTGTTCATGAGAAGTTATATGATAAAAGTTGTGTGATAAAGTTCTTTGTTGTTATAATAATAATCATGATGCTTCTATGTCTGTATTTTGTTTTTATCGACACCTTTCTCTCTCTCTCTCTAAGCATGTGGGCATATTTTTCGATTTCGGTTTTTCGCTTGAGGACAAGCGAGGTCTAAGCTTGGGGGAGTTGATACGTCCATTTTGCATCATGTTTTCCTATTGTTATTTATAATGTTTTATGCATAATAATGCTTTTCGGAGAATTCTAATGTCTTTTCTCTCATAATATGCAAGGTTACACAAAGAGGGAGAATGCCGACAGTTGGAATTCTGGACCTGAAAAAGCTACGTCAGAGTTACATATTCTGCACATCTCCAAATGAGCTGAAAATTTACGAAGAGTTATTTTGGAATATATAAAAAATACTGGAGCAAATAACTATCGGAGAGGGCCACCTTGGTGGGTTGTGCCCTCCTTAGCCCACCTTCGGTGCCCATCTTCTGGTATATAGGTCATTTTGACCTAAAAACATCAGAAGGGGACTTTCGGGACGAAGCGCCGCCATCTCGAGGCGGAACTTGGGCAGGAGCACTTTTGCCCTCCGGCGGAGCGATTCCGCCGGGGAACTTCACTCCCGGAGGAGGGAATCATCGCCATCGTCATCACCAACAACTCTCTCATCTTTGGGAGGGCCATCTCTATCAGCATCTTCAATAACATCATCTCCTCTCAAACCCTAGTTCATCTCTTCTATTCAATCTTTTTACCGGAACCTTAGATTGGTACTTCTAGATAGTGTGATTGCATCTTGTAGTTGATTACTATATGGTTTATTTGATGGAAGATTATATGTTCAGATCCATTATGCTATTTAATACCCCTCTGATCTTGAGCATGATTATCATTTGTGAGTAGTTACTTTTGTTCTTGAGGTCACGGGAAAAGTCATGTTGCAAGTAATCATGAGAATTTGATATGTGTTTGATATTTTGATGATATGTATGTTGTGATTCCCTTAGTGTGGTGTCATGTGAACGTCAACTACATGGCACTTCACCATATTTGGGCTAAGAGAATGTATTGTGGAGTAGTTATTAGATGATGAGTTGCTAGAGTGACAGAAGCTTAAACCCTAGTTTATGCGCTACTTCATAAGGGAACGATTTGGATCCAAAAGTTTAATGTTATGGTTAGATTTTGTCTTAATACCTTTCTCGTAGTTGCGGATGCTTGCGAGGGATTTAATCATAAGTAGGAGGTTTGTTCAAGTAAGAATAGCAACTAAGCACCGGTCCACCCACATATCAAACTATCAAAGTAGCGAACACGAACCAAACCAATATGATGACATTGTCGATGACAACCGCAAACTTTCCGTGCACGTGTCCCTAAGAACCAGCACCATGGAGTCAGTGTCGTCGTCGATGAACCCTTGAATAGATCCGAAGCACCTGATACCAAATCTCGCCACACGATGAGAAACGCTAACCTCACCACCCCAAAGAAGACGTCTAGAATCTATGTTGGAGCTCCATCGACTATGCCCAGACAGACGAACTCGGGGAGGATTGGAGCTTGGAAGACAAATTTGAAGAAGAAACACTGTCGTCCGCCCGAATGCCGCACCTGCGAGAATTAAAAATTCTAACATAAACCACTAAACGGAATAGAGACACCAGGATTCACCGTCCCACCACCGACCTCCGGAACAACAAGCAAAGGGAAGGTGAATCCACGCGCTCGCCGACAAAGTCTGCAAGAGGAGAGTTCCCCTAACCGTCAAGGGATAGAGGAGGAAACCCTAGAGCTATGCCCCTTTAATCTACCTTTTTAGTTTCCAACCAATCAAGTGTGGTTTGAGCTGTCAACATGGTTGCATACGCTACCGGCTGGCCAATTTCAGTTCACTCACCGAGGGAAATAAATAAAATAGAATATATACACCGGCTCTCTAATCGTAAGAAAAGAGGAAGGTAGATGGTGTAGATGCATCTAGCCAATTCATAGTCCAATGGAACACCTCGTGCATCGGTTAGGTGCCGCGTCGTGGGAATACAAGGAGAGCACATGACCATTTTACGTTAAGACATCACAATATATTAAAGCGATGTTGTTACTTTCTTGGAACTTTTCTTTTCCATTTTCTCCTCACAAATCTTTTTGTGAACTTGTTTGGTGCCCCTTGTGGCTTGGAATGAAAGTGTTCAGGCAGACGTAAGCCCGCCGGGTCCCATTAATTTTTTTTAGAATCATAGGTAGTCTTGGTCACCCGGGCCAACGCGGCTGCCACATCGTGTGGTATTAAACGCCCTCTATCTTTGTTTGAAAAGCAAAATATGTATAGTATATCTCACATTTTTGCCGCACTAAAGAGGAGTATTAGGATGTTGCATATATACAATAGTTGTCTTGAAATGCACCTAAACACAATCAATTTGGATGAGTTAAAACGCAACGATCTTTATCTTCTTCCTCAGCCGCCAGTTTTATGTCTAGCCACTCTCCCATCAGGCCGAACCAACCCCCTTCCCGTTTGTGCCTAGCACCGCTACCACATCGTCCTCCCATAGCCACCATCTTACCGCTAGCCTCGGTCATCTCTCTAACCCTGCGGTGCCTCGCCGTCTTCTCCGACATAGATATCCCAACTCAAACCCCTAACCCCACCCGCGAATCTTCATCCTTGATGTCATCTACACTTCGAATCTCTCGCCACCTTTGGCTCGGTCCAGACTTGCCTCCATTGCACGTTGTCTCAGTATTTGGCTCAATAACCACGAATCACGAACAATGCATATATGTGATGACAAAATCAGACTATGATTTCGTGAAATTGCGATTGACTGCAACACAACAAAGCCCATTAAAAAACAGCACTCAACCATCTGGTCGCGCTACCATGTCCCCATTCCTTGTTCTTAGAGGAGTGGCAGAGAATCACCATGGATATCTGTGCGTGGAGGCCGACGGTGCCATAGCAGTTGTGTAAGGGGAGATGAGAAGAGTACGTGAATTTGGCGGGTCGAGGGTCGGAGGGAGTCGGCTACTCAGAGAAATTGCCTCTTACCGCACTACCACTTTGTCAGTGCATCCCCCACATTTGTCCCCGCTGTCACACAACACAACCCACTTCATGAACTCATCCACCTTCTAGCACAACCACAACAATATGCGGGACCGAAAACCCTAGAAAAAAAATCCACGCATTAACCAGTAAGTGGGCCAGCCGACCAAACGAGGAAAATAACGCCTAGAGCCTTACAGCCATGGCCTGCAAGACCCCCTACAGGGCCGACGCATGAGAGAGCTTCATTTCGTGTGACGCCGGTAACTTAGAAGATGGCATATTTGATATTTGACATCTTGCACGCCAGGGGATAATGCTAAGCGGTTGCATATACGACAGTCGCCTGAAAACACGCCAAACACAAAGCCGATTTGGATGAGTATGAAACCCAACGACTTTTATTCTCTTTGTAAGCCGCCAGCTCAACCACCGGTGATCCGTCCTCCCGCCGCAGCCCAACTGGCGTTCTCTAACCCCTGCACCGTCAATCTTCATCCTCGCCATCACATCGTCTCCACTGCTCGTCGCCGCCACCTCCAGCTCGGTCCAACTTACCTCTCTAGCTCAATAAACACAGAAATCATAAAACAATTTGTATAAACATAAAACCAACTAGTACAATTTCATGAAATTACAGTGAGTGAGTGTGATACAGCAGAGGGAGGCCCTTTAAACGAACAGACCAGCACTCAGCCATCCGGTCGCACCACCCTGTCCCCGTCCCTTGTGCTCAGCACAGCAGGAGTGGCCAGAGAGCCACCGGCCAGCGCACGCCGGCCCAGCCGCAGATCACCGCCGTCCATCCCTCCCACGGACGGCCCAGATCGCCCTCCCGCCCCCACAAACCAAACCCAGCACGTCCTCTCGTCGTCCTCCACTTGCTCTCGCCCGCCCCCGCCCCCGCCCCCGCGTCGTCCGTCCACTCGTTGCTTCGTCTTCTTCCTCCTCGCCCCAGATTAAATCCGGCTATTTAAATCGAATCCCCCAACGAACTCCCACTTTTCCCCAGCAGCAGCAGCGGCGTCAGCGGAGCAGCGCGAGCGAGAGAGGAGCCAACCCTAGCGAGGAGCGAGCGAGCGCGCGCCATGGGATAGGTAGTGGTTCTCTGCGGGCCATGGAGTGGGACAGCGACTCGGACGGCAGCGGGGAGGAGGACGAGGAGGAGGAGGAGGAGGGGGTCGGGCCGTGGGGCGCCGATGGGTGCCGGGGCGGCGGCGGGTTCTCGCTGGCGATCGAGGGGGTGCTCGGCGGCGCCTGCGGGCTCGTCGTGTCCGACGCGCTCGAGCCCGACTTCCCCATCATCTACGTCAACCGCGGCTTCGAGGACGCCACCGGGTACCACGCCGAGGAGGTGCTCGGCAGGAACTGGTGAGTGCCCCCCTGCCTCTCAGCCCGCCGATTTTGCCTTCCGTGAGTAATTACGGGTTAGGCGTGCTGCGAATTCGAGCTCTGCCTGGCCACGCGCCATGGCGCGGGCGGTGTTGGTTAGTGTTTTTTTGGGATCTGAGTACATGCTGCTATAATACTAGTTACTGGATTGGTACTGATTTAGTGGAACATAGAGCAGGAATTCGTAGTTCAACTGGTTTGCAATCAAAATTAGTTAGGCGGATACTAGTATATATATTCTGTTTGGTGATTCATCACCATCCGTGTCAAATCAGGGAGATGGTTATAGAGGGAGACGAGCTCACGGTTTGTTTGCCCTACAATTGGGCCCCTGATCACTTACTTTTCAGTGCTTTATATTTTATGGATTTCAATGAGGGAGATACATACATCTAGCTCCACACTGAGAACGTAGATCTACCTCCCCGCTGAGAACAGTAAAGGAAGCCATATTGTAGTTAGGAGTCAGAGTATTAGTTATGGTTTGGGCATGCGGCGAGTTCGAGCTTTGGCGACACGCCATGGGTGTGTGGGTGGTGTTGGTTTATGTTTTGTGGGGGATCTGACTTCTGAGTACATGCTGCTAATGCTAGTTATTGGATTGAAAGTGATTTGGTGGAATAAAGAGCAGGAACTAGTAGTTCAATTTTGGTTTGCAAAATTAGTTAGTGTAATACTAGTATATATATTCTGTTTGGTGCTGATACCATCAGTGTCAAATGAGGCAGATGGTTAGTGAGAGACATGAGCTCACCGTTTGTTTGTGGGTGCTGCAATTGGGCCCATGAACACTTACTTTTCAGTGATTCATATTAGGTGAATTTAGATGAAAGAGATACACACATCTAGCTCCACTCTGAGTCTCTGAGAACATGCATCTAATTCCCCACTGAGAACAGTAAAAGAAGCCATATCCTAGTTAGGAGTCCAGAGTATTTTAGTCCAGTTAAGGGCTTTGTTGACACGGAAAAAACATCAACTGGAATCATGATATTAATGTTAATTACTTAAAACATTAGAAGCATCAGAAAGAGACCATACTAACAATTAAAGTGATATGTGGTTGGTTAGCTGTCTATCTGCTCTTCTCCTCCAACAAAAAACTAACCAGTTAGTTACTATATGGTTGCACTTCTACGATGAGTTATCTTTGTCTTCAGGTGTTGCGCTCCTGTTAATTATTCATTGGAAATTGATTTAGGATGGAACACCTGCCTGCTTTTTATTAGGATGTCAGTCCTCTTCAGTCCTCTTTGAGTTTAAATAGTGTGAAATAACTAGAATGTTTGTGGATTCTATAATCAACTCTTGGTTTTTTAACACTACCTTTAAGTTTACTTGCCCTTCCTCTAGTAGTACTAATCTGGTTGATGACCTTCTATTTTGAAAAAAGTTAACTCTATCAGTTTTTTTTTTGTTGCTAGAAGTGTGGTCTAAGATTAAATATTCAGCTAGTCAACTGTCTTAGGCTTGAAAATGTTATGCTATGTGGAGAAGCAGTAAGAAGGATCACCACCAATTTAGCATCAGGTCTAATTATTATTTAACAAAGCTGAGCAGAAAGGAAAACGATCAGTTTGTGGTTGATGATGTTTGAGAGACGTGGCTATATGTTCATGAAACGGTGTTCACTTGACAAAACATCATAAAAAATATTTTTCTTGTTAGAATAAATTGAAAATAATGAAATGTCAATGTAAAAGCTGAAACAGTAACTAATACTTAGTTAATGGCTCTCTGCCTGATATACAAGAGTTTTTTTTTACAAGTAATGTGTGTGTGTGTGTGTGTGTGTGTGTGTGTGTGTGTGTGTGTGTGTGCAACAAGGCGGGATTAGATGAACATCAAATGTTTTAGAGGAAGGTAAACAAAATCCATTAGATCGTTCAGCGCTGTAAACTGTTCTACTAATACAACTGTTTAGAAGTTGTCTGGATACACATATGCACTCCTATGTTGTTTATGCAAGATAATAATGGGAGCTTTGGTAGAGGTGGCTGAACTAATGGTGGTCTTCAGTATTATGGGGGCTAAAGTAGTTGAGACAACTCAATTTTTGGGTGCTTAAATAGTGAAGTTGTGAGGAGCTCCTGAACATAACTTGTTTTGCTGATGTTATTACTTATCATACCATCATGGACAGAAATAAAAGAAATAGAGTATATAGTCGAGCTATTAATCAACTTGCTAGCAACACCAAGATACATTTCATCTTTGCTAATGTAATATATTTGGTCAATTTCTCAATGTTTGATTTCGATTTTGAGTTATCACGTAACTTAGTTGAACACGTTACATTCGCCATTTTACTTTGCTTAATTTACCTCTGGTATTGACAATTGTTTTGGTATTTTTTCTGCAGCCGGTTTTTGCAATGCAGAGGACCATTTGCTCAGAGGAGACATCCTCTTGTTGATGCTATAGTAGTTACTGAGATTCAGAGATGCTTAGAGGAAGGAACTGAGTTCCAGGGTGATCTGCTGAATTTTAGGAAAGATGGTTCCCCATTTATGACGAGTCTGCAACTAAAGCCCATATATGGAGATGATGAAACAATAACCCATTATATGGGCATTCAGTTCTTCAACGATTGTAATGTTGATTTGGGACCTTTGCCTGGCTCTATGGCAAAGGAAGTTGTGAGATCAATATGGATTACACCAGATAATACCCTCCGGCCAAGTCCAACAGGGAAGGGTAACTTTTGCTCTGAGTATTCTCATCTCTTCCAACTGAGTGATGAGGTACTGTGCCAGAAGTTCCTATCAAGATTGTCACCTAGGGATATAGCGTCTGTAAACTCTGTATGTAAACGTTTGTATCACATGACAAAGAATGATCACCTTTGGAGAATGGTTTGTCAGAATGCATGGGGCAACGACGCAACTCGGGCTCTTGAGAATGTGGCTGGCACAAAAGGTTTGGCATGGGGACGGCTAGCAAGGGAGTTGACTACACTGGAAGCCGTCACCTGGAAGAAATTGACGATCGGGGGTTCGGTGGAGCCATCTCGCTGTAACTTCAGTGCTTGTGCTGTAGGAAACCGTGTTGTCCTGTTTGGTGGGGAAGGTGTTAACGCACAGCCGATGAATGATACATTTGTGCTGGATTTGAGTGCGACCAAGCCAGAGTGGAGGCACGTCAATGTGGGGTTGGCTCCTCCTGGTCGCTGGGGCCATACCCTGTCATGCCTGAATGGATCGCTGTTGGTTCTGTTTGGTGGATGTGGAGGCCAGGGCCTGCTCAATGACGTGTTTATTCTGGATTTGGATGCAAAACATCCTACATGGCGTGAGATTTTTGGCCTTACACCACCGGTTCCACGGTCATGGCATAGCTCTTGCACACTGGATGGATCGAAGCTGGTGGTTTCTGGCGGCTGTGCCGACTCTGGTGTGCTCCTCAGTGATACTCATCTTCTGGATGTAACAATGGAAAGGCCTGTTTGGAGGGAGATACCTGCACCTTGGACTCCGCCTTCTAGGTTGGGGCACTCGCTCTCTGTCTACGATGGCAGGAAAATCCTGATGTTTGGTGGCCTTGCCAAAAGCGGCCCTTTGCGACTCAGGTCTGGCGATGTATTCACAATGGACTTGAGTGATGCTGTGCCGTCCTGGCGGTGCATCACCGGTAGTGGAATGCCAGGAGCCTGCAACCCCGCTGGAGTTGGTCCGCCTCCTCGCCTTGATCATGTTGCCGTGAGCCTGCCCGGAGGGAGAATTATGATATTTGGTGGCTCGGTAGCAGGTCTTCACTCCGCTTCACAGCTCTACCTCCTGGATCCGACCGAAGAGAAACCCACCTGGAGAATACTGAACGTCCCAGGGCGACCTCCGAGGTTTGCCTGGGGACACAGTACGTGTGTTATGGAAGGATCAAAGGCAATAGTTCTTGGAGGACAAACTGGAGAGGAGTGGACGCTGACTGAAATACATGAGCTCTCTCTGGCGAGCTCGTTAGTTTGAGACGAGAAAGTCTCCAGCAAAGCTCACAGGTTCCTCAGAGCCATGCAAATGGAAATGGTACTCTCGCGGCAGGTTAGTTGTGTATGCTTGGAATACTAGTCTCAAGTAGATCAAACCTGGCGACTCTCGCAATGTCTCAAAGAGTCGCCTCGTGTAGTCTATGAAGTAGGAATATGGTCTCTTTGTTGTTGTTGCTGCTGCTGCTGCTGCTGCTGCTGTCTGTTTGGTCTACTACAAGGTAATTAATCATCACCCATAACCCTGCGTGTTCTCGTCAGATGTTTCCAGCACTCTGACAGGGAAACAAAAGGGGCTGCCGTCGAACACCTGGAGTCTCCGGTGCAACACTTCTGTGGCTCGCCCCGGCACTGCCGTCGCGACACATGTTGTAATTGGTCCTGAAATTCCGACCGCCCGCCGGTTATGTTGAGCTTTGCTTTTCTGTACCTTGTATGTTTTCCGCGAGCTGCTTGGTTACTCCTCTCACATTGTTTGTCTACTAATTAATACCGCTGACAAAAACTTTTCAGTTTATACCTTTGTAAGTTGTAACTCTGATTGTAGCTGAAAAGTATCGGGACTGGTTGTATGGAAAAACAGGGAGAGTTTTGCCTCCCCGCGACATTTGTTGTAGATTGTAACTTTCACAGCTTACAAGGGTCTTTCTACAGAATAAGTAATGGCCATAAGTTGATATAAGTACGTACTTGTGATGCCATTTTGGGATCTGGTTTCTGGGAAAAATGAACGCTCCCACCAGCTCTAACAAACTCCTGTTTCCAGCCCCTGATTGGATGCTAGTAGCTGCTTGCGTGAACAGTTAGGAACCCCTGCTACTTGTGCAACTAGCGCTGAATTGCGTGGCGCAAAGCGTAGTTTACTGAAGATATCGGTTCCCCCAATGCTGCTGCAACCATGACATGACAAGCAGTATTACTATCTAAACCTAAGGTTCCGTGGCCACAGCCGATGATCAAGCCGTGCAAGCAAGTTAGCTGAGCATCATCAGCTGTTGCATCTTGTAAAGAAAGCGCGAAACAAACAGGATTCCAAAAGCATCTTCAACCCGTTGGCCGGCGGCCCAACGGAAGTCCAAGTCAACCCGGAATCGTGCAGCAAAGCGGTCGACGGAAGCAACCACACAAGGTTCAGGATCAGGACGGGCATCGGCAGGTCCGCCCCCGCACGCAAATCGCCGTCAGATACTAGATACTACTAGTATAGTACACACAAGTGGCATTCATTCAGACACATCCCAGCACGGAAGCCTCTTCTTTGGCAACAAGCCCAGCAGCACAAGGGAGGCACAGCACACAACCAAACACCAAACACATACAGAAACCTTCATATTTTCACGGAAAAACTTCATAACAGTCATCGCGCACTAAGATCATCGTGGCGGTGTTTTTTTCTTTTTTCCTTCTTTTACATGCAGGCGGTTCCACGGGCCGAAACCAAGATCCGACGCTGCTATGCTACAAGGTAGTGAAAGGGAGTAAACATTTACATGAACAACCTATAAAACGGACGGCAAGGCCTGTTTCCTGACGAACAATGACAGTAAAATGTATGTGCACACTGGATTCAGTAAGTCTTGGGTAGCAGGAGACCTGTTTCCCAAATCACAACCTTCTTGTACAGGAAAGAAAAATCCATTCCAAAGCCTTTCTGCGACAATTATCGCGCACGGAAGATCCCTTCCGCGGCGGCGGTTGTTTTTCACATACAGTGGTTTCGCGGACGGAAACCGAGGTTTACATTGCTATAATAAGGTAGTGAAAGCTAAGTATTTACAAGAATGAAGAACCTAAAAATGGTAGAGACCTGTGAACAATAACGGGGGAGGGCCTGCTGCTGCTATCGTCTATGCACACGAAATACGGGCTTGGATAGCAGAGAGAAGAGGACAAGGAATGAAACAGGCGGTGGAGGCGGGATGCTTCTGAACTTCCTGATTGCTGCTGCATTGCGATCCTAGGCGTGCGCGCGTCGGCGGACATACCTGGGATCCCTGGATTGATCAAACGAAAATAACAGTGTATCAGAGACTGCCGAAGTGAAACATGACCAGCTAGGATCTGCTATTAGTTTCTAGTAATATACTCCTGTTTTTACAGTTACAGAAGTGGCATACACTAGCGCTGAATTTCAAAGGATAAAGACATTGTTCAGGACAATAAAATGTACTAGTGGTTAAAGTGGCACCTTATTGATCCTTGAAAGTATAAAAATGTTACTACTCTCGGTGGCCAGAAAGAGGTAATTCTCTTAGCCACAGGCCAATGACAGAAAGAGGCCCTTTCAAAAAAAATGACAGTAAACAGGGGAAGCAAAGTATATGCACACACCTGTAATGACTGGCCATTCTCCTGGATGCTGCACTAGGCATTGCCCCTGTAACAAGATACTCATCATCTATTCCATCAAATCTGATTTCCCTTATGTCGACAGCTCTGGCTGGAACGTCGATGGTGAAGCTTTCCTGACCGGACCTGTTGCCGGCCCTCCTTCCACCACTTCTCCTTTCCCTTGTCCTTGCTCTTCGCCGGCCCCTCGAAGACCCGAACGACTTGCAGAAAATACAGGACGTCCACCAGTTTCCCCTGACCCTGTGCAGAACTTCATAGTCATCTCCAGCGTCATCGTCCCCATACTCGATGACATAATCTCCCAGAACTATGCTGTTAGGCACCTGTGCGTGTATCGTGCTCAACACATCGATGATATCAGACGACTGCTGGAAATTCTCCCAATCAACTCGGCGAGCAGGGTCGATCTCTGAAGGGCGAGAGTTGGGGTGCTTTTGCTGGGTGTGCTTCTGAAGCTCGTGGAAGTTGCCAACGTATGAACAGCAGCTCTCTTCGCAGCATCTTTTCTTCTGGTTAAGGTGCTGTCGCGCCTCGCCGATGACAGCCCACCCGATGACATCGCCTCTACACAACGGGCAAGCCGGGTGGTTGTTTGTGTTTGAAGAGATGAAATGGATGCTGTCACGGGGAGCGATGTTAACGGCCGAGACCTTCACGTTCACCGGCTGCCCATGGGCACTCTTAAACCGCTCGAGGCAGTTCGATCGGGACTTGTCGGTGTCACATACGAACGGCCGGCAACCCTTCTCATAAGATGTGCACCTCAGCAAGACCGCGTTGTGAGGGAAATCGAGACAGATCGGGCAAGTAACGTCCTCCGTCCAACTCTTGTCGAGCTGTATGTCGAGATCGAAAGAGCTGGGCTTCACCACCTTCTTCATCACCAGATTACCTGAACCCATGCTCAACTTTGCCTACCAAATGTATCTTTTCATGACAGCCTGCATGTTATAAAGCAGCATGTCAACTTAGTCTGTCGCTCCCATAAGCAATAAAAGCAGCAGGACTCTGCATCCCCATCACTACAGAAATATCATCATAAACCTAAGAAGCTACTACAAGATGGTACAGCAGCAACTTTCCAGATCAGCCTAGTTAACTAGATACGGATCCAATTAATTTGCCTCACATCTATCACCTCCCTTGACCATGTAATGAGCAACCTAAAGCTTTCAGGTACCCCATCCTAGTTCATGACAGCATCACATCATTTGTCAAGAGAAAAAGCTATGGATCATAATGATTTTGCTTTGTCACATAACATCTCATACCAATACCATGTGCTTGAGCAAGTACCATTTAGAATTAGGAATTTACTATGGCCACCAAGTGTACAATTCAAATGTGCAAGAGAGGAAAAACCAAGCCATCTTACTTGTGTGCTACAAAGTCTACCTAAATATTCCCCCTCAAATGCCAAAACATTCAGAGAGATTGACCACAACCCACCATTCAGCGGAAGACAATAACAAGCAGTTCCAGAAATTGGGGAAAGAATCCTGAGACAACATGGAAGCATCACATGCCCTGATTTTCTTTTCTTTTTCACAAAGATCACATGCCCTGAATCCCCTGATGAATCAGGCAGCGCAGTAAACTAATCAACACGCTTATATAGTATAAAACTGGAGCAGATTCCGCACAGGAAATTAATCAAAATCTATGCGGCAAGTAGCAGAAAGGCAGCAAGTTAGCCCATCCAACATGCACCAAGAAAAAGAGTAATCAAGAAGATCCCTAAACCCAAAATTAGTCCTGCTAAACTCGCCGAACGGACACCACAAGGGGGCAAACAAGAAATAACTCGCACAGATACGGCTACACGACGAAGTAAAAACTGCTGGGAGCAAAAAAAATCCGTACGAAAATCACGCAGCGGCGGGGATCCATGCCAAATCTTCAAAATTACCAAAAGGGAAAGAATCAGAAGAAGGAATGAAGAGGGGACAGGGGGGCAGAGAGAGAGAGAGAGACGCACCGCTGACGAGGTCGCGCCGTGCCGCCGGCCGGCCGGCCGGAGAGAAGCAGGAAGCCCGACGGACAGAGAGTCAGAGACGGGATCGCCGCCGCCGCCGCCGCCTCCTTCCCTCCCAACCTCTCTCTCTCTCTCTCTCGCTCTCTCTGACTAGAACCTTTCTCCTCTGACTCTCTCTCTCTCTCTGAGTCGCGAAATGGAGGAGGAGGGGAGCGCCTTTCTATTCCCTCGGATTCGCGGCGCCACCGGTCCACCACCACCACCACCACCACGAGCCGACTACTACTACTACTACTAGTACCCCCGCAGGCATAAAAACCCCAACTTTTCCATGCCTCCGCGAGGAAACCGATATTTTTATACGGGCGTCCTCCCCTGTTTCGTTTCGTTCGGTGCGTGGTGGGATGAGATGACTCGGTGGGAGGACGACGACGGGGAGAGATAGAGAGAGAAAGTCCGCGGCCCGGGGTAGAGATAGAGAGAGAAAGCAGGGTGATGCACACGATTCCAAAGCAACCAACGTCTCTAGTGCTGCCCTGGTGGGGTGCACCCCTCTCTCTCTAAACTTCGCCATCATCGCCTCACCTCGCTGCCCTTTTCAACGCCTCGCTTTATTTTCTCTCTCCTCTTTATTCGGAAATGACCAGAACACCCCTAGGAGCACCAGTACAATTTTCTGCTGACGCTGTCGTTTTTCCTTCTTTTGATTGAGGGAATTCTGCTGCTGACGTTGTCTTTAAATTTTTTACCGCGAGACTTAATTTAAACAAATTCTTTCGGAATTACCGCACGCGACTGCAGGAGAAGGAGGTACTCTCCCGTTCGCAAATATAAGATGTTTTCGTTTTGGATGTTTCAATATTGACTGCATGCATACAGACTGAAACAAATGAACAAACACAACAAGACTAAAACATGTCTGTATACATATGGTTCGAAAAAGAAGCGAACATCTTGTATTTGTAACAAATGGGATAGTATACAACGGGGAATCCCTCATGAAAAAATTAATAATACAACAGGGATGGATGCATCAGAAATTAGATGCGTGAGACGGAGGAGAAGTCGATATTTAATCAGCCTCGTGGCTTACATTTCGGTTTATTAAAAGGACAGAGACCAAGGGGATTGTCTTCCCCTGATCTGAGCTTGCGTGATCACATGTTTTACGATTTAATACCCTTCCTTAAATGTACGTACATGTGGCATCTGTGGGGTTAACTTTTCAACTTGTAAATTAAGCGCCAATACGATGGGCTGTATGAGAAGTTAAATGTTTGCCGGGCTTGTCATGCAAATATGCTTTGACGACATGTACTCCATCCCTTCGGTACAGAATGCCCTCGCATGATATCATCGTCTTGTCTATGTGTCATATAACATTTCATTAGCCGAATTGATTGTCTAGCAACAAGTGTGGTTCTTCTATGTATCGAAATGGTAGGGCGTGTTTTAAGATTTTTCTTTTTGCTAGCAGGTTAAGAGTGTGTTTTATGATTTTCTTTTTTGCTAGCATGTTTGCGGCTATGGATAAAAGTCAAAGGCTAAACAGGGACCATCTTTTGATTTGGTTTGCGTGAGGGAGAGGGTAGGGACATAATTTCACATCCATCATAATTCCAATCTTGATAGTATACATGTCGACGCATTAAGTGAGAATTTCATGATATTTCACGGACTTATGCACAAGGGGATGTATCCACAAGTTGAAGTTGTAGTGCCAAATGAATTGACACCCCCATTGTTTCCAAAACACCTTTATTTGCCTTGTATATTTGTATAGGAGTGCAAAAAACTGGACGATGCTTCGGTGCCTTAAGGCACCTACTTTTGTGTCTATGACATATGGGTCCAACAGATGGCTGGCCACATGTCAGTGACCCAAAGGCAGGTACCTTTAAGGCCTTATACAATGGGAGATGCTTAGGAAAGTGCTTAGAAAAATAAACCGAGTTTTTCTAAAGCACCGGTGCCTATTTCTACAGGAGAGACGCTTAGTTAAGCGTCTATCCTGTACAAATAAGCACCGGTATTTAAGGAAAACCTGATTTATTTCTCTAAGCACCTCCTCTAAGCACCTTGCATTGTGCAAGGCCTTAGGCACCGAAGCTGCGTCCCAAAAAGCTACTAAGAATGTAAATAAAATGACATCATGACGACACCTTAGGTCTGGCACCGCCACTCCGTACATCTCCCTTTCTATTATTCATAGATCATAGATTGTGTAAAAGGACACGATAATTCGGATATGATCCCGAGCTTATCTACACCCGATGAACTGTAAATTAAAAAACTAAACATATTCAAAAAACTGAGAAAAAGACAAAATCGGCCCCAAACATTGTACTTTTTAAATTAAAGTTTCTTTCACAACAAAATTTATTTTCTTTGCCACAACCTCCTCGAATATCCAAACACCACAAATTTTTGCAAGTGCATCATGCATTCGAGTACCTTGATGCTAAAGAAGTTCAATTTTTCTTTATTATTTTTCTATTTTAAATGAATTACTATACACACTCAGTGTTGGAAATATGCCCTAGAGGCAATAATAAAAGTATTATTATATTTCCTTGTTCATGATAATTGTCTTTTATTCATGCTATAACTGTATTATCCGGAAATCGTAATACACGTGTGAATACATAGACCACAATATGTCCCTAGTGAGCCTCTAGTTGACTAGCTCGTTGTGATCAACAGATAGTCATGGTTTCCTGGCTATGGACATTGGATGTCGTTGATAACGGGATCACATCATTAGGAGAATGATGTGATGGAGAAGACAATCCTAAGCATAGCACAAAGATCGTGTAGTTCGTTTGCTAGAGCTTTTCCAATGTCAAGTATCTCTTCCTTAGACCATGAGATCGTGTAACTCCGGATACCGTAGGAGTGCTTTGGGTGTATCAAACGTCACAACGTAACTGGGTGACTATAAAGGTGCACTACGGTATCTCCGAAAGTGTCATTGGGTTGACACGGATCGAGGCGGATTTGTCACTCCGTGCAAACGGAGAGGTATCTCTGGGCCCACTCGGTAGGACATCATCATAATGTGCACAATGTGATTAAGGGGTTGATCACGGGATGATGTGTTGCGGAACGAGTAAAGAGACTTGCGTAACGAGATTGAACAAGGTATCGGTATACCGACGATCGAATCTCGCAAGTAAAATACCGCTAGACAAAGGGAATTGTATACGGGATCGACCGAGTCCTTGACATCGTGGTTCATCCGATGAGATCATCGTGGAACATGTGGGAGCCAACATGGGTATCCAGATCCCGCTGTTGGTTATTGACGGAGAACGTCTCGGTCATGTCTACATGTCTCCCGAACCCGTAGGGTCTACACACTTAAGGTTCGATGGCGCTAGGGTTATAAAGGAAGCTTGTATGTGGTTACCGAATGTTGTTCAAGTCCGGATGAGATCCCGGACGTCACGAGGAGTTCGGAATGGTCCGGAGGTAAAGATTTATATATGGGAAGTCCTTTTTGGCCACCGGAAAATGTTCGGATTTTTGGTATTGTACCGAGAAGGTTCTAGAAGGTTTCGGAGTGGGGCCCACCTGCATGGGGGACCCACATGAACGTGGTAGTGGGGGCAAGGCCCCACACCCCTGGTCAAGCGCACCAAGATCCCCCTTAGAAGGAATAAGATCATATCCCCAAGGGATAAGATCAAGATCCCTAAAAAGGGGGGATAACAATCGGTGGGGAAGGAAATGATGGGATTTCTTTCCTCCCACCTTGGCCAACGCCCCAATGGACTTGGAGGGCAAGAAACCAGCCCTTCCACCCCTATATATAGTGGGGAGGCGCATGGGAGCTACACACGAAGTTTCAGGCGCAGCCTCCCTCTCCCAAGTACTCCTCCTCTCCGCGGTGCTTGTCGAAGCCTGCAGATTGCCACGCTCCTCCACCACCACCACGCCCGTTGTTGCTGCTGGATGGAGTCTTCCTCAACCTCTCCCTCTCTCCTTGCTGGATCAAGGCATGGGAGACATCACCGGCTGTACGTGTGTTGAACGCGGAGGTGCCGTCCGTTCGCACTAGGATCTCCGGTGATTTGGATCACGACAATCGACTCCTTCAACCCCGTTCTCTTGAACGCTTCCGCTTAACGGTCTACAAGGGTATGTAGATGCACTCTCCTTCCCCTCGTTGCTGGTTTCTCCATAGATAGATCTTGGTGACACGTAGGAAAATTTTGAATTTCTGCTACGTTCCCCAACACTCAGATGCACGTGGGCACCGAATCGCTGCACTCAGAAAAAACATGCTTTCTTTGTTCATAAAGTCTTTCCATATCGGCTTTGGTTTTTTCATCCTTTCAGCGCGCGGGGTGTGGGCAGTGTGGTGATATCGTGCTTGGCCTTGCGTCTTTCGTGCTTCTTTGGATGCCTGTCAGGGTCTTCATCCCCCACCTGAGCGGGTTATGTCGAACCTAGCTCACTCCGTGGAGGGTGATAGGATGGCACAACATAGATATTGACCATTTGCGTTGCATCCCCTATGTATCAACTGTGTTTTGTGGTATGTTAGTCATCTGTGCCTGTGGTGTCCCCACAAAAAAAAGCCGCAAAAGGCAAAAGTCGCTTATAACATCTTCGGTCGACATTACATAGCTGCTTATAACAGGGGGGAATCCAGTAAGGGGTCCATGTGTGCCATGGCATCCCCTCAGAAAATGCAAAACAATTTACACCATATATTTACTTAATACTAGATGTCTACAACATAAAGCCTATTTTTGGTCTATTTGTTGGAACTGTAATGATATCTAGACCAAATTATATGATGTGTACTGTAATTTTCAAAATTGAGCATATATATGGCACCTTTTTCCTAGGATCCTAGATCCGCCACTTATATAGGCTCTTGGCGAAAGTTGGTGCAGCTGCTTTCGGTAACCTCCAAGTCACTAACCTCAGCTTTTCTTTTGTCTCCGAAGTTGTATGCTGTAAAGAGAAAGGATAGTGAAAAGAGAGAAAAGAAGAGTGACTATACGTGGAAAGAATCAAATCCATGTCGAGCTGCCTCGACCAAAAATCGTGCTGAAACAAGCACTCCCGGAAGCTGAATCTTATAAATATCACCCTAAGAACGAACAGAAAAAAAAGAGCAATCACATCGAGTATTTGGAGCACTCACACATTCTGTTTTTCTTTTTTCCATTCCAAAAATCACTATCCATTATTCGGATTCTTGGACCTAGATCTCCCTTTTCTAAAAATCATGGTTGATTTTTCGATCTCTGACATCCTATTTCCTCTTCGACTTACTTCAGTCAACATATAATTAGCCATCCTAGAGAGTCCGTGGAAGTGGATCCTCTCACTTGCGAAGGGAAGCTCCTCCCCCGAAGTACCGTAAACAGTGCTCTAATACAGCTATTTAATTGGCAGTCTACAGTAATTCATGCGTAGTATCAGATCTCTCACTTGCCTCCTCTGTTTTACTCGTGTAGGGTAAACTGATTTGCCTCCTTTAAGTCAGAGGATCCACTTCCATGTCCAGTCGCACCTCCACCCTTAATCCCGCCTCCCGCACTGGACCCTTAAAATCTCCCGCTAGTTGAATTCAAATTTGAACTATTTTAATTTAACAATGGATTGTAATATTTAAATTAGAACTATTATCACATTTGAACATTTTCAATCATCTACGATTTGCTATGTTGTTCTTTTGAGCTTGCGGACTTAAAAAAGAGGCACAAGTTCTCGGGGACAGGGTTAGATGGCCGGCTACCGCACCACTGGCCGTGGACTCGTCCCCACCAGCCCAAGAACAGATACAATGTTCGTTTTAGGGGTGAGCATTGGAGATGCCCTTATCTAGACCGTGTAAAGTTAGTACAATAGCCTTTAATTTTAAGTATGGAAAGATAGTAGTATTAACTTAATCTTCCTGTGCAAAGTACATAATTTTCCCAAGTGCATCAATGAAAAAAGTTCAGAATTTTTGGGTTTATAGTTTGGTATTCTTTACACTAATTTTTGGATTATATTAATTAAGAAAATTAAGTATTAAAAAACATCTAAACATATGCAAGTATCCCCATTTTTACAAAAAAAGTTGTAATACAGTCAAACCCATCAGTTCTCCCACTGGTTCCTGACTGTTGTGCCTGGGATCTAGACTGGCTCCATAGTTCAACACTAGTCTTTTCTATGCACTTTGTCCTTACTCATGCGTAAAATTGCTTCAAGTCGAGCACACTTCACTTTAAAGTTTCTTTCAGTTGGGCTCCGGAAAAGAATGTGCACCTTGTTGTTATGAGTAGTCTAGCATTCGTATTAAGCTGAGATGTTACATACACCCTCCTCAAAGGATTGGATATCCCCATCAGCCCAGCAGGAATGTTCCCTCTTGGCACACGTCTGTGCGTGCCAGTGTCAGCATCCACATGTGCCTCTGCATCACTGACCAACACAAGCCGTTGTAACTTTGAGGGTCGAATCTGATACCAATTGTAACACTCTGGCCAAACCCACCGGTTCCTGGCCGTTGCGTCTAGAATCTAGAGTGGCCCATAGACCAACACTACTATTTTCCGCACACTTTGTCTCACTCTTGCGCACTCAGGATCAACTTCTCAGTCCGTCACCCATACTTAAGTTACTCCCAGCCAAGCACGCTTAATTTTGAAGTTTCTTACAGATGGCCTCCCGAAAAAGAAGGTGCACCTTATTGATATGAGTATCCTATCGCTCCTATTAAGCCAGTGTGTCATAAAAGACCTCAGAAATACATAGAAGTTCCAAAAAAATACGCCACACCTAAGTCCCCAAGAAAATCCTTTTGTATTGAATCCTTTGTCTCTTGCCTAGTCGTCGTCACATCGCCAAAGGAGAGACGGTGATGAGCAGTATATGTGTCACCCACACGGGCATGCATGAAAACTTCTCATTTTGTCTTCGCAGAGCCGCAGCAGCCACCCGTTGTGTATGACGGGATTTGCGGGACGAAGCCAATTCGGCGGGGTCCGCACCTAGTTCTGTGCGGACGGTTGGGCTTACGTCACCAGCGGAACTGACTAACTGGTCCGTGATCGTTCACTCATGGAAACAACCCACAGACAAAATGAGGCCACCGGTGATAGGCCAACGACCAAACCCGAAACCACACAATGTTGGACCACATGCCTTGAAAAGACATTGACCTAGTGGTTCTCTGACACTGTTGACCACCCTGCGGAGATGTGGTTGAAGTCGATTCACCATTATTTGATGTAATGTCATCATCGCCGCCATTGAAACAATGCCACCACAACACCGAACCCTAGCCCTAATTACATGTTTCGTTGCCTTCAACCACATCTACGCAGCGATGACTGGTTTCCCTGCCTCCCGTTGTTGAAAGAGCTGATGAGAAAAGATGGAGGTTTGGAGAAGGAGATCAAAGAGATCTTAGAAGTAGCGGAATGTTGCGAGCCTTGAGGTGCTACTAGAAGATGATACTCCCTTCGTTTCTCTTTTACTTCGCATATAAGATCAGCGAAGAAATATCAACATCTACAATATAAAAGTTGAATATTAATTGCATGATGCATCTAATAATATTTATTTCGTGTTGTGAATGTTGCTACTAGAAGATGATACACCCTTCGTTTTCTATAAAGTTGATCAAACTTTTTGACTTCGGACAAATCTTATATGCAGTGTAAAAAGAAAGTGAAGAAGTACTACTGCTTTATTACGGAGAGAAGTGATACCAGCACCATTTTGCACGTTTAACTGCAGGTTCCCGTTCAATGGTCAATGTATGGTAGCCATTTTGCTTGGTCATCACGTGACGCGCACGCACGGCGGCTATTGACCCCGTGCATAGCATGACATCATCCCGTGCATGCGTTGCATGCATGCACCGCAAGGTCAACGAGGGGGAAGGCTGCCAAGAGTGCGCCACTTCTATTTCTCCAGTTTACCCTTTTTCTATTGTGTGGTTTGTGAACTTGTGATTCATTTGCTTTGATGTAAGTCAAAGATGCTTATATTTTTATTTCTCCATTTCTCTTAACAAAGTAGATACAGTGTAGTTCTCCCTTTGTCCCACTTCCTTCATTTTTTTGGACCAGGCCATAAAACTAATTAGTTGAACTTATATAATATTTTGGTTTGCGTTAGTTTGTTCGGTTTTCTTTGTTGTAGAAATGCATGCTGATTTTAGGGGACATGTGTTTGATCTAAAAAATTAGAGCATCTCTAGCAGGTCCCGTAAGTCATCCTTCTTGGCATGGAGATGAAACTCCATCGCGGAGTTGGAGAGGGCGAACGCGAAGTCATACTCTTCCTTGGCCGCCTCTAGCCACGCCGCGGCCCTTCTTCTCCGGCGGCGACCACCTCCTTCGCCTCGAAGAACTCACGCTCCGCCTCCCATAGGCGCTTGGTAGTCAGCAAGAGGATCTCGTGGAGGCAGTCGAACTACCGCCACGCCACCGCTGTTGGAGAGGGCGCCGCGCTCCCGCGCCTGGACGCGACGCCAATCCTTCACCGGCGGGCGGAGCTCCCGGCCTCGTTGTCATGGCGGGCCTGCTTGTGCGGCGGCGAGCCGTCGCGACCCCTCGGCCACCCCGCTCACGTCCAGTGCTCGATTTGGGGCCGGTCCTTTTCTGGTTGTGCGCACGGGAAAGTGTGGTCGGGGATAGAAGAGTTTGTCGCCGGAGAGGAAGAGAATGCGGCGAAGGAGGATTGGGGATTTGCCGGATACAAACCCTAGAACACGGCTACACCGATATATATATATAGCGGACACGCCGGCATTTTATGGCTGCCCGTAAATATTTTACAGGCCAGGTCTTTTTTATGGTGGCCGATTTTTTCTTGGATATTGTAAATCTACCGGAATTTTACGGGCCGGCGAGCTTCCCCACCCGTATACTTTTGCTTTATGCTTTACAGGCAGGTCTGCCCGTCCGAGCTTCAACGCTGAATCTCATCATCTTCTTTTTACAGTTGAATCAGTCCCTTTCACGGTTAGTCCTTGCATTGCAACATAAAACCAAAGAGAATGCACATTTCGTTTCTTCCTTCCCCTCCCACGGATCAGAAGGTAATCACCGGCTGGGAATGGGACACGTGGTTTACTGTTAGCAACCTAAAACTCAAGAAGAAGAAAGAAACTCAGAAGGATAATCATTGTAGCAGTATATATAATAACATTAGAGAAGGTTGACATCACACCACACCACACCATTGGAGAAGCCTTTGGCTTAGCCTAGCTTTAGCGTATGCCGTCAGGAGTCTCGCCGCCACCGCCAATCATCACCGGCCGTGCCTGCCGACTACTACACAGCACAGATGTCCGGATCACGACAGCGAAGCCTTTCAAATCGGATTAGCCGATTGATAACAACGCTGACTCACGCTGCTTTTGCCCGCCAAAAATCCGAAGCTGGCTCTGCTTCTGTCATCTTTGATTCCACGTTTCCATCACAAATTAATCCGTCCACACACCACAACGGATGCGCTGTCTGATCCGAACAAAAATTTCGTCCTTGTCACGGTTTGTTTACGTACGCGCGTCGACAGGGCCTGGACGTCTCTCAAGCACTTGCAGGCGTGTTACAGAACACGTGTCAGGCATGCAGATGTGTCCAATACTGTTTTTCCATGCTTTTTATTTACTAATATACCCATCTTCTGCTATGATTTTTGAAGAAATATCAATCACAGCATCTCATCTCTTCACGCTTTAACCACCGGTACGTACGGAAGATGATGTCCCGATCTCTTGCTTGCACATGCCGTTACTGTCCAGCTCTTTTATGCTGAGATCTTTTACTACTGACTGTCGGTAGAAAAAGGTAGCGCCTGAAGACGTACAACGAGTATACGAAGAACTTAGTACGACGACGACGTAGTCGAAAACGACGAATATGTTGCATACGGGAAATGTTTGGAGTTACGTGCAAGGTATGGTTTGGCAGTTTACTCAAAATTGGATTCTGTACTGCAAAGAAGAAAATTACACACAAGAACAACCTATGATTAATTGGGGGAAAAAAAATGCTTGCATCAGCATTTTCAGAATTCTGAAACCTCCTGTTACATCGTCCACAATCAAATCAATAGACGTCGGTGGTGAAAAGAATAATGTCAGAAAAAGTTTTTTTTTTTGCGAAAAAGTGTTAGCTTCGAAGCAGAGCCATCAGACGCACCCTGTCCATTAATCACGATATATTTGATTGCAGAAGAGTAGGCAGACCCGGGAGAATATCTGCTGCACCCTGTCCCCAGTTGACATCTCAAAATGTTTTGGAAAATTCAAAAAGAAAAACATGGATAATACTGGTACCCAACATGTCACAGGATTTCCAATCAAAATTCATAACAGGTTGAGAACAAAAAATTAGATAGAATCGACGACTGCACGGCTTTAAATTTGGCCCATTACAGATAATGATGACAAATTTGTCAATTTTGGTTTTCGAGTTATGTTTGACATTTAAACTTGAACTTTCGCGGCGTCATAAATTCATGTTGTGCCTATGTGCCAACTTTTTTCTGAGATTTATTTGAAGCATTTTAAAGTATGAACTGAAGCCAGCCGCATCATATACTTTCCTCTTCATCTAAGCGTTGCAAGGAACTCGAGAAATTTACAGAGACAGACGGTGGGTTTATCAGAAAAAACTAAGGGAAGAATGCTCTTAACCTGCAGCACTAATGTAAGATCAAAACTATCTCATAACAGGTCCAGCAGCAACAGCTTGTATATCCCCACCTTGTTCTTCTTCTTCTTCCACAAGTGCACTTCCCTCCCTAGGAAAGTTTGAACCCAAGCTTCTTTGCCTCCCGTCAAGACGGTTCTCGAGCTCCAAGCACTCCTTAAGCTGCGCCACCACCTCCGCCATCGTCGGACGCTCCCTTGAGACCTCTCGCTTGCAATGCAGTGCAAGGTCAGCAGCTTTCCAGACAGAGTTGATGTCATAGTCCCCTACCATTTTTGCATCCACAATGCTCTCCATGGTGCCGTGGTCGAGGCTCTGCTGCACCCACTCGCCGACGTGGACATTCACGCTGTCGCTGACCGGGATGACAGGAGGACGGCCTGTGATGAGCTCTAGGAGTACGACGCCAAAGCTGTACACGTCGCTCTTCTCGCTGATGTGATAACTGCGGAAGTACCTGAACAATTGGAAGACACAGGGATCCCTAGTTAATTATGACAAAGTAATAACCCTCCCCCTGCATCATTGTGATGCAGACAACCATTTAGGCAATGTTGATGAAGTACATAGGAGAAGGACATGACGTACTCAGGATCTAAGTAGCCCATGGTACCAGCTGGTTCAGTGGTTACATGTGTTTTCGAGTCACCGAAAACCTTGGTCAGGCCGAAATCTGCAATCTTAGCCCCAAGATCTGTGGTCAGCAGGATGTTGCTACTCTTCACATCTCTGTGGATCAACGCTGGATTACACGCGATGTGCAGATACTCCAGACCTGTGAAATTAAGCAAATACTATTGTTTTCAACAGGTGCAATCAGAAATCTAAGGAGCTCGTAGATGGTGAAATCCTAGCCTTGTGCAGCATCAAGAGCGATGTGAAGACGCTGCTCCCAAGTGAGTGGCTTTCTAGTAGAACCTTTGCATGTCAACAGAAGTTAAAACATAATTAGTTAGAAGATTTTGAGAAATTCACGGGCTTCAGTTTAGTACCCATAGTTCATTTAGGGTCTAAGCAGTTCTCCATTTAGAAATGTAACATTCTTAATACGAATTTCAACATATAGCACACTGATGATCTAATCTAGGCCCCCTCTACGAACTTAGATTAGCCTAAGAACCGATTTTGAATAGCCAAGATGATCAACCTCTCAGATGATCCTGCAGGTTCCCTTTGGGCATGTACTCGTAAACAAGCGCTAGATGATTCTTGTCCTTGCAGTAACCAATCAAGGATACCAAGTTCTTGTGATGAATCCTTGTCAAGTGTTGAGCCTGCAATATAGCTTGCAGAACTTATGCTCACATAATTTAAGCAGGGCATATAATAAGAAGATGGTCACACTCACACGAGGATATGGGGAAAAGGTGGATGAAAGGTAAAAAATACAAATATTTGAGTTGCGACTCGTAAAACTACAAAACTAAATTTCCCTCTGTACCTCGGCCAGAAACTCTTTACCCCCTTGTGAAGATGAATCAGAACGCACTTTCACAGCAACTGAGTTTCCATTCTTCAAGTTGCCAAGGAAGACAGCTCCGAACCCGCCCTTGCCAATCTCTTGGCTAAAGTTGCTCGTAATATGCTTCAGTTCTCTGTAAGAAAATTCTCGGTTCTCAAGTAACGCGGATTCATCTTCAGGACCAGTAGCTTTTCTCTTATCTGAAAACATACACAAAACGTAGTTAAAGGTGAGAAATAGTTTTTCTGGAAAAGGCAATAAATACTACAACAGTGTGCAATGCTCCATTCAAAATAAAACAGTGTTCAATGCACAAAACAGAAACCATTATTGCCAACTGTCTGGATTACCTTTTCCCTTGAGCTTTTGGCGTAGCAGAAGTAATAAGACAACAAATATTGCAATGACAGCAACGATCGGAATAACTATTGCAGCAAGAAGTGCCCCATTAATTTTCTTTCGACTTGATCCACAGGCAGTACCATTGGCACATATATTTGCATTATTACCAACCCTGCTAATATTAAAGTGTACACAAGTTCATGTTAGTAATGTTCTTCCACGGTATTCCAGATAAAGAAATATGTTCGACTGAGATGGTGCTTGAAGGAACCAGTATCTCTATGTATATTCAGGTATCAATCAGATTTAATTGTTAACTAGGCAAGTAATATTGGTACTGTTTTTTAATGGTAATTTTATGATAAAATCTCGAGAAGACATAGGTAACCATCTCAAGAAAACGGAGGTAACGCTAAAGGCTCATGGGTAGAGAGTACGCGGATTCAAGCTTCTCCCATGTGCTCTTAGTGGAGAGATGAGAAATCAAACCATACAGTGTTTGCTTCTGAAGTTTTATGTCGTTGCAATTAATACCTGATGATGGATATCATATCTTTCTAGTTAACCGAAAGTAGTATACCTTATTAAATGGACAGGCAGAAGGAAATTGAAGAACACAAAGCTATAATAGCATAAGTTTAAAACAGCTAGCATGATACTAACAAGATGCCAAACATTTTACAATATTATTTTCAAAACTTTTGCTGTTTTTAAGTTAGAATCTAGTTCAAGAGAACGCTACCTTAACGACAGAGTTCCATTTTGGGATTTTTGAAGAAGATTGTCAGGGATTGTTCCATGAAGATCATTGCTGGACAGATCCCTGTGAAAACAAAAATGACGTAACTAAAAAGTGTTCTCGAAAGATCCTACAACTGGGGCACATATATGTAACAGAAGAAAAAACGACTTACAGAAATATTAGAAACGGAAGCCGCCCAAGAAAATTTGGAATGGTGCCAGACAAGTTGTTGTTTGACAGATCCCTGAAATACGTAACAGCTCTGGTGAACACTAGTAAGGAATGGGGAAAATAATGATGTTTCAGAACTGATTTTTTTCAGCTTCACTTCTTGATTACATTCAAGAGGGAAAAATATGCAGGTAGTTATTGCATATAAATGAAGAGAATTATATTTCTCTTCCAAAATACCTCCATTAGTAAACGGATGTCATTTTAGAAAATGACAGTCTCAAAAATATATCTATGACCGTCACCTTTTGTCCATAAAAGCTAGTACTAAAGTATTTTGTTGACAAATCTAGTGATACTATTTTACCTTACCAATCTAAATGTTTTCATATATATTAATAGTTAAAGTTTAAAAGGTTTGACTGCATGCTTTCTCAGAATTCATGTATTTACTAACAGATGTAATATATATTTAAAGAGTTTTCTAGGACTATTTTTTGTGGATTGTGGGGAGAAGCAAGTAAAAAACTCTTGAAGTATCCAGACTTTTAGACTGCATGGATATATGACAGCAGATACAAAAAATTAAAGAAATATACTGCCGTCTACTGTGAAGTTTAAAACAGTCTGTCATGTACTGCTCGGTAAACTGTTTCAGATATAGTTGAGTAATTCAGATTCATAGGTAACTTTGCCAATCAGTCCCTAGGAAGACTACAACATGAAGCAGAGGGAATAAACATCAACACGGTTAATTTTGCTAGTATTATAAAAAGAAAAAGGCTGTGGCACCTTAAAATTCTACAGTGAGACATGATGTTGAGAACCTACAGGTACTGAAGTGCATTCAGATCTCCAAAATCAGTAGAGATGGTACCAGCCAACCCAAAGGAAGACACGTTTCTGCCAAAAAGATAAATTCAGAACAGATAGTTTCTCCGATGAAATGTCCTGATGTTTCTATGAAATATGCAAAGTATTTCAGCCTATAACCATGTATTTTTAATTTCATTCAGACATGATTGTGGAACTTACAATGCTGTTATTCTAGCGGCATGAGCTGGAGGATAGGAGCAGGTTAATCCTATCCATGCAAAAGCTTTTGGAGCACATGGATCACCCATCCAGTTTTTCTCCACACCAAAATTCTCCTGGATTGACATCATGGCTCTAGCTGGTTCGCCAAAACAACAAAAATGTTCATGACCATACAAAATGAACAGACAGGCAAGCAAGCAGGTCAAATGCTATCAGTAATGTGTATCTGATTCAGTTTAATACATCCCTTTTGCAAATTGTATGAAGACTTAACGTGGTCTAAGTACTTAACTGTAAGAAACATACACTCTGTACTAATATAGTATCAGTAAGTTCATACCATCTCCACTATCAGTAGCGACCTCAGTTATTGGTTCCACCAAGTACATCTCCATGGCATTGAGGATAGGTGGAAGAGTTGCATTTTCTGTAGCAACAAGTGAGACACTATAACTCGCCAACCCTTGTACAATTCCTGAGAAAGAATCGGCGAATAGGAATCGAGGGGTATAAGGTTGCGTGTTCCATGTCTTGTTATTGACAATGATGTCAAACTGCCGCACAGCATTGCTCTGTACATTCTGCAGCTCAGAGAAGTAGAAAACAAAGAAGTAACTGGAGCTGATATTCTCCGATGGATCTGATGGACTCCAGGAGAAATCGATCCTTGAGCCGTTGACAGTCGCTGCATTTTGCATAACAGCTG
This sequence comes from Aegilops speltoides, assembly GCA_021437245.1. Classification (NCBI taxonomy): domain Eukaryota; kingdom Viridiplantae; phylum Streptophyta; class Magnoliopsida; order Poales; family Poaceae; genus Aegilops; species Aegilops speltoides. Next base: position 105,290,759 of record CM038146.1, read on the forward strand.
ATGGCACGTCGTACACATCAGTGACGTAATTCTGGACGACAGATGTTGCAGATATTTCATTCCAGTTTGGGATTGTGTCGTAAGTCAACCATAGGCGGTCATGGGGATCCAAGGGGTACCTGCTCAGACCAAAGAAACATGTTTGTATGATCTAGTATCATAGCTCACTGTAATTGGGAGTAAAAAAAACCTCTTTGTGTCTGAAAGTATAACTTGCAGAGACATAATACATGCAAACAATGTCTAACATTAGCGGCTACACTCATTTACACGAGAATGTGTTTTTCTTCTTCTCTTTTATGTTTATTGACACTAAGTTCGCAATATACCCAGTCACCTAGGCTAAATGGTAGACAACCATTGATTTGGTTAGGTGAACTTGTTTCAGATAACAATAACCTAAAGGACCAAACAAACCTGATTATGCGATTGTCTGTGGGCCCCAAATTGAACCGATTGGAGCTAATCAGCACCAGCGATTGACTTGCATTCACCTCTGGGTAAAGAGTAATCCTCAGTGGCCTCAGATCCAGCCCAGAAATAAATGGAGTTCCCATCCCTTTGTTCACCAGACAAACATGCAGGTAGTCAGCAGGAGCGACAACTATGATGTCCATCCATTTGACTGCTCCTGCAGCACTGATATTAACTTCATGCCAGTAGTTTGCCCCCATGTACAGATCAAAGACAGGAAGTTTGTTAAGGCCATCATAGTTTCCGTAGTAAAAAAGCGCACGGACAAAGTACTTGTTTCCTGCCACCAAGGACCTCAGGGCGTAGCAATTGCGTGCCCCATGCTGAAAGAACCGGACATTGAGGTTGCGCTTTGCCAGTGAAGGCCTGATGTAAACTGAGGAGATGTTGCGGTTTTCTCCTGAGGTGACGGATCCATAATCTGAGACATATATTATCTTTGAGCTGGGATCTTGGTAGGAGGAGTTCACCGGGATCCCACAATCGATGCTTATGAAACCTGCAAAACGAATTACAAGTCAAAATAACCCTTGCAGAATCAAATGGGCAATAACTTGTTCGCTTTCTCAAAGAGTTCTCACACACATTGATGCTCAACTATGGTTCTGTGGAATGGATCAATTTGCCTCTTACACAATCATGTAAACAGATATGATCACTGCAACTGCTTTCTGAACACAAGCTGCAAGAATTGAATGTAACGCACCTAGGTCATCAGGCTGGCCATGGATCAAGTGGAAGACGCAGAATAGGAGAATCACAATGCATAGATCCATGCTTCCTGCTCACCCTTGTAAGAAAAACTACCTCCTACGAGGTAAGAGGCGGAGACTATATGCATGACCACAGACAAAATATGCGCATGCATCCATGTTATGACCGTGCTATTGTGCAGCTATGGGGCAAGAAAGTCAATGTACTAGGTCAGCTATTGTATAGTCCAACCAAAATAAGTTATCTTCATAATACTTAAGAATGTCCCACCAATAGGGAGGATACAGCTATAACATTCTTCCTGCCTTTGTGATTGACAGTATGCATCCTTTGTTTTTTCTTAGAAAAACTACGACTCCTTACAAAATTCTGTATCGATTATCTGTCCACCGGTTTTCGATTCTCATGATCTTCATGAACACAAGGGAACAGACATGTTCACCTAACATTGCTGTGGTTATCTGCTAATATAACTCAGAGCAGAACAACAAGTCAGGAAGGTGACTGAACCTGAAAGCTCAAGAATTTCAGAATATGTATTAAACTAGTAGCTGCCAAATTTGGAACCACCCCAAATGGTGTGGAAGCAATGACATTCCAACTAAGCCAATTTAGTGCACTTGACCGTGCCGGCAGCCGGCTGCATGCCTGCTCAGCAAATTTGACCTGGTACGCTAAACTGACAAGATGAACCTAACGAATCTTACAAGGGGCGCGCAAGGATACAATAACCAGAGAAGAATTAAATACCTCATCTGATGACTTGATGTGTTATGAACAATTTTCACAGTTATTACATTGCCGGGATAAGCTCTGGCCGTTGATTTCCTAGGCAGATCTCGTGCTCTGCCGAACAACTCGGATGGCGAAAGAAAACGACGCTAGGTGCTCAGATCAGATGGAGCCTGTCGCTACCAGTACTGGCAGAGCAAAGCGCATCGCCGCCGTTGCGCAGAAACCACGTACCTTGCCGTTGCCGTCTCCCCTCCTTGTCCACGGCCCATCTCAGTGGGCAGCACGCCGGCGCGCGCAGCAGGAGTCTCCTGTGCGGCGGAAGTTATTACGGCGTGCTCCGGTGCGGCGGCTGGTACGGCCCCAGGCGCGGCCACGAACTCATCGGACGGGCCATTTCGTCGAACACCTATCGGGCGGCGGAGCACCGCCTCCTGAGCGGACAAAATCACTGTTCTGACCTTACGAGCAATCTTTGTTGCAAACTGAACTCCACATGAAAGTATTTCACGATCTGACCCTTTTAGCAATGTCACAGCCCGCAACGTTGCCGCTCAACATAGAAACGCCAAGCAAGGTCGCGTTTCTACTCCACATAGAAACGCCGAACTAGCTCGCGTTGCTGCCCAGGCCAAGCTGGCGTCGCTCACTGACATGGCATGCTGGAAAACGCCAGGACCGTTGGCGTTTCTAACTTGTGTACAAACGCCAGAGGGCATGACGTTTCTGGTCTTTGATACAACGGAGGCCTATGTCGGACGATGGAAAACAGTCCGCCGCTTACGTTGCAAATAATGCGCCTTGTAGGCTAGGCTGTAGGCTGGTCACTGGTGGACATGCATGCTTGCACGGCTGCTAACAATGCGCTGCACCACAGTCTACTTCTTGCAGGCTAGGCTATAAGCTGGTAGACATGCATGCTTCTTGCAGAATCGCCACAGTCTACTTCTTGCATGCAAAGCAAAGAAAAAGAAGCATGCAATGGCACGTATTGGTGATAAAAAATAGGAGCATGCAATGTCACGTAGTGGTAAAGTAAAAATAGGTAACCATTATTCACAACATGATCTAGGGAAATGTCCAATGATTCCTGGCGGCAAGCATGCATGTGCAGCGTGAGACTATTTTATACAGCCCGGCATAGGCCTCTGCCGCCGCTGCATGCGACCACTGTATCAAGGCCAGAAACGCCATGCACCATGGGCGTTTGTAGACAAGCTAGAAACGCCAGTGACCTTGGCGTTTCCAACGTACCACATCAGCGATCGATGCCAGTTCGGCCTGGGCAGCAACGTGAGCTAGCTCGGCGTTTCCATGTGGAGCAGAAACGCTGGATAGCTCGACGTTTCTATGTGGAGGAGAAACGTCACGGTCTGTAGCGTTGCGAAAAGGGTAAGATTGTGAAATAATTTCGTTCAAAGTTCATTTTGTGTCATAGTTTCCAGACAAGGTCAGAATAGTGATTTTGGCCCTCCTGAGCATTGTTTGGGTCGTCAGTCATCACTCGTTGAGGGCTCCTGTTCAAAATGAAAAAGGAACTTGTCAAGAATCTTCCCCCCTCCCCTCCCCGCGCCGCTCCCGTGTGGCGACCGGGGGGGGGGGGTGGAAACCCTAGCCGCCGGCTTCCGGCCTCCTCTCCTCCCTTCCCTCCCTCGCCGCCGCCGGACCACGCTGCCGAGCAAAGCCCACCGGCGCCGGTGGCGGCGGGGCTCATCTTCACCCCGCCAGAGGCATTGTGTGTGGCGGCGGCGCGGCGGTGCTGCTTGTTGGTGCGGGAGCGGAGGAACGGGCGGCGGGCCTGGCGGCGGGTAGCGAGGGCTTGGTGGCGGCGCTGTGGGCTGCACGGGCGGCTCGCGCTTGTGGCTCTGGTGGCGCCAGTGTCAGGCTCGGCAGATCTGGCGGTCTGGCGGCGCGGCGACGCTGTGGCGCCTCGTCGGCGCAGCGGAGCTTCAGCTGCTGCGTGCTGTGCAGTGGTCGAGCTTCGCGGCGGCGCGCGTCTTTGGTTGTCTTGTGGCCGTCCTCGATCGGGCTCCTGTTCGGCCCACGACGGCGGCGAAGCGGCGGGATGGCTCTTCCGGTGAGTGCTCTTGGTTGCGGGTGCGGGCTGGCTTCGCGCTTCTTGTCGATGGTTGGGCGGGCTGTCGTTGGTGGCCTCGCGTCAAGCTACGGCGGGCGCCATGGTGAAACGACACGAGGGTGTGTCCGGTGGGGAGTTCTCAGGAGGGATGGGAGGCCTCGATGGCCACGCGTCGCCGGTGCAGGGGTGCACCGGTCCGGATGCGTCCGCTCCTCCTCCCCCTTTCCTCGGTTGTGTGCTCTTTGTTGGGGTTCTGGCGATGTTCGAGGCAGGGCGGTTGCTGGCATCTTCATAGGCGGGGGCTGCCAGTCAGGCCAAAGCCAAGGCCTTTGGGTATTCACGGAGTTGCTTGGATGTTGGGCGGCGGCCCTGGCGGCGGGAGACGCGATGTTTATGGGCAGAGCGCGCGTCTTGGGTGCGGTCGGGCAGCCATGGCCACGTGGGTGGCATGGTTGGTGATGTTTGGCGAAGCATGGTGGTTTGGTAGAGGGTTAACACCGGAGTACATAACTTGCCCGGTCTTCTCCGGCCGACGGTGGTGGCGCCGCTGGCGTCGTTTCCTTCATGAAGGCTCCGTCGTGGTGTTCTCTTCTCTCCATGTTGCTCCGGGTGAAAACTTGATCTCCGAGATCGGGCGGTGGCGGCTTTCGTTGTCGTGCCCTTCTTGAAGGCACCGCCTTGGAGTCCATGCTTCACCATTGTTTCGCTTCACTTCTTCTTGGTGGCTAGGTCTCGGAAGGTCCTCATCGGCCCCAAGTGTTTAGTGTGCTTGGTGGTCGATTAGGTAGTGTTGCGGTGCATCGACACCCTTTTATCTTGCCTTGGGTGTGTGTGGTGTGTGGGGGGTTACGTGTTGTATCCGGATTTGTACTTCTGGTCGTTGCTTTATATATAAAGCGGGGCGAAAGCCTTTTTCGGTAAACAAAATGCGAGGATGAGGAGGGAAACTGGTCTGCGGGTCCAGGTTCTAGTCACTAACCTCCGTGATCTGCCTCTGGTGCTCGGAGGTGAGCATAGCATACGTGGTGATCAGCCGCCGGACCATGGCGATGCCGAAGAGCGTGGGAGAGCAGGGGAGAGGAGGCGGACGTGCTCGGGTGGCGGTGCACTGAGGGAGGAGGTGGATGGGCTAGGGTTGGGAGACGTCGGCCGGCTTAAATAGTCGGATTTGGCCTCGGGCGGCGAGACGGAGCGGCGCCACGCGGCGTTCGCACCGCGGCGACGGAGGAGGCATCCGTCGGACCGCCGGTTTTCGGGCGAGTCCGCGTGAGGCCCCATTATCAGTCCTACGTGGCGGACGCGCCCAGGCGCCCCATATCTGTCTCATATTTGGGCTGGATATGAGGGGTTTTGGTCAGCTCGGGCATTTGAGGCCCGTTTGAAGTGCCCATCTGGGTCAAAAAATTCATGAGCGGTTAGTAACCGGGTGGCCCGCCGGGGCGTATGAGGCGGGTTTGGGGCGCCCGACTGTAGATGCTCTAAAAAATTTCCCCTCCCGCTCGGCAACCGCTCTCCCCAGCTCGGCAGCATCCCTTCGGCGTCGCTTTACTTGCTTCCGCGGGGCATCACACACCACCACCAACATCCTATAGCACCCATGGGGCTCCTCCCCCACTTTGATTTGGCCGCTTCTTGTTGTCACCACCTAAATCACATCTACACTCGTCAGCGCCGTTTCCAGATTCGACGCACCCAGGCCCCGGCGCCGTCACGTTTCGACGGAATTCGATGGGGACCGAACTGCGCAGCCACCTCGACCGCTCTGCGCTCCCTAGCGTATGTCCTCCTCCTCTCGGCGCTTGCATTTCACCCGTCGATCGACCGCTGGCACAGCCATGTCCGTCGGTCGAGCGGATTAGCCCTTACCCAACAGCTCATTGGTGAGCCTCCGTCGGTCATCAAGTATGATGACCACCGGTCCACCGCTAGCTAGTGCTGCTCTGCGTCTTGAGCACGCCCAAGCATTCGGATGGGTTTTCTACAAGTGTAAAATGAACGGAGTGAGCACAATTTTATATGGTTGTTCTTCGGATTCGTAGCAATTTAAAATTCATTGTTTGCTTAACTTTTTATATAGAAAGAATGGAAGTGTTGATATTGAAAAGAAGAGTACACACAAGTGAGCACTTTCTTTCTATATACAATGGTCAAGTCTACGATCCAAAAAGGGATGAAAAGAATTCTCAAATCATACACGGATGGACGTGAAGGAGATCTATTGATAAAGAGAAATCTACTTGATGTTGGTGTACTAGTTGCTAGAGACGAAACTACAAGGGATACAATGTCCAAGGAGGCAGAGAAGAAATAAGCGTGCAAACTTGAGAAGCCAACAGAGAAGAGCACCAATGTAGATAATGAGCATGAGATGGAGAAAGTATTGATCGAACTAGTAAAAAGCAGTCAAGGAAGTGATGTTTCTACTGTAGCATGTAATTTTTCTTGTAGTTTTCTTTGGACCAGTTCTCTTAAAGTATGTGACGAAGATGCCATTTAATGAAATAATTGAGTAGTGAAGTTTAATTCGATGGCCCAAAGTAAATGAATTTGACTTAATGTCAAATCTTAGATAAGTTTTCTGATTTGCGCAAATCTAAGCTAATGTCACGTGTTGATGGTCCTTTTAATGTGTTAGAGAAAGTAAACAATAATGCATACAAACTTGAGTTGTTTGCAGACTTTTGGGTTAGTCCCACTTTTAACACTATAGATTTGAAGCCTTATGTGGTGAGGAATATGAGCTTTCATCGTGGACGACTTCAATTCAAGAAGGGGAGGATGATGAGGACACTACTACCACAGTTAATTACTTCCACCACCCCTGCGGCTACACATATTGGACCAATTACTAGAGCTTGTGCACATCAATTAAAATACCAGATATTTTCGGGTAATGATTCTAATATCCGTGAGAATATGATGCTGACTAAATTGGATACATTTGTTTTGCTTACGAATGAAGGTCCTAGCATAGATAAAAAGTATGAACGTTGGAGTATGATCAAGCGTGGAGATGAAAACGCGCATGAAGGAAACAAGAACGGAGTTTTCAATGAAGTTTTCAGCACTTCGAAGCCACCATGATGACATACAAGGACATGGACGAAATATACAAGATGACATTTCATAAATTTCGTCCATAATAGGGGAAACGACTTCATATGCTATTTTTATAGTCCGTATTATTGGGGAAATGATTCAGGAGGTCTTTTAGTCCCACCTTGTCAAAGATTGACCAAATCCCCTCTCTTTGCCCCATGTAAATACAAACCTTAAGGCATCGTTTAGACTTGAGTTTTGTTTAGATTAGAATTTGCCATAGTTGCAACTCTGCGTCCTTTGTTTGTGTTCAACGACCAGACCAAGACGTCACATAACCCCATTTTGATTACTAAAGCTTTCCTCTTAAATTCGCAATATTCATATTGCAGTCTCAATTTCTTACTTGTGCTTCGCTTGCGTGTAGTAAATAGAGCCTCGTGGTCAAGTTTATCGTGCTCTGGCGTACTCAATAATCTCTCGAAATTGGTTTAGCGATTGCTAAGATGCGACGTCTTCACGCGTTCATAGTCGGATCGGCAAAATCGACTTCCACCAAAAACAATAGCTACCTCTCATCTAGACATCGGAATACCTTCGCCTCTATCAACTATACATACAAGACAAAGCACCTAATAAGAATTGCATCAAGAGGTTTGAATTTGAAGAGTGAGAACAAATCTTTGTATCCTACAATAAAGGATCCCGAGCTTGTTCCAAATTGATGCTCAAAGTGCAATTTGAAACCTTCTTCATTCGGAAATTATTTCATTCGCTTGAGACACTAGTTCTGCAACACCATGCAATTCGTGCCAGCCTTCTTCAAGTCTTCTCCATGCTTGTACTGACGTGTCCTTGCAACATATCCGCACACACTCCTGGAAATTGCAGAGTCTTTCATTGTGAACCTACAATTTCATCAAGTAATTAGTTAAAGTGAGGATTAGGAGATGTACATGAATGTTATCAGCCATAGTTCATGGTCCAAGTTCACAACATATATATACTTGTTCTATTCAAAAATCATGAAGTGTTATACAGATGATGAGTGTTGTTCTGCTCGACTCCTATCGCTCCACCCGCGCATCCGCCACAACCGTTGGCAGTACTGCCTTCATCAGGCGGAGTGGAAGTTGCCTTCAAGGAGATCGACGAGGCGGCCGATGAAGTGTACGGTAAGAGCGAGACATGACGACGTTGCCAGCTCCGCTACGGCCGCGCCCCACCGACTCGACCATGGAGCCAGCACGTCCGCTGGCGCCAGTGGCAGTGAAAAAGAGTAGAGCATGTGAGGTGGCCGGCGCTCGGGTCCCAGAAAGGCCACCATTTCTCCCATCCCGTTGAAGCCAAATTTGGTGTGCTCATCATCGTCGACCAATTAGCCGCTTCAGGCTACGGAGGCGCAACTTCAGTTCTTGGGGCTCATGGCCTGATGGACACAAGGAACGGATGCCGACGGTCATTTAGGCTAGGTTTAGAGTCCGATCTAATTGAAATATATCGAAACACACCTGGTTTTATGTAAAAAATATTATCCAAGTATGAATGAATATCGTCTTGTTTGTTTGAATATGCATCAAATTTGTTCAATTTCATCTAGTCCATGGACGGATGCGGTGTCCTGTTCGGGGTCGATCGTTGGAGATGCCCTATATAGGCTCTGTGTTTTTCATTTCGGGATATGATTCACCTATGGGTGTGACTTGCAAAGCATGAAACACAATCCAAAGGGAATGAAAGCCATGCACGCGTACGTACATGCGTGTTTTCATTCCGGGTATTCATGTGTATTCATTTTACCAAAATCATTGTTGTTTTTCAAAAATTGTCACTGTTTTGCCAAAATCAACACTTTTTTGTAAAAATCATGGGTATTCACATGAAGACCCAAGAATACCCCTAGTGCCGCCCCTGCATGCACAGGCTCTAGAGACAGACGCACAGCCTATCCATCGGCTGTCGTCACTGCTGATTGCATGGCCGGCCTTGCCCGCGCGAGCACATATATGTGCGCATACGCGTGCACGCTCCTGCCCACCAGCTCCACTCCACTCGACTCCACTCCACTCCACAGACGACTCCACGTACGAGACGGCTGTTCGGCCTTCGAGAGAGCGAGGGTTTGCAGGATGGAGAGGCGGCTGTTCGAGACGGTGAGGCACGGCGGCAGGGTGCTGTACAGGCTCCACGCTGTCACGGTGGCCGCATCAACGCTCCTGGTGCTCTACTACCGGGCGACGCGCGTGCCGGGCTCCGGCGGGAGGCGGGCGGCGTGGCTGGGGATGCTGGCGGCGGAGCTCTGGTACGCGGCCTACTGGGTCGTCACGCAGTCGGTGCGCTGGAGCCCCGTCCGCCGCCGCACCTTCAGGGACAGGCTCACCGCCAGGTATGTACGAGTCCCTGACTCCATGTGACGACCAACGTATGCACGTACGGCGGCTGCACGATCGAGAGAGACTGAGGATGCGCGCAGGCGTACGTACGTACGTGCGTGTTTTCCTTTTCCTTCCAAAAAGGGCATATCTATTATAAAAGCTCATCAAAAAGTATAAAGCATTTTAAACATAATAAAAATAAAAAATTATATCAAGATTCTGAGACCATCGAATGATCACTAGTGCCGGCAGAACGAGCCGCTGACGCGTCGTTGCCGCCCCTCCCCTACCGAAGCCGGCTAGACCTTGTCAATGATAGCCGAAAAGCCTTCGTGCACGTGCCCCTAGGGACCAGTGCTTTGGAGCCGCAATTATGGCCATTGAACCCTCGAATAATCTAAAGCACCCGACATCAAATCTTGTCACATGATGAGAAACTCTAATCTCACTGTCTCAAGAAGACGACAGAAATAAACGCTGGGGCTTCGTCAGCTACCTCCAGACGGATGAACTCGAGAAGAATCGGAGCCCAGAAATAAAACTCGAAGAAGAAGCGCCACCATCCACCCGAACGTCACGTCTGTGAGATTAAAAAGACCCTAACCTAAGCTATGAATCAAGCGGAGACATCGGGATTGTCCTTCCCGGCACCGACTGCCGGAGCGATAGGTAGAAAGAAGGCGAACCCATGGGCTCACGGACGAAACCTAAAGGAAAGAGTTTGCTCTAGTCATCTACGGTTAGGGAAGGAAGCAAGAGGAGGTCTTAAACCTGGTGGAAGTAACGTGTGTTTTCACGACTTAGCTACGTTGTTTGGCTTGTGCGCGCACGCACAGCATCTCCAAGCATTGCTGGTCTTGCTTGAAGGAATCACCACGTTTCCACGCTTGTCTGTAATTATTGTACAATCTCTACCTAATAATAAAACAAATAGGGTTTCTGGTCGTCCGTCAAAAACAATACCCTCAAAGTTGCTATAAATTACCCGCTATGCCACCCATAAGTCAAGAAGACGATTCGTTTCAAAGTCATCGTCGCGCACAGTTATTTTATACAACCAATACCCAATACATTTCACAGACGCACTGGTAGCTTAGTGGTTGAAGCGTATCTGCTCCCGCGTAGACGAGGGTCCTATTTTCCACCACCTTTTTCTCACGCACCTCCTCCCTCCCACATACGCTTTCATGGGCCGGCCCGTGGGGCGTGACACCCCTGTTTTTTTTTTTCATTTCATTTTTTCTTTTCTTTTCTTTTCTCATTTCTGTTTTTGTTTTTCCTTCTTTAAATTAATTCGACATTTTCAAATTACAAAAGAGTTTTGAGAAAAACATTTGAGAAATCATGGAATGTTTATGAATTCAAAAATATGCGAGAAGTCATAAATTTTCCGCGGTTTTTTTTGGTGATTTACAAAACTGTTCGCAAATTATAAAAAAATCACAATTTTTCAAAATTTGTTCCCCAATTATAAAAAAAGTCCATTGATACAAAAAAGGTTTGCTAACTCAAAAACTGTTCATGAATTCAAAAACTATGTATCCATTTCAAAAAATGTTCGTCTGAACAAAACAAATGTTCATGAATACGAAAACTATTCATGCATTTCAAAAAATGTTCGTCTGAACAAAACAAGTGTTCATGCATTATAAAATGCCCAAAATTTTAAAACAATTGTTTGTCGATTAGAAAAAATGTTCGTCGATTCAAAAGTCTTTCATGTCTAGGATTTGGGAAGTTTTTGGAAAGTCTTTTTATGTCTAGGCGCTAGGAGTAGTTTGTGGTCATGAAATTTGTTTTTAAAGTTTTAAACATTCTCTTGCGCGGCACAATGACAAGTGTGCCATGCAATGGCAAGCTCATTGCCTTGGGATTTACCACGTCGAATGCATTGCGATCGCATGGACATCGCGTACATCATCAACGAGGGTGGGAAGAAAGATAAGTGGAAACATGGTGAGCCACCATGTGAAAATAGAGGACGCTCATAATTTGGGGTATTGAGTCATACTTATTTGGCTGGCGTGTAACTTTTTTGTCTCCCGTTGCAACGCACGGGCAAGTTTGCTAGTAATAGAAAAATCAATATATATTATATCCAGTCAATATATTATGAAAATATTTTAATAGATCTAGTAACATTGATTTAGTTGCCTAAATTCTTTTTTTTGTAAATTTGGTCAAATATAGAGCCCTTAGACTTAAGAGACAAGACTAAGGCCCTGTTTGTTTCATAAGTCCTATGACTTTTTTAAGTCCCAACTTATAAGTCATAAGTTCCTACCTGTTTGTTTACAGGGACTTATAAGTCCCGAGTCCCTACCTGTTTGTATACAGGGACTTATAAGTCCATGTTGCACCGCTGAAACGAGGCTCAGGAGAGGGCCTGTCCGGCGATTGGAGGCACCGTTGCAACGAATCGAGGCAGAACGAACCGAGGCGGGGCGGCGACGGGGCGGCGACGGGGCGGCGACGGGGCGAGAGGCGGGGCTCCCTGGAAACAAACACCCCCTAAGCAGTCTCGTATACATGATGAAATACACGTGGAGTCACTATATTGGGAACAATAGAATTTGATTGGGACTTAATAGAAAATATAAAATTAATGGACTCAGATCGTAAAGAAAATCCAGCTAGACGAGACTTAATAGAAGATATAAAATATATAGCCAATTATTAGTACGCTACATGACATACTATGGCATATGGTTATTTCAGAATTGTAGATCTATGTTGTTCTTTTATTTTTATTTTTTTAGAAAAGGAGGTTAAGACCCCCGGCTTCTGCATCAATTGATGCATACGGCCATCTTTATTTATTATATAAAAAACTAAAAAATGTTGTTCTTTCATTAATACGCGACAAAACAGCTTTAAGCGTGACGAGAACTTTGGTTATGACTAAGGTTGTGAAAATGATTGAGCTGCTGGTGATGCCTATTTACCTTGTTATTCAAAAGAAAAGCTTTCTAAAGCAAAAAAATGCATTAACAAGTCAGCCGTGCGACTATATGACGCATACCACCTACTAGGTTAAAAATCAACACTGAACGCACTGCACAATTTACATTTCAGTCAGTACTCCTCCATTTTTTTTTGGTTTGCATATAAAATTTGTCTAAATGCAAACTCTATAAAGTTTGACTAACTTTATAATAAAAAATATCAACATTCACATTACAAAATCACTATCATTAGATGTATCATGACATGATTTTTCATACTATATAGCTTTCATATTCTATATGTTGATATTTTTTAATATAAATTTGATCAAATTTTACATAGTTTCACTTCAGACAAATATTATAAGGAGAGTAAAAAGAAACAGAGGGAGTACTAAGATTATCTGATTTTACATTATGTTGTACGTCCCTATCTAAGACCTTAGATAGCAACGTACGATATACACCGCAGCCAGCGGCCTTCATGAAAAAATCGCTGTTGTCGCCTCAAACCTAAGAGACTGCATTCGATGGCTTAAAAAAATTCAAATATCCCGTGTTTACTAACAGAAATCAAAGCTAAGAGGATGTATGGTTAGTTTGTCTCACGCGGAAACTCGCCCGACCACTCAGTTACCTCACGGTCCGCAGAGTCGTTGGATTCCGCACTGAGGGCACTCCAAATTTTAAGTTTTAATTTCCGAAACTTGCGATTTTGTCACTCGCTTGTATCAAGTTTTAGTAGTTGAACCTAATTAAGTTAAAAACTCGCTAAAACTTATTCAAAATGGATCTTATTTGAAAGCCCTTGTCATGAGAAACACGAATATGCAAACAAAATTTAATCCAGACTTTTGGTTAAAAAGATATAAAAATGAAAAATCAAAAGCCAAAAGAAAAATGTAGTCGGTGGCCTCGCACCTGCGTACCATAAATCCCCTCCCTGTCTCTTGCGTCTGAACAACTCTAAAGGCATGGATAAAACAACTTCCCTTTGTTTACTCCTTTTTAACTCAAAGTTAGTCCAACTCAGAGACAGAGCACGATATTATATGCATGGGGCCTTTTTGGCTCTAGGAAGCATATGCTCCTGAAGAAACAATAAACTTAAAATAAATAATAATAATAATAATGATAAAACTGATATTTTTAGACGTTCATCTTAGTGTAGCAAGTGTGCTTGATAATTCTCATGCGAAACAGGATATCAATGCTTCATCACTGAAAAAAAAACTATGTGCAACATTTAGAGGTAATATTTGGTGTTCAACCTTTTTTTTTGTACATGTCAAAAATACTAAAGTTTTCCACCTACAAATTTGCAGGTATCATTTGGTTGTGACCATGAATACATATAAGTTTTCTGATTTTTTTACATTTGAAAAAAAAATTGACACGCAGGAGCATGTGCTCATGGGACAGCACTGCACTATTTCTCCACTATTTTTAGCTGAGTTTGAATGTTTCACATGGGGCCCAGTTTAGAGTTAGTGCTACCTCCACATACTACTGATGCTCCTAGCTAGTCCAAGGCGTCATTGTCTCAAACCTGCAGACACTTATACACCTCCTAACAAAAACGGATAAAAAAACGAAGGAACTTTTGTCGGACTCTAGTAAGAAAAATATAGAGTACAATGTAGACGCTCACATATACACACACTCATTCCTATAAAGATATACATGTACACCCTATCCCTACATGCACACCCTATCCCTATGAGTATCTTATATATGATGATATATTGCTGGCTAAGCAAAATTTGCCGCCCAAGGTTGCAATGGAAATAATCATTGAAGGCTGTTGGAACATCTCAATGCAGCGCAATGGAAAAATATTTAGAAATGAGGTACCAAGTGTCAACTGTTGGAAATTCAAGCTTAAACAAGATTTAGAATTGCTGCAATATAGAATCAAAGCAAAGCACAGGGCTGCATTACAAGACTGGATCAGTGCTCATCTGTGATGATTGCACTAGAAACACTTTAGATGTTTTCTTGATCATGATTACCTCTAGAACTGGCATTGGATGACTTTCTTTGTGTTTTATTGTTCTTCTTTTGTATTTTGCTTTGTACATATTATAAATGAAAATATACCATAGAACTATTGTTCTACGGTTTGTGCTTCACTATCCCTATGACTCTATGAGTATCTTTGAGAGACTAAACCGATAAATCTTAAGATTGACAAAGTCACCACAGACACAGCCATGTAGTCGATGAGATCGTCGTCTCCCACTAATCAAACATCACTGAGAAGTCTGAAACAAATTCAAAAAAATGTAGACATCTATGTCAAGTCTAGGACTTTGAACCCGGTGGGCTGATTCCACCACAAAGAACTCTTGTATTGTTTTTGACATGTACACTAAGATTGAAAGATACGCCATGCTTGGCATTAACACAGTTACAATTGTCATTTGGATTTGGAGAAGGTACGGAGACAGGCTACCTGGTGTGGACATCTTTGTATGCACTGCAGACCCACTTTCAGAGCCGCCAAGTCTCGTCATCTCTACCATCCTATCGGTCATGGCATACAATTACCCAGCCGAAAAATTAAGTGTGTACCTTTCTGATGACGGAGGCTCAGTCCTCACTTTCTACGCTATGTGGGAAGCGTCCTTATTTGCAAAGCATTGGCTACCATTCTGCAAGAGATATAACATTGAGCCAAGGTCACCGGCTGCTTATTTCTCAGAGTCATATCAAGGTTTGAGCACCCCAGAAGAATGGTCATTTATCAAGGTAAGCAGATATTACAAACGTCTTTTTTCTTTTGTTTTTCTGAAACACTCTCTCTCTCTCTCTCTCTCTCTCTCTCACACACACACACACACACACACACACACACACACACACACACACACACACACGACAAAAAATTTAATATATTAATATTACCATCCATAGTGCTCAAAATTTGTCATGGCAACTAATGATACTATTTCATTTATTTTGAGCAGGACATGTATGACGAAATGACTGAGCGCATAGATACGGCTGTCATGTCAGGCAAAATTCCTGAAGGGATCAGAGCAAATCATAAAGGATTTTATGAATGGAATCCAGAAATTACCTCAAAAAATCACCAGCCAATTGTGCAGGTAGATTTCGTGCCCTCCCAAATGGAGTAAAGGTTTCCAGCATTCTAGTAGTAAATAACTTACAGGTAGGAGTGTTCGAGGTTCTGAAGTTGTTTCTTTTGTTAGATTCTGATAGATGGCAAAGACCAAAAGGCAGTTGATAGTGAAGGAAATGTGCTTCCAACCCTTGTTTACATGGCACGTGAGAAGAGGCCTCAGCATCACCATAACTTCAAAGCTGGGGCAATGAATGCTCTGGTACACTCACTAATCTTGCCCCGTCACACTAAGTGACAGTTTATTGTAAACTTCATACTTATAATTATTAAGCTCATTTACTTGTACTGACCATTCTTGATGAACATAATATTTGCACCATATTCTACTCCCTCCGTTCCTAAATGTAAGTCTTTTTAGAGATTTTAAATGAACTATCACATACGGATGTATATAGACATATTTTAAAGTGTAGATTCACTCATTTTACTCCGTATGTAGTCACTTGTTAAAATCTCTAGAAAGACCTATATTTAGGAACGGAGGGAGTAATTCACAACCTTGAAGTTTTTGATAAACAGTATTGCTGGACAAGAGTAACCAAAATGTTGTGGTGTACTTTCTTTCCTTTGAGAAAATTGTAGGATAAAGTTGACACCCTAATAATAAACTTTCCAGCATTGTATCAACAGTCCACAATAGAATTTTCCCAAGTACTACCCCCGTACCTAAATATAAGACATTTTTGCAGTTCAAATTAAACTGCAAAAACGTCTTATATTTAGTTACCGAGGTAGTATTTGGGAGAATGAGAGTTGAGGAAATGTAAGAACCACCACTTTTACAGCCTTTTTACATGTAGACAATAATTCATTCATGAATGCTAGACACTAGTACTACCAAGTAACAACTACCAGTCCTGTCTGTATGGTACAATGTTATCATCCAATTAGATGAGCATTTTATACAATGAATGGTTGTAATACCTTCGTCATAATGGACTTAACTGAAATGTGTCAATTTTTTCCATTGAAACGCAGATAAGAGTATCATCAGTGATAAGCAACAGCCCTGTCATCATGAATGTGGACTGTGATATGTATTCCAACAACAGCGACACGGTCAGAGATGCATTGTGCTTTTTCCTTGACGAAGAAATGGGTCACAAGATCGGATTTGTGCAGTATCCTCAGAACTATAACAACATGACCAAGAATAATCTATATGGGAACTCCCTCCATGTCATCAATGAGGTAAGCATCGTCAAACTGTAACTTGAGTTCCATTCTCATGTTCACCATAATATTTCCACTAACATAGCTACTCAATATAAAGGTGGAGATGGGTGGTATGGACAGTTTGGGTGGACCTCTGTATGTTGGCACTGGATGTTTCCACAGAAGGGAGATCCTTTGCGGCAGGAGGTTCACCAAAGACTATCAAGAAGACTGGAACGGATGGACCAAGGGCAGAATAAAAGATACTAGCATAGATGAGATGGAAGAGAAAGCGAAGTCTTTAGCAGCCTGCACATATGAACATGGCACTCAATGGGGAGATGAGATTGGATTGAAATATGGTTGCCCTGTGGAGGATGTAATCACCGGATTGGCGATACATTGCAGAGGATGGGAGTCAGTCTACAACAATCCTGCAAGACCAGCGTTTATGGGTCTAGGTCCAACGACACTTGCTCAGACACTACTGCAACACAAGAGATGGAGCGAGGGTAGTTTCTCAATCTTTCTATCAAAATACTGCGCTGGGAAGTGTGCCGGCGGTGGCCGCGGCGAGATCGCCGGCGAGGCACGGCTGCGAGATCTCGCGGATGCGGGAGGCTCGTTTGAACGAGCTGTTGGGCCGAGCGATCGATGGGCCGGCTCTGAGTGAGCCGGGCCCTGTAATCCTTGGGCCTGGGTCAACTGGGTATGAGGCCCAGAATGACCAGGAGCTTACGGCGGTTCAGGTCGAGGGTGTTTGCACGATCGACGTAGCGGCACAGAGTCTTTGCACGACGGGCCCTAGGGTTTTTCGACGATCGGCACGACCGCGATTCTGTGATCGAGGGGCGAGCCGTGCTCGCCGGATCCCCGCTCTTCGTGGCATGGCGGGCGGAGGACCGCCGCTGGCCAAAACCAGCAGCCAGGTCGGAGCGCCGGGCGCCGTCGGGCGTGGAGGTCCGCCGGTGCCGGCGGAGGCGGCCGCGGTGGTGCTCAGCGGCGGCTGGCGCGGGCGAAGCGTCTTGGCGCGCAGCTTCGGACTTGACGCAGCCACCCCCGTTGCGGCCAGCGGCTCCGGGAGTGGTTGGCACCCGACCTCCGCTGCATGGGGGCTTTCCCAGGACCGGCGCGGCAGGACGCGGGACACCGCCGACGGGGAACAGAAATCCCGGGACTGCCGGGGGTCGTGGTGACCTTCGGCCGCCGGCGCCTCCTCCCGTGCCTGCTGCAGGGCGCGGTAACCCAACGGCGAGGCAGCCAGTCTTGGGTGGGCAGCCCCGTCACACAGCGGTACAGACCGGGGCTAGGCCGCCTCATTTTGTGGCTCGATAGTCGCAGAACGCGGCGGCTCTGGTCCTGGAGCAGGCACAGTTTCAGGACGCTTCGGCAGCGGGGGGAGTTTCAGAGGTGCCTCGAGGAAAGTGAGGAGATGACGGGCTTAACGCGTACGGAGACGGACAGCACCGGGGGTCCTCGTCCACGGGTGGTGGGCGGGGATATACTTGGCAGAGTGATGGCTCCACAGAGAGGCCCTTCCTGGGGCCGACGGGAGGCTTCGTCGAAGGGGCATCAGGACCAGCCAACAGAAACCGCGGTGGTTTCCGGGGTAACCGCGACCGAGGTGGTCGCTACCGCCCAAGACAGCACCCAGTGGTTGTGGATCAGATAGCGGTTGATGAGGGCACTCAGGAGATGGCCATTGAGGTGGCTACAGCTACGGCGGAGGTGGTTGCTTCGGATGAGGTAGTGTCAGTGGAGGGCTCTGACAGGGCTGAGCTGGACCGGGTGGCTAAGTATGCTCGCAAGAAAGAAAAAATGCTTCGCTATCGTTGTGGAAATAAGGGTCACTTCATTGCTGAGTGTGAGGCGGTCTTATGCGACAGGTGTGGTAAGCCAGATCATGCCTCAGGAGATTGTCCGCTTATGAGAGAGCAGCTCCCCAATCTTATGATGTATGGTGTATTTTGTTCTGAGCTTACTTTTTTTGAGTCTCCGGTCGAGAGGGAAGTTACTGAGGAGGTGCGCAGTGTGACAACGGGGATTGTGAAAGTGACTAAAGGAGAAGTCTCGGCGTCCAGTTGTGCGTGCGGTTGTTATGGAGCTGGCCCGGCGACTTCCTCTGGGAGCTAGTCGGTCTGGAGCCTAACGCTTGTGGTGGAGTTTCCTTGGTGGAGGATTCTGAGAGGTTACTCAGTTTTGGGATGTGTAAGGTGCAGTACGGAGGGCATTCTTGAGTTTCATGAGTGGAAATTGACTGAGCCCCAGGGAAAGCCACTAACCCAGGCCTGGTTGCGTTTTTCGGGAGCTCCTCACAGACCTATGCAGGATGCCAGGGTGGTGGCTAGTCTGGCTGTTCTGGTTGGAAAGCCAGAACGTGTTGATATGGTCTTCACCAGAGCTCAGGGGGTGGCTCATGTTCTTGTCAGCATTTTTGATATTGAATTTGTTCCTGATGTGGTGAAGTGGGCTTATCGAGGACAGGTGTATAACATTCGGATTGAGTTTGAGGATGACAGTTTGTTTGGTGAGGCACCTACTGCCGTCGATGTTGACATGCACGAGGGTGATGATGGCATGGGGCGCAAGGAGCCTGAGATTGCTGAGTCTGGTCGAGAGGAGGACAGACCGAGATCTGTGGCTAAGACCACAGGAGGGGCGACCGCGCCTACTTCTTCGGTACCGTCGACCACACTGCGATTTGGGTCGTTTCAGCCTTCGTCTGCACCTCCGAGATTATGGAGTGAGCGGGTGGAGTCTCCTGAGGAGTTTGAGTGCTCCTTACCAGAGTTGGATCTAGATGACCAGAGTGTCCAGGGTCGAGGAGTGGAGGGGGGTTTGGAGATACCGCTATCGCCTCCCTCACAGACTCCTGTGACGATAGAGCTGCTTGAGACTTCGAGCGTGGTGGGGGGATTAAGGCAGGAGGCCTTGGCTCATCACCCTTCTGCCGCTCAGGTCGGGTCTCCTGAGAGGGAGGTGCCCTCTTCGTGGGAGCGACCGGAGGCGGATGCTTCGTCTGAGCGCTCTTCAGTTTGTCCGGAGCAGGTGGCGCAGGTGGCGCTTCCTGCGACGGTGTTGGCCGTACCTGGGGGAGGTCATATGGGGCAGGAGGCCCCGCACACCTCCCTTTTGGTTTCGACGGAGGCGGCTGCGACTGTCGTCCTTGGCGGGAGTCCGGGGAAGGTATCCCCGGTCCATCCTTCCCCTTCGGCGGTCGGGACGGTGGCACCGACCGACTTGAGGGGTGCGGCGGAGGGGACGGTCGGCCAGGCGGCGCCGACTTTGACTACACTGGCGCTGACGACGGCGTCGGAGTAGCCCTTCGACCTTCTGCAATCTTGCTTCTCGAGAGGAGGTTATTGCTTTCGGCGGAATTCCTGATCCGGTTTCTGAGGGACGACGGATGAGCTCCCGTCTCCAGGACCAACCGGAGGTTGATGACATGCAGCAGAGGTGCGCAATGAGAGCGGCCAAGCTTCGTGACATTGAGGTCACTACTGGTATGTCAGTCAATTTATCCAATTCTATTATGCATTTCTCTACGGATGAGATTATTCATAATGCAACTCAAGTAGGGGTTTCGCTAGGAAATAACAATAATGAAATCTCCAACTCGGTTAATGATCTTCTGAATTTGGAAGCAGAACGCGCCTTAGAAACCATTCGCAACCTAGCGGCAGTAAGGCCTATGAATGATGCGGAGATTGACGCGTTGGGGGTGAGAGTGTTAGACAATTTGTGTGCGGACCTTGCACCAAACCCTATTGAGTCTGATGAGGACGAGGCTAGTATTGATGTTGGGGATCGTCAATCACCGGTTCCGCCGCCTGGTTATGAGGACCAGCCGGTAGGCACCGAAAAGCCTAAACGTAAGTGGAAGCGGAAGGTGTATCCAGCATCCGCAGTACGTAGAAGTGCTAGGATTCGTACGGCCAAAAAATTTCATGATGAACTATGAAAGGAATCTTTTGGAATAGCAGAGGTCTTAAGGACTTGGCTAAAAGAAGATTTCTCGCTGAGGAGACTCTGGAGCGCCGACTAGATTTCGTTGCTCTATCCGAAACTGGAAGAGATAATTTTGCTCCTCAGTTTCTCGCTTCTCTTGTCGGTGGTATCGATTTTGACTGGCATTGCCTGCCTCCGCGTGGACAATCGGGAGGCATCTTACTGGGAGTGAGATGCGAGTCTCTTGAGGTCCGGAGTGTGGTGATGGGCGACTTTGCGGTTAAGTTTCGGGTTAGGTCAAAAGTTGATGGATTCGACTGGGCTTTAGTGGCGGTTTACGGAGCCGCACAACCAGAACTTAAACCGGAATTTCTAGCCGACCTTGTTCGAATCTGTGTATCCGAACAACTCCCAATGCTGGTCGGGGGTGATTTCAACATCATTCGGAGGAGAGAGGAGAAGAATAATGATAACTTCGACGGGAGATGGTTGTTTATGTTCAACACAATTATTGAGAGCTTGGATCTGAGGGAGATAGAGCTTTCTGGCAGAAAGTTTACCTGGGCTAATGCTCTGCCAAACCCAACATATGAAAAGCTTGATCGTGTCTTTGGCGGTGTAGAGTGGGAACAGAAATTCCCTCTGGTTACGGTACAAGCTTTAACGAGGGGCATATCCGATCACACACCACTGTTTGTGGACTCCGGGGAGTCTAATTATGTGGGAAACAAGAACACTTTCTCATTCGAGATGGCCTGGTTCGAACGTGAGGGTTTCTTAGACCTCGTTGCCAGGGAATGGGATAAGGGTGGTGGAGGTAGGACGGCGGTTGAACGTTGGCAGAACAAAATTAGGCACTTAAGAAGTTTCTTACGAGGTTGGGATAAGCACCTAAGTGGGGCTTATAAGATCGAAAAGGATAGACTCCTTGCTCTTACACAGGCCCTAGATACGAAGGCTGAATCTTCGATCTTGCTACCCGCCGAGCTCCAGGTTAAGAGCGAGGCTGAGAAGAGGTTGAAATAACTTCTCCGCGAGGAAGAGTTGAAGTGGGCGTTGCGCGCTAAGGTCCGCAAAGTTGTCCAAGGGGATGCCAATACTCAATTCTTTCACATGATTGCGAATGGCAAGCACCGTAAGAAGCGTATATTCTAGCTAGAGCAGGATGAAGGCACTATCATTGGGCAGGATAATCTCAAAACATACATCACTGAGTATTATAGACAGTTGTTCGGACCGCCGGAGGTTAATTCCGTGTCCTTGGATGAGTCTAGGACTGACGATGTTCCTCAGCTGTCGGTGGCCGATAATGAGATTTTGCTGGCCCCGTTTACGGAGAAGGAGGTGTTTGATGCTATAGCACAAATGAAAAACAATAAGGCTCCCGGACCGGATGGGTTTCCGGCTGAGTTTTATAAAAAGTGCTGGCACATTATTAAGGGGGATCTGTTACCTATGTTTAATGATCTTTTCTTGGGACAGCTCCAATTGTTTCACTTGAATTTTGGAACTATTACATTACTCCCAAAGAGAATGGAGGCTGTGCGAATTGAGCAGTTCAGGCCGATTGCCTACTCAATGTTAGTTTCAAAATATTCACCAAGGTCGGGACGAACAGGCTCTCACAGATTTGCGCTACGTGGTGCAACAGTCCCAAACGGCTTTCATGCGATGAAACATTCTTGAAGGGTGGTTGTCCTGCATGAACGCTCCATGAAATTCACTCTAAAAATTAGATGGGGTAATTTTAAGGTGGATTTGAAAAGGCGTATGACAAGGTTAAGTGGCCATTCCTTCAACGGGCATTGCGTATGAAAGGTTTTGATGATGCTGGCGCCAGTGGAATCTTTACATAAAAAGGAGTGTTGGTATCAAAGTAAATGACGATATAGGTCATTACTTCCAAACTCACAAGGGCCTCAGGCAAGGAGATCCAATGTCCCCTATATTGTTTAACATTGTGGTGGATATGTTAGCAATTTTGATAGGAAGGGCGAAGGACAATGGACAAGTTGGTGGCCTAGTACCTCATCTGGTTGATGGAGGTGTTTCTATCCTTCAATACGCTGATGATACAATAATCTTTATGGAGCATGATTTGGCCAAGGCGAGAAATATGAAGCTGTTACTTTGCCTCTTTGAACAATTATCAGGGTTGAAGATCAATTTCCATAAGAGCGAGTTGTTCTGCTTTGGGAGAGCCAAAGACAAACAAGAGTCTTATAGGCAATTGTTTGGGTGCGAGTTGGGAAGTTTACCTTTCTCCTACCTTGGCATTCCGATACATCATCGTGAGGCTAACTAACGAGAGAGTGGAAGTGTATCGAGGATCGATTTGAGAAGAAGCGAGCTCTTTGGAAGGGTAAGCTCATGTCATACGGAGGCGGTTAATCTTGATTAACTCGGTGCTCACAAGTATGCCTATGTTCCTCTTATCTTTCTTTGAGGTTCCAGTGGGTGTTAGGAAAAGACTGGACTTCTATCAATCTCGTTTCTTTTGGCAGGGTGATGAGCACAAAAGAAAATACCGGCTTGCTAAGTGGGATATTATCTGTCGACCCAAAGACCAAGGTGGGCTTGGTATTGAGAATCTAGAAGTTAAAAACAGATGCCTTCTTAGTAAGTGGTTGTGGAAGCTCGTGTCCGGTACTGAAGCAATGTGGGCGCAAATCCTTCGCAGCAAGTACCTCCAGACTAGAACGTTATCGCAGGTATCAGTTAGGCCGACTGATTCACCGTTCTGGAAGGGACTAATGAAAGTCAAAGTATTACTGTTCAATAGGACAAAGGTTGTCCTTGGAAATGGTGCTACTACACGTTTCTGGGAGGATTCTTGGCTGGGAGACTCACCCTTGGCTATTCAATATCCGTCTTTATATCGTATTGCGCAACGACGTGAGGTGTTTGTGGTGACGGTATTTCAGACTATCCCCCTTAATATTCAGTTTAGACGGTTGTTAGTGGGCAATCGCTGGGAGGTTTGGCTCCAGTTAGTTAGGAGACTAATGGAGGTACAACTTTCTGACCAACCTGATGCATTACGCTGGAAGTTGACCAAGTCTGGAGCATTTACAGTGAGGTCAATGTATCTTGATGTTATTAACTCAACTTCCATCCCGACGTCCAAAAAGGTCTGGGATGTCAAAGTTCCTTTGAAAATAAAAGTGTTTATGTGGTTTGTTCATAAACAAGTCATTCTCACAAAGGACAACTTGATAAAGCGTAATTGGACAGGAGCTACTAGGTGTAGTTTCTGTGATCGGGATGAGACAATTAAACATCTCTTTTTTGATTGTCCGCTAGCTAAGGTTCTATGGCAGACGGTGCACATTGCTTTTAATATTACTCCACCCACAACGGTTACCGCTCTATTTGGGACTTGGCTTAATGGGATTGATTCCGCATTAGCAAGGCATATTCGGGTGGGAGTTTGTGCGTTGATGTGGACCATCTGGTTGTGCAGAAATGATTTGGTTTTTAACAGAACATCACGAATTCATTTTTTGCAGGTTCTATTCCGAGCTACGGCATTGATCCGTTCGTGGTCATTACACACTCCGATGGAGGCCAGGGCGCATTTGGTTACTGGGTCTACCCGATGGGAGATGGTTGCTCGGGTTATCTTCAACCGGTTTGGATGGCAGTCATGTAATAGGATAGGCAATTAGTTTTCCTATCTTCTTTAGCCAGCCGGTTGTGGCATTTTCTTTCTGGCTAGTCTGTGTTTCTAGCCTTCCGCGGTCGATATGGGCTGCATTTCCTACGTTTGAGTTTGAGACTATGGAACCTTGTATGCACGCTTTGCTGCTTTGATTAATAAGAGGGCCGCATGCATCATTCTTGATGTAGAGGCCGGGGTACTCCCCCTTTTCGAAAAAAATACTGCCCCTTCTTGTTTGGGCATGGAAAAACCAAGTTACGACATCAAATGGGCTACTGTATCTATGGGCTATGGGCACCCAATTCACTCCCTACACTGTGCTATGTTGTCATCCCTTCACTAGCCCTCCTCAAAGGCATTGCCCTTTTCCCCAAGGTAATGATTCATAATATGAGAGAAGCGTCACCTTGGTTACATTTGTTTTCTCTTAAAACTAATGCAATATTCACGTGTCCTTCAGATTACGAGTCCATGGATCGCACCCTTCATATATGCCTTCTGTGTGAAGAACATGTACAACCTATATGAGGCATTATCATGTGGAGACACGTTGAAAGGATGGTGGAACGGGCAAAGGATGTGGTTGGTTAAGAGAATAACCTCGTTTCTCTTTGGAGCCATTGACACAGTTCGGAAGCTAGTAGGGCTATCAAAGATGACATTTGCAGTTACACCAAAGGTAAGCGGTGAAGATGAATCCAAGAGGTATGAGCAAGAAATTATGGAATTCGGGTCATCGACTCCAGAATATGGGATCATCGCAACTATCGCGTTACTCAACCTTGTTTGCCTCCTGGGAGGGCTAAGTCAAATCATGACAGGTGCATGGAATATACACTTGGATGCATTTTCCCCCCAGCTCATTCTCTGTGGGATGCTAGTGATAACCAATATGCCATTCTATGAAGCAATGTTCCTAAGGAATGACAAAGGCAAAATACCATTCACAGTAACATTAGCTTCTTTTGGCTTTGTGATGCTGGATTTTCTGGTGCCAATATTTTAAGTCCCCATAGGAGGCATCAGTGTCTAATAATGTACTCAAGTTGGTATGCTTTATGGTTCTCTTGAAATATATTTCATCTAAGAAACTTCGTGTGCACTTTGTTTATATGTGGCACCGCCTTGGTGGGCAGGCGCAATTTGTCCAAGCTCTTCGACTCGAGATTAGCCCTTGACCAAATTACCCTTGCAAAAATTAAAAATACCAAATGAAAAATGTTAAGAATGCCAAATCAATCAACATAGATCTAACTCTCTATTTTTTGCGAGAAAGATCTAAGTCAATACTACTCCTCTAGCAATAGCGGTATGGGACTTGTATAGAATCAAGGCTTTAGATGGACCTATGAATACAAAGGATCCAACCATTTGTATAACCGAATGAAGAATGAGTTTTCTAGACATAGGGCCTGGAATTTTTGTAAACCCCTCTATTTTTCTCCATAATGCTACACCTAACCTCTTCTCATTCCACGTGTATCCACCTCAAACCTCAATGCACAACTGACCTCTCCTCCAGTGCCTTGACTCACAGATTCAATGATACAACCTCGTTGGTGTTTTTCTCTAAACACGACAACCGCTGCCAAGACTTTGTCATTGTAACTGGTCTTTTTCTTCGGTCTCATCGTTGGCCATGGTGGGAAGCTCTGATACTAGAGGCTATACGGTGGGATACTTTTTGGATGTGAAAGTCATCGTTGTATAGGTGTCATGGTACGGTAGGAGGGTATTGGGAAATTAGAGAATTAGAAAGGTAGAATAGAACCATAGGTAGGAACTAGATATACTTCATCGTTTGCCTCCCTACAAGGGGGTTATATATCTCCTTATATAGACCCTTTAGGCCGGTTACTTTTCACTAAATAGTAATTCAACACACCCTGGTACTTCTAGACTAGGTTGGGTACGGTCCATCTAAGAGACAACTGGACCCTACCAACAAACAAACCCTTCTACTAGGACACATACACCCTGGACACTTTGAGATTGGGTTGGGTTCTTGTGCGTTCCTCTCATCCCAAATTGCTTTCGAAACGAGCATGAAGATAGAAGGCATCGCTTTCTTGTGTGCATTGTGGGAGGAAGCCGATTCACACCATCACTCATGGATGCTCGTGTAAGCCGCTGATGAAGCCATGTACCTAGGGTAGGGTCATGGACGTGTCCAAGATACCCTCCCCAAGGACATCTATAGAAGAAACTACCTTTCAGTCGACCTAGAAGGATTCCACTCGACGGACTCGAAGACACTCGACCATGAAGCCATTCACTCGACCACCAGGAGATCTAGAGTCACTCTGCAACAAACGGTCTGTCATTAAGTAGTCTTTATGGTCATGATAGCACTTTATGTAGGGCGTTACCAGTAACGCCAGACCTTAATGTACTTTAAACCCTGCATAACTGAGGGCCGGAGGGGTCTGGCGTACTCTATATAAGCCACCCCCTCCTCAGTGTAAAGGGTTCGCACCCTTGTAACTCATACGCATATAATCCAGTCGACCGCCTCCGGGCTCCGAGACGTAGGGCTGTTACTTCCTCCGAGAAGGGCCTGAACTCATAAATCTCTTGCGTATACAACTACTCCATAGCTAGGATCTTACCTCTCCATACCTACCCCCCTATTCTACTGTCAGGCTTAGAACCACGACAGTTGGCGCCCACCGTGGGGCAGGTGTCTTAGCGACTTATTGGAGAAGTTGCATTGTTCCGATCTCCTTCATCATGGTTTCAGGCGGAGTTTTGGTTGAGGGCCGCGAGATCCGTCTCGGCGCGCTCACGTTCATCGCCGACGACTCTACCTGGCTTCAGGAGGCTCCACTCGACGTTGATGCTCTCCCCATCCGCAGGGCGACGCACTTCCGTGCGTGCGTCCGCGGCGTCCTCCTGCGGCAACCGTCGACTCAGTATCGGTCGACCCCTGTGTCGTCCTTCCTCCCTGTCTCCCGCCAGCGCAAGCGCTCCGGTCGGCCGAGGCTTCAGCGGTGGGTGAGGCACGCAGTGGCTCGCCAGTCGTCCACTCCCCAAGTTGCGGCGATCGAGCCCGACGAATCTCTCTACGGCATGTTCGACTGGCTCCGTAGAGACTGCATCCGAGTGTGATAGCAGTGATCCAGCGGCGGAGGTCCTGAAGGTCAACGGACCGCGCAGTCCTCCCGGCTTCCCTCGCGCCGACGGAGGAGACGGCGGAGGCGACCCAACGCAGGTCCACGAGGAGTATCAACCCGAGCCACTCACTTCGCTGCAAAGGGAAGATCTTCGCCGCCGGAACATGGATGCGGCTGCATACTCCTATCGTTGGAGAAACCCCCGAGGCTCGTGCCCTAGAGGACGCGCATTTGGCCAACTTGGCTGAGCGCACTCGACTGGAGAACCTCCAGCGAGCACTCGATGAGTGTGCGCGGCAACGGGTACCGGACTCCAGTCGACGTCAGCTCTTTCCACCACCGACTCAGGTATATCGAACTCCGATTCAGAATCTAGCAGCTGCAACCCGTATAGCAGAGTCGATTCAACCCTCTTAGTTAGAGGCTGGCAGAAGCTTGATGCAGATCAGATATTTACTCCGGGCAGCAGGAGATCAAAATTCAGTTGTATCGCAGTCGTGTAATAGGATTCACAGCAGATCCGTCGCTGCGAATCTGATCGATCGACCCATAGCCCAAGATCGCCCCGGCGTGAGGATGTGGAGGTCGGCGTGATCGATATGATGACCGATTCGATCGCGATGATCGGCGTCGAGTGCCCTCCTCCCCAAGTGGTGGGTCGTCGCCCTCGGCAACAAGATGATGAGCGTCGGCCAAGATGTTGGGCGAAGGGTTCAATCGACCCAGAGAACCGAGCTTTGATGAGAGATCCATTATCGTTCAATGTTTGGTTGACCGAACAGAGCTCACCGAGAAGGCCATAGCAGAGATGTGCCCACCAGCAGCGGGGTTCATGTCTCGGGACGAGTGTTTTAGCGAGCCATCGTGGCTGCGGTGATTCCTCCCAACCGGGTTGGCGGCTGGAGTTAGTAAGTTCCTTTGGTGAGTCCAAGCCCGATACTTGGCTCGAGGACTACCGAGTGGCTGTTGATTAGCGGTGGCAATGATGAGGTGGCCATGAAACACCTACCTCTTATGTTGGAGGGCTCGGCCAGAGCATGGCTGAATCAGTTGGCACCTAGCAGCATTTACACTTGGGAAGATCTTGCCCGCGTGTTTATCAGGACATTTGAAGGAACTTGCAAGCGACCAGCAGGGTTGACAGAGCTGCAGGTTTGTGTGCAAAAGTCGAATGAGACTCTGAGGGATTACATCCAGAGGTGGATCACATTGCATCACACGATGGAGAATGCATCTGATCACCAGGCAGTTTGTGCCTTCAAGGAAGGCATTAAGAACAGGGATTTAAGTTTGAAGTTCGGTCGGACCGGAGATATGACTCTGAGTCGAATGATGGAGATTGCCACCAAATATGCCAATGGTGAAGAAGAGGATCGGCTCCGGAGTGGCAAGTACAAGCCGACCGCTCATGAAACTGGGGGAGGAAACTCCAGTCGGAAGTAGAAGCGGAAAGTCGAGCCAGCTGCTCCTGGAGAAGCCTTGGCCGTGACTCAAGGAAAGTTCAAAGGAAAGCCTAAAGGGTCTTGGAACCCTAAGAAGGTGAAGGACAAGGAAGGAAATGACGTGATGGATTCGCCGTGCCATATCCACACAAAGAAATATGAGGAGGGTAACTTCATTTACCCGAAACATACCACTCGGCAGTGTCGACTCTTGATCCAGCAATTTCAAGGGAAACAACCCAAAGATAAAGAAAAGGAGTCGGACAAAGTTGAGGACAAAGAGGACAGTGATGAAGGATACCCCCATGTCAATTCCACCCTGATGATTTTTGCTGATGTCGAAAGCAAAAGTCGATTGAAAGTTATCAGCCGTGAGGTGAATATGGTTGCTCCGGTGACACCTAGTTATCTGAAATGGTCTTAGACAGCCATCACATTTGACCAGTTTGATCATCCGGCACACATAGACACCCCTGGGAGGCAAGCTTTGGTGGTTGACCCAGTCGTCGAAGGTACTTGACTGACTAAAGTTCTGATGGATGGTGGCGTGCCTGAATATCTTGTATCTTGGAGGCGCTAAAGGGATGGGCATTCGATGTCGGGCTCGATACCAGCAACATGAGTTTCCATGGAGTCATTCCTGGGAAGAAGGCTGAGTCACTCGGCCAAATTGCTCTTGATGTGGTTTTCGGTGATTCAAAGCATTTCCGCAAAGAAAAGCTGACATTTGAAGTTGTGGATTTCTAGAGTGCTTATCATGCTATTTTAGGCAGGCCAGCTTATGCACGCTTCATGGCTCGACCATGTTACGTGTACCTAAAATTGAAGGTGCCTGGTCCCAAGGATGTGATCACCATTACTGGCAATTGGAAAAAGGCAGAAGAGTGCTTTCAGAAGGGCTCAAAGATCGCCGATGCACAAATAACAGTGGTAGAGCTGCAGGAATACCAGAAAACTGCAGATCCGAGTGATTTATTGCGGGCCAAGAAGCCCGCCATAGAGTCAGCGTTCCAGTCGTTCGGTGAGACAAAGCCCGTTCACATTCACCCGACCGACCCCAGTGCTGCTCCGACTCATATCTCCACAACACTCGACTCTAAATAGGAAGAAGCGCTCATCCAGTTCCTCCGTGATAACTGGGACATCTTCGCATGGAAGCTGGCGACATGCGGGTGTTCGTGGGGCTGGCTGAGCATCGTCTCTGAGTCGACTCAAAAGTGAAACTGTCAAAGAACATCTTCGACGGTCCGCCGTCCAGAAGAGAAAGGCCATTGGCGAGGAGGTGGCTCGGCTCCTGGCAGCAGAGTTTATCCAAGAGATTTACCACTCCGAGTGGCTCGCCAATGTTGTCATGGTCCCCAAGAAGGACAAGTCACTTCGCATGTGCATTGATTTCAAACATATCAATCGGGCCTGCCCGAAAGATCATTTTCCACTCCCTCGCATCGACCAAATAGTCGACTCCACTGCGAGATGTGAGCGCCTGTATTTTTTAGACGCCTATTCCGGTTACCATCAGATCCGTCTGTATGGACCTGACGAGATCAAAATAGCTTTGATCACTCCATTCGGGTGCTTCTGCTATGTCACCATGCCATTCGGCCTCAAGAATGCCGGAGCCACGTTCATGAGGATGATTCAGAAGTGTTTACTCACTCAAATCAGTCGGAATGTGGAAGCATACATGGATGATATTGTGGTCAAATCACGAAAGGGTTCCGACCTGTTGACTGACCTCGCAAAAACATTTGCCAATCTCAGGAGGTATGATATCAAGCTTAATCCATCAAAGTGCACATTCGGAGTTCCTGGCGAAAAGTTACTCAGTTTTCTCGTTTCTGAACGAGGAATCGACGCCAACCCAGAAAAAGTTGGCACTATACTCCGAATGAAACGCCCCGTGCGTGTGCACGATGTCCAGAAGATTACTGGATGCTTGGCTGCTTTAAGTCGATTCATCTCTCGTCTCGGTGAAAAGGCATTGCCTCTTTACCGACTGATGAAGAAGTCAGACAAGTTCGAGTGGACTCCAGAAGCTGATGCAGCATTTGCAGAGCTAAAAGCTCTGCTCTCCACCCAGCCGGTGCTTTCTGCCCCAATCAGCAAAGAGCCTTTGCTGCTTTACATTGCAGCCACAGGACAAGTCGTCAGTACAATACTTACGGTCGAGCGGGAAGAAGAAGGGAAAACCTTCAAAGTTCAGCGCCCAGTATATTATCTTTCCGAAGTGTTGACCCCATCGAAGCAAAGATACCCTCATTATCAGAAGCTTGTATATGGGATTTATATGACCATGAATAAGATTGCTCATTATTTCTCTGATCATTCTATTACAGTCGTCAGCGACGCCCCATTATCAGAGATTCTGCACAACAGAGATGCAACTGGTCGAGTGAAAAAATGGGCGATTGAACTCCTTCCCCTTGATATCAAGTTTGAGGAAAGAAAGCCATCAAGTCCCAAGCAGTAGCAGATTTCATCGCCGAGTGGATTGAACAGCACCTACCGACTCAAGTTCACTCGAACCTTTGGACCATGTTCTTTGATGGTTCTAAGATGCTGAATGGTTCCGGTGCTGGGGTAGTGCTGGTTTCCCCCGAGGAGATAAGCTCAGATATGTGCTCCAGATTCACTTTGATTCCTCCAACAATGAAGCAGAATACGAAGCACTTTTGTATGGCTTGCGTATGGCCATTTCACTCGGCGTCTGTCGCCTTATGGTTTATGGCGACTCAGATTTGGTGGTCAATCAGGTGATGAAGGAGTGGTACGTCAGAATCCCAACCATGACTGGTTACTACAATGCAGTGAGAAAGCTTGAGAAGAAATTTGAAGGGTTAGAGCTCCATCATATACCCCGACTGAAAAATCAAGTGGCTGATGATTTGGCAAAGATAGGTTCCAAGAGGGAAGCCATTCCCAGTAATGTGTTTTTGGAACATATCCATACTCCATCAGTTCAAGAGGATCCTTTTACCGAAGAAGCTCCACAGCCAAAAAGTGTCACAGATCCGACTGAAGTTGAGGTTCCAGCGATGGTCGACCTGATCATGGAAGCTTTGGTCATCATTCCCGACTGGACAGAGCCGTACATCGCGTATATCCTAAGGAAAGAGCTCCCAGAGAATGAAGAAGAGGCTCGATAGATTGTCCATCGATCCAAAGCCTTTACCGTGATAAAGGGACAGTTGTACAGAGAAAGCGCGACTGGTGTCGGTCAGAAATGTATAGCACCAAAAGAAGGTCGGATAATCCTTGACGATATCCACTCGGGGACCTGTGGTCATCGTGCGTCCTCTTGGACCATTGTGGCTAAAGCATACCGAGTGGGATTTTAATGGCCAAGAGCAAATGAAATGGCAAAGGAGATAGTCGATAAGTGTGAAGGATGTCAGTTTTACTCCAATATGTCACACAAGCCCGCCTCAGCCTTGAATACCATTCCACTCGTCTGGCCCTTCGCTGTTTGGGGGTTGGATATGGTTGGACCACTGAGAACTGGTAGGAGTGGCTTCACCCATGTACTGGTGGCTGTCGACAAGTTTACTAAGTGGATTGAAGCTAAACCTATCAAGAATCTTGATGCCAGCACCGTTGTCAGCTTCATCAGAGAGTTGGTATTCAGATATGGAGTTCCACATAGCATCATCACTGATAATGGGTCAAACTTCGATTCCGATGAATTCAGAGCCTTTTGCACATCTCAAGGCACACGAGTCGACTATGCTTCAGTAGCTCACCCCCAGTCGAATGGACAGGCAGAACGAGCAAATGGTCTAATTCTCAAAGGACTAAAACCCCGACTGATGCGCGATCTCAAGCATGCGGCAGGTGCATGGGTCGACGAACTTCCGTCAGTACTTTGGGGATTAAGGACCACTCCTAATCGGTCGACTGGGAGAACTCCGTTCTTCTTGGTCTATGGAGCTGAAGCAGTCTTGCCGAGTGACCTGCTTCACAATGCACCCGAGTCAACTCTACACTCAAGATGAAGCGAGCAAGCCCGACAGGGCCTTGATCGACCTTCTAGAAGAAGAAAGAGATGGCCATGATCCGATCGACTATCTATCAGCAGGACTTGCGTCGATTCCATGCCAGAAACGTGAAGAGTCGAGCCTTCCAAGAAGGAGATTTGGTTCTCCGAGTGGATCAGCAGAAGCCACACAAGCTTGCTCCTACTTGGG
The DNA here is from genome assembly GCA_021437245.1 of Aegilops speltoides. NCBI lineage: Eukaryota > Viridiplantae > Streptophyta > Magnoliopsida > Poales > Poaceae > Aegilops > Aegilops speltoides. Next base: position 105,323,766 of record CM038146.1, read on the forward strand.
AAGGTCCCTTCCTCATCACCAAAGTCCTCCACAATGGAGCGTACCATCTTTAAAATGTCGGTCACCAGATTGACGAGCCTCGAGCTTGGAACGCGGAGCTGCTCCGCCCCTTTTATACTGAAGTATTCACTCGGATGAGATGTAATGAAAGTACTTCTGTAGTTTATTTATCAAAGACAAGAGTGTTATAATTTTCCTCAGTGATTGTTGTTACTTTTGTTTACATGAGAAATCCCCCCAGTGGGTGGCTTAGCTGTGAATCCATTTCACCTAAGTTTGTAAAAAAAAATCCTTGCCGAGTGGTGAGCCAGCCTCCCGCTCGGGGGCTTAGCTGCGAATCCATTTCGCCTAATTACTTTAAAATCCTACCAAGTGGTGAGCCAGCCTCCCACTTGGAGGCTTAGCTGCAGTCCAAGTACTCGCCTAAGTGTTTGAAATCCTACCGAGTGATGAGCCAGTCTCACACTCGGAGGCTTAGCTGCAGTCCAGTACTCACCTAAGTGTTTGAAATCCTACCGAGTGATTAGCCAGTCTCACACTCGGAGGCTTAGCTGTAGTTTAGTACTCGCCTAAGTGTTTGAAATCCTACCGAGTGATGAGCCAGTCTCTCACTCGGAGGCTTAGCTGCAGTTCAGTACTCGCCTAAGTATCAAATACAATGTGCGCTCCGCAAGGAGGACAAGGTGCAGGTCGACTGCTACCTTCTCCTTTCGAGCTACGCCACAAATACAATGTGCACTCCGCAAGGAGGATGAGGTGCAGGTCGACTGCTACCTTCTCCTTCCGAGCTACATCACAAATACAACATGCGCTCCGCAAGGAGGGCGAGTGCAGGTCGACCGCTACCTTCTCCTTCGAGCTCGCCACAAATACAATGTGCGCTCCGCAAGGAGGACGAGGTGCTTGGTCGATTGCTACCTTCTCCTTCGAGCTCGCCACAAATACAATGTGCGCTCCATAAGGAGGACGAGTCTTGGTCATTGCTACCTTCTCCTTCGAGCTACACCACAAATACAACATGTGCTCTGCAAAGACAGACGAGGTGCAGGTCGATCGCCACCTTCTCCTTGAGACTCATACAAAAATCCTACCAGTGGAGAGCAAACCTCCCACTCGGGGGCTTAGCTGCAGCCCAGTGCTCGCCTAAGTATCTGAAAATCATACCGAGTGGAGAGCAAACCTCCCACTCGGGGGCTTAGCTGCAGCCCAGTGCTCGCCTAAGTATTTGAAAACCCTACCGAGTGGAGAACAAACCTCCCACTTGGGGGCTTAGCTGCAGCCCAGTGCTCGCCTAAGTATCTAAAAACCCTACCGAGTGGAGAGCAAATCTCCCACTCGGGGGCTTAGCTGCAGCCCAATGCTCGCCTAAGTATCTGTAAATCCCGCCGAGTGGAGAGCAATCCTCCCACTCGAGGGCTTAGCTGCAGCTCAGTGCTCGCCTATGTACTTAATCTATTCCGCTCTGAGCTACGCCACAAATACAATGTGCACTCCATCTGTGCTCCATCCCTACCTGCAAAAAGCGGTGAAGTGCAGATTGACTGGCCTTTCCACTTCAGAGCTGCGTCTCAAGCATTAAAATATATTCTGAGTGAAGAAGAAAATTCGCTCGAAGGCAAATGCAAGCATATTCAACGATAAGAAAAGTTCAGATAACGGATTCAAAAGTGCTCAGGCGTCAAGCCTGTAGAAGTTTATCGGTTACAAAAATCACTCGGCATACCGAGGCAAATTTAAGGTAAAGCATAGAAGTTTTTTACTCCTCAAGTGGAGGACTAGAGGGCGTGACAAACTGGTCTAGGTCGATTCCATCAGCAATCCGAGTGGCAACAGCAATGAAGGTCTCCATGAAAGATTGGAAATCATGCTTTTTGGTATTTGCCACCCTGATGGACGCCAGCTTGTCCTCTCGAGCATCCTTGCAGTGGACACGCACCAGGGACAGAGCAACATCAGCACCACACCGGGCGGAGGACTTCTTCCATTCACACTTTCGACACAGAGCGTCATTGATCGAGTCATCAAGGACTCGAGGTCATTGTGAAGCATCTCTTTTGGCCAGAGCGTCGTGTCGATCCGTGACACCGCAACCTTCAGTCGAGCAAGGTAGTCAACCACTCCAGCAACACGAGACTCCAGTCGGAACACGTTCATAGCAGTCTCGTCCTTCACAGGAGAGTTAATGGGGTCCAAGTTTGGCTCCAGTCGACTGGTCTCCTCCTTGAAGTTTTGACAGAATTATGTAAGCATAGTTTGAGGTTAAGCAAACAGTTCTACGATGAGTCAACAATAACAAGTCAGCCGGATGGAAAAGATTACCTTCAAGCATAAGGAATAACTTCTTGGCGAGCCCTTCCAGATAAGACTCCAGATCATTCTTCTTCCCCATCAGTTCGCTAGCCTTGTCACTCAGGGCTATCTTGTCGTTCTTCATACGGCTGGCCTCCTTGTTGGCCGCGTCGAGAGCAGCTTTCAGATTGGTATTCTCTTCTTCAAGTTTGCCGACTGAAGCCAGCTTTTCTTCTGCGAGCTTCGTCTTGTCTGAAGCCGCTTTCTGCGCCTCGGCAAGGTCAAGGTCCTTCTTCTTCAGAGCCTCCTTCAGTTTATCTGTAAAGTGACAATGAGATCAGACTCAGGATTGGACAAAAAATAAAGGCAGTCGTCAAGATTCTCACCAAACATACCTTTTGCCTCCTCCTTCGCCTTCGTGAAGTTCTCCTGGACAAGCTTCAAGTCAAGTTCGAGCTAGATATGTTTGTTCTCCAACTCAGTATAACGAGCCACAAGCTCGGAAGATTTCTGCGAAAGATCAGTCGACAGAACATCAAAGATAGGTCACTTCCAAGTGACTAAGAGAAAAAATCGTAGCATTTCTAAGACTACAGCCGAATCAAAATATTCAACTGTAGTCTCGGGGACTACACCCAGTGGGTGCACTCAGCATGCCCCCACTGGTTCTACGACTTCGATTGGTCGATCGACCGAAAGAGACAGAAAGTTATGATCTTAAACCATAGCTAACTGCCAGCAGTCAGCCACGGTATCATCACGATAAATAAAAGGGGGAAGATGTTCTTCAGACCATAGTCGACTGCCAGCAGTCGACCATGGTCTCGGGGACTACACCCAGTGGGTGCACTCAGCGTGCCCCCACTGGCTCCAAGATTCCACTCGACCAAACCGAGTGGAGAACTTAGAGCGAACAAGTTTCAAAGTATGGAGACTACAGTCGACTGCCAGCAGTCCACCATAGTCTCGGGGACTACACCCAGTGGGTGCACTCAGCGTGCCCCCACCAATCCAAAAATTCAATCGACGCACCCAGTGGGTGTACAGATATTAAGATCTTCAGAAAAAAAAGTTTTCAGGTACCATATCCTAACAAAACAGGCAGTGATCAACTAACCTGGACATTGCTCTGAAGAGTTGAGCTTGCATCATAAGCTGCTTGGCTGGCGTCTCAGATCGCCTTCACCTGCTCCATCATGACCCCCGCCTGGCGTATAGTTTCCTTAGCAGCACCTGCTTGGTCCTCTGGGACGTGGTGTGTGGTGAAAAGGGAAGGCGGATCAGCACTTTCGATGACGAAGAAGGAGGCGCTCGTCGGTGACCTGACAAAGGACACGGTAGTCAGTGGCGTTGCCTCCCTCGGAACCAGCATCTCGGTCTTGATACAACTGGCAGATCTTGCGGAAGGCGCTTTTTTGTTCTTCCTCTGCCTCAGTGGCTCCTCATCGTCATCATCAGGGAGTTCAATGACAGGAGGTAGGGCTACAGGAAAGATTCAAAGTTAAAACATAAGATCCAATCGACCAAAAGCGAAATTACAGAGATCATACCAAGGTTGGAGGTG